>CM067592.1:10326046-11526046 GCA_034336665.1 Luscinia megarhynchos | reverse complement strand
GCCCACTCCTAGGAATTTCTGGGGTTTTTTTGTTTTTTCAGCATCATAGCATACCCAGGAATTTCAATAGTCAGACTACTGTATCAAAGAGAATCATTCACAGAAAAAAGCAACTTCAGTAAACTTCTTATAAAATCTTGGAATACTTTGCTTTTCTAACTAGTCTCTTGAATTTTTGTGTTCCCAACTCATATCTGATGGTCTACAAGCTTTTCTAACTAGTTTCTTTAATTTTTCTGGTCCCAACTCATGTCTAGTGGTCTACAACTTCTGCTTCCCATTCCCACTGCCTGCTCTGGCATTTGGTACACCAGCTTCTGATGTGGGCACAGCTGCCCAGCATCTGCCACAGACTGGGGTGACTGTGCTACTGACCAAAAGCATTGGAGGGAGATCTGGGCCACAACTTGACTGCTCACAAACCTGCCACCAGACTTCAGCCAAGCCATAATTCTTCTGTTCCTGACTATTAGCAGTGCCATCTGAAAAACTAAAACAAAACTAAAAAGAAAAAAAAAATTTTTTCAGCATATCTTAAAGGAACTCAGATATATAACAGGGAGGTATTTTTGCCTCCTACGCCAAAGAAGTTAAGAGTATCAAGCATCACTTAGGAATTTCCAGCTGTAAATTATGGTCAATATCATAACATTGTATGTTTTGGAGCTACTGGACTAAGTTAGGTGTCTCTTTTTCCTCTGTTCAACCTATGGTAGTCATACAGGCAACTCACCTAAGTGGCTAAACAGGTAGATCCAAAAGATAATTATCTCCTCCTAAGGAAAGTGTCTGCTAGTGACTATAGAGGGAGCCTAACTACTGCCTAAGCCTGAACGCCTCACTCCTGTGTAGCTCTTAGGTAAGAACACGAAGTCACACATAGTTCCTAAATGCAGTTAGATGCACAACTTGCACTGGAGGTTTCAAAAATTGAGAATAGGTCATATATGGTGACTTTCAGAAAAATTACACAGATTAAGGAGAGTGTAAGAATTCACAGCCAATGATGCTTTAGCTGAAGTGGTGTTTAACCAATCTGCCATACAGCTGTAGTGAATGGTACTGAAAGTCAGTAGTAACCCAAAAAAACTGAAAACTGTAGATCAAGACACACCCTGGTAATCAGACAGAGAGTTGTTTACACATCACAAGATTGTTCCTTTCAAAAAAAATATTGGGGCTACATTCATTGCAAACGATGGGCATAAGCAAGAGACAGATACCAAGGTATCTCTGAATAAGGGAACTTGTATGAGTGAGAGGATCTGGATTTTTAGCCTGGCATGAAACTACTGCATAAATAGACCTTCTAAACCTGTAGTGACTAATGTTTTGCTGGTTTGTGATCATCCCATGGAGGATTAGGATTAAGCAGTTGTGCTGAAAATAAAAGATCTTGGATTATAGCTTGACAAAGCATAGTTTGGGGTCTGGGCAATCCTGTCATGATTTAAAACACAGGTTAAGCAAAATTCTCATTTTCATCACAGCAACTAATTTACAGCAGAACACATATGGTCTGAAGATCACCAGGGCAGTTCAGCCAATACAGGTACTTGAGACTAAAAGGAAACACAGTGGATGCATAACATTTTTAAGAGATGGACATTCTGTGTCAAAACGCTGCATCCCAACCACTGCCAGTCTGCTGATCACAAGCAGCCTGTGACCATTTCCACCTGTACTGCCATAGTGTTATGCCCCTGAGGTACTCAGTCCTACTGATGGGCTCTCTGTGTCAGCAATAAACTCAGCTCAGAATGGCTTGTGGTGCAAAATGGTTTTAATGTGTCACCGTCTCTTAATTCTCAGTAACTGTCAGAAGGGCTAAGATAAAAGAGAATAATGTCCCTGACCCCTTGAAATTTTCAGTTCAACATCCCCCAGAGATCATTTATTAAATGTTGCCACCTTGATACACTGAGCATATTCATGGTCCCCACAAGGTCACCCATATTTGTGCAGCACAGTTTGTAAATTCCATGGCTGCAACAAAAATTATATTCTAATACAAATAAATATTCTAGGACTCCCTCCAGGGCCATTAAGATTTCGTCTGCTCAGTTAGTTTTGGCTTTGGACAATTACAATAAAAATTCATGTTAACTACAGTTCTCCTACTTTCTCGAGTGTTGGAATTCTGAGGAGTACAAATCTAAATTCTTCATATATCTAGTCACATATGACATTCAAAGTAACTTCTAAGGTATTTTATATTACCTACTGGTCTGTCTATCTATTGAGATAAATATGAATAAACTTCACAATAAACCAAAGACACAGACACTTGAAATCTTCCTCACTACCACATCCCTGGTAATCAAAAGTCCCCTGCCTGCCTGTTCCAGGCCTGGGACAGCAGCTCCATCAGAAATTCCTCTGATGTACCACAGCTAGATAATGGGCTACATCTGTAAGAGCCATTAAAAGCTACATGCTCTAAGCTGAGACCAGCTAACATGTAATGGCACAAATAAGTTTGCTATCAAAATCACATTGCTACTGGAGTTGGCTTGCTGTTGTACACACTGCCAAGCCACTCAGAGTTTGGGAGACGTAACAGAGGTAAGAGTCACACCTGGGGCCATTCTAACAATTTAACAATTGCTAATTAGGAGATCAGGCTCCAGTGCCCAGCACTATTTAATCTTCTGCAAAAAACTATGGCCAGATCTCACAGAAATATCAAATCTATACAACTGTTATTGTATTAATTGAATTTCTGTAGCAATATCAACCCTTCATTGCCATTATTCTGGTTTCATCGTCAAAGTAAGACCTGATTTTCTGTGCTACTGACACTGGTGCATTCCTTGACCTGAGCCCCACTGAAACAGCCCTGTGGTTTCAACCCAGGTGAGGTGAGTACCCAGGGCAAAGGAGGGTCTCCTAGACTCCAACCCTATTTGTGAATGTAAGCTTCCAATTTCTGTAATGGAATCTTGGTCCTTTCTTTGATGCCCAGGCCAAACCAGAACTTATCAGCACTACACCCTGGCTAAGGCACATTTCTCAAGGCCTATTTTGTACAGTTTATTCTTCCTTTTGGCAGTCAGATGCAGGGAACTTATAACCACAGTTTTAGAGCTGGAACACTGCTGAAGCAAAAGGACCCGAAGTGTTAACTATGAACAATATCCAGCTCAGGTTTCATTAATAATGCTGGCAGGTCCCGGTCTTGCTCTGACCCACTACAAGGGAGACCAGCAGTTCTGTTCTTAAAAGCCTGACAATTCTTTTACGCCTAATAGCAGCTCCTCTGCAAGCACAAAAATTGCTACAGTCACACAGACAGACAAATCTGAGATTCTTTCACTGACTGGACTTTCTTTGGAGGGACACTGTTGGAGTCAGCCAGTTAGGGGATTCTCTGAATCCTTCAGGGAGGAATCAAGGTGCAGGGATTGAATTAAAGCCTTTGGATGGATTGAAGTATATTAAGCCACTCACATAGGAAGCAGACATTTAAGTAGAAGTAAGTTAGTAAATTTTAGGGTGAGTCCTAATGCTTTTAGCAAGTGCAAGGTTTCAAATGCCAGTGCAGCAGAGTGAGTTCTAGTGAAGGTTGAAACATACTGATATCTTCAGCAAGTGGCTCCAGGCCCACAGCTGTAGACAGGACATAGTCATACTAGAGCTATAGTAAGACTATTGCTTACATTTTTTAGATACAATCTATTTTGTTCTATGAGTAGTTGTAGACATAACCTAGTGTGCTAAAAAACTAGAATTCTAATAGGTTAAGGAGCGGTGGTCCGAGTTTGCATCTTAGCTTGTTGGAAAAATCCTATATAAGAGTTAGTATTGGGGAGAGTTGTTGCTTTTAGCCACTTGCTTTTAGCCATTCAGATTTTAGCCATCTGCTCTTTGCCAGGCTTTTGCTTTGCTACTGCTTTGCCATTGCTTTTTTGCTATTACCTTTTGAGACTGATGTGCTTTGTAATAAATAATCTTTTTAACTATTAGCTGTATTGCTTATTTAAGATAACCCAAGTAGGAGCCTAAGAGCACCAGGGGTCAGGAACCTCATAGGACATGACGGTGGCAATGGGGATCTGAACAGCAGCAAGATCGTGCAGGCAGGTTTCTGATCTTGGGCCATGTGTGTAGCTGCCACAATGCACTCCCTAACCACGCACATGGCTGCACAGCCTGGCTCAGATGCAGAGCACTGGGAATGGGCTCTTTGTCCTGCAGCGACTGCAGGACCCTCATTCAAACTCATACAGGGCTGTGAGGAAGCCACTACTGAAAAGAAATTATGTAGTGCTTGAAAGGGGGTGCAGACTACTTGGATTTTTTTCTCATTAGCACTGCCATGCTGCCATGCACCAGATCACCTTTATAGAAGAGACTTCAGAGATCTTTGGTAGCAGATATCCCCAGATACCAGACTTTGAGCACTACAACACAGAATTGTGCTGCCTGTTGGCAATGAGCAGTGAGTTCTTGAATCTATTTTCAAGAAGCAAACCAGAGATGAAATTAGCTGCAGGCTCTGGAGAACTGGAAGAAAAAGCTTCCCAAACACAATCCATGAATAGATAAGTCCCCAGAAGTCAAGAGCAATCCATTCACCACTAAGAAATGCATACCAGGAACATTAACTTCCTGAGAAAATTAAATACTGTGAATATTTCTGGCATATACTAGAAAGCTAAATATATTTCCTTAACTGCAAACAATCATTTAACACAATAGGTTATACAAATAGATAAAAATTTCTTAACCTGTTTTATCTTTGCTTTCAAAACTGTTACAGTATAATGTAAGACTTCCTTTGCAATGCACAGGGTTTTAAGGCACCTGCATTGCCTTTAACCACTTCAGCAACCTGACAGTGCTGTGCAATATACATAGGAAAGGCAACCTTTCCTGTTGAGGCTACTTAAATGCATTTTTTTTCTGCACAATGCTGAGCATTGTAGGGATAGTTTCAGAAGAGTGTAAATGCAGTAGTGGTGCCACAGAGACATTACGTGCAACACTAAACTATATTTGACTTCTGACAAAAATCCTCTTAAAATCATCCCCATCAACATCTGCATGCAGGAAGTCTAATGCAGCTGGAGCCATTTCCTTGCGTTTAAAAGAGAGCTAATTAAAAAATATGGAAAAAATCAGATGAGACCTTACACTTACTAATAATGCTTGATTCATGCCTGATGTGTCTTCTTCAAACTGTATCTCAAACTGAGTGGGAAAAATCCCAGACATACTATTTCTAGACACATTCAAGCTTCAAGCCTCCCTGGGTCTCTTTAATTTTGCGTCATTAATGAAGATCTGCTTAAGGAACTAATGCTTCCTTATGTTGTAAAACACTTACACTGTAACCAAAGCTGGTGACATCATATGGCACCAAGGTCTCAGTACTGGTAAACTCAACTGCTTTTACTTCAGCTAGTGAACTGTATGGTTGTGCAGTCCACCTTCAAATGCTGTCTGCATTTACCTGCTTGCCTGTGATCTCCAGAGCAGAGAATATTTGTCCCAAACCAGAGATCTAAGCTGTGACCCAAACAAAAAAAGGTCCTGAGGTAGAAACCTTAGCACTGAAGCTGAGAGAAAGGCCCCCAAAACTGCACTTCTACAGCATTTGATTCTACTTTAGGACACAGTATACAACTTTTCAAACCTCTGACACTCTTCTGTCCTTGAGGAAGAAGCAACAATGATGGCAGTGATGGAATCTTTAGCAACCAGAAAATAAGGTTTGTATGTAAAGGGCTGCAAATCATGTTCACGTTCTGGGAGGATATGTAAGGAATGCACCCAAAATACTGTATATTTATGACACCCCAGAGGTTTTGATGGCAGTCAGGGTTTTCCCCATTTTCTATTCCTTCTTTCACTTTTGGCAAAGAGCAGTAATTCTACTGCCAAAACAAGTCTCAATCCATAACCTATCGTCTTGAGAAAAAAAAGCAGCACAGTTGGCAGCAGCTTTTCTCCAATTCAGATGTTCTTCTTCAGTTTCTGAAGAGCCAGAAAATATGATAATTTGGACTGGTGAATGCCTTTTCTTCCTGTGGAGATGCTGACATTGATTTTAACACCTTATTGTTTTATTCCTGAGAATACGAACAAATGAGAATTACAGCTTCTGAGTATCTCTCAAAAATAAAATTTAAAAAAAGCAAAACAAACAAACAAACAAACAAACAAAAAAACCACATAACAACCAAAGAAAACAAAAACCCTGAAACAAAAAAAGCTCAACACCTAACACACTATTTTGATCACAGAAATTCAGTTCATTGTGTCCTTTCGGATGTTTTAGAAAGAAAAACTAAAAAATTACAAGATACCATGAGTCAGAGGAAGACACAAAGTATTAGTTGTCATAGGAAACCCACAGTGCTTCCTCTTTGCTGTTTCACTACTTTAAATCATTTTATGGCTCTCTTCCATACTAGGATTGTTCTTTTGGAAGTTCATTCTATTCCTAATTCCATCTTCAAATGCAGCTGGCTAATGCTGTGTGGATGTTCAGCTGTCTCCTCTGGGAGGAGACTCTTCTCTCTTACCAAGTCATGCGAAAGTTTGACAGAAAGCATGAAACAAAATACCTAGATTGTTACCATGATGGCTATGTGGCTACGATAACAAAGATGCAGTTAAAGTGCGGACACTTGCGCTTCAACCTGTAAAAAAAAAGAAAACAAACCACAGGGAAGATGTGTCTTGATTTAAGAAATGGGACTCTGCAAGAAAAAGAGCATTATTGGGGACTTTCACTGAGTTTCAAAATATCATGTTGCATGGGGCACACCTGGTGATAAGGCCAATGTGCTACAAGGCACAGAGATTTCTCAGCCACATTGTGAACAGAAACCTACATTCAGCTCACTACTATCAGGCAATAGAAGTGAACAATGAATAAAGATTTTTTTTCTTTTAAGGTAATATATGTTTGGACCTCTTAAATATTTGCATTTCTGTTACAGATAATTCTTCGAGGTTCATGCTGAAAAACAGTGTTTCAAAGCAAGTGATGTTTTCAAATTGATATTCCCAGGCTTTCTTTATAATCACTGGCTAATCCTCCCTAACAGATTCTTAAGTAATGAAAATAAAATTAATGCAAAATTTTAAAATTCAAAATTCATATAAATAGGATAATATTTGCCTGTGCTGTGGTGTTCTGCTTTTCTATTTGTTCATCTCTCCATCCCAAATTTTTAGGCAATAAACTGTCTCTGTCTGCCTCCTGCTCTGTTTGTTCAGGGCATAGCACAATCTGAATTAACAATACATAAGAGTATGCTTTTTAACGTTTCAGACTGTATTTGGCCTATATTTAACCAGGCTATTTCACCAGAAAAACCCTTGTGAAAGCAGACAAGAAACACCAAGTTATGCTGTAATGAACAGCATTAGAAAATAAAATTTAATTCAGGCAGAGAGATAGTCATTGCTCCTCTCTTCATGCCAAAAAATGGTGGACATCTAAACCAAAAATGTTTTGAATTTTTTTTGCTTGATCTTATCTACAAATTAAAATGGATGGTGATACATAACTAGGTTTTGGCTTTTGTTAATCTACTACAGTCTGCTTGTGTGGGAAAGAGAAAGACGGTGAGTGGGAATGAGGTCAGCTGCAATTTACAATCTATGCTCATGCTTCACTTGCATCCCCTTCCAGAAATGTCTGTATCCTTCTGGCTGTCTTAAATGCCTTCACAGTCCCTGGAGCTCCTCTTGTCTGTTTAAACATCAAGACTGGAGCTGCTATCAATGAGATGGAAGATTAAAAGTCAATACAACCAATTCTTCAAGATGACGATCAAAAATCAAACTTACGTACAGCTAATTAAGGCTTGACATTTATAGAGCAGAACTATGACCTTTTGATGGCAGGCTTTAGAAGTTGTCACACATGAATTTTCTCCACTGAAAGAAATATTGACTATAAATTATATAACAATAATAAAAAATAATATGTTTGTGATAGGTATCGTTTTTCCCCAAGAGTGGAAAGGATTGAAGATCTTAAAAACTTATTTAGTCAGCACAGCTAATAGAAATAGTCAAACTAATGGTGTACACTGTGTTGCTGTAACAGATGGAATTGTTGGGCAGGAAGTGTTTCATTGACAGAATATACTGATAAGCCTGTTTTTATTTAAGAAAAAAAAAACATTCAAGTCTAGTATGATTCACAACAGCAACAAAATACTTTGGATTTGTTTTCAGTTCTATCAGAAAACAGCTGAACATATTGTTCAATAATCTGTGATGTTGGAAGTCCTAAAAAAGTCTTGTTGTCAGATGTCCAGCTTTTAACTGTCTATTGTAAAGAGCACAGAGAGTCACAGAAACACAGAATATCTTGAGTTGGAAAGGACCCACAAGGATCATCAAAGTCCAGGTCCTGGGCTGCACAGAACCATTCCCAAGAGTCACACCAGGAAACTGCCTGAAAGCACTGTCCAAACACCTCTTGAACTGTGTCAGGCTTGGAGATGTGACCACTGCCCTGGGGAGCCTGCTTCAATCCCCTATCACCCTCTGGGTGATATCCTGATATCCACCCTAAAACTCCCCGGACATAACTCCAGCCATTCCCTCAGATCTTGATTGATCCCAGAGCAGAGATCAGTGCCTGTCCCTCCTCTTCCCCTGAAATGAGTTCTGCCCTCAGCCTCCTCTCCTCCAGGTTGAATAGACCAAGTGACCTCTCCTCAACAGCTTCTTTTCCAGACCCTTTGACATGCTTGTGGCTCTCCTTTGGATGCTCTCTGATAGTTTAAAATATCTCTTTTATGTTGTGGCCCCCAAAGCTGCCCCCAGCACTGGAGGTGAGGCTGCCCCAGAGCAGAGCAGAGCAGGACAATCCCCTCCCTTGCCCGGCTGGTGACGCTGTGCCTGATGCCCCAGGACAGGGCTGGCCCTGCTGGCTGCCAGGGCACTGCTGGCTCGTGTTCACCTTGCCAGGGACCCAGAGCCCCAGGGCCCTTTCCACGGCACTGCTCTCCAGCACCTCCTTCCCCAGTCTGTCTGTACATCCAGGGTTGTCTCATTCCAGGTGTACAGTCCAGCTCTTCCCTTTGTTGAGCTTTATGCAGTTGGTGATTGTCCAGTCCTCTCAGTTGTTGAGGTGTCACTGCATGGCCTTGCTGTCCTTGAGGGAGCCAACAGGTCATCCCAGTTTTGTATCTTTTGTGAAGATTTTACCCAGTGTCCCTTCCAGTCCTGCATCCAAGTCATTCATGAAGATGTTGAAGAGAGCTTATGTGGAGACTGAAGGCATTCCCAGTTAGGGAAAGCAACCCCTGTTCTATTCCCTGGGTCAACCCTGTGCCCCTCTCCCTGTCCCTCAGTCTCTGGTCACTCCCACCCTGATTCCCTGTTGGGCCTCTGCCCTAACCTCTCCCTTGTGCCACCCCCATGTCCCCTCATAATTGGTCTCTGATGTTCTCCCCACCCTGCTCATCCTATGTATTTAAACTGGACCTTTACAAAGTACCTGGTCTTTGTTCCCTGAACTCTGGACAATGCACATGCGTGGCATCTCTGTAAAACCTCTGCAAAGGCCCTTCTGGCTCTCTTACTTGCTATCACCCCAAGAAACACTAGATGCAACAAGCTTAGAGCTGAGGATGGAGCCCTGTGGAGCCCCTGATGTCACCCCAGTCACTGTAACTCTTTGTGCCTGACCCATGAGCCAGCTGCTAACCCCTCACAGGATGTGTTTAGCCAGCTGAGGGCTCACGTTTTGTCTGAAAAGACTCTGTGAGAGACAGTATCAAAAGCTCTGCTGAAGTCCATCAGCTGGCTTTCCTAGATCAACCAGGTAGGTTACCTTGTGATGAAAGGAAATCAGCTTTGAAAAGCAGAACTTTCCCCTCATGAAGCTGTGCTGGCTGTGACTGATGACTGTGTTGTCCTTCAGGTGCTTTCCAGTATGTCCCAGAACAATCTTCTTCATTACCGTCAAACCACTGTGGCTTCACAGCCTCAGGTTGATAAGTTCCTGAAAACAGAAACATATCTAGCTGAAAAGCACACTCAATGAAAAAGCAAGTTTTAATAGCATCAGATCCAGCCATAGAATAGATTCCTGTGCACACAAAAGTGAAGTAACACTACCTTCACCTCAGCTCCCCAGCCTTGATATGAAGACAACAAAGCCCACTTACTTTACATGCAGCTCTCCTAATTCTAAAGGTTAAAGGTCCCAGAAAAGGCCTTCCTAGGACTCCCTTCTTACTAACACAGAAAGGTTCACTTTCATCCTGGCTCCTGGTCTGTAACTGCAAATGCATGAAGAAGTGCTGAGTTACATATGCAGAGCTGCTGAGGAGGCTGGGTGTTATAACAACCTTGTGCAGTGAACACTTGCATTTGAAATGGGACCCATGATTATAAAGAAGAGAGTATAAAGAAGGAACACCTGAAATTATTAAATCTTTTGTGTGTTTAAAGCATTGGATATACAGCAAAAAGTTCACTCAGTGTAATTGATGCTGCTGTGTTTATAAATGGTCTTTCACCAGAGAAAGTAGAAAACATCATGATTCATATTGTGATTTAGGATACATATGTAAGTTGCACAGACCTGAACATACAGCACTTAAAGTAATTCTCTGTTGATTGCATATGGTAGAAAATTAATATTTTCAATCTGAGTTTATAAGAAATAAATTAATTAAATTAAACTAAACCCAAAAACTTGAGGAAATTTCTGCTGTCAGATTTCGTGTATAATTTGGCTGTCTGTTCTGGAAGAGGAGGAAGCTTCAAATGAAGTCCTTGTACTGTGGCAGTGAGGGTATGGTTTGTCTTTACTTTGGACAGAGTGAGGACAGGGTGAGCCCTGTCTGAAAAAACCTGCCCAAAAATAATCTCCAAGACAAACAAACCATCAAAACAGAAACAAACAAACAAACCCTGCCCAGACAGTGCGCACATGGAATTCATATCCACAATAGTATATTAAAGTCAGTGGAATGCCCGCAAAGTCCCTGAAATTAATGGGAAAACCAGAACTAGTGACAGCAGCCAAACCAAAGGAGACTGACCACACTTTTCTGCACCAACTGCAGTGACACTGCAAGATTTCCTTCCAGCTCATGGTAACAGCTGATAATAAAGAAGATGATTTTTTTCCAAACAATAAATACCTCCAGAGGTTCAGAAAGCAAATATACTTTCAAGACAACTGCAATATGGAAGACAACCTCTCTCGTCTCTTTAGTACCCTTCTCAGTGCTATTTTATTGCATGGACCCAGGGGCATTCAGACCCATACTTAAAGGACACTCAGCAAACAGGGTGCAGGAAAACCAGTGTGGATGTTTGAGACCTGCTTTGTACATGTTACAGACCTTGCCGTGGGAGAGGATCGTGCCAAGCTCAGGATCTCTAGGTTATTATATAGCTTGGTTTCCCTGGAAGCTCCTGCCAGTCTTGTGCTTTAAATCAGCTTCCTACATTTGTCATTGTCATGTCTCTTCCCTAAAAAGCTCAGGACTGTAGCTGACACAGGAAGAGACCTCTGAGCAGCAGATGGATTTTCACGTTGGTGAGCCCTGCCACATCTCCCTTCTCTGCTTGCAACAAGCAGAAAAAAACAGTTGAAAAGCCATCCCACCCTCAGAGCAACTCACTGTTGATACAGATGACACCCCACTCAGCTTCAGCCTGGACACAAATCTGCCCTTTGAAATTGAAGCCTCTCATTTTAGGAAAAAGGAAATTTCATATGTATGTCTGCATTAAACACTACTTTCTCTATTAATTATTACCCATTTTTACATACACAAAATCAAGCAATATAGAATTAGTGAACACAGTGAGGTTATCAGAGTAAGTAGAAGTAAGACTAGAAAAACCAAGGCACACCTGTGTGGGAGTCAGCCTGACCTGTATTCCAGGTCAGGCAACCATTACTAAAGAAGACCTGTACCCCAATCCTAGGCCTTAGGAGGCATTTGTTAGAGTTGTGGCTATCCCAAAAGAAAAAGTTCCAAGGAGTTATGGGATTGCCCATGTTAATGCCTCATACATATTCCCAACCCTCATTTTCCAGTTGATCATCACCACTTCCAATCCCTAGAATGTCCTCCCTTCCTTGTATCCCCATTGGCCCTCGTTTGATGCAGTGTCCCACCCAGCCTACCCCACTGGACCCTGTCTTCCCTTACCCCACCTCTGCACCACTTTTCCCTGTACCCATTGGACCCTAACCTCGACTCCACCCCCTCTCCTACTCCACATTTATACTGTGGACCTCCCTACTTCCTGGTCTTCTACCACCGACTCGTAGAAAGACTTTGTCCCCTTGGTTAGTGTGTTCAGATTTTTGGGCCTCGTCCCACATTTACTTTCACTATTATTAAAGTATTTTATGTTGCTAAGTCGTGGTCATCGCACCGCTCTTCTTTTATTTTTGCCACTATTGCTCTAATATCAGAGGAACCCTTAAAAGTATTGTTGGGGACTACCGTCACCCCTGATACACCTGGAATTAAATCAGGCCAAGGATGTCAAGGACAGCAAAATACACCACCAACAAAATACATCAATAACAAAAGGAAAATAAAAGATGATGTGGGCTCATTTTTAAATGGAGAGGGGCCCCTGGTAACAGAGGACAGAGAGAAGGCAGAGTTCTTGAATGACTTTTTTGCATTGTTCTTCACTGATAAGACCAGCCCTTGGTGATTTCCAACTCAGAAGATCAGGTTAAAGGAATCTTAGAAGGAAGATATTCCAATGGCGAAGGACTGAAGAATGCCTAAACAAAGTTGACATCCACAAGTCCATGGTCCCTCACAGGCTGCATCCCCAGGTGCTGAGGGAGCTGGCAGACATCATAGCCAGGGAGCCCTTAATCACGTTTAAAAGGCCATGGAGATGAGAAGAGGTGCCTGAGGATGGGAAGAAAGCAAATATGACCCTGTTCTTCATAACAGGCAAGAAAGGAACGACAGGTCAATCAGCTTCACTTCAATTCCTGGAAAGGTGATGAAGCACATCATTCTGGAGACCATCTCTATCCACATGGAAGAAAATAAGTTGATCAGGAGTAGTCAGCACACATTCACTAAAAGTAAGCCATGTTTGACCTGCCTGATTGCCTTCTGTGATGAAATAGCTACATGGATGGATGAGGGGAGAGGAGTGGATATTGTCTATTTCAACTTCAGCAAGGATTTCAGCACTGTGTCTCACAATATCCTCATAGGCAAACTCGGGAAGTGTGGATTGGATAAATGGACAGTGACATGGATTGAGAAGTGGCTGAGTGCCATACCCTAGAGGGGTGTAATCAGTGGAACAGGGTCTACTTGAAGGTATGTCAATATTGGTGTCACCCAGTGCAATTCTGGGCCCAATCTTGTTTAACTTGCTCATCAATGACACGTTCACTGATGATACAAAACTGGGAGGAGTGGCCAATACCCCTCAGGGCTCTCCAGTCCTTCAGGGGGACCTGAACAGGCTGGAGAGATGGGCAGAGATGAATGTGCTGAAATTCAACAAGGGAAAATGCAGGGTCCTGCACCTGGAGAAGAATAACTCCAGGCATCATACGATCTGCTGGAAAGCAGCTCTGCAGAGAAGGACCTAGAAGTCCTGGTGAACAACAAAGTGCACGAATCAATTCTACCATAATGATTTTGTTAGCTAATCTTTTCAAGAACATTTATACTGTGCGGATGTTTTTCTCCTCCACTCCAGAGACAAACGTGATGAACCGCAAGAGTTTCCTGAATTTGTCAGTGGATGGTGTTAATAGTCAGGAGCCCAGGGGTTTCCATGCAATGGAGAAACTTGCCCAACCTCAAGGAGATTTTTTTCAGTGCAATTAATTTATAATGTTTAATTTTTGTTCAGGTTACATGGAACAAAAACATAAAGACCACAAACCTATTTCACCTTCTGGGAGAGCAGCCAACAAAGCAAAGAGATAATTGATATTTTTCACTCTTTTTTTCTTTTGGAAAAATTTTTAGCCCTTATTTTCTCTGTGGAACAACTCCTTAAAATCGTCTTCACATGCAGAGTTGAAACATATCTACAGTCCCACAAACAGTTCCTCACATTCACAGCTTGCTCCATAACCAGCTGCAATCCAGATGCCATGTGACAGCATCAACATAAAGTTGAGTCCAGACTATAAATTCTGCCTTCCCATGAGCAGACATGCAGCTGTCTGCACCATGCATGAACGTCCTTGATGTCTCAGGACCAGCTTGCCAGTAAGCCAAGGACACTGAAGGATCCAGCGAGTGCCAGCACAGACAGACCTGCCAGGTGAGGGAGCTAACATTACTCAGGTTTTCATCTTGCCAGCAGTGCAGTGTCACCCCTAACTCAGATATTCCCTGGACAGAGATGCCCCTGAGTGCACAGCCTGACCTCTGCTGCTAGCCCAGGATGTGGTGTGTACACCAGGTGAGGTGGCAGAGAAGCTGATGCTTTACTATCATCTCTGAGATCTGTTTGAGCACAGCACACTTCAGCCTCCTGCTTTCTCTAGACCTCCTTGAGTAGAATGGCTGGATCATGTCTGGGCTTATGGTTCCTCATATTCTTTAAGCAAAGAGGCTTATTTAAGTTACAAAACCCAGACCTTCTATATTTATCCTTAAGAGTGCCAATTCCGTATATATTAAGTTTGGAAATATTAATGACATCACAAACTGAGCTTGAATGTGTTTGAACACTTGGTTAACTGGAATACTTGGCCTCTCACTGCTCTTAATCTCACAGGTACATGAGAATGACCACAGCCACGCCGTCTTATTCACTTCTAGTGTGTAACAAGTTTAACGTCAACGGTTAATTTCTTTAATAATAACCTTCGCATTCAGTATTATTTTCTGTTACTAGACAGAGAGCGCGTTGACACAACTGGCTGTCTTGCCTTCCTTCGGCCCTGTGCTGGTTTCACATGGAGGGGCCTGAGGGAAGCCACCCGAGTAAAGCAGCACGAGGCCCGGAAAACAGGAGGGCTGTCCCCTCTCTGGGGGCTTCCCCTGTGCACGGCGGGGACCAGTCAGAGAGCTGATTTAGTAGCTGACAGCCCAAGAAACCAATGAAAAAGTTATTTTGCTTTCACAAATCACACTGGAAAAAGCTAAATTGGTCTCTTTCGGCTTCCGGCCTCCCTAGAGGTGAGGTGGCCTCTGGCCGGGGCCCTGGCCCCCTGGCCTGGCTCTGGGCTCGGCCTTGGCCTCGGCCCTGGCCCTGGTTGGCCCCCGGCTCGGCTCGGCTCTGCTCTGCTCTGCTCCCCTCTCCACGTGGCATGGCCCAGGAGGGGATCGGGGAGCCACCAAAGACTCTCCCTTACCCTCACCCCCGTTCTAAGAGAGGCTCTCAGCTGACCATGCAGTGCCTGAATGAGACTCTGGATCTCCTGAGCTCCCCGGAATGAGAAGAATGAAGCAGAAAATACTACTGAAGTCAGTGAAATGAAAGCTAAGTTTCCAGATGGGAAGAGATTGAAGAATTGCCACTGTTAAGTAGCTGAAAACCATTTTTGTGGGCTATAAAGGGACTGTGACTACACTGAAATTCCTTTAAACTGTAAAATATACTTGGGGAGGTTAAGTGCTTGAAAAGAAGACATTTTTGCTTTGAGGAAATGGGGCTCTCTGTTTTGGGGCTGGAAATATAGACAGAGACATTTAATAGAAAAAGAGATTAAGAGAATTTTGTTATTCAGGCTTTATTTTTGTTTAATTTTGGTTTTTTGCCTTTAAAAGTGGTATCCCAAGTGTGCAGCATAACCGATGGCACACCTCTGGAAGGACTGTGGAGATGAGAGGAAAGTCATAATCTGCAATATTTTCCCAGGCGGATGTAGATTGTGAAGGTGAAGACACCCCCTAAGCCTAAACCAAAAAAGGAACTCTTCTCCCTTTAGTGAACTGAAATGATCATTTAAGGAAATAACTGACTGAAGTGTTTTCTGTATGTTGATGTTAAGAAAGGTAGAATGAAAGAAGGGGGAGGAGGGAATAATCTAGAAATCTTATTCTGAATTCTTTTTGTGTTATTAATAAATTTCTTCTTATACTCTTTTTAAGTTTTAAGCCTGCCTTGTCTCTCCTCCTAAATCCTATCTCTAAAACAAATTAAATATATTAAAATTAGCAAACCCAAATCAAACCCTTGACAGGCCCACACTCACAGTTTTGTCCCTTTCCACCAGCATGCATTAGTGCTATTACAGAAAATTCAGAATGCTTCTCAGCTTTGCTAAGGCTGCAATATTTATCTGTGTGTTCTATTAGAAGTGCACTTCATTGCCTTATTAATAGACATCAGATAATCTCACTTATATCAGAATAGTATAAAATGTTATCAATATGGCTATCTAAGACACAGTACTTCTGCTATCCAACATTCTAATAAATGCACAGTTGCCTTAAACTGAGGCTTGCAGCAATTTAATTTTTAAGAGTTATTTTAGACTAACAATAATGAGTTTAGAAAGACATTTTCAACTGTTCCCCAAAGATGTTCAAACTGCCGAGATCAAATAAAACTCTGTTATAATATAGGCACAATAGATTAAACATGTTTTTTGGGTTTAAATCTTTTTCCAGCAGTGATGTTGTAATCTGCAAGGCAGAGCCATATCATACACTGAAATATTCCCAACAGGAAACCAAAAGAAAAATACACAAAAAACTCACTGGAGCCTATTGAAATCTTACAGTCCTGAAATAAGTATTTCCCTCAGAAATTAAATCACTATGCAGTGGTGGTAGGGTTATTCTCCTTTCTAGTTACAGCTGTGCTTCATTGCCTGTATAATTGTAGAACATAAAAAGGAAGGAAGCAGGGGAGGCATTAAAGTCTCTGAATGTTTTTGATGGGATCTTTTTCTGTCCCAAGCGTGGGAGGTGAGAAAACATCAGAACTTTGGGTGTAGTAAAGGCAGCTAATGACACTCAACTGGATGTGAAAAGTCTTTTATGGGGAGTATAGAAATATGGCCAGGGCAAACTGGTTTATGGGCAGATGGGCAAAAATTTATTGGAAAAAGTCCATGGCAGCAGAGTCATCCTTTAAAAATAGCACTAGTGGGGTTTAGTTTTCATTTTAGCATTAGCTCCTTCTCCATCCAGTTTGTCACTGCAGCAAAATCTCTGGGAATACCAACATCAGTGCATAGAAAGGTAAGAGAAGGTTTTCTGTACTTTTTCAAAGCCTCCTGAGGTGATTGGGAGTTTTCTCCTAGATTTCTGAAACTTGTTTGAGACCCTAAGGAGAAGAGGGTGCTTTTCTACAGAAGCATATCATACTTCTTCTATATCGCAAACATTGATTTGTTGGACAGCAAATGAATACCTATTTTCCTCTATCCACAGCATCACAAAGGGCTTCAAATTTTCTCTGACAGGCTCCTCTCTCCTATCTTTGTATGAAGGGCATTCAATTTTTTTGGCATGGTTGCATTTACTTTTGCCATTTCTGTTTCACATCCTATCATTTTCGCAAATGCAGTGGATTTTGGTTGTTACTATTTTACTGTTTATTCAAGCAGTTTATACTACTAATCAAGTAGATGTCTGAATAACATAGCTGATAATATAGTGCTTCATTATTTCCATAGGGAAATTATGTTTATGTTGCCATTATATCTGTATGAGCATGACTCTAAGCATCTCCCTCATCCCCCCTAACAGTACTCAGCTCCCTTTACCAGTTTCAGTTGAATTTAACAGAAAGTTCAGCACCTGCCTTTCAGAGAGTGAAATAAAGACAGATTTGCTACTACTGCCTCTGCTGATGGTAAGATAAGGTGCTCCCATTTCTTATCCACTCAGTCCTACTGAGCAGAGTGGGCTGGGCCACTGACCAGACACGAGCCTCTCAAGCAGCACACCAGGTCCCTGACCCATCAGTGACATGGATCTCAGGCCATGAAGATGGATGTGGGAGAGGATCCTGAGGACATTCGGTTGTGATAAGGATCTGAGGGGTTGTGGGGCACAAAGAAGTAAAGGGCCAGAGCTGTGGGTATTAAAGGAGGAGAGAGTGGGGAACTAGGCAAAACTGAGAGTATGACAGTAATGTTGTGCAAAGCACACAAGGAGAGAGACAGGTGTGGCAGGGAGAGGAAACCAGGGGTCCTGCAGGACAGCCTCCATTGTATGTATGACAGGTCAGGAATCCACAGGTACCTTCAATTTCTCTGTTCAGGGAACAACTTGTTATGATCATGCCTGATAGGATATTTGGTGTAAGTCTGTTTGCATTGGCACTATACCAGGTCTGTGGGTTTGCTGGTATTCTCTGAATCCAAGGGTAGGCTGACCTTCTATTTCCCATGTTTTCCTTTGTAAAATTCAGATCTACCAATCAAGTTTACCGTAAAAAGTTGGTTGCTTCAGTGAAACCAGAGATTCTAGTATAAAGCTTAGAAATTACTTCAAAAGAAACAGCTTCTTATACTTTCTTAGAAATCCTGATTTTTACAACTAATACTACCTTCTCTTCATTTTTCCAGACATGTAAACAGATATTTTTTTAAATTATAGAAACATTGAGATTTAATCTCAAGTTTTTTGAGGATTTTATTTGAAAAGTTATGATTTTGTAAACCTAGGTCAAAGGTTTTATTTTAAAATGGCTGCTCTTGTCAATACTTAGAAGCAGTTGCTGGGGAGAGATTCTCTTCTCAGCTCTGCCAGTGATTCCTCATGGGACCATGACATTTAAATTTCATGCTTTCTCACTCTAATCCATCTGTAAAATGAATGCAATAGGCAACTTCATGAAGTTGTTGGGAAGACTCTTTAATGCCTGACAAGCATTTTGATGTCACCCCACAGTTGCTTGTATAAGCACAGTATGGTAATTGCAAGTGCTTTTTAATTCCTATTTCCTTTTCTCAGCCTAGTCTTGGTTTCTTGTCTTTTTGCTGCAGCCTTGTCACAAAATACTCTGATTTCATCCCATGGAATTTATTTCATTTTTGCTAGATAAGAATAACAAATGGGTTTGTCTTTTATAACAGATACAGTACTGCGTGTTTTCTAGGAATGTATCTCTTTCACAATTAACTTTTTCTGGCATCTTACCAGATTTTAATGGTGTAAAATCTAACGAATCTATAATCCACATTGTACAGATAAATAAATTTCATTTAATTAAACTGAAATTATTCTGCATTGACTATTTTTCTCTTAAAAACTGTTGTTAGTCCAAGTTTTGAAAATAATATGAAAAACCAGTCTTGTGATGCCTTGAAAGCAGGATTCTGTATTTCAGGAACCTTTTTCTGTGCAACTTCAACTCTTTACTGCAATTGAGCCATCTTTATTAAATTAAATTTTGAATAAAAACCAAACCATACAGTATAAGTGTAGCTGAACATAGTGTAATTCTACATTTTAATACCAAGAATAAAAGTAATTTTCCTGTCATATTCAACACAAAAGCTATCCTGCTAATTCTGTGACAGCCAGAGAAATTGAAGAAAATATGAAGTTAATGCTGATATTTTCTTCTCAGTGCTTTTCAACACATCATTCTCCTAGGAAATTATTCTTTGATTTCCACAGAAAGATTTCCAGGTGTCAGGGTGAAATGAAACATAAAACATGCAGTGAGACTAGCTTCTTACTTCTTTTCAGGCAAGTCAGACTACAGGTTACAGCCATGAGCATTATCAGGGCAGAATCTTTGATTGTTCAGAGCACAGCTGATATAGATTAGAACAGAGGATTGTGATTTAAAGTATTAATAAAGTGGTGGGAAGCACAGGCCCTTTCCTCCAGGTCTGGGATTTCCACTCCCTTTGGGAGCAAGTCAAATAATATACTTTATTTATTCCTTGCATGTTATGCTGCCTTTAAAGCATCCTATCTTAAGTCTCAAAAGTTATGTACTAATGTAATAACTTAATATCTATTGTACAGTCACTTTAGGTATTATACAATTACTTCTGATTTTATTTGTTTTTAGTGATTTAGTATTGAGGCAAATGGAACAAGAAAGATCAATACTGAAAATTTTGTTTAGTATCCTTAAAGTACTACCTCCTTCACTACCAGCAGTGCCTATCTCCAAATTACTTGTATTGTCAGCCAGCATGGTTTGTTAACACTTCTAATGTCTCTGGGATTTCCCCAGTAGTACATCTCACACAGACTGTAAGCAGCAGCCAAATAACCCATTTTTCCTACCTCAATTCACTGTACATTTTACATATTCTGCCAAATGTTTGATAATAACAGGGCTTAGGGTAACTGGTATTCTAGGGTCATAATCACCAACTTGTTCTTTATGCTCATTCTATATTTAAATTTCAGGTTTCTTTGGTAGAGAGGTTATTTGCTGCTTCTGCAGCATGTTAATAAAAAAATAAATAATAAATAATATCCTACTGACTGACTAGGGATTCTAGGTCTTGAAACTTAATAACATCAAACCTTACTCTGATGTCCTCTAAGAAATGTGTCAGAACCATGGGCCAGACAAAAACTCAACACATTAATGTTCACAGTCAAATGATTTAGAAATGGGTACCTACGTGCAAAATTTAGGCCTTCAGTCCTCTGTTTACCCTCTAAAAGTATCTCCTGTTGGCTCAAAAATGAAGCATGTTGCTGCAGCTAATACTGTTCCAGGGCACTATCCATATCAACTACCAAGCCTGAGCACAAGAGAGATGAGTGTCTGTACTGGCCTGTGTATGCTTAACCTTATTTTTTCACCAAAATACCTCTTAGGTAAATTCATTTTTGCTCCTGGCCACAAAGCTGTAGAGATCATGACCTGTACTGTCCAGCTCAGTTCCTGCCCCAGGCTTAAACCACGGTTTAAGATTTCATGAAGTGCTCCCTGAATTTTAAGGAAGAAAGATTCCTGTAAGCCCAGTTCACCATTCCCAAAATGGCAGACATCATGCCAGAACCACCTTCTTATTTCTTCTTGGAAGCCTAGAGATTTACAGTAGACGCAAATGCTCTGTAACTGGAATACAGGGATGTAAATGATCCAAATTCAAGGCCATGTAAGGTACAAATTCGAGCAGAGATCTGAAGAAGACTTCCAAGAAAATCCTTTAACCACCAGGTTATTGAGCATTTCAAGGACTGCCATCTCTCCTGTTGAAGAGGTTGTGATACAAAACAAGTGAGAATTGTGCAAATACCTGATTTGGGATGGTTTGCTGAACTGAAAGGCCACCACACTAAAGCTATTTAATTACCTATTTTTGCATAGATAATTAAATAATCGCTGGAGCAAGAGCTTGAATGTAACGCTTCTTTATTTCGGGCAGACCTCTGCTGACTGAGCTGTTGGCCAGAAGTGAAAATGCACCACACGTTCCTTCCCCTCCTCCTATTCCAGCTGCACTTTACGTGAGAAAGTCCTGGCCTCCCACCTACTTACAGAGAAGGATTCATGGCTGTCAAAGCTAAGAAGAAACAGAGGCACCTTCCTTCAAAATTAACTGCCTAAGCCTCTTTGAGAGACAGAGTAGGATGAAAGGATTCCCACATCCTCAGGTTTTCTGGTCAGTCCCTTGCTTTGTCCCTAAGAAAGGATTCTGGTGCTTTGCCTGTGCTAGACAGACATCCCTAACTGCCTGCATCATGACTGCAAGTTCTGCCATTTGGGACAATGACTAAAGGCTGGGAACACAAACCCAAACCCAAACAGGTTGACATTGCCCTCAGAGTCTTCCTGCCAGTGCAAATTTCTGAACTTATTTTATTTGAGTGATGCATATAAATGAGAAAACTTTGACAACTCCCAGACATATTTGAGACTTGTGCTGAAAAAAGTTAAGTGTGTAAGATTAAATAATTCTAACATGTGGCTCCAATGCTCCATTTTGGCTAGGCATTATAAAATTAGAATATTTTATTACTAAGCAAACACTGAGATTACAGAATTACTGTCCACTCATAATATTGTTTTGCAACACTTTTATTCAAGCCACCCTTTGCTAATTGAACTCCTATTGGGGAAATATAATAGGAAATACAAAACAGACTGATGAATCAAGATAACCTGCTCTTTAACAGTTGTCTTTTTCTTATGTAAGCCAAAATCTCTGACCTCAGTTATGGACCTGTTGTAGATCTTGCAAGCCCTTAATCAAAACCAAAAGGATTTGTGTGATCAAAATCAAAATCAGGCTGAAGATAAGTAATGTCCATGTTGATGTTGTTTTTCATTTAAAAAATATAACTGATTATCCAGAATTAATTGTAACAGGTGCTCCAAGCAGAAAATGTGTTTACTATTGATTTATGCATTTTTGCCCTGAACCATGAAAAATTCATATTTATAATGCAATATGACATTTGCTATCCATCAATTTTATTGCACATTGTTTCACACGCACTCAGCAGACCAGGCACTGCACAAGCCAGTCAATGCCTCTACATTCATTTTAAAGATCAGTTAGAGAACAAGAAGATACTTCAGGGTCTCTAAATTGTGTCCAAACACAGACCCACAGTCAGCCTATGGACTGCCTGCAAGCTGCCCATCTGAGGGTACCCACCTTTCATTTTCCAGAGCACATTTCCAGTTACACATTTACCTTATAGAGCTTGCTTTCACTTACTTTCATTTGCTTTCAATCTGGTCTTGGAAATGGCTTCAGATACCCTGTAAAACTCACCCAGAACACCTTAGAGAAAGATAACCTTAGCTATGAAAACACAATGACATGACCCTTGCTCCTGCAAGGACGACATGCACACATCTCTGTGGCATGTTACTGCAGCAGGGTTCCAGTGCAGATGTGTGCATCTGCCCTTCCAGAGAGCAGCAGCAGGACCTGTGACAATTGTGACAGTGAATAGACCAGACTGAAAAACTGACTCAGTAAAGATGAGTAAACCAAAAAAACCTTCTACTTTTATCCAGCAAAACAAGCAAAGTGTCTTTCACGTGATGCATTCCATTTCCAAGAGCAGGGAAAGCTACCTTAGAGGGGGTTTCAGTAGCAGTAAATCCATGCATGTTACTGAAAGAAATATACCTGACAGCTATTTTTTTTCCCCTCAAAGATACCAGACTGTAGCATTTCAGTCTTTTTTCTAAAGTGCTTCTTTTTCTATATTAAAAAAAAAAAAAATGCTGAATTCTAAACGAATTAATAAGTTATTTCCAGAACACTGGAATTCATTAATTTGATAAAGAATCCAGTGAAGGTGGAAAGTTAGCAGGCACTACACCATAGGATCCTGAAGCTGTTGAGAACCTCCCAAAAGGCATTCAGTTCTGTCCAGACTCAGGTTGTTACAGTGGCAGCCTGAACCTGACGTCCCCATGGATGAGCCCTATCCCACAGCCCAAAAAGAGATCAGTGACTAAAACATCCAGTTCCCTCTCAGGTAATGTAGCAAATACCTATGTGACCCACTGAAAAAAAAAAAATAAATAAAGGCTCGCTTGGGCAGTTATAACCAAGCTCAACCAGCTTGTGTATATTTTTACCATATTGTGCTAAAAGGGTGTGGTTGTATTACTGTGACATTTAATGTTGTTGCTTATTTGGGAGGGTACAAAAACTAATTTTCTAGCAAAAATACTGTTTTCAAGTATGAAGAGATCTAAAATGAGACCTTATCCCTTATTCATGAGAGACAGATGTTATTTTTGGCTTCACAGTTTAATGAATACCATATTATGTTCTTTATAACCTTACACCAGAAATAACATACTTCTAGCACTCATGAACTTCAAATCATTATCAGTAAAAGCTTCTATTAACATCCAGAACTTCTCTCAGTTTTCACTGCAAATGCTTTAAGCTGTCAGCTATAGTCCCTATTATGGCAAGATTTTTTACCCTGAAAAGACATAATCCTTAGCAGTGAGCTAGTTGAGATTGAAAATTGCAATATCATTCCTGTTGTGTGTACCATATTTAATTTACTCATTTGATGCCTTGATGTATTCTTGTGTTTGTGTTTTGGTTTATGGCCTTCTAAAAGTAAAAATACTGCATCCTTTTTAAAATGCTGCTACACTTCTGTTTACTTTTACTGATTTGGAGCAATGCCTGCCAGTAAGTATGAGCTGAAACTAATTACCATCAGCACAAAATCTCCAAGCTGAACTGGGATGCTGACAAAAATGCAACCAGAAAATGAATAAAATGTTTCTTGGGAAGCACAGATCAGTTTCACCAGCCAGTGACTACAATGAAAACTAAAACCCTGCATACAGTTATTCTCAGCATTTCATTTCTGTATGGATAACTTTCTTCATACAGTAAAGGTTGCAGTTAAACAGCTTGGTTTAAGCCAGCTACAAAAGATTTTATGATGCCTGTGTCAGTGTGAACAATAGGATTTTTCCCACGGCATCTAATACAATGGCTTGAAACAAAATAAGGCTGTTCTAAGAAAGATCCTTAAAATCTAAAGTTTCAGACATCTGTCCCAGCTTCCTGTATGAATATATAGCAGTATATCTCCCAAGCAGGTAACAAAGCCACCCCAAGCTTCCTGGGCCTGAAGTATAAGTCTACAAAGCTCAGGATTTAGGGCATGGAAAAGCAAAAGATCCTTGCAGCCTACTACAAACTCAGGCTTTGTGAAACTGTCCAAATTATCACTTATGTTCTCATAAGTGAGAACACAATGTTGTCAATAAAGCCATTCCAGCAACTGCAGATCTTGAGCACCTTTCAGCTACAGCACCCTGCTGCTTTAGCTTCACACAGGAACCCATCAATAAGAATGTTGAGGTCAAGTGCTGCTTGAAAATCTTTGCTAGGAAATACCAATCTGGCAAGGGACACCAAGAAACAGGAGCAACAGAGTATTATACCAAAAATCAAACTTAGAGCTGACCATGCCTCATGTTGCACAACTGGGCTGAGCTGCATTTCCACGGCAGTAGAAGACAAATATCTGGCACTCCACCCCACGATTAGCCTGGTCACAGCTCCAGTCAGCACGTCACAGAGCAAAAGGGACGTGATGAGAGTAGACCCCACACTGTTACTGCTCCCACAGAAGCCGACACTCTGTTGAAACCAAAAAAAGGTGCCCGACAACACACTTCTTCCCAGGGCAAACAGAGCTGCTAGATGTGTGGAGCACACCCAGTGACAAAAGCCATCTGCAAAGACTCACAGCAGTCCACATGTGCCAAATCCTGGGAACAGTAAGGAGAGCCTCAATTTACACAGGCAAGAATAAATTTATGGCCTAGTGCAGGATGACCATTTCTCCTGGGCACCTTACCCTCCTTTATTTTTTTCTAGACAAAGGAACAGCTGTGACTTTAGCCAAAAGTTCCTCCTGCTCTGTATCTTGTCTCTCATGATAGCCTGGCTATCAAGAAAAATAAAGGTTAGCAGTAATAGCAGTATTTATTAGAATTTGCCATACTGTCAGTGGGAAAAGGGAGTCAAATGTAAAGTCTGCCTCAACTTTAGGAAATCCACACACTTAGAATAATTGTCTGGCAAAAGAATGTATCTCTGAATGCATATGTGAAACCCAGAAAAGGAAACTAAAGTACTACTGGCAGCAAAAAACACGGGTTAAAGCTGTAGTCAAGTGACTTTAATGCAGCTGAAGAGAAGACAATTTATGGTGTTTAGACTACACCAGTGCTGGCATTGACAAATTGTCTGAGTAGGCCAAAAAAACACTCAAACTTGGGTAAATTTAAATATGTCTGCACTTGCATATGAACAACCTTGAATGTTTTATTATAATTCCTTCCTTTCCTTTTTTGATATTTCATACATAATATAATTCACCCTTCCTGACTACTAACCTGGAAATTTAAACAATAAAATACCACAAAATGCTTTGAAGTCGTAATGTCAGTGGATAGTGCTCATAAAATATCTTCAACTTTTATTATTGTTTGTGCTCTTTTATCTCAGAAATCATCAAACTGACTTTTTCAGATATCTTGAGATTGCTTTGTGTTTCCTGCACTCTGCTCCTGGTGGTCAAGTCTTATCTGAAAAAAATCCCTACTTTTACAGTTCCATTAGAATTAAAGTCAGAAACATACGGCTAGGGTATGCTGATACAGAAACGTTTCAAGTCTCATAAAAGGGAAAAACAACATATTTCTGTAGGATACTGCCAAGAAAAAGCAAGATACTGAACAGGGAACACCAGTATTGTTCCTTCAGAGTACTGATCTGCATCGGATGATCGTTTGTCCCCCAGGTTTTTTTCCTATTACATATTTTCCTTTTATCCTAGTGTTCAGAATGTTTGCCGGAAAAATGCAAGGTGCAGGAGCCAAAATACTGTCTGAAGAGCTGGCAATTCCTTAAAACATTTCATCACACTGTCTCCACTTGGGAGACTTGGGATAAAATTCTTCCCTGGTTGACTGAGCTGATGCAAGGATTAATCTATCAGTATTTTAGGTATTTTTCAGAAGGACAAGTTCCATATAGATAACAGTCCTGCAGAAATCCAGTTGGCTTTTACTTTTTGGGATATATTTTGTAAATAGTGTAAGAGAGCTGTCTGCAGGCTTAGATAACTACATATCAGCAAGCCCTATAATGTGGTGGCAATAACTTCTTGTAGTGGCAACTTCCCACTTGTTATGAACCAGGGGGAGCCCTGTTCCTTAAGGCTGTATCAGATGGGAAAACAGCTTCAGCACAGGGAGATTCTGCACACAGTTAGGCATTTAATTCTCAGTAGAGTCAGGAAAATGGGGGTTATATTCACTTGGTACAATAGAGAGCAAGGCAGAGAGCTCAAAGTTAGAGCCAAACATGCTAGCACATACTCACAGAATGGAGCAAAGCAGTGCAGAAACCATGCTTGGACACTCAAACCAGACATCTCCTCAGCATATCATGGGCCTGATAGTAATTAGACTGGCTGTGAGGCTCATAGCCAAAAGACACTGCATCCTGCCAGCCATATTGCTTTTGACTGCAAAGTTTCATAGTTCACTGCCTGAGGCACTTAAAAGATTCTGCAAGTGCCTCTCAATATGTCTAAGCAGATTCATGTACCCAGGTATTAAGTAAGGGATATTCCAGTACCCCTACTAATGCTGCTTCTTGAACTTAAGTCACTCAAAAAATTGTGTTTTCACTGATACAAAACAGCTGGAGCCATGGCTGAAGCTGAAAGGAGAGGTAAGGATAGAAGATGACAGACAAAAGGGGGAAAGCCAAGTCAGTTTTAGGATCTGGGAGGAATTGGGAACTGTATAACTCAGCCACCTGCATCTTTGGAGCAATATTTTTAAACCCAGAAGCTGTCTTTGATGGATGAACAGCTATTCTAGCTGGAAATGCATCCCACAACAGCAGTTTCATACCCTCCCTGGACATCTGTCTTTTTTGTTCCATTCCTCTAACAAACTCCCCCCTGTTCAATTTATATTTTCATTCCTGCTCCATCCATACATAATTACTTCTACCATCCTTGTGGATTAACATGAACAATTATGCTGCTTCTCCTTGTAAGACTGTTTTGATGTGAGATAGGCAGGTCCCATGTTCCCATCAGTCATCTCTGCATTACATATTCTCACTTATTTTCCACACAGGTCTTCATTTCCAAAACATCTATCACATTAGCTGTTCTCCTTTGATCTCTCTCCAGCTTGTCTGGGACTCTTTTAAAACATGTTGCCCAGAACTTAATGTAGGATTATAAATCATGTGTTGACTGCAGCAAGCTAGGAACACTTGCCTCACATGTAATACTCTTGGTAGTTCAATGAAGTACAAGAGTAGCTATTTTTCTCATTAGTACTGCACTGTTTACCAATTCAAATCACCATCCACTGTAATCTCCAGATACTTCACTATGAGTTAAACACATACCCCAAAAGATTTCCCTCATTCTATATTTCTTTTTTGTTACGTGAAACATGCTATTGTTTGCATTTAAAACTTCTCTTGATTGATTGACTTCAGTCTGCTTCTACTGTTATCTTTGATATGGTATTTTTTAACTACAAAGCATTCATTACTCTCTTCAGACTATTTTTATGAAAAGGTAATAATGAAGATTCTGAGAAACCTTTAAACCCCCATGAGTATACAGTCCTCATACATCAGCAAATCCTGCTAATGAATAAATAGTGATTATTGGTTATATTTGTTTAAACTTACTTGAGTCCAAACAGACTAGAGTCCCACTATGGCAACTATAGTTCCACCACATACCTGAGCTCTTCAGAGGAAGACTTCACACAAGAAAAAAACACAAAAGTAGTAGTATGGGCACTGCATTTCTTTCCTTCATTAAGATAACCACCAAACACATAATGTAACGTGTCACGAGTCATTTGTAACAAAACCACATTATTTTCTCTTCATTGTCTTATTTTCCCCTGTTAACATTTGTCTATGCTCTCTGTAACTGTAGTATTTAAGGATACCAATGAGTGAGAAAAAAATATGAGGTTTTTTTATTCTGTATAGATCAACAAGAAGAGGGTTAATTAATCTGAAACTTGGTGTCTTTCAGTACCTGAGCTAACACATGCAAAGCTACCTCCATATCTCTACATTGCAGTCCAGCCTGGAATATACAGAGGAGCTCTTGTTATCCTTAAGTACAGACATAGAACACAGAATAAAGCAGATTTCCTGCAATCACTGATACATAACTGAGCATTCCTAAATTAAACACATCTCCTGCTTCTCTCTCTTCTCATTTTTAAAGCATTCTCAAATTTAAAGCCTTCTCAAAATGAGAAATTTTGTAAAGCATTTGTATTGTTTCATTCTGTATCTTCCCAGCAGAGAGGTCCAGCAAAAGACAGGCTTCAGAGTCCAGAGTCTTCTTCTTCTTGTTATATTCATCAATTTTCATTTATTTCTGGCAGAGAAAGCTAACTATGAAACAAAGTTTAAAAAGTGAAAAGAATAATACCAGATAAAAACAAAACATGAAAGATGTCTGCTGAAACAGAGTGTGGAAGGAAGGCCAACTGATTGAAGAGTTAGGGGATGATGCAAAACTGAAGGACAAAATACTCATATTGACAAATCAAAAGGAAAAAGGAAAACAAACTGGGTCAGTAACACAAACCAGACTATCACTAGGATCAAAGTCCAAAGCTCTAGCAGACAGATAAAAACCTTTGACAAATAACCCTTAACAATGCTGGTATGACCTGCAATTTGAACGAAACTGTTCACTCTGGAATGAGGTGGATATGGCTATTGAACAAGAGGCATGATGAACAAAGACTGCAGCTAAACAGTCTGCACATCCAATTAGATATGCTTGAGGTTCACCATGGTAGAAAACCAGACCACTAACAAGCAATACATCCTCATCAAGGTTTTTGGGTTTTCAGCCCAGACAAGCATATGCTACTAGAGTTTAGGCAATATACTGCTCACATCTTCAAAGAAGGAAAGCACCAAGAATCTTCTCGTGTCCAAGAAGATGTCAGGCAAGCCTGACATTGGTCATTGGAGACAAGACGGTCTCAGGATACAAAATAATTCTCTCAAATAAACTCCTTGTTTTTGAAAACCAGCTGTGCCGGTTGATTACATGTGAACTTCAGTCAGATCCTGTAAGAACCTAACTAAGTTACAGGATGCTGTTTATCAAGTCGAGGAAGAGTGAAAAAGACTGAATTAATCTAATATACTGGGCTGACAAAACTACTGAAGAGCTGCATCAAAAATGTCCTAGGAAAAAATGTGAGAATGGGACTAGAAATAAGTAAGCCCAAAAGGAAGTACTGGAAGCAATTAACAATGAATGAAATTACTGACTATTCAAACCATATCTCTTTAGAAACCTTAAAAAATAAGATCTTTGGGATAAAAGAATAACTGGAACTTCCAGAACACATAACTTCCTTAAACAATCTTTGAACAGCAGGAAGAAGGACCTCTGGGCATTACAGATTTCATCAGTGACCAAAAAAAAAACCCTAGACCTTAACTTAGGTATGATTTTTTTTTCTTCGCTGTTGCTACATATCCCCTGCCTACTCCTCTCTTGACTACCACCTCTTTCACACCTTGTTTCCCCTTGCTATGCCTCATTTTTAGCCATTTTCTTTGGAAAAGTCCAATTTAGATATCTCAGAGTTGGTTTACGAACCAGTGGTCTCTTCTATGCCTTCAGGGGAAAATAAGAGCTGTGCTGAGTGAGTTTGCCAAGTTTTGTAGTGACTTCCGCTTTGTCTCTCTGAGATTCAGAAACTCAAGTCCATGTTTGCTATTTCTATATTCTATATTCTATATTCTATATTCTATATTCTATATTCTATATTCTATATTCTATATTCTATATTCTATATTCTATATTCTATATTTCTATACTCTTTTCTGCCTCCTTCATCTGCTTAATCTTTTCTTGCTTTCAGAAACAAAATCAGATTTTAATGACAGCATAAGCCTCAGGTCCAGCCACAGACCCATATTGTGTGTTCTTTTTCCCAAAGTGGAAAGATTTGAAAAATTACTGAGCAGAAGATTTCCTTAGATAAATTCAATCATCCATAGTTTAAGGGGAAAAGAATCTCAATGAAACAAAACTGTCTTCTACTTTCAAATAATCTGTCTCCTTGTCTATCTTTCAAGGTCAAAAAGATTTTGAGAGGCTCTTAGGGATAGCATCCTCAGACCACGGCCTCATGGATTTTAGGAATCTCCATCCTTGGCAGTGAAATACAGAACTGCCATGGATCCACACTGGTATAGCCTAAAGTGAAGTGTAGCACCAGTTATGCCAGCTCAGTCCAAGCACCCCAGGGTGCTCCTGCTCCACAGCTAACCAGCCCTGACTTTCAGCAGCATCAGACTGACATGCTGGAGTGGGTTCACATCAACCCAGTGCTGCAATTCAGCTCTGTCTGCTTCCAGCTCAGGGTTGGGTCCTAGGTGTCCCTGCAGTAGCTGCAGATCTCTGCAGAACACAGATGTATAATGTTCTTGCATATACCACATGTTAGCCAGAACCAGCTGCTGCTGTACTGAGAAAAATCTTATCCTTTGCAAACATAGGAAAGGAGAAAAGGTGGGCGTTTGCTGACTGGGTCATCATGACTGCTACAAATAAGACTCAGCTCTGTTGTGTCTCTCCTCTGAATAAGTTAGGCTATTTGTAATTAAGAGATTGATTCCCTGAGGCTGTACCCACTTTAAGTTAACCTGTAATTCTGATTCTGTGTTCTTATGTAGTGGTTTTATCCCTGTGATGAAGGGAGCTGCTCAGAGAGGTAGAGGGCAGAATCCTGATCTCCTTTCTAATCTAAAATTTTATTTCAAAGCATTAATCAATTTCTGACTATCAGAAAAACAGGAATTTTCATTTTTACTGCCCTGTTACCTTCTTTTACCAGTATCTTTTCAAAGACAAATTCAAAATCTTTCCCTCCTACTTACTCCAAAAACATCTGGAATTAGGCCTCAGAATTAATATCTCAAAATTATAACTCAGATGAGTGTTCTGCAATGGAAGCAACTTTAAACTGTCATGTATCCTGGCTTGAACCCAGAATTCTGCACACTTTCTGACAACAAAGGCTGTTAATATGACAAAAAATCTTTCTAAATGAGTTAATTGCTTTATTACATACATCTTCTATAGAAATACATTGTAACTGTTGCAACCAAGTTATCTCCTGATCTTTTCTCCAAAATATCTCATCTACTGCCACGGATCAGTAGTCCAGAGGTTGTTACTGACGGGTTTATGCTTGTTTCTAAAGACTGGAATGGATACAGATCCTAATCGAAACCTCACTGAAGTTAAAGAGGTTCTTTCCTTTTTTGCATTAGTTCTGGAGCAGTGTCATTACTGAGGCTTTTATACTAAGATTTCATCTTTACACAACAGGCCAACATCAAATCTGCTGCAAGTATAATTCTTATGATTCTATGTTGGCAACAAGATTTAATGCATTCCTTAGCATCACAAAAATCACTGAATATGATGCAAGCAAATGTGTTTATTGGTCAGGTTGAGTTTCCACAAAATTGTGAGGTCCATGTTTTCCAACTTGTAAATCCTTTATCTTTTAAAAATAAAAGAAACAAGGGAAATTGCAGTTCAAGAAAAAAATATTGGCAAAAGAGTTTATGCAACTGTTTCTATAATGTGCTTCAATTTACTGAAGCAAGGTTTAGATAGCTATCATTGTCCAACTTCAGGGAATAAATCTGAACAGAAACTCAATAATTATATTGTATTAAGTGTTGTACCATAAACTCTAAACTAATCAGATTTGGTTTCTGATGGAAAGCATTCCACTGCTGCTTGAGATATCAATAAGACCATCTGTAATAAATAATCTTTTAGATGTCACATAAAAAAGTAAATGGTCTAACATAGGAGATAGAAGAGTGAAGGTTTCAGACTCTACATAATAGTATTCATCTTGTGAAGCCTAAAAAAAATAGTTACCCAGTTAAATAAAAAATTCCATAAAAGTCAAGGAACTTATGTGGCATCCTCCCCAAATGGCTGCAAACAAAACCAAAACCCCTTCTCTTCTTTATTTCTTATCATCTGCATTACAACTGCTGAAGTCATTGCTCCAGCAGAGATTAAAAAAATACAGAATAGGAAAGATATATATGTAGATAGATAGATAGATAGATAGATAGATAGATAGATAGATAGATAGACAGACAGACAGGTAGATGGATGGATACATACATAAATACATACATAAATACATACTCATTTTGGAAAAACAGCAGAATAATTAGCTTTGATTGTCAATCCTTATGTAGTTACTTTGTTGGTATGCTGATTGCGAGGAGAACTTAAAGAAGAGAGAGAATTCAATTTCTTGATCATCTTTGTATAATACTGTATATTTATATCATGACATTCATTTGAGGCTTCTTCTAGCTTTCTGAAATGGACAGGAAAGTACTAGTTTCCCTTTTTTTATAAAATTTGACATGTTTATTCTTTTCCCTTCAGTCTTTCAAATATTTGAGACAAGTCACATCAAAAAAACATATAGACCAAGACATTTGAATGTGGTATTGATTTTGTACTGTTGCAAAATCTAAATTCAGTACAGGGTGTGTGTCTAGTGGTCTCTGATAGAGAAAGACACATGGACTAAAAAATCTTCTGAACTAGCCATTTCAGATGTGGTTCCCCAGCCCTCTGGCAGTCAAGACTCAGTGATACAACCAGTCCCTTTTTTCCATTCTGCATTCATATCCTCCTGTGTCTGAGGATACTGAAAGACTTGCATTAATATACTGACTTCATTGTAGAAACCTTGAATACCCTGAATTGAAAGGCACCAACCAGAATCATAGACTTCAATGCCTGATCCTCCCCAAGGCACCCCAACAATCACACCATGTGCCTGAGGGTGTTGTCCAAATGCTTGTTAAACCCTGTCAGAGCTTGGTGCTGTGACTATTTCTATGGGGAGCCTGTCCCAGTGCCCAACCAGCCTCTGGTTGAAGAGCCTTTTCCTGATATCCCCTCTAAGCCTGCCTTGACTCAGCTTCATGCCATTCCCTTGAGTCCTGTCACTGGCCACCAGAGTAGCAATACCAGGGTGCCAATCCTAGAGTGTGAAGCAAGGTTCTTCTGGTCCACCCAGGCTGAAAAAGGGTAACAAGCCTCACAAGGGAAGCTGACAACAGTGGTGGCAAAAGCAATAAAATGCAAAATGGAGGAAAGGGCTAAATGTAGTGAAAAGAGTATAATAAAAAGCCTACTAGCTATGGTGCAAAGCAGAACACGATGGTGCAAAACCTATTACAAATAGTTAGGCCTGGGTTACAAATCCTATTCTGGTGCATTTATATATAGCTTATTAAAAACCACAGTAGACCAAGCAACTCTGGCTACCTATTGCATTGTCCAGTACAGCTATAAACTGAAAACTGTTATGCTGAACTTCACAAATAGCGCTGAGCCAACCAAAGATAATATTAGGAAACACAAAAAGAGGAGTGGAAAATACTGCTGAGTATATTGTAAAGCTGTTACATTTTGATATGTCATGCCCTTAGCTGGAATACAGTCTCACAGACTTATGTCCTTGGCTCAAAAAGACACCCAGGCTTTATATAGCCCTAGAGTTCAGCTAATGAGACCTAGGTGAACTGGCTAAAAAAATAAATCAGACAGTTCATTGCCCTGCAGTCTGACTTAGACTCTCATGCTCCTCCTTTGTTTGGGGTTGGAAAGTTGCAAACTGAGACTCCCATACTATCCATTTTATCACATCTACAAGCCTCAAAGTTGTTTCCAGAAGACCTTAAAAATAGTACATTTCAAACATTTAACTAAATTCTGCTTTACATTAGGCTAAGTTTGTGAATCATTTAAGTAATTTCGTAACATCTTGCCTTGAAAAACACATGCTGCAAATTGACACCGTTTCTAAGTTTGATATAGAAATAATAATAGCAACATCTACATTTTCAAGTCAAATCTCTTAGTCATAAAATCTCTGTGCTCCCTGTTCAAAAAGTGATGAAGATCCTGTTTGTCTACCAGGCACTTTTGGGAATTCATAAAACCCTCTTTCACCTCTGGACTCCCCAAAAGCTGAGGAAAAATTGTCCAAGAGTGCCACTAGAACTGCTTAATCTTACCTGAGCAGCAGACTTTGCATTGAGCATCAGGTGCTCAAGCAGGGTGTACCCTTATCAACACCACAAGTCAGAAAGGACATTTCCTGGGCTAGGACATCCACCATATATGTGGGCAAGCTGTGTCGGGTTTTGCCACTCCCATTGCAAAAAACTTTTAATGAATAGCTAATATAAATTGACCATCCATCAGTTTAAAGCCCTTACATCTTGTCCTAACACAACAGGCCCTGTGAAAAAATTGTCCTCGTCTTTCTTATCAGCCCCATTCAAGCCCTGGAAGGAGCTATTCGATCTCCCCAGAATCTTCTCCAGGCAGAACAACCTCAATGCTCTCAGCCTGTCCTCAGAGGAGAGATGCTCCAGCCCCTGATCATTTTTGCAGCCTCTGGACTCCCTGCACCTGGACCAGGTCCTTGTTCTGTTGGGTACACAGACCTCAATGCAGTGCTGCAGGTGGGTCTCTCAAGGGCAGAGCAGAATGGGAGAATCACCTCCCTCAACGCTGCCCTGGGTGCAGCCCAGGACATGTTTGGCTTTCTAGGCAGCAAGGGCACATTGCAAGCTCATATGCAGCCTCTCACCCAGCAGCAGCCCCAACTCCATCTCCTCAGGGCTGCTCTCTGTCCCCCAGTCTGCATTGACAGCAGAGATCCACAAGCATTTCAAGGTGTCTCTCCACAGGACAAGCTCACTTCTTGTGATGTGCTGTAGCCCAGATCAGCTCATGCCTGGCCCTGTGCCTGGCACGGAGCCCTGCACATTTATCAGTACCACCCATCCCAGCCCAGCAGGTGTGTCAGGGGGTGGTTTGCACAGCTCAGTGTGGTGATGGTGGTGGGGGGCCTGTGCAGCCCTGCCCACCTTGGGTGTGCCTGTCCAGTCCGGGCACTCTGGTGCAGGCTGTGCACTCCTTGTGCCCTTCATGGGTGGTCACTACGTGGCCTCAGGTGACCTAAACAGGCTGGCTGCAGGCTCCAGAGAGCACTCAGGCACTGTCCCCACACCAAGCATCCCCATTCCTGCGTGGGGAACTATCAGTGGGACGTTTTTCCAGCACCTCAAAGAGTGGTAAAAAGTCACCACATGGCTGCATGCCTTCCTTGTGGGATCAGGACTTCATGACCATTCCTCATGTGCATGTGGGTTTCCCACAGAGAAACCCACATCTCCCTTCCTCCTAACAGTGGAGAAGGAATTTTAATTCTGTTTCCTATCAACCTTGGAAAAGGCCTCAGGCCACAACTTCCCTTCACTTTGGGAGGGGGCTTTGAGAACACCCAGAACTAGCAGTCCTAGTAGCAGAGAGGAAACAGCACTCTGCCAAGTGCAAAAGTGAGGAGCAATTTGACAGACTCTCATTTCTACAGTTGTCTCCAGGTGTGGGTGGATGAGCAGAAAGCCACGTGATGATGTGAAGATTTTGCTGTTCTTTCCCCCCTATTAAAGTCACATTCTGTCAGCCCAATCCTCAGCTCTTGGGAAAAAGTCTCATTAATTTCATTTTCAGAATATAAAAGAGCAGATAATCACAAAGCAAAACTCATTAGTGAAGTTTAAAAAGGGAGCTAATTTAAGCAGCATTTACTTCTCCACTCTGCAACACAGTTCTTAGTCGGTTCAGAATTAGGGGCAAATGAAGAAATTATTTCCAGCAGTGAAGAGGAGTTTGCAGCATACCATTAAATTTGCCTATGACATTCCAAACCAAAATCTTTTGCTTGATGTATGCAGCTTAGAGGGCTTATCACAGGAATCCCCATGCATGCCTGCACAAAGAATTGCTAGGGACCTATATACATAACTATTTACAAATGCATGCGAGGAGGTTGTGTAATTTTCCATTTCCTACACCTTCTAGTCAGAGCTGTGATCCTCGAGGTCAAATCATTGTAGGTAGATCCAATAAGAGAGTTAACCCCCGCAGATCAGGCACTAAATACCTGGCCTCTTAGCATCTGGCTCCTTCTGTGAAATTCAAAACCCAGAGCGGGGTGCTAAGCCTCCCCTCATTGAGCACACGCAGAGTTAGACCTCTCAGAAGGGCCATCCAAGAAAGCACATGTAGGGCGGGAGCCACTTGGAGCTGGAAATGTTAATTGCAGGAGCGTGGCCCGAATTCTTGTACCCTCTCCAGGGCTGCGGCATCCGCCCATGTCAGAGCTGCAAATAGAGCCTGACCCTGCTCCCTCCCACCAGCAGGCAGCTCTCACCAGGCTTCTGTTTTCTTTCTGAACCCAGGCAGGATACTCAAGCAGTGTTGGCATTCGTGCAGATGTCACCCTGGAGCTGGCAGCAGGGTACCAGAGGGAGGCACACGGGTGCATGGGCTCCTCCATCAGCTGGGGGACCTTCTTCTGCCTCCCAGCAAAGCTGCTTTGCTGCAGTGCCTTGGATGATGTGACTTGGACTCCCATAGCTTTCCCTGGAAATCCCAGCCTTTATGATGACTCTAACAGCAGGTCTTAGCACTTTGGGTGTGTGCAATGAATATGGATAGAGTTTTAGCACTTCACAAGGACTGACTTCCTACGGCCACCCATATCCTGAAATTATCCAAGAGTATTGCAAGCTTTCATTTACTCTTGTGGATATCAGATACACCATCTTTGCAAAGAGCTCTCTACCTACAATGCAGGTTTCACCTGGTTGAAATCAAGTGCCCTCTCTCTGAATTTGTTGAATAAAAGAATAGCATTTATCAATGATTTGGGACAATCCATCCCAATACATTGTGATCCTTTTCAATTTGCTCCTGTCAGTTGTACGATTTTCCCTTTTGATCACAACACACACACACACACCTGTGCAATAACTGTCATTGTTTTTAAACAGGAATATATTTTATGACATGTAACAGAGTTACAGCTAACCTGTCATAAGATCTGAGTTAAAAAGAAAGTGATATTTGATATTGTAGTGATATTTGATGTTAAGCGTATGTCCTTAAAACATATCACTTCTTGTGAAGAAATTATTCTTTTAGCAGTGAAATTAATTTTTATCAGTATTATCTCTGAATCTGAAATAAATAATAAAAGGGCATGGTAATCATTTTTTAAAATGTGAACTACATGTCTATTAGAATTGATGTCCACAGACATTAGCGGTAAAATACTGCTCTGAATTGTAACTCTAGCATGTATGTACAGTGACATCATATTTCTGGTTTTACGTTTGCTTTGAGCACCTGCACCCAAATTCCCTATTGTGAAATCAGTTGAAGTTGATATAACATAACAGATAATTATATTTAGGCTCAGAAGGAAAATACTGAGATTCAGATTACATGGCAGAAAATAAGAACTCCCATTAGACCTGAATAATTCAAAATAGATGTTGACTTCTAAAGTCTTAAGGAATGAAAGTGCATTATTGAGAGACTTTTTTTTGCATCTGAAAATACTACTTAAAATTTTTAAGTGTTGCTTCACTGGAAAAAACTCTGGAAAGTTAGTGATTATTTACACTCTGCAGCATTGTTATAAGGGAGTAGTTCAAGCACTTCCACAGAAACCTCAAATGCATAATTCCAAAATAAGTTACATGAAAATGGAATTCAGCAAAATATATTCCCTGACAAGTGGCAGGAGATAGCACACACCTCTCAACTCCATGCTGCTTGCAAGAGCAAGGTACTGCAAACCCTGGCTATTAAAAAGAGGGGAAAAAAAGTGAAATTAAAACCAGGGACACAATGTGAAGAGAGATATCCTTGTTCAATTTGCAATAGCAAACCCAAAAGGAAAATGCTGGCAAAATCCTGAAAACTTGGGAGCACACACTGAAAAGGCACCACTGGGGCATGGACACAATAACCATTTAGGCAGAGAAACCATCTAGAGAGTGTTCCCTGACACCAACATGTGGCACTATGGCTGGGGAAAAAGATGATGTTCACATAGACAAAGGCTTTGTTTTTTTCCATGAAATGGCATGAAAGTGAAAATATGTCTTTCCAAAACAAGCTTATAACAATGGACAAACGAAACAGTTACAAGCAGATACTTCAGCACCTATTCCAGAATAGAACAGCCACTTCTGCCATTGTTCAATCCTTACACCATTATGAAAAATATCCAAGTCCTCTTTGCTAGGCAGCTTCCTACTAAAGTCCTATCAGTTTAATGCTTTCTACTACTCATGTCTGCTAGACTTTCCTAATCTGAAGGCCCCCTTTGACTGAAACGGAATGAAAGAAGAAAGCCAATATACACACAGGATGTCTCTATCTGAAAAGGTAGAAGCAGGTAGATAACTTCTATCACATATCAGGCACTGAGCCAAATTTTCAATGCATGTAAACAAGCATAGCTTCACTGAAGCTTGCGGAATCTTGCCAGTAGAAAACTCACTTGAGTCTATCATTCTCTTTACCACTGTAGCAAACTGATATCCTAGGATGAAACCTGAATTCCCTAAGCCAAAAAAAAAAAAAAAAAAAAAAAAAAAAAAAGCAAAGCTGTTGAATTAATAAGTGTCTGAAAGAAAATCAGATACCTGAAACTGTAAGCTGTTGTTGTAACTGTGATGTAATCTATTTAATGAATATTGCGTTTACCTCCAGACGTGTTAGACAAGGTCACAGGCAATGCACATTATGTTACCCAAGTCACAATACTTCTTTCACTCTGGATGAAACTAAATGATTGATTCCTTGAAGGCACAGTTGCATTTCTCAGGACAGTATGGTTAATTTGTTAAAATCACTCTTGTGCACTTTAAGACTCAATTCAGATAAATGAAGACAGATCTTGTGTTGAAGTACATTGACCAGAGAATGTAGGCACTTGTGCAACTCAGACTTAAATATTGTATGTCAAATGATCACATATGCTGACAAGATTACTGAAGAGCAAATAGATAAACTTATTCATAATACAAAGGAAAACCTGTTGCATGAATGTGAGCATAAAAAGCTTATAAACAAAGGAAGAATACAAAACTTTATATATATATACACTAAGTTTTATATATAAAATATGTAACTACCATAATTTCAAATATTTGGAATTTAAGTCCAAAGCAGGTCATGAATTTCAGTAAGAAATGTCAATGTGAGGATTAATGGCATATATTATTTAATAATTCACTGTGAATCAGGGAGGGAAAATTATATTTCTGCCTAAATTCTTTCAGCATTCAGGAGAGCTTCCATTAAAAGAAATGAAATATTTAATGTCGCAATCTGAATAGACTTTGAAGAATTGCAGTGGCTAAACTGAAATATATTTTATGTTAGGTAAGATTTTGGGTTGTCCAGGACCTAGAATGCTGAACACACCTCATCACCTAAACCATACAAACTTATATATTGTTGCCCCTATTGCAAATGTAATAACTTTACTTAGAGCAAGCCAGTGTGGGAAAACACCAATCAACTTGTAATGAACTTAAACTATTTTTTTCATCTACAAGAATACTATCTGAGCAACATTCATTAGCATCCCTTTCATCTATCCGATATCTGTTGAAGGTGCAGAAATAGATGCCTGATAGTCTAGCTCACCAAGTCTCCCAACAACTTCCACTCTGGCACAGGGAAGTTTATATAAGCAAACACCTCATGTGTCTTTAGGTTTTGAGTCAGATTTCCCATACACAGCAGAGTGGACTGTGCAATTTTGAGAAATTTGTCGTGTTTTTTAATCCTCTTACAGTACATTATTTTTATTATTTTCATTGTAGTGAATTTAACACTTTGTGAAAATTTGTGGAACTAATGACACTTTAATTTACACCTCTCCAATCTCCTCAGTACTAAATAATGATCACACTCAAGCATAAAGCACAGGACTTTTCTGACTCTCCCTCCAAGTCAGTTTATGCAAGTTCTTTTTTCTATTAACATTTTTCACAGGAAAAAAATACTTTCTACTGAATGAAGATTTATACTGCAGTTTCCTAGAGCAATCTTCAAAAAGGAAAAGGTATTTCCTTCCTCAGAAATCCCCTCACTCCATGCACACACAACAGCATGCTCTGGATAGGATGAAGAAAAATTAGAGAGGATACAATTACTTTACTAGAGAAAGTCTACTCTCCTCCCACGCCAACAAGATATTATAGGTCAAGTCAAGTAAGGTCAAGTGAGTTCTTGTCATACCCAAGACCCCTGATTTATTCTGTCAGCTGTTCACTGTCATGCAGCACGATGGGTTGAGTGTCAATACTGGGGCAGTGCAAAGAGACTGGACAGGTTGATTTAGACTCGGGTGGCTCATGTTCATTTGAAACACACAGTGAGCCCTGCTGGGTGATTATGGACATCATGGGGAGTGTGGGATGAACGGTGTGTTAGTACACATAATTTATGTGTGGGGCTTTCTTTAAGAGCACAGACCCTGGGATGGGGAAGTCCCATGGGTTCCTCCAAGTTCTGCTGTATCCTCACAGATGAGAAAACATTAAGGAAATAATGAAGAAGAGCTGGTGCACTCAAATCCACCAGTTCTCCTCTCAGCAAGCACACCCAAGGTCAGGCAGCAAAGCAGAAACACAGCTAGGATCCAAAGCCATGAGTTCTGTTTGCCAGCTCAGTAGGGTATCTTACTTCTTAGCTCCTTGGGCTACATTTTACATTTCCAAGGGCTGAAGTTCAGCATTTCCATTGAAGAAGCAGACTGAATATGCAGGTTGTAGTGGTGGTGTTATGCAAGTGAATGACAGCATCAAACCTGCAACTTTTTTTTTTTATTTGAATAGGTAGATTTTTATTTTTGGCAGTACTATTATTAGAGATTAGGCATATTTGTTTATGCTGTACTTTCTCACTCCTTCTTTATAAATACACATTTCCTGTGGGCTGAATGTAAAGCAGAAGAGTTGCTGAAATGGATCTGATGATTATTGGAACATCCTGAACTTTCTTTGAATCACCAGTTTTTGATAGCCTCAGATTTTATGGGCATGGGTTTCTACAGTGCAGGAGTAAAGGGCCTCTCTTTGAGTAGCAGCTTAAATCATCATCAGATATGGAGTCAGAGGTACCACAGTTAGATGCAATAGTAGTATCACTGTCCAAAATATCAATTTGTTATAGCATATAGTACAGGATGGAGACACTTATGTATACATAATGCATTTTTGTGCATTTGATTATGAAAAGAGAATTTTATACAGATTTCTTTGATAAATGTGGTCACATTATACTGTAAAATACTCGTAAACTAGATTATGAAGAAGCCAGGTTATGAAGAAACCTTATATATTGTGGGCAGAACTATGCTTCGGATTAATTAATTGTCAAAACTTCATTTTCACGTGTGTATGCAACATTCCTCACTGCTATGAAGCATTCTTCAATGCTATGAAACAGGATTTAAACAACAGCAGTATGAAACAAACAACTTCTGTCAGTCCCATTTTTTTCTTAATGGCTCTGTTCTGGAGCAATCCATAGCTTATTAAGCTTCCACTTCCCACTGTGAATGGCTTTTGCACCAATCTCTTCAATGCCAAAGTTTACAGACAGACGACGTGACAGACCACAAGGTTGGGCCGATGCTTTGATAAACACACCTAAAAAGCATCTATTCTGTGGACTAAGGGGAAGGGAGAGGACACTAAAATAACAGGAAATAGTATGAAAAGTTACTTTTCTTTATAGGCTTTGATGCCATTGGAGCCAAAGGAGCTGATTACTGCCAGGTAGATAGGACTCCACAGTCATGCTGTGGCTTTGGAGCCCTGCAAGTATTTCCACTAATTTCTCTTCAAAGAGCTCAATCTCATTTTGAATTTCTGGTTTGGGAAAGAATTTCCCATTTCCATTTCTATTCACTTCCGGAAATGTGCCGCAATTAATCCTTTTCTGATATCAAACCCATAAAATAACCATGGAAATCCCTGTTTTCAGGCCTGCTTTTATTGGTTAGGATTCTAAACAACGGAACACTCAGACACACATAACTTTCAAGCAAGTGAGTAATCCCAGCACTTTGGGCTACACCGCTGAAGTGAGTGGGAGTCTTGCCATTGAATTTTATAGGAGCATTATCGGACTGTAAGTGCTTTGCTGGTTCAAGGCCAATATTTTCTCAGACTTTAGAGGAAGCCAGATTGGGCCCAAACTCTACACAGCCTCTCCTAGAAAGACCAAAATAAAAACAAATGATACTAAGCAACAGGAATGCACATAGCATAGAGGAAAGGAGCATTGAACACCAGACAAGCCAAGGAAGCATTACTCATATAGGCGAGAGTGGTGGCAGGTTGTTTGATTCACAATATCCTTCCCTCCCAGTTCTGCAGACAGAGAGTTTATCCATTTAGCACACAAGCATCTGTCTGACTGAGATCCAGACAGACAAATAAGCCTGCTACAGAGCCAGGGATGCTGCACTGGTTGGAGAGCAGGCTGTGCAAAATACTGTGTGCACTGATCATCTGTTTCACACACCTATGGCAGCAGGGAGCAGCACAGGCCCCAGCTACAGGCAGAGGAGACAACTGACTGCAGCCTCCACCAGAACAAGAGTGGCCCTTCTGCTCCTTTAGTCTGTGCCTGCAGATCTGAGAGCAAGAGGGGTGGCCACTGCCCTGTGATGGGGCTCTCTCCTCACAGCCAGCACCCTCACATCACTGCCACAGCAACCCAATCCACAGTCCAGAAACATCCACATCTGCCACTGGCAGTACAGCCTTTCTGGAGCAGCAGCAGCCAAGCCCTGAGCCAGCCATGCTCTACCACCTCTACAACATCGTTTCAGGGAAGTCACCGATTCCTTGTTACAGCACTATTTGCCTTAATACAGCTCTGTTCAAACTGTGCTGGTGCTATGACACTCCCTCCACATTAAGAAATTCATCCCATATCAGGAATTGTGTGGACACCCATTTTGTCCAACGTTAATAATTTTTGTGCACTCGGAGATTGAGATATCACGTGCATGACCCACTGTACGTTTTGATGTGGCATCCACCACACAGACCCATAACCATGGCCAGTGATCACATGGCTTCTCTAAACCAGCTGAATCCTGCAAGAACAGTCTCCCAGGTCGAGAACTTGAATTTGGAATAAAGCAATATCAGGGTTCGGGTTTTTTTTTTTTTTGTTTTTTTTTTTTTTGTTCTAGGAAGTGAGGGGCGTTTTCCCCTCTTGTGGCTGCATTAAACAATGTCTCCTTAAGCAAAACTAGCAGGTATGCTCTTTGGTTCTGATTATTTACTCTTTTAAGAATAATTCAGTGGCATGTGCTGTTATTCCCATTGAAGTCAGTGTGAATACTTTGGTGGTAAGATTTATTCTTCTAAAATTACAAAATCTAGACTCTTGGTTTTCTGCTGTATTTTCTTCCGTGGGAGAACATTTATTTACTCCTCTCATTCCATCCAACCACACAATTAGTCAACTCTTTCAGGCATGTGTATCTTTTGATGAAATAGAAACCAACTACCAAATGCTGTGTTGCTTCAAGCCAACTGAAATCTATGCTCTACAGAGCACATGAACAACTCAGTTCCATTAAAGGCACATACCTTGAATTGCTAACCAGCTCTGGTTAGACCAGAGCATTTTAAATGACAATGTCACATGCAACTTGTGAGTGAGTAAGAAGCTATGCCACTGTGATGCCTCTGGAAATAAGTGCTACTGTTTTCCCTAGGCACTTCATGACCTTGTGTGTTGATCTCAGTCCATTTTCCAGGACTGTAAATAAGAGTACTTGGAAAAGCTTTTCTGTTCACACATTTGTAGTTACGAGGGAGAACTCCTGAATGGAAGCATGGCATCCATCAGGCAAGCACAGCAGGTGGCACAGGACAGACTGCATTAAGCAGATCCTACAACTGGGACTTCAACAGAATTTTATTATAGCAAAAACTGAATATATATTTATCAAAAAAATTAAATAGAAAATAGTCATTGCCTTGCACAGTAGTAAGTTGGCAAGCTTCCAGCTGGCAGTTTTACTGCTGGCAACACAAAGAAGTAACTTTTGCTGGGGTCACCAAACTTCTGGGAATCTGCAATTACTTTTATCATATTATATCATATATGTTATTTTATCATATTATTATTATAAGGAACTTTGTTTGGGCTCCTATATACTCCTGGATGAGCTCTTATTTGATCAAAATAGTTCAGCTGAATAACTTAATTCATGGTATTGTAAATGTTATAAAAGTTACTTTCTCCCCTTTTTCAATTTCACAGGTGGTGATATTTTCTGCTTTCTCTATTAGTCTCTATTTGTATTATTCTGTTCAGAGCTATCCCTACCAAATGATTAAGCAGCAAGTAAGGCTACAAATTGGCTTTTATATTGTCCATTCTAGAATGCATAGGAAAAACATTGCCAGGAAAACATCTGGGTGCTGGTATGAGCTAGCTCTAACCCTAAAGTCAGAAAAGAAGCCTCGGGAAACTCAGGAAACCACAACCAATCTACAACTTTCACACAAGGAAAAGAAAACCCAAGATAGAAAATGGTATCTGCAAGATAACATATGAGCTATCATGCTGCCAAAACAAGGAAGTACTAAGTCCTCAACACCTGTGCTTACCAAAAACACTAATGCAATTATAGTGAGTGCCTCACTATTTTAAAATAAAAACCTCTAGTCTCCTGTTTCCTGGAATCACCTTTAGTAATTTCAGATACAAAGAAAAGAGGAAAAAATAGAAGCAAAAATAACCAAATGAGAGACAGCCATGGTCATTGGCAGTTTCTGCTGCTTCCTTCCTGTAAACTTCCTATGTTACAAGACCTGAACACTGCTCTGTGTATGTTCAACTATAGATACATATCTGCACTTGCAAGGCCAGACACTGGCACAGCCTGCCTGGGAGCTTCCACTCAGTATTTGAGAGGACACATGAAACACAGGAGATGGGCCCATTTCAACGACCCCATTTCTAACTGCAATAATCTATTACTAGATTTTCAAACAAATACCTTCTATTTTTACCATACTGGTGCTAAAACAACCACAGAGGTGCCTCACTGTTGTCTTTCAAATTCCTCCTTAAAATTTCCTTTGCTAGTGATGCCAACCAAGAGCTGACAACACCAATGTGCTGAGGCTGTGGCTTAGCCCCCTCTTCACACTCCAGGTGCAGCCAGATTTTCTCTCCTGTACTTTTACACTACACCTCTTCAATGAGGAAGGCTTTATCTGATGGTCAGTAGAACTGAGAAATTAGGATAGTTCATACTTTCAACATCCATTTCCCTTCACACAGTATTAAAGATTGCAGCTTGTCAATGGCTTTCATGGTTGCAGAAAATTCCCTTACTACAAGAGCCCTCAAATAAGGGAGGAAACTTCTCATACAGGAATAAGAGGGATAAGACTAAAAACTCACAGCTTTTGGACTGGCTAAACAGAATACAAAAAATGTGGACATACTAAACTATCAGGTCTTCATATAACAAAAAGATAATTTGATTTAATGCAAGATTTCTATTCCTTCTTATTTAAAAAATGAAAAAATAATAGAGGTTTTACCAGTAATTACTCATTCCCTGAAGTTGAAGAGGAGAACCTGTGCCAGGAGGAGGAGAAGAAATTGCAGAGATAAGCCAGAGGAAGTCTAAAAAAAAATGCAATGGAAATGGTAAAGAAAGAGTTTTCAGAAGGATCCTTACACACTTTGTTGTAAAATCTTCCTCTTCGTTAAAGTTCTTACTGGCTAAAAACTGATTCCAGCCCTGTAGTACAGCATGGAAAGATGAAGAAGAATTATAAGACAAAATCTGCAGTGAAGAAAATGCAGAAGTAGGAGTAGGAGTCAGTCTAAATAGAAACCTTTTTCTTCTGAATTTCTAGTCTGATAGGTTTAAAATTTTATCATCCCATGGCATTACTAACACTTCAGAAATGTGGCATTTTATGCCATACTTAGTAACAGGGCAGGAACAAGGAGGCTGCCAGTAACAACACTGAAGAAAGAACGTGTCTTTTCTCAAAACATCTGGTGTTCAGAGTTTGTTTAGGACCTCCAGCCAAAGTCACATGTGGCACTGAGGTCTTGCCCATCAATGCCATGAGGTTTCTGATCTCTTTGGGGAAGAGAGACTGACAGTCATTTTTAATCCCAACCAAAGACATGTTTTCCTATGCAGCCTTTTGAGCTGTCAAACCCTGAGCCAGACCTTTCTATAGCAACAAAGCACAGTAGGAGTCATGCCTTCTGGAAGCTTGGAAGGGCAGGAAGAGAGATATGCCAGTGTCTCTCTATTTATACCTTTAAAGCCTATGAGGAGACTGGCGGGGCACGAGGACCGTGGCCAGCTAGGAATTCCTTGCAGAGCTAGTATTGCTAGCAACTCTGGACCTAGATTTCTCTGTCTAAGCTAACTGCTGCTCTGTGGAAATTGCAACTTGTGTGTTTTGCCAATATTTTAAGACAAATAAATTAAGATATACGGGAAACTAAGGGATCATGTGTTTTATTAATCAATACAGACCACATGATATTTTCAATGGCTTAGTTAGGCAACACAAAATAATCCAATAATTGTGCAGTTTAAAAAATTCCACGTGTTCCAGCCTGAAATGACCGGAAACCTATTGAAGAGGCTACCAAAACTGCCCACAGAAATGGACAACTAAAGGATGACCAGCTGTGTGCAATAAAGTCATGTATTTTATACTAACAAAACCAATTTATTATACAAGGGGAAATATTTATTTGATCTAGATCTGCATAACATCTGATAAATATTTCTTAGTACATCAAGTTTTTCCCAAATGAGTCAATGTTAAGTGTTATTAATGTCCATAAATACCATTTTAAAAAATCAGATTTGTTTCAGCAAGCCAAGAGGGGAGGGAAAAAAAAAAGTCCTTTTTAAGGAGAAGAATAACCTGTTTAAAGCATGGCTCAAGATCTAAGGAAATAAAAGCATATTTAATGACAAGGCAAATCTGCTAGCATTTTATTCAGATAAAGCAAAATTTGATTCTATGCCCTCCAAAATGTGAATATCTGTTAGGTATAGCACTAGAAACACCAAAAAGTGGTTTTAGCTTTACCTTTAGAGTATTTCTTAATTTTCCCCATGGAAAAATATACCCTTTCAAATTCTGAGATATTTTCAGTAGATTATTTGATTTATATCTCTCTTTTTTAGTGCAGACCAAAGCATTTAAGCCTAATTTTGCACTGTCCCATTTCTGGGAGCTTGTCTCAAAGAGCTCTGCAGCAGCTCAGAACCACTGTATCTCCACACCTCAAAACAGCCTTGGATCTGCACCCATGCCCTCATCCTAATCTGCCCTCAAGAGAAAGGCAGGCAGTGAAAGGTTAAGTCTAAGCTGGGTTTACACCTTTGTATTGATGAATTTCAGAGAACTTTGAATTAAATCCTCAACTGAAATATATTTCTGATTATTTATTACTAACTTACATTCTTCCTTCATGTGCTCATTTTTTTAGATATTCTCTGGCAAAACTCGGTATCTCTGATCTGTTGATTAATGAAGTTCATTTTAGCTTTCATTTTTCAAATCTGGTTGAGGGCTGCAGTTATTCCTAGGAAAAGAAAAAAAGCACTCTCTCTAAAGAGGACCTAGAAAAGTTGCCAGTGGATGAGCATGTTGGCCCCATAAGCAGTCATTATCCTCATGAACGGCTCTTGAAGTTTGGTTCTACCCATCATGTTTCATGCTCTGCCTTTAACAAGTCCAGAACTACTTGCTGGAAGTGCAAGAGTAATATTACAGCAGTAGACAGATGGAGGCATGATCTACTCCTTATGAGATGTCTCGTTCCAGTCCGTAATTGTTAGCAGAAATAATAAATATGAAGCTATTTATTACACAATGTAGCATTTTGTCAACCTAAATCTTTTTCTTTCTTTTTTTTTCTGCTTCATCTTAATTAGAACCTGCCCTTTACCATCTGCTGAAGAGAGATATGATAGCAAACACTAGATTATCTTCACAAGTATCTGATACAGCTAACTGCTTCATGTCAGAATTGCCTAAAATGTTTTTCTCTGAAGGAAATGATAAATCGCGGCTCTCATTTTTCAGTACACGTTCCAAGGCGATGGTTTCCAAACTGTTTTGGACCTTGCCTCACTGTTAACTCTCAGCATTACTTACACGCCATCAATCGCCATTACTGTCAAACACTCAGCCGAGCTCCCAGGAGAGCGGGGCTCGGTGTGCCAGCTACACGCCGTGCCCTCACAGGCCACCAGTGGGGACAGCCCCCACAAACCTGCAAGAAACGCGTTTACACACGCAGGCCACAGCACAGGCAGAATCAAGCCTCCCCTCACCACTGAAGGGGGAGATCTGAGGCACGATAAAAGTTCTATCTGCCCTTAAGTCCCCATTGAAGACAAGGTATAAATGACAGACCAGTGTTCAGATGAGCTCAATGGTACTTTCTCTTTTCATGCTGAAATATTAGTGACAAAATACTTCTCTTTCTGCAGAGCACAGTACAGAATCACAGAATCAAAGAATCATCAAGGTTCGTAAAGCCCTCTAATATCATCAAGTGAACCATCAACCAACATATCAGTGCCAGGTCCACCATTAAACTGTCCCCCATTTAGATATTTTTGGAACACATCCAGGAATGGTGATTCCACTGGCCTGTTCCCACGTCTGACCACCACCCTTGCAGTGAAGAAATTTTTCCAAACATCCAATTTAAACCTCTCACAGCTTGAGACCAGTTTGTCTTGGCCTGCCCCTTGTTATCTGGAAGGAGAGGCTGACCCCCACCTCAGCACACTCTCCTTTCAGGGAGTTGTAGAGTGATAAGGTCTCCCCTGATCCTCCTTTTTTCCTCCCTAAACACCCCCAGCTAGCTCATCTGCTCCTCACCAGACTTGTCTCCAGACCCTTCCCAGCTCCGTTGCCCTTCTCTGGACCCGCCCCAGCCCCTCAGTGTCTTTCTTGCACTGAGGGCCAGCACTGGACAGGGCTCAGGGTGTGGCCTCACCGGTGCCCAGCACGGAGGGGCAGTCCCTGCTCTGCTCCTGCTGGCCACACTCTTGCTGATACAAGCCAGGTGCCATTGGCTTTCCTGGCCCCCTGGGCACACCCTAGCTCATGTTCAGCTGCTGTCAACCAGCACTCCCAGGTCCTTTTCCAACAGGCTGCTTTCCAACTGCTCTGCCCCAAGCCTCTAGCATTGCACGGAGTTGTTGTGACCCACAACAAGCAGAAGTTCAAAAGCTGGAAAGCCTGTGGTAAAAGGAGTCTAGCAAGACAGCTGACACAAGGTTTGAGGTGCATGGAAGGCACATTAAGGGTCCATGTTTATACACCTTTGTCATATCTCCCTGCATGCTTACAAAGCTCATGCAGAATGTGTACATTTTTAAGCCAGCAGGAAGTTTCTAAAGGTGTTGGTTTCTCCCAGACACCTAGCCACTTCAATGAGGTATCATCCCCACTGCAGCACTGGCCCTAACTCGGTCTGTGAGGCTGTCTCCCACTCCTGCACGCTCTCCCTTGTAGGACTGCTCTTCCCCTTCATGAGCCAGTGCCAGCAGCCCCAAGGAGCTGCATGAGGCATTTGATTCCCTTGATTCAGCGACCACAGATTTCCTCAAACACCTGGACCTGACCCTCCTGTCACTGAATTCCAGGGCTCTGTGTTCGAATTCTGTGAAAGTAACAACGAAGTCTGCTCAAGAGTCTTATACCTTCCTGACTGGACTAGTGGAAAGATGAATGGTTTGCATTATGTGTCTGATTTATGGTTAAAACCCCAAATTTTGTTTCTACCAAGCTTTCCCTAACAGGTCAATGTCAAAATTTGAAAATTATGTACATGCTCAAAGAGAGGAGACATGGGGAGTTTCTTTACAGCTGACTGACTGAGGATTTTAACTTTCTGGCCTACAGTCAACAGAGCATCTACCCGTCCTTGTGAAGCTATAAGTGTGTCATCAGGATACCACATGCTTTGATAATTACTCTAGTGGGTATTAAAGTTAATCCTGGGCTGTATAGATCACTTACAAAACACAATAACTGAACCAGAAATCCTTATGTGAGACAGTAATGAAATCAACATCTCAAAGTGCCAGCACGTCTCTGACACGTCCGGCGTAAACTGGAACCCAAAATTCCTGCCTAGAGCAGCCAGTCAGGAATCCAACTGTACTGTGATTATGAAATCTGAGGCATGGCAGAACAGCTTATGTCAGATCTACTGCGTACCCATAAGCCTTAAACCAAGACTTGTGAATATAACCCATGCCTTTCCAGGATTGTGAGAAGGCTCATGAGCAACTGGTGAAATTTCAGACTGAAATAGCTAATGCATCATTCAGTGGACCCAGCTCTTCTTCCTTTAAAGACCAGACACCCACCCCAGATGCATTGATCCTACCCAGTTATGTTCCCAGCATGAAATCTCCTGTTCTGCAGAAAGCTTAGAGAAAAAACATTTTAGGCTTTCTGAAACTTGTCTCAAGTATGACACAAAGCTAAAGCCACCTCTACAAGGATGGTGGAGAGCAAAAGATATCCATCCTTCTCACTCTACTGCTCTCCTTCACTATGTCCCTGCAGAAGCTGACACATTATTGTGCTCTCACAATAACTTCTCAGTATATTTTCCTGTACTACTGGTGAAAGTCCCAAGTGAACTAAATAATTGTTCTCAGTTTAGACCTTAGTCAATTTAGTCCTCAGTGAACTAAATAATAATAGCAAACAGCATGTTCCTCTAACACCTCCCTTGGATCAGTATTTTCTCTATTTTCCCTACATCTTTGTATTATACTGAATTGTATAAATATACTCAATACAGAAGCTGGACTCCAACACTGGGTAGCAGAATGCACCAAGTATCAATTCTGAATATGCCCACCTACAGCTGTCTAGTGCTTGGACAACACTGGCTTAAAAGTGAAGAACTGTAAAAACTAGGTAACAATGCTGGAAGACAGTTTTATGCATCCTGAGTCAGCTGCAGATGTAATTATCATCTTTGTTAAAGATTTCCAAGCAGCTGTCTCTCCTGGTCTGGATCCACCATGTGCTCTGAAAACAGTACTCACTAATAATCCTTTCTGTATCCCTGGTTAGGTGCAAGAACCTTCCCTTAATTTCAGATGACAACTTCAGCTTTTAAGTGGGAAACAGTCTGAAGCACTAAGTAGCACAAGATGTTTGGAGGATATCAGTTCTATCTGTGTTTAAATTGGCTCAAATCAGACTCAATGTCTTGACCACTGTCTTTGAGGCATTATTTTTGCTTCAGACGAGGAAATATAAAAGGCTATGAGTTTAGGGTAGGTAGGAAAAATTTCTTTAAAGACCAGGAGTAAAATCCTGGGTACCTCAATTCTCCCTGATCCACATACATGGCTCTTTCTCTGGTCTTATTCTCCCCATAATTAAGCACACAAAAATATCCACACCTTAAAAAAATACATCTCCTTGCTAAAATTATTATATATATTTTACAGGAAGAGTATCTCCTCAAGCAAAGAAGAAAGAAAACACAGCAGAAGCTGAGTTCAGACAAATGAGACTCATTGGGTCACACAAGATGGAATGGACCTCACCTTACTATAAGCTCTCTTAAAACCACAGGAGACAAAGGTCAAGTCCAAGCCCACTCTGGGCAGAAGATGAGGATGTGGAGAGGATATAACTGCATTGGCAGCAGCTGGGGTAGCTGAGGGATACAGTGGCCTTTGAGAGCAGAAGAGGTTATCATCATACTGATGCAGCCTGCTCCTGTAGGAGCTAGTAAGGAATTACAGTTTCCACCCTAGATTATTTACAGTGGGTCCTCACTTACATCCACCCTGACCTAGCAAGGAAAAGATGTGTCCTTTCAAAAGTGATTCATTCAACATGCTCCCAAGAAGGTAGACCTCTGTTCTTAACATCACAAAAGTGTGTTTCCCAATTTCATATATGGCTTTAAGAATTTAGAGGATTTGATGTTTTATTTCTTCTATTTCATATACAAGGGGTTAGAACAGGCTTAAAATCTTCTGTTTCATTAAGCCTAAGAGTCTTTTAAACCACGTTCCCTGACAGTGTTATTTCCACTACCTTTAATAATTTTAATCAGGCTGATTATCCTATTCTTCAGATTTGAAGGGGAGGTAATTCTCAGTGATCTCTGAGTTTGAGTGCCACTAAGACTAAATAGTTATTAATATTAATCCAAATAAGCCCTAAAACCCAGTCAAACTAAGGTTAAAACCACAGCAAATAGACAAATTAGCAGGAACATTGAAATTAAATGGCTATTTTGGTTAGAATGTCAAACTGAGAGGACAGGAAATAAATCTTCATAAATCCTTAAACAGGAAGTTAAAAGAGGTAGTTATGTAGGTAGTTACAAATCATATGAGCAAATTTTTGCCTGCAGCAGTAAAATCAAATTTCAGTTGGATATACATTTTAGTGCTGAAGCAAATTACTGTTTATGTCTAGATCACAATCTCAAGGCTAGCAAAGGCTTCCTCCCTATATTTCGACTGCATGAAGACTAATCTGTTTTGTTCTGCCTCCCCACAGAAATTATAGACTTCAACAAGCCAGTCTTTGAGAGAAATGTCTAGCAGTTTGCTCTCCCAGATGTACGTGTGTGTGTGTGCATATACATATATATACATCTATATATATATATATATACACACATATATATATATCACAGCTTAATTTCTCTGGAAGTTGTCATAAAGTGGAATATGAAAATTTCAGTCTGAAATTTAGCCTGTAGAAACTAAAGAGATTAACCTTGCTCCCCATGCAAGTTTTTTTCAGGAATTTTTAGACAGGGTAGTATCAAGCCAGTTAGCTTTATTTGCCTTCCTAATAAAATATATTATTTAAACACCAGGCCTTCAGCCTAGTCTTTGCCCTCAGCTGTCCTCTCTACAGTATCTCTGGTGGAGGCTCCTGGAAGTGTGAAGTACACCTTGGATTTGGACAAGAATTTTATAAAACAGGCAGTTTCCTATAAATTGCTGACCTAAAAGTTACCCTAAAATAGTTAACATTATTACAATACATACAGTCAAAGCAATAGAATTTGTGAAGCCATCTCTAGTAGAGTTTCTAAAAATCCATAATCCAGAATTCTTTGGGCAACCACATTCACACATCCACTTTCTCTGGGCAGCCTGTGCCGGTGTCTCACCAGCGTCACTGCAAAAATATTTCTTCCATATGTCCAGTCTACATCTACCCTCTTTCAGTTTAAAACTATCAGACCTTGTGCTGTCACTTCAGGGCCTGATAAGAAGTCTATCTGTCTTATCTACCCTCTGTGTTGGCTGAAAAGCCTCTCAGCCTGTCCACTTTCGCTCTTGCCTGTACAATCCTTAGATTACTTTGAGGAAATGATTATTCTCCTGCTAGCTACAACTGCTCTCTTGCGTAGATATGACTACGTATATCCCATCCCACTCACACACCACCCCAAAAGTCATCCAAACTCTGATTCATATCCTTTCCCAGCGGCTACTTTAAAAATTCCTGGCTGTGATTGCCATGGGAAGACTGTTTGCCTTCAGGCCATGAAAAAAGTTTTGTTACCCTATGTACTTTTACATGGTATGCCCACCTGACTTTCAGAAATCATTCACTTTGGGGCTGCTTCATAGGAAAATAGTTTGGCAAAAATTAGTACCAAATGGAAACCAGATGCTAAAATTGGTTGCTGGTTCCTCAGCCACCTATGGCTCCATGAAAAGGTGCACATAACTGCTGGGGTCATCCTTGTACAGCAGGGCTCTGTATCAGTCCAGCACAGCCAGCTGCATCTGCATCTTCTATCACTTGGCAAATCAGAGTGTGAATTTGTCTTTCTCAAGGCTAAATGGTCAGTGTCCTGAGTCACTGGTGACTAGGACCTCTTTCTCCAGCTTGTTGTAAAGCGGCAAGTTGTAAAGATTCAAGCAAGATTTGCTCACTTTAGATGAGCCACTCTCCACAAGCATGCACTTCAACGGGTAGCCACAATCTTTAGAGGGGTTTTTGAGCAGGCCTGGAACATTACTACTGTATTCAGACTATTTAATAAAAGTGAAATCACACTTAAAAGTACAGCCACTCATGTCCTCCTTCTCCAGCTCTTGCTCCATTCAGTTGAGTTTTGCGTACAGCAGGAAGTGATTCAGAAAATAATGATTTTCTGTGGTAATGGGATCTGGAAAAGCATCAATGAAATTATACCACATCAATCAGTGCTCACTTACAACCTTCCCAAAGCAGATGCAGGCAGAGGCAAAGCACTCTGCTCTGGAGGAGTTCCTGGTACAGGACTTCACAAGAAAGCAGTAGTATTGATCCCACGGTCTGAAGCCATCCACTGTGAACAATTTTAGTTTTACCCTCTTTATTTTGGGAGGGAGAGAAGATACCCAGCTGATCTCTCACTAAGCCAGGGAGAGGCTCTTGCTTACCCCTTTAGGAAGGATAAAGCTTTGTAGCACAAGAAACACTGCTTTACTTATAGTCTTCTGCATAAATTAAAAGAAAAATGTTATGCAAATACATCCTACACTACCAAAGATATAACCAAAATAAAACTTACTATTGGAAGATATAATTTTAGGTCTTGTACTTAGCATATATTAGAACATACAGTTCTGCATATTTTTATAGTTTTCTTGATTCACAGATGAGTAGCATACTTCAGAAATGTTATTTTTAGGGGGAAGAAAAGCAGACAGACAATTTCACATTGATCTGTTGAACACAAAAATACATTCATGGCTTTTTCAATAGTTATCAAAGTATAACATCTGCTCTAAGTCCACAGTTAAGAATTCAGGGACAGAACTGCAGATACCAATGAATTCCCAGTAACTGAGGTGACTTACACTGCTTATGCAGGTAGAAGGATTTACATTTCTTTGTGTTTAGATATAAGGAAGGAAGGATGCAGGCTCTGGCAGTTCTTTGTATTCATCTAGTGCTAAAATCTGGCACAACAGCCAGCAGCTAGAACAGATGAGGTAAAAAAATCTTTGAGAGTGCCACACATGCAAGCACTGGGTGCCCAGACTGGGATACCATGGGAAAATTACTTTTTCAGCTCATACAAGTCTTATGTTTTTGCTTCCCAAGCTCCTCTTGGCTGCAGTTTTAAAGAATTTGCTCAGGACATTGTAGATTTTCATGGGGTTGCCTTTTTCCTCCCAGTTCATTTTTTTCATTAGCCTTGTTCGTTATCTACCGTCTGTCTCTTCTTTTTCTCCCTGATCTGACTGATGTGATTATTGCTACAAAACTTCTTCATTCCATAACAGGAATTCGAACAATCATCCACATTATTTACTTTGGGAATTCCAGTAGTCAGAAAATAAAAGGATCAGATTCTGATACTGGCTAAGCTAATGTAAGCCTGGAATAACTCCACTGATTCAAGGAGAATTTGCCTGGATTTACATTGGTATGAGTAAGATCAAAATCTGGTCCAGAGTTTCTATTTCTTCAGTCACATTAGAATTCAACAATCAGGCAAGCCCAGATGCTAATAGTTTGACTAAAACTGGAGACAGGGTTTTTCACAGAGGCAGGGACTTTATGGTCTTTTCCACTTATGGAACATCAGCTGTCTCTCCCGGGAAACTTCTGTTGATTGAAGAAATTTAAACCTCCAGCCTAAATTCCAGTTTGTAAGTTAGAGCTGCTACTAAAGTGTTGCTATAAATTTTTCATAACTTAAAAATCAGCAGGCTATCACTGGTTTGGGCTCCTAATCTCATTTGTAACAGTTATACACTGCCTGAAAGTTTTGCAGAATCCTTCTCTTTGAGGAGAACTTGCAAACACCCAAGGGGTGTTTATATCCAAGTGATATGAACTGGCTTTCCTGTAAATAAGAATTGGGCAGTTCACATGCAGCATTTTTTTTGCTGTTTATTGTCAGCAATTCTCTGTAACACACTGATTTCATCTTCTGGATGAGCTGCATGCAGTTGTTTGGCTTCTGCTTTTGAGACTTTTGTCCTCTGTTGACTCTGCCTGTCTCAGGGCGTGCTGCTCTGGCAGTGGCACCAGGGTGTGCATCACCAGACTTGCCTGTGGCTCCTCATCACACACAATTCCCCCGGGGCAGCAGCAATTTTCCTGCAGTGCTGGCCATGGACATCAAGGGCTTTCACACTGCGGGGTCGCTGTCCATAGCAGACTCTAACACTGCACAATTGAATGCCACTGAAGCCACTGAAGCACCATCAGGCTCTAGGTCAGCAGAGTTTGGGTAAGCAGCTCATTCATCCCACTGCATTATGTAAGACATGGTGGCTGCCCATTACTCTTGCACTGGGCAATAGTCCCTGTTAGAAAACAATTTTTCTCCCTGCTGATTTATTCAAAGCACTTTGAAATCAGTGGGAAACCAATGACACCCTGCAATTTTTCCTTTTACTGACTGGCACAGCCATCTTCAGAGTTTAAATGAAGAAGCTTACTGTAGCTGAAACTATCTAAACTGAGATCCATCAACAGGGTAATATCATTTTTAGCTTGCTGCCTGAGGGCACATAACTGACATTTTGTCTATATAAAGTATTGGCGTTCCTCATATGTCAGAGTTTAAACCACAGAAAGAATCTTCTGGCAGATTCTAACAGAAGTTCCCAGAGGCAGCTGAAACAGTCTATTATCTGTGCGTGCCTGTGTTGACTAAAAGTTACACGTAGGCTGCACTCCACTATCCAGTGAGCAAGACACAATGCCAGCCTTATTTATCCCTGCAGCATTTCAGAACAGGAGCATCAGGGCTGCTTTCCCACATCCATCACGGGAAGAGCTGCCCTCTGCCAAAGCCAGCAGGAGCTGCTCAGGGAGCGCCCCACACTCTCACCACAGCTCTGGAAGTTCACCACACTGCTCCAGCCACTTGACAAAAGGAGCTAGGATTGTATGGAGATGGGAGAGCACCGTGGCAGGTCATCTAACAAATTATTTTAAAATGTTACAGACTAGTGAAGGGTAGAAAGTCCATGAAGCTGCTTGTGCTGAAAGCACCAAGTATGTTCCTAACATCTTACACTTGATTTTTTCCATTCAAAGCTAGCCCAAGGCCTAGGAGGAGTGGAATTTTTCATCTATACTGATTTCTTAGAGCTACTTGAATGAGCTCTTTTCAGACTTTAGTGCTTGTTTTTCAAATCCTCACTTTCTTACTTATAAAGCTAGGATGCAAATAATAAAAGCTATGCTCTGCTCTCACCAGAGAGAGCAGTGTTTATCCTTGCACTAGTTTTTATGGAAAGAGCTTGAATGTCAGTTTGCACTAGTAAGTCCTGTGATTTTAATTATGAGAAAACTAGTCAATGTAATGGCTCATTTTGGTTCTTCCATTTAGAATCCCATGAGACGAAAATGAGAAAAAAGGCTTAATTAACCAGACACTTTCTCCCCAAGTCAAAACAGCAACATTTTAGAACAAATGGATCTGTGCTATTAAGACCAGAATTTCATTAAGGTTTTTTGTGTGCAACATTTTAAGTCATACCAGACTCTAGCTACTGTTCTTTTGGCATTAAAAACAAACAACAAAACAGTGTTACAGTTACTCTGAATTTAATTTAGATTCATAATTAATTTTATTTGTATTTTCAGTGAGGTTTACTGCCAAGAAAGGTTTGACATCACTTAGTCCCCAGCTCATGGTCACAATCAGCCCCTGCAGGTAAAGCAGTTAGGCATGTGGAAAGCTTAGCTATATTCAGTGGGAGAAGAAAAATTCTTGCTTGTGTTTTGCTCCATTTTTTTAATATTCACCAGATTCATGCTTCTTAGTAGGTATCTTGTTTCAAGTTTTATGTGAAATTGGCGCTGAGAAATTTCTATTTTACCTACCAGTTTTCCATATTCTGGTCAAACACCACAGAAGAGTGTGGTAACTTTTTCTAGAGGTGTATATCCTCACATGCAATAAAATACTTATTTAAGACACACAGCATTTTTCCCATTGTTCAAAGCTGTGGTTCTGTTTTCTGCCTGTTCCAGTACTACATAGCTGCTGCCCTTCCTCCGCAAACATTAAGTTCATCTTGAGGGTAGGCTCAAGTGGTTGACCTATAACAAAGTAAACACATGTAGCTCAATCAGATGAGCTCAACGCATGCTTGTGTGAGGTTGCTTGACAGTCCGGGGTCTGTGAAACGAAATGTGTAGCTGCAGCAGTGCAAGCTCCAGAGGGAAATAGTTTACATGAAAGCAAAGCAGAATTTAGATTAATATCCTCTGGTACAGTGATGTTGCAACCTTGTCCGGGATCACTCACCTCACAGAGCTTCATTTCACAGCCCCCAGGGTGGTGAAAACCACACTGCCTGCTCACTTGAGCACTCCTCCCTTGCCCATCTTCCTCTTTAGGAACTACCCTGCGCTATCTTCTGCTCTAGACAGGTTCTCAGCAGCACTAAGGTTGGGCACATAAGAGAGGGAAAAAATAAAAGTTCTAGAGGCAGTCCACAGCATCACCCCTTACTCCACAGTAACAGGGAGCACATCTCCCAGGGTCTAGAAACATTCAAGTGTAGTCTTACCTTTCCCTCCAAAGTCATTGACTCAGGAGCAAAAACAAAAATATGAAAAACTGTAATAGAGTGGATCCACAAGCCACACTAACAGTTCTGTGGCTAGGCTGGAAATCCCCCTCCCAATCCAGCTTGCCCTGTGCTCTAGTCTCACCTCACACCCATTCCAGCTTTACTGCCCCTGTGCCCCTTCTCAGCCATTCCCCTTCTCCCACTTCCAGACAAGCCACTCCATCTCTGGCTTCACCCATGCCAAGGGGACTGAAACAGAATGACCATGGTATTTACAGACATGGTACTGTTCTCTCCACTTGTTTGTCCTTTGCTTTTTCCCTCTCTACCTGTATTCACCTGTAGCATCTGTGCCACTTTGCAAAACTCAGCGTCCTTTCTGGTGCTTCTAGCACATGGAAGTAAAAACCAATTTTCTACATACACAGTGGGACAGTTTGAAGAGACAAAATTCAAATTGCACCTGCATTTAATTAAGAGCCAAATTTTCAAGCACCAGTTTCACCTGCCATGGGTAGGAACCAAGCACGCAAGTCATTGTCTGCAAGGCAGCACCATGTCTAAGCACATCAACTTCAGATGCAGATAAGAATTTACTCCAAGATAACTGGAGATGAAAGTGGAAATCTCGCATTACAAAGCTAACTCAAATTTTTATATGGCATAAGTGATCACATCAATCTGAAAATTTGGTCACAGTAATTCAACATCCTATATACTGAGTGATGACTGTACCTCTGGTAAACATGAAAAGGAAAAGGTCAGTAACTTGCACAAAACAATTATTTGCTGCAGGCAGAAGACAGCTGATTTCAGCATCTAGAGTCAATACATGTCATTAGCTGTCTGAAGAAGGGTTCTTTCTATATATGGAGTTGATGCAGATGTGAATACTGCTCATATCTAAATGGAGCTTCTTTTTACTTTTCATTTCTCCTTCCCTTCAAGAATTTTTTGTCACAACATAAAATTATTATGATATTATGATTGCTGGTGGTATAATATTTCAAACCCACCAGAAGCAAAGATTCCTGCTCAAAAAAGAATCTAAGCTAATGCATTTTTGAAACAGAACTTTTCTAGCAGGAAGGCTTGGTGTAAACCAAGGGCTAATGACTATAGCCAATAATCAACAACTCCAGTTTCTCTAGCACACTTTTCAGAGCTAGCATTCAAGGTCTGACTGGTAACTCCTAAAAGTGAATGAGTTCTCTCTTCAAACACACAAAAAAATATTGTGAAGTTAATACATACAAGAAGACAATATCCTAACAGCAGTTATATTGTCTAGCCCATCTTCTTCCTATATCTTTGTAGAGTAAGAGAAGCCTGGCCCAGGATGAGAACTCCAGTTCTTAACCTGCATAGGAAAGACAGAGTCCTGCTTCCCCAGCCGTGGGGCAGGGCAGTCTCTCTTGTGCTCTTCAGGTGGTGTTTATTACTGCTGTCAACAGCAGCAGTGGCTCGCTGACAGTGTTAACAAAACTGTTTTGACTTGCTGCAGAAGGAATAAACAAACTCACTGGATTGGGAGCCACACCTCTCAACAAAATACATCCTGCAACTCCTGTGTCATTACCAGGCTCCTATCTGCACACCTGTGTATTTTAGGGGTGGGGGACACGTGTGTGAGTATGTGCATTATTCTGGAACTTAAGTTCAGAGCATCGTCACTGGAAACGTAACTGTTGAACTTCTAACAGCTTGGAACCAATTGAGAGTTAAACATCAGTTTGCATCAGGTTTTCTATTTAATGAGTAAAACTTAAGTGCTCAAAAATAGGTCTCATCTTGTGGCTGCTAGGGCTTAGGAGCCACATCATCCAAATGAATGTATTTAGTCCAGCAGGTTTATTTCAGAGCAGCAAGGCTTTGAAAGCTATAAGCAGGATAGTTACTGTCCTATCACATGGAAAACAAAACCCAAGTGCTGTCTTGAGAGGTTTTTCAGGATTTTTATCACCTACACAAAAGTCAAACATGCTTTTAAAGGAATTGCCTTAAAAATAGAAAAGCTATTTTAATCAAACTCCTGGACTGCATTACCTTGTCACCTGTGCCCAGCAATGGAACACTTTTTTCCTTTAATAGATATTTTTTCTTAAAACATCCTGATCACAAATGACCTTTGGTTTTTTAAGTAAAACACAATGGAACAACTTAGTCCTGCTCCTCTTCAGGTCAGTGGGAAACCTGCCACCCCTTTACAGCACAGCATCTCAGCCCGTGACACGCACAGGCTCTGCTCTGCAAAGCCATTTCACCCCCCTGAACGGAGTTCATGGACAAGGGAGGGCTCTCAGTCCCTCTGAGGATCAGGGCCAAGAGATGCTTTCCAAATGATCCACAATAGAATAGCTCGGCATGCAGCAGCCAGCTGACAGATGAGAGTCCTGTGGGAAAGAGGCTTTCAGTTCTGATTTACAGACTGAAAGGGCAGCAGTATCTCTGGCATCTTTGGGCAGAGACTTTCAGGGATGAAGTAGCAGCTGCCCAGTCTGCATAAATTTATGAAGGGGTGAGACAAGCAGGCTACTATCTGCTGGCCCTTTGGAGAATGAAAGGTGTGACCAGATTGCACAGAGAGAGAAAGAGCTCAGGTTCAAACCCTGAAGGGCACAGAATCTTTGGAAAGAAAATTACCTCAAAGAATATACTGAAACCAAATGCAAGCAAAGATGTAGAGTAGTATGCAGGACTGGCTGGTGGAGCCCTGGAAGCATGTGCAAAACAAATTATGACAATTTTGTTCTATGTAATAAACCAGCATGAAAGAGGCATTACAGTTAAAAGTGTCTATAAACAAACTGTTGTCAGGGAAAGGTGCACAGGCAAAGTAGCTTTTTGTTAACTCACATTAGTCTAGAGAATATCTCCACTAAGAAGTCTAAAGATGTTTTTTGTCAATAGCTATGAGGACCCTTTAATTTTTTTTTTTTTTTGACGTTTATTTTACCTGCTTTGATAGTTAAGTTTTACCATGACACTTTTGTACAAAAACTACTGCTTAAATCTCCCAATGCAATAGCTAGGAGATGCAACACTTACTTAACTTGCAAAAATTATCAGATACTAAATATAATTTAAAAACATCTCATTAAAAAAATTACTATTCTAGTGTAAGGAAGACACTTCAGCATGCTCAATTTATTTCCCAGACAAGACAAATACACAGTAAAGTATTTCAAATGGAAGAGCTGCAGGTCCAGGAAACACAGTGGTGGTATTTCTGAAAAGTTAGAGTTCGTCCTAGAAAAAACAATGACTCAAACATTCACTCTTCTCCCTGCAACTGTGCTTCTCCAGTAAAGATCCTTAAGAAATAGCACCTAAGAGAGAAGATAGGCAAAAGAGTGCAGATTCCCAAGCAATTGCTGGAAGTGTGATCAAAAGTAAGTTTCCAGATCTTCTAGTCCCTGATACTGTAGAGAGGAAGAATAAGAATTTTAAAACAAAGCAGATTATGAATGACATCTATTACTACAACAAAACACAAAACTTTCCTGGGAAAAGCATGAAGAGATGTAAGAGCAGAAGCTGAGAAGACACAGTAACCTGAAGTGTGACTCCCAAGGGAGAACCCAAAGGCATCAGGGGCACGAAGGGGCTCAGGTAAGCAAGGATCATCAGTCAAGGGGCTGAAAGATTTACCACATTCAGGGCAGCAAAAAAATTACATTCCCAACCTGGGAAAGTCCTAGACCACAGAGAAATAAATGTAACTCACAACAAATAGGAGCTAGCTCCTCTGAACACTGTCCCAGGCTCCTTGTGCTGTCAGTTTAAACTGAGTCATTAGAGACTTTTCAATTTGAGGGACTTAATTACAGATCTATTTTCTATGCAGAAGTCCAGGGTTAGGTGCCTTCCCAAGTAAAATACCAGTAATACAGCTGCTTACTGTGTTTTACACTAGGGTTTAATATTATCACTAATGACCATAGATGACAGTAAAAACTTGTCTATTAACCAGACTTTCAGATAATTTCCAGAAACTAATCAACCATTTCAGACAGATCATTATCTTTGCAGTCACTCTCCCTCATTGCAGATTGCAAGTCACAGAAAAACTCTTGGACTGCTAAAATTGAGTGTGCCAAGTTGACTCTAAATCTTGCAGGAAAACAGATATAGCTGTGATGAAGCCAAGGGGGTGAACTACTCCCATGTGTTTCTCATTTCCTAGTCAGCACAATCTGTAGTAGAGACACAGAGAGCAGACAGAAAAATGCAGTTTGTTTCATCTTTGGTGCTTGCACAGGCAGTTATTGGGAGTGCAGCTGTTAAATGATGAAGGCATTTCTCTTCCCTTTGCCGTCAGACAGGTGATGACATCCCAAGGAACCTTACCTGAGAGATTGCACACCCATAACACCAGTCTTAGCATTTGTCTACTCAGATGTCATCAGCTTCGCAATAATTCATTAAACTTGGTGATCATTAAACATTTTCTGCTGTGCTCAGGGCCTTTGCCCTTGCATTTTCCTTGCATGCACCTGTGCAGCCTTTTCCCCTGGAGCCAGGGAATAAGCCAAGATTCACGTTTCTCCTTAGACTACATCTTCTTCTGAGAGAAGCTGCCTGCAAATTTTCTGCCAAGAAAACCTGGCAGAAGTGAGACCAGAAGAAGCACAACTAAGTCCCTCCAGCCTTCGTACTGTGGGGAACTATGGAGGAAGGAATATCTGTCTATATGTTGCATATATTTGTGCAGTGTATGCACAGAGCAAGGGCTGGATAAGAGGAGCATTCATCCAGGGCACTGCTCAGAGGCAAAAACTTAGGCCAGAAACACCTCAGAAATTAGGTCAGCAAGTCATTCCCAGCAGTGGAAGTTTGGGGGAGGGAGGGAAGGGCTTTCTGAACCCCAGGGCACTGAGAGTCAAGTGTGTGTGTTTCTATAGGGATGCAAGTGTTTATAGCAGCCAGCCCAGAACACAGAACCCATGCTGTGTGTGAAAACAAGTCTCTGAGGACTCCTACCAAAGTGTATCCAAGCATGGGAAAACAGGTCCTCTCTGCCCTGCTTTCATCCAAGCCTGTTTGGCAGAGATGCCTTTTATGAGACTGGCCACCTCTATTTTCCTCTAACATCAGTGATGGCACAAAGCTGCTGCTCATCTCTTAGCTGGTCAGATTGCCCTTTGAGGAGGCTGTACCCTCCATTAAATACTGGAAAAGCAATCTGGAAAACTGGTCTCTCACTTGGGCACCTAAGCTGCCTGACAAAAATTAGGCAGAGGGGGGTTAACTCACAATACCTCTCCTAACACCTTTCATGGTGGATTTCCCAAAATAAAGCAGCATCAAAGGGGGTTCAAGAGAATCAGTGTGAAGTGTCTGTGTGCATTTATCCTAATTCCATTCCTCTGGTCCCTCTCTTCCTCACAGAAAAAAAAAAAAAAACCAAAAAACAAAAAACAAACAAACAAACAAACAAACAAAAAAAACCCCACAACAACAACAACAAAACAAAACAAAACGACAGAGAACTCATTAAGATCTATAGCCACCTTGGTACAAGGTGGGGAATGTGCTAAGGACTACTGGAATTTCCATAAAGGGAATAGAGATGAAATTATGTGTTCAGGAGATTCAATACCAAACAGTTCTTTGAGTTTGGGGTTTCTTTTTCTTTTTTTGATTTGGAGGAACATGTAAATGTCATGGGTTTGGTTTTTCTTTTTGTTTGAAAGGTGGAAGAAGGGGGACAGTGGGGGTGTTAGGTTTTTAGTTTTGTTTAGACTAGTGCTTTGTCTTATATTGCCAACGCAGAGGTAAGTGCTAGAGCTGGGAACAGAAAGGACCAGTGCCTGGTGCCTGTGCCCTCCATTGCTGTGATCCAAGGAGCAAGTGCCCCCAGCAACACCCCTGGCAGCCAGGCACAACCCCTTCGTGCCTCGGATGAGGACATCCCTGGAGGTTAAGGGCTGGCAGAGTGGGAACAGCAGGCTTTAAGCAGAAGAGAACCCATGGAGTGGGAGGTGAGGAGCAGTGGGTGGAAGGGTCACAGAGTGGGTGGCAGGGGCTGCCTGCAGCACCTGGAGAGAGGGAAACAGGGAAAGTTCCAGTATGGAAAAGTGAGAGCTGCTGTGGCCATCCTGGAACAGTCAAGTGTCAAGGAGCACTGAAAGAGCAAAACATCACTGAAATTTTGACAAGATACTGGGACCAGAACTGGGCTTATGTCCTATGTTGTCAGAAAGAGAAGGCTCCTTCATTTCAGGGACAGATGGCTTGGTACCCTGGGATTGTTTCTGAATTAAGGATTCTGTTGATGTTTTAGGATAAACTGGCTTGGTGTCAAAAGCTACCTTGATAAATCTTCCCCAGACTTCCCTCATGTGCTGTACTGTTCTGACACACGACCCGATTCCTATAGCAAAAAATGATTCTGGGTTTTTTCCCTAAACAAACAAAACAAATGTTCATCTCCACTTTAAAAAATCAAGTTTGGATTTTAAAATGGCAAGAAAATAAACTAATTGATCCGAGCAAACAGCCTATAACAGCCCCCACCATCTTATCTTACATGCTCTCCCTGAGGAGACCTGGCAGGTTTTCCCCAGCCTCTTTCTAAAGGTTCTAAAAGAACAATACAAAGGGAAACATAATTAAGGAAAGCTGTGGGGAAATTACCCTTTTACCAATTTCCAGAAAAATTAATTCCTTGGGATGTGACCTAATAATTATATAATCTTTATTCGTGCTCAAGAGTGAATTTTTTCTTACAAAAATAAAGAATTTATCTTTGTTTCCATTTCTCATTTCCATTCCCCCAAGCAAACCATAAGTTCTGAAACGTTGATACAGACTCTCAGAGAGTACAGGTGAGATTTTTTATGGAAAGAGTGATGTTGGGAGAGTATCTGAAAAGAGAGGAATGGAAAGCAAGAGGATGATTTGACTAAAGATTAATATTTTGAACAGGAAATAGCTTTTGCACAAACTGGAGCTATCCCTCATCCAGCAGCATCACACTGATTCTGGAAGCAATTGGTCACTCAGGAAATTCTCACAATGCAACCAATGAAGTATTGCTGGAGTAAGTAGAGAAGACAGAGTTCCCAATATTGATTTTGTATTAAGTTTTATGGGAAAAGATACTCAGAAACCTTTGAGGGAAATTTACCAAAATTTATCCATGAAGCTTAGTAGCATCCTACCATCCCAAGATAGACAATATGATTCGGGGTTTTGTTGCAAATATTAATGTTTCTGTCACTGTTTTTTGGACTGATCATATCTTTCTGGTAAAAATCATACTTGGGATTCTTTCACACCTTCCTTCAATTTCCACCACCATCCACCTTCCATCATTACTCACCTCTACATTTCTCTGTTTCAGTTTGCTGATTAGTACTTTCTATTCTTCTCACTTCCTCTGCACAAAAGCAGTGAAAATGCAACTTCATGCTGAGACAGACAAAGGTTCAGGAACCAATTCTGCAAGAAGCTTCCACCTATCTAAGTATGCTAGCCATCCTTGGCTCAAAGTCGGTGTTTCACTTCAGTGCTGAACTGAGATCCTAGACTTAATCTTCAGGTGAACTTCTTTGAAGGTCACATAGATCGCTGTACTTCCAAGTCTCACTAACTATGGAGAGCTGAGAGGTGTAGGCAAGGTCATGGTACAGTTCCCCCACACTTTTCCCTGCTAAGGGAGAAAGAGGTCTATGCACAATTCATGCAGAGATTTCATGAAAAACAGGCAAGAGTGCTCCTACCGAGTGATTTTAAAAGCAGCCTGGTATAAATAAAATGTGTCAGTTTGCATTTTCATCCCAGACTATAGCCCCAAGTTTTAAGAATTTTTTTGCTAGCTGCTGAAGACTTTCATATGGGTAAGTTCACAGCTCTATAAATTATTGTTATGCTTATTTTGACTGCGAGCTATTTTCTCTGAATTTGTAACAAGACATAAGTTTTCTGCTCTGTTAAAGTGCAATCATAAACGTATATTTCTGAACACAGAGATCAAATAAATGTTTTTAGTTTCAGTAGTAGTGAAGTTTTCCCAATGTAAGCCAGTATGTTGAAGCAATACAAGCTACTAGCCAGCACAAAATATAACTGTTTTATTAAAAAAAAAGAAAAAAACAAAAAAAACCTGCCATAACTCCACATTTGCAAGGAGAAGAAAAAAGTATCAGTTAATTGTCTCTGCATGATGTTTACAAATAAGAAAGAAGCTGGAGATTTATAGCCCAGTTGTTCTCATAACCAACCCCAGTGACAATGTGTCTCTGCTCATTCTAATAGAAACATCTGCCTAACTAACAGAGCTAGGGATAACTATCACTGCTATCTGACATTCCAGTGGTTTACAAGGACAACACACTTACAGCTGCAAATCCACCACAAGCAAACAGCTAAATACTCTGCAGAATGCATCACAGTCATTCAGATTACTCAGATGTTTCTTCCCATCCTTAGTAACAGGCCAACGTGGATTTTGATCCAAAAGAATCAAGCCTCTGCTCCTTATCTCATGAAATTTGATGGGATTTGGTGTATGGGTTTTTGAGGCATTTTTTTAAACATCTTTTCCAGGCAGAACTTACAAGCTAATAAATACTTTTAAAAGACCTTCCTTATACCTTATGCCAACACCCAACAGCAGAACTCAAATTCAGAAAAAACTCTTGGGAGAGAGAATCCAAACAGTAAAGCTCACCACTTTTGCTAAGTGTCACTGCTTGTTCCAGTTCTCCCTCTGCATGGTTTGCTCCTCTTGGCTGCTTTCAGCACAGATTAGTGACCTTCAACCCTGACAAATATGTTGCCCTCATGCTTTTATGATCTCATAATCTCTCAGAAGGTGCCACATTCTGAGATTAAATACACCAGAATCCCAGTGGCAGCATAATACAGATACAGCTGTGATTAATGCCAATTAAAACAGTAGCAGCATGTGACAGCTGTTACAATTATTGTTAATTAGCAAGTTTAAACCCTCTCTTATCAGGCTCTGCTTCAAAGTATGCAACTAGAATAGGTCATGAGTTCATGACTCCTTAGTCCTTTGAATGACTTTCCGCTAGAGAACTACTACATGAAAGGCTTTAGCAGAAAAGCTTTGCATGATCTGTTGGTATTTCCCTGGAAAATGCTCGTAAAGAATAAAGGAACTTTGGCTATGGAAGGAATTTGGGCACAGGACACTGCCCAGATGAACTCTTAAACACAATTTGCTTATGGTGTTCCCCACAGCATGTTAAATTTCACCTATAAATACACAAGTTAAACAATTCAAGTAGGTATCTACAATAAAGTTGTGCAAATACCAATTGAAAGAGAGGAGAAGGTGGCTCTCAAACCCTATTTGCCACATCTCACACCAATTTTAGGAACATGGTATCTTCTCCCCTTCTCCCACAGCAGCAAGAAGAGAGCCCCTGTTCAGGATTTGTTTCTACTGCACTGGGAGGTCTGCCTGAAGCACGTGCAGACACGCTGGCTGCACCTATCCCAGGAAAATAAACACTGCAGGGATGCTGCCAGACCCAACCATGGATGCTATCACCCTGGTAGAACAGCCACTGGCATGCTGGGACCCATGCTGTCTCAGGAAACCTCATCCCACATGGGTGCACAAGGGCCAGCAGCCACACCCCGCAGCCACCCTCTCTGGCAGGAGTGTGAAGGATGTGGTCAAAAGGCAGCAGTTAGCCCCCAGGCTAAAGAACAGACCTTGGCACTGGCTCACAATAATTATAATAAACATGGCAATTAGGGATAGCTTTAACTAGATTACTTGAGTGGGTTATCTGGGCTCCAGCACAAGGTGGGCACGTCATGGGCCCCACAAATCTGCCCTACCCAGGCAGCTACCACATTTTCGCTCCAGTTGTAACCTTAATCAGTGTCTCACCCCCTTGTCCACCAGTTAAGTCATGATAATTCATGTCCCATGGGATGCAGGAATGGCAGGTCCAGTGTTGAATATCAGTGCAGACCAGAACAGACCACCCACGTCCCCAGAATGATGAATTCATTACAAACCTTAATCATCTTAAATAAAGAAAGGTAATGAATGCTCAAAGCTCTTTCAGGCTTTGGCCAAATGCTGCAGAGATCTGCAGGCCTGGGGATGACCAAGGGCATTTGACATCACACAGGAGCAGGCAGCTGTGGCCCAAAACACAGCTGCTTCCCCGGGCATGCAGCCGCTTGGTGCATATTCCAGGTACTCAGATGACATCCGAGGGCACTTGCTTCCACAGCAGCATGGTCTCCTCTGTTACTAATACCAAAGAAACCACCACTTACTGCTTTGAGCAGTCACACTGTGACTAGGAAACCATGTTTCATATTTCAAAGGTACCTTAGAAATTACAGTATGGAGCGCTTGACATCTTAAGAGATCTATACATCATGTTGACACATATAAACAAAAAATGAGACCATGCTGCATAATGTCAAGCAGCCTTTTAGCTTGTTTTAAAAGAAGCAACCTTTACAATGTAAAGACATATTTAGGTCTGAATGGGTCATTTTTCTCTTCCTGGTTTTTTTTTTTCCTGACAGCAGACTTTTTTTTTTCTTCTTCACCAAAAGGAGTTTTATCTCAAGAAGCTCCAAAACTTTCAAGATATATAACATACAAAAATATAATCAATTCTGAAGATTTTTTAGCTTTTGCTAGCTTTTAATAGAACTATGGAAATCTTTCAGCAGCTACTTTACTTTCCATCAAGAAAGAGTGCACAGGGCTCTTAGTAACCCTCCTTACCAAGAGATTTGCACCAGCAGCACAGGGAGAGGCAGGTACATTATTTTGTGATTAAGAACTAGCAGGTTTGCTCTCCATTTATTTCAACCATCCTATTAGTGCAGCTAAGACATCTGCCTAACATTTCCTTTCACTCTGGTTCATGTGAGCTAAATAACACATAAGCTAAAAAATGGGCTTTCAGCAGCTTTTAATAGCAAGGAAAAATAAACTCCTGCAGTATTATAGATGGATAATCTCTGTCTTGGCTTCATTACCTTTTGTTATTTAAAGAAAATTAGTGGCTTTGCACTGACAAAACCCATGCAAAAGAATGATGTGTTGAGCTCATTTTGTCCAATATGTGCAGTAAAGTTTTAGTTAATGATCTTACACTTAAAATACTAGGACTCTGCGTCACCATAAACGGTGTAACCAAGGCGTTCGTTTCAGCGTGCCTAAGTCCCCAACCTTTAATGGAGGCACCGAGTCGTATTTTCCTTTTGTTCTGCTCTGCTCAGGTTCCTCTGCTCTGCTCAGGGTGGGAGCCAGGAATAACTTTTTGTGCACACAGCACGTGGTGCACACAGCACTTGCATTCATGGCCCATCTCACAACCACATGCAAATAATTTTGTGACAGAGGTAGCACAACCTGAACAGTATCACTGAGCCAAACCAAGCACTGCTTCTTGTAATGCCTCCTCCTGTCCCCTTCTGGTGTGCACACATATATAAACAGATGCATTTATCAGATGCCTGTGTCTTTATTGTACAGATACCATACACCCTGTTTCTTTTCAACAGATTGTTCTGTCATTGCCCCATTTGCTGCCTGCAAAGAGGCTGTACTTCAGGAACTTTTATTCCAGGTACCTATCACGAGATTGTCTGTACCGAAAAACTTAAGACTACTTTTAAGTGAACATTTACATTTATGTATAATACCGTTTAATATTTAAAAAGTAGATAACTTTGGGGAATATTTTACTCTCCTGTACTTAGAAGAAATCTCTTTCATACAATTTACTCCTTCTTGAAATGGCACAGTTAGTAAAAAAAATACCCTGAAGTTAAAAAAAAAAAAAATCTAATAAAGTAATTCTTTCAGACATTATTTCTGAGACACAAGTCTGTTGCTCCTGCAGGGATGGGGACATGGTCCCAAGAAAGGCTGACCACTTCATCACAAATGTCTCATTTAGTGGAAGATAGTTGTAGAATTTCCCCTCAGTAGGTAGATGACTGCAGTGGTGGAAAAGCCATGCTGCCCAAAGGGCTTCACAAGAAATGTCATGTTTGTCGCTCCAGCTTGTCATCCAATGGAAATTTAGAAGATGCCTTCTGCAGAAATGTTTTTCCTGGGAGCCCATCCAGATGACATTCAGCACACCCCTCCAAATTTCCAATAAACATTTCAAAAACCTTCACTAGTCTCCTGGAGGTCACAGGGATTGATTTTTGTTCCTATTCTATCTAATGAGTTGACTGTGACACCCTCTACGGTGCTACAGCCCCCTGTTCTGAGATCTCCTTCACAATTAAGCGTTTGGAGGGTTTTGTACTTTTCAGACTGATGGAGAGCAAACGAGTGTTGGCATGCACACACACTTGGCTCTGGAGAGCACATGCACGGTCCTGACACTACTTCCTATCCAAGGGGAGCAGAGAGGGTGCAAGTGGAGCAGGATGGGCTGTGCACAAAGCCTAGGGCATGCAGCAGAAGCTGGTCCCACTTGCCTCCTGCATCCTCCCCCTGCAGGGCCCGCGACTTACAAGGGGGAATGGGAAGAGGGAGAGGAAAAGTCGCACACAGCAGACGAGGTGGCGCAGCCGACTGCGCAGAGTCGGGAATGGGCAGCCCCCGCTGACGGTGGCAGTGTCCGGACGGGGCTCGGCGTCCCTTTCTCCCCTTTCTCCGCCCTGCCGGGGGGCAGCTCCGCCCGCCTTCTCTGCGCCGGGCAGCCGTGCCCGCGGGGTCGGGGACGGGCAGCGGCCCCCGAAGGGACTGCCGGGGGCTGCTCCCCTTCCCGGGAGAGGGAGAGACACGAGCCGGTGCGCACACGCGTGAATGCACAGCCACACACGTAGGCACACCTGGGGCGGAGGGCGTACGAAACAAACCCAGGCAGGTGTCAGCTTTGGGGCGGCCCGGCCCGGCCATGCCCAGCGCGGGTCCCTGCGCTGCTCGGCGCTCTGCCGGCGCGGGGGCTCCGCCACCGACTTGGTCTCCTGGGAATTTCGCTGCTCCTTCCCATAACAGAGTGCCTTCCCCCCAGAAAAATGAAATATCCAGAACCAAAGACTATTTTAAAAGAGCAGCCGCGCGAGGCGGAGGGAGCGGTCTCCGGACCGCCCGCACAAACCCTGCGCTGCCCGGGCTGCGCCGCGCTAATTCCGCAGCACCGGAGACATGAGGATCTCATACCTCCGGACAACTGCGTGAGTCATAAATACACGGCGCAGGGCTGAAAGTCGACACTGTTTACAGCGACTTTGCGGCGGCCTTCGGAGAGTAGAACGGCCGCCCCCCGCGCAGGGGCCGGGCTGCGCGGAGGCTCCGCACCCGCACCGCGGGGACCCGCGGCGGCACCTGCGGCCGGCGAGGGCCGAGGAGGGGGCGGCCTCCCCGCCGCCGGCGGCCGTCGGTCGGTCCGTCAGTCCGTCCGTCCGTCCGTCCGCGGGCGAGCGGCGCTGGGAGGGACGCGGTGTTGGGTTACCCCGGCCCGGCCCCGCCGTCGCCGCGGGGCCAGCGGGTGCCGCGGGGCAGCGCCGGCGGCCGCGCAGCCCACGGTATGTCGGGCCGGTGACTTCAGCCGGGAGATATTTGGAGGCTCCGCGGGGTCCGGTGCGGGGGGCCAGCGTGTGTTTGGGTCTGAAAGCGAATCAGCGGAGGGCGCGTCACTGCCAAAGGGCCCTATAAATCCATCTGCGGCGCCGAGTCGCCCTGGCAAAGCCCCCGCGTCCGCACGTCCGGCTCCGCGCTCGCTCCGTGCGCGGGTGCGGCGCCCCCCGCGCCTCGCCCAGCCCCGAGCCCCCGCCCAGCCCCGCCGGCGCCCGGGGAGCCCGGCGCGCCCAGGCCCAGCCGGAGCGGCGCTCCCGACACCGGCCCAGCTCCCGCCGCGCTCCCGCTTGGATCTAAGCTTTCGCCGCGACGGGACCCGTTCTGGAGGAGGAAGCCTCGCTGCTGCTGCTACCGGCTCTACAAACCCCAGTGCCGGCCTCTGATTCTCACAGCAGGCTGAGGGGGGGTGGTTTGATTTTTATTTTTTCAATCGTTTTCCCCTTCCTTCCTCCACTGGGGTGGGGTTTTTTTCTTGGTATTCTTTTTTTTTCCCCCTCTTTTTTCTTTTTTTTTTTTTTTTTTTTTTTTTCTTTCTTTTCTCCCGCCGTGGTGTGCGTGTCCGAGCGGTGCGCGGCTCCCGGCAGTGCTGGACCAGCTGGCGTTACAGGAGCGCTGATGTCTTCATCTGACTCCCCGCAGTTGTTGATGGAGTGTCTTTCTCAGATTTCCAGGCAGGGTCCCAAGCGCAGCACCCAGCGCCAGCTCCCGCTGCCAGGCGGCGCTCCCCGCGGCTCGGGCCGCTCCCGCCGCTGCTGAGGCGGCTCCGGCTCCGGGGCCGGGCGGGCGGAGAGCCCCGCGGCCGCTCCTGCCGCGGCACAGCACCTGCGGCGGCGGGGAGGCCGCCGGAACCGTGCTGCCGGCTCCCCGCTGCCTCCATCCAGACCTGCGACCTTACACCCCCTTCTCCATACGTGCCCCCGTTCCCCCCGCCGCTGAGCAAAGAGGGTGCCGGCAGTCGGACCCCGACCTGCCCACATGAATCGGCCGGCCGGCCGGTCGACTCCACGGCGTTAATGTCCATCTCGGGTCCGACGAGACCAGCTCAGAGGTGAGGGCGAGCAGGGGTGCGCGGGGGAGGGCGGGCGCAGTCTCGGGGCAGCCGCAGCTCCCCGGGCACGGCAAGGTGCGAAGGCAGCGGCCGCGGACGGAGCGCGCACCGAGCGGCGGCCGCGCCCCGAGCCCGGCGCTGCTCCGGGGCCTCCGCGGCTCCCCCCGGCGGGGCTGCGCCTCCCGGGCCGGACCCTGCCCTGTGCCGCCGCCGGGCCGAGCCGAACCGGGCCGGGGGCAGCTGCCACCCCGGGGCGGCGTGCGGAGGGCAGCGGATACGTGCCGTGGCAGACTTCGGGCAGGGCGGCAGGGGAACGAGGGAGGAGAAAAGAAAAAGGGATAAGGGACGGGAAGGGGAGAAGGGAAGGAAAAAGGGAAGGGAAAAGAAAGAGGATGCGTGAAAAAAAGAAAAAAAGAGAGAATGAAAGGCTGGGGGAGGAGAAGGAGTGGGAAATGGGAAAGGAAAAGAAGAGGAAAATTAAAGGGAGACAGAAACAAAGAGGAAAGGAAAAATGAAAAAGGAAAGAGAAAAGGGAAGGAAAAAGGAAATCTTGAAGTAAGGGGTAAGGGAAACAGGGAGAAAAGAGGAAGGCCATAGGGAAAGGGGAAAGAAAAGAGAAAAGGAAGAGTATAAGGAAAAAAGGTGACAAGTGGAGATGAAAAGAAAAGGAGTGAAAAAATTAAGAGGAAAGAGAGGACTGGATACGGGAAGGGAAAGGGTAGAGAGAAGAAGAAAGGGGAAAAGAAAGAGGAAAAGGGAAAAGAGGTGAAGGGAAGGGGAAGAAAAGGAAAGGAAAAGGAAGATTTACTTGTAGCCCATCAAGTCTGCACAGATCAGCACCCGAGATCAGCCCAGTCCTCCCCCGTCCAGCCTGAGAACAAGTGCCCTGGAGCTGCCCAGGTATTTGACAAGCACAAGGTGACCTGCCTGCAGCGAGCACAGGGAAATGGTCACACTCCCATATCCCTAGAAACAGACTTCTTGGGGCCTGCATGCCTGCCTTCCCCAATGCAGCTTTCTCGGGCATAGAGGGACTGCAGGCCATCCTGTGCCTCTCTCTCACACACCACTCACTCTCTGGGGTGAGCCTGCCTCTCTCTCTGGCTGCACAGTGAGCAGGTTGTCATTCCACCCCCTGTCCTCAGCCTGGCCTGGGTGAGCCAGTGTGATCTGGGGTGCAAGACTGCTTAGCTTTGTCCCAGGGCTGACAGGCTGGGGCAGGACTGCAGGAGCATAGCAGCTGGGAGCTCACCCTGTGTCTCCTTTCTGCCAGGGGCCCGTGTTGGAAGGAGATCTAAGATGAAGTTATGGGATGTTGTGGCTGTCTGCGTGGTGCTGCTCAACACGGTCTCCACCTTGCCCCTGCCCACCGGTAAGACGCCTCCCAAGGGGTCCCCTTCAGTGGTAGAGGGACCTGAAGATGATCTCTCCCCCATCAGCCTGCTGCCTCCCTATGCTGTGCACAGTGACTGTAAGAAACATTCCCCTTTGTAGCAACTGCTGTCTGTTTTGCTAAACATGCTTCCCTTCGCTCAGGTGCCAGGATGAGGAAAGGATCCCCCCATTCTGTGCCTCTGTTTCTCCACACGTGCTATCATTGGCTTTGGTCTTGCTTGAGCAGCTCCAAATCTAGTCATTCTCCAAAGCTTGGGGTTGGCAATTGCAGTGGCAATGCCCCCTGCCCACTGCAGCCCTGCCTTCCTGGCAGGCTTAGGATCTCTCTGGTTGAAAAACATGGGGAAGTGGGAAAGTTTGTTGTATGCAGTGGAGCCGGGAGGAGGATTTGGTTCACACCCCTCACAGCACAGGCATTGAAGCTCCTTCCCCACTGTCTCAGCCTCCTCTCCCTGCCAATGCAATTATTCTCTGCCTGTAGTGGGCGCAGGTCCTGACGGAGGTTTGGCTCTGTGATGTAGGAGGCAGCGTACACATCCTGGAGTACTGCTGAGCTTCATTAAATCCTCCTTGGATTCTGATATCAAAATGAGTGTGTCCACATGGAAATTTACAGAAGAGTAGCTGTGGCATGGTTAGGAGCTTGATGCAGAGCAATCCACATGAACTAGCTCACAGTAAGACAGTTTACAGTCCAAATGACAGATAATAATGCCTTGCTAATAATAGGTCCTGTACCTACAATAGCAGGTACAGGATTTTCACAGTGGTATGCAAGTATTATGTTAACTCTGGTGGCTTTTTAAAGTAAGTAATATGACTCAGTAAGAAGTGATAGAATACTCACATGAATAGCGGAGACGTTCGCTTAGCAGAGGCACAGACGCAGTTTGAAGGTTGCTTCTTTTGGCCTTGCTCATCCCCCTCTCTGTTTAGCTCGTTACGGGATGCAGACAGTATCCAGTAATTGGGATTCATTTCTATGTCCTTTTCTGGAGGCATGTCCTTGCCCTGCGCACGACGCAGCTCCAGTCACTGGCAGCTGCGCTCTGGTTTCTCTGGGAGCAGCCAGGCTGTGCACTGTGGAGGCACCAAGCACTTGCTGTGACTTCACTTTGACCCCTCCCAAACACCCATCTCTTCCATACACACACGTTTATGTCCTTCTCCATTTAGTCTTGTCTCTTTCCTTCTCTTGCTAGTGTTTCCCCCCTGCTGGAATCTTGCCTATGCTCCCGCCTCCGCATGTCCCAGCCTGGGCTCTACTGCTTACAGACTGGCAACCCTGACATCCTTTCAGCCCCTCCACACAGGCAGGTTGGCCAAAAGTGTTTCCTCACAAAGCTGCAGCCTGCCAGGATCATGGGGCTATCACACATGGTGATCTTCCTCTCCATGGAAAGCCTTGTGGTGGATAAGTGCTGTCCTACAAAAGGCATTGATCAGCTTTTCAGGCCATCGTGCTGTTCCCCTCTGTACAGGCTTGCTGAGGTGCAGGTGGCAAGAAGAGCATTAGGAAGAAAGCATCATTAGTCAGTTTGTAGGTCTCACAGAAACTTCAGGGTGGGAAAGCATTAATGCTCTTTCTTTCCAGAGTTATAGTATTTGTACAATATCTTGAAACTACCTACTGGGAAAATCAGCTCCCTGGTAAGCTGATTCTTCTACAGCAGCTCAAGGTGATAGGCAGCAGTAGTGATTCTCTCAGTTCCTAGTATCCAAAACTTCTCATAATTGTGTCTTCTTTTTTCTTTTCCTGTGGATTGGATAGAAGCAGAAAGAAAGACAACCTATGTTTTACCTGAGCTGTGGTAGTTTCAACATTATCTCTGTTTCCAGGGTATAGATATGGGCTTAGCCATGCAGAGCTGGGTGAAAGGTTATTGCCCAGGATAGTCATTGAGAAAGGGCTGATAGTTTTGCCTCGATTTTTTTAATTCTGTATATCACAAACAAATGGGCCTGGCTGCAAGGGCAGAGGAAGCAGTGCTGTTCTTCACATCAAAAATTGAGGAAAACCCAGGGTGTTCCTGTGATCTTTGTATGGCAGCAGTTGACACAAAAATCGAGTATGAAAATTAGAAATTCATCTCTATGTTGCCAAGTCAGATGAATCAGAGGAGACCTGCAGAAAGGTGACTGTAAGAGAGCAGTTGAATACTCTGCTGTACTTTTATGCTGGTTTTAGTTGATTTAAAAGTGTGAGGCATCTGGAGAACAGTCTGCAAACAGGCTATGAGGCCGATCCTACCCAGACCATCACTGTCTTCCTGCAGCAGCACTTTACCCAAGTCACCCCCATCAGTGTCTTTGACATATTTGTTCTCTCCACTTACAACTTGGTGGCATGCACCCTTCAGCATGGGAAAGACAAAGAACCAAGTACACAAGAGGAATCAGTGTCTCCCCATGTAGATTTCCCTTTGCACTTGCAGGTTTCTCTCACCATCAGAGCACAACGTGCCACAAGGATGGAGGTGTGCTTGCAGGTCCCCAGCTTCCCATGCATTCACATCTCTGTGGATGCTGCTGCTCACTGCTTTGCCAAGGGCTTTTGCAAGAGACAGGTCACAAAGTGGTGGGAGGCCCATGATCACCTGTGCTGCACATGCAGTGGGTGGGTCCTGAGCAGGACTGGGTGCTGTGTGCATTCAGAGGTGCATGTGGTATATGCAGTGTCACACTGCTGTCCCCTGAACCAATCCCTTTGCAGGCTGAGTGTATCCATTTGCTCTTGCATCAGGATTGTGAGATCGAGTCCACTCCTAAGGCCAGGCCAAGCAGTTTGCTGGAGAACAGATCTATTTCCCAGGCCCCTGACACCTTTTTGCATTCTCGTTTGATGGGATTGCTTTCTCTGCAAAGTACTCTGAGGTCTCCTGATGTTACCCCATCCCTTTCAGGTTGGCTTGAAACCTTCCTTCATTCCAGGCTCCAGACAGGGTTGTAACCTCCTGGGCTGATCAGGTGTAATGTGCTGACCTTTGCTGTTCAGGGCAGTAATGAGAGATGGTAGAGGGTGCTAGCAATTGCAATCTTCTGCATTTTTAATTGGACTCCACAAATGCAGTGCATTGGAGATGAATCCAGTATTTGTAGGTGTTTTGGTGTCAATATTCATGGGGCAGCTTATTTCACACTCACAAAAAAAAAAAAAAAAAAGAAAAAAAAGAGAAAAGAGAGAGATGTAGAGTTTGCAACCATTTCATTGTTTCCCTTATGCTACAGTCCTCTGGGGGAAGAACACTATTAGCTTAAATACCAAATGCAAGTAGAACAAATATAAACCACATTATTATAAACTAAATACTAAGTCAGCAGCCTCAGAAGCATGACAGGGCAGAGGGAGCCAAACACTTGTTTGCATTATACACAGTCGCCAGTGAATACGTCTGCTTGTTGCTGGATGCACATAATCAACATGTACATGAGGACTGGAGTGTCCTAAAATCCTTTATATGATTTGTGTTCTCTTGATCAAGTGAGAACCTTTGCTCAAGGTGAGAACCTTCTTACTAGTGGTAAGAAGGTAGAATTAAATGAAACATCACCCCGTGGGATTTTCCCTCCTAGTAAGAGGGAAAGGTATGTTTTTGCATCATGGTGTATGAGTTACTCTCCAGCTACTGAATAGTCATTCACCGTTGGAGTTCCATTGGTACATGCTGTGACACACCATGGTATGTGTGCCTTATACCTCTGTTAAAAATTATTCTTACCCCACTAAGGTGTATTTAATGTTAAGTTACTACTTCTAGCTGAAACTTTATCAACTAATATGGAAATTATCTGGAAAAAATAGTGGTACTGTAGGGCTCTTCAAGGCTAAAACAATATTTAATTATGCTTCCAACTGAATGCATTCCTGCCCTACAATATTTATTAGGCCCATTCAGTGTCACGAACTACAACTCTCATGTTTCTGCCCAGGCTTTCCTGCTCAGCACACCTACGATGTGACATATGTGCTTTAGCCTCAGACACCCAGAAGCTGCAGAGGTAACCTGCCCTGCACAGTAAACCCAGTGCATCGGGGGGTGGGATCAGCCACAGCGAGCAAGTGCCACCCTGTGTTATCTGATCTGTGTGTCCCCAGCACAGCCGGGGCATCCCGCACAGACGGGGCATCCCACACAGCCGGGGCATCCCGCACAGCCAGGACATCCCACAGAGCCAGGGCATCCCACACAGCGGGTACATCCCGCACAGCCAGGGCATCCCACACAGCCAGTACATCCCGCACAGCCAGGGCATCCCACACAGCCAGGGCATCCCGCACAGCCAGGGCATCCCGCACAGCCAGGGCATCCCGCACAGCCAGGGCATCCCGCGCCAGCCGGGCATCCCCACACAGCCGGGGCATCCCGCACAGCCAGGACATCCCACAGAGCCAGGGCATCCCACACAGCGGGTACATCCCGCACAGCCAGGGCATCCCACACAGCCAGGGCATCCCGCACAGCCAGGGCATCCCACACAGCCAGGGCATCCCGCACAGCCAGGGCATCCCGCACAGCCAGGGCATCCCACACAGCCAGGGCATCCCGCACAGCCAGGACATCCCACACAGCCAGGGCATCCCGCACAGCCAGGGCATCCCGCACAGCCAGGGCATCCCACACAGCCAGGACATCCCACAAAGCCAGGGCATCCCGCACAGCCAGTACAGCCCGCACAGCCAGGGCATCCCGCACAGCCAGTACAGCCCGCACAGCCAGGGCATCCCGCACAGCCAGGGCATCCCGCACAGCCAGGGCATCCCGCACAGCCAGGGCATCCCGCACAGCCAGGGCATCCCGCACAGCCAGTACAGCCCGCACAGCCAGGGCATCCCGCACAGCCAGGGCATCCCACACAGCGGGTACATCCCGCACAGCCAGGGCATCCCGCACAGCCAGGGCATCCCGCGCACAGCCAGGGCATCCCGCACAGCCAGGGCATCCCGCACAGCCAGTACAGCCCGCACAGCCAGGGCATCCCGCACAGCCAGGGCATCCCGCACAGCCAGGGCATCCCACACAGCCAGGACATCCCGCTACAGCCAGGGCATCCCACACAGCGGGTACATCCCGCACAGCCAGGGCATCCCGCACAGCCAGTACAGCCCGCACAGCCAGGGCATCCCACACAGCCAGGACATCCCGCACAGCCAGGGCATCCCACACAGCCAGGACATCCCGCACAGCCAGGGCATCCCGCACAGCCGGTGCATCCCGCGGTACATCCCGCACAGCCGGGGCATCCCACACAGCGGCTACATCCCACACAGCCGGTGCATCCCGCGGTACATCCCACACAGCCAGGGCATCCCGCACAGCGGGTACATCCCACGGTACATCCCGCACAGCCAGGGCATCCCGCACAGCCGGTGCATCCCGCGGTACATCCCGCACAGCCATTGCATCCCGCACAGCCGGGGCATCCCGCACAGCCGCAGTGAGGCTGAGTGCGCCAGGCTGCCCGAGCCAGCACATGTGTCTACTAAAATTTGTTTGCACAGGATAACAGGTTATCCGGGCATTCAGAAACCCCAAGCATTCAGGTTGGTCCATTCATGGGCAAAATTCTATAACAAGAAAGAAACCATGCAGATGTGTTTAAATCCAGAGGCATGTAGCCCTAGAAGCAAATTCCTCTGCAGTCTCAGGTATGAGTACTGAATATACTCCAATGAAGAGCACTCCGTGACTTAAGGAAAAAAGTTCTGAATTGCAGGAAAATGAAGTCCTGTTCTCATTTTGAGTTATCCTTTGCTGAAAGTTTTAGTTCTTTGGTGCTTTTCAATTTAGGGATTTTAAAAAATTGCCAGTGAAACAGTGGATGCTGTTGGATGTTTTGCGGGTGTTTATTAACTGATAATGTACTGGAACATACTTTTCTTCTTTGTCTTTCATAAGCCTCTTCAGTGTATTTTGGAAAACCCGATGTTTAAGGTTTGCAGGTGAAGAGCTTCAAAATATTCCCTGAAAAGCTGGAGAATTCAGTTGTGTTCTGTATTCATCAGACTGTTACTGAATTTAGTGGTGGGGGCATTGTTTGTCCCCCAGCAGAAGATCCTCAGACTGATAGGTTGTAATGTCTTTGTAAATTATACTGTTCCTGGTTAGTACTGCAAAAAGTGGTTTAGAAGAATTGAAGTTACAAAGGCTTTGAGAAGCCATTTAGGTCATCCCTGCCCACAATTGCAGATGTTCGGAGGTGGACATCTAGTGCAAATACCCAGCTTTCAACCCCTCCCCCCCCCCACTATCTAGAGATTGCAACATAAAACTTGTAGTATATAGGCCAAATCGTACATAACTACATTTGTTGTGGATTCCCATATTTCTGAGGTAGTAGGTGAATAAGTAGAAATAAACAAGGAATAAGAACACTGCAGCATAACCATGTTCAGGATCATCAGCCATCTAAATAGGCCACTGACACATTAGTGCTGGTAGAGTGGTTAGCACTGCAGAGTGGTCATTTTTTACAAAACCAGCTCAGTTTCTGATCAAGTAATACCCTTTGGTAAAGAGAAAGAACACAGGAAAGATTTCAGTTGTTCTTCGAATTTCAATCATGATTACAAAGAGAATAAAGAAAATAGGATCAAAAATATTTACTTGAGACAGCTGTAAATGAAATATTATGACACAAAATATATGTTAGAATATGTTTTAGGATCAAGGACTTAAAATTAATTTTGTGAAGTATTTCATGTAGCAGCATTTTTTTTAAGGAATAAAGCCACTGATATGACCTAGCAGAAGTTTTGGCTCTATATATTATACATCACTTAAACTGAAACCTGCAGGTACACTTCTTTGAAGTCTTTGGGACTTGTGCAAATACTTTCAAGATTATTGGGCAGGAGCATTCTTCAAAATAAGCAAACACTGAAATCCATGTATTTATTTTCCTGTGTTGTGGCTGGGCAGTGTTACAGCAGTATGCCAAAACTCTGTTGGCCATGCTTTTAGAGGCAAGCTTGATATCCCCTTTAAATAACAAGCTGTGTACAAACACATGGACTATCTCTGCTTCCATCCAAAGTATATGTGATTTCTTTGACGAAATCAGCCATTACTTAGGAAATTTCTGAAGGGAATTTCTGAAGCATCCAGTGTAGCAGTTAGGAAGGACCTTGTTCTACACTTCCCGGCATGAGCTCTTCTGCAGTGGAGCACATGCACCTGCCCTAGAGCCACGGGCTGATTATTGTAACAACAACGATTTTCAACAAGCAATATTAAAACCTTCCATATTGTTCCTTTTGTAAACACATTGAAATGCAAGCTATTGAAAGGCACCAGTGAAAGATCATGTGTTATTTATAGATCAGATCAAATCTGATAGCAGCAGAGATTGACACAAGAGAAACATCAGCCAAGATTTTGCCTGGACTGCTCTTACGGCCACGGGGAAGAGATTGGATTAGGGTCCCTTTAGGGTCTGTTCTTCTTTGCTGCATGTCTTTGCTCCTTGGGAATGCTTCTAAAACCCTATGGGAGATGCAGAGTAAGAGCACAGGCAGCCCAGCAATAGCTGATGTTACTGATTTAGTGCTCTTTCCCTCCAGTGAACTGTTACTAAAGAGGGCCTGTGTTACCATTGTGGGGTTTTACTGATGTCAGAGGAGAGCTGGGCTGGATCACTTCTGCAGCAGGTGAAGAAAATACCATAAGTATTTCCTCCATTAAAACCTGTGTGCTTGCCTATTAGCTGAGTGCACCTGTTCTTGCTAACAGAGGTCACAGGTTTCGGGTCTCGCTCATATGTACTTATCCAAGGCTCTGTCAGGATTTGAGGTTTTAGCTTAACCAAATATTAGGTGTAAACCTAGGCTGGGTATTTACTTAGCATGGTATGGATGTGGAAGAGTACCAGATCTTAGGCAGGAGTCAACATATGTCTTGCCCAGGCTTGGCTCCTGCTCAGGTGGAGTCTCCAGGCAGGGTACTGGCACTTTTTGTGTCTTCCCCTTTTACACTCTTCATGCTGTAACTTCTGATGCAGGGATGCTCTGAGGGTGGTCACAAACCCACCACCCCATAGGATAAGGTCCTACTGCAGATGGGCTCCTGGCAGCAGCTGCAGGAGATGCCACAGAATTTCAGGTGCGACCGCTGAAAAGCGCGCTGCTCTCTGGTGCTCAGAGCTGCGATTCAAAGCTCTGCAGTTGTATCCTCCTGTTGCTCCTCTGCTCCCTGGCTGCTGGGTGAGACCTTCCTCTGCCCACCCCAGGGAGGCCAGAGGTGAGGGAGGGCAGCCCACCATGGGGCAGGGTGCTGTGAGGTGTTGCCTGGGCTAGGTGAACACCAAGAAATTCCCGTGAGCAGGACAGCTCATGCCTTCCTCTGTTGACACAGCCCAGCTGATCTTGCTGATTCCCCCTGCTCCCAGGGACTTCCCACACTGTTAACAACTGTGGGCGTCCTGTGGTCTCCCCCCTTTCTCCCTCAGTTGGGAACCAGGATTTCAAACTGCAAGAATGCAAGCCAAGTGCAGAAGGGAGGCACTGCTAAGCACGGCTGAGTGAAAATACAAAGGACTCTGTGGATTTGTCATTATGATCAACACGTGGGAAGCTGCAGTGTTAGCTACAAACACATAACCTGGCTGCTCCATCAGGAGCAAGAGCACCAGGAAGGTCAACCCTGTGCCTTTTTACCAGTGTTGGCATCATTGTGCCTGACTGGTGCGAGTGGCCCTGGCATCACCCACCAGGTTATTTAGCACTTGAGAGACAAGTGACACCAGGGAGAGGCTCCATTTCTGAGGGCTCTGAGTCTGAGGGGAGCCACAGCAGGGCCGGGAGGGAGGTAATACAGACCTGTATTAAACATTTAAGGATGAGCTGACCCTGGTTTGTTTGATGCTCTATTTCCTAATGGATACAACCAACGGGTTTCCATTTCACCCTTGGTCCCATGGATTTTCAGGCAAGGCATGAAAGCAAAGTGATGCCTCAGAGAGGTGGTATTTTAATTGTTTAAATGCCAAAAACGTTTCAGCATACTACTTTTAACATCTGCCTTCACATAGATATGTTCATATAATATTCTTTGTCTTTTACATAAAACATTTAATTTTCAATAAAATTAATGGTTTATCCCCACCACAGTTGCTACTTTCTCACTTTGAAAAGCAGAATGATCATCACATTAATATTTTTAGCCTGGTTAAGGTTGCATTTCTGCAAACAAATTGCTTCAAATCTCTCCTAAAATATGTCCTTGTGGTGTGAGATGGAGGCATTCTGTGTTCAGATAGGGCATGTCCACTATAATAAGCACCTGCAAACAGTACTGCATAGCAAGCTAAATATTAAAAAAAATACTGAATTATGATTATGAAGTAAAGCAACCATTTGATTATGAAGGCCCCAGATTAAAGTACCAGAGCTGTTTTTGAAAAGGGGCCATTTAATCCTAATGCAGATCTGGATCTACATTTTCTAAATATTGCTTACCATTACAATGAGTGGGACTAAACCCCCAGAATTTTGAAATCATATTTTAGGGTCTGATACTGTTGTTTGAACTTCTGTAATTGAAAGACTGTGCTCAAGTGAAATAATTTAGTTAAGTGTTTGGTCTGATGTTTTGATGTGGTAGCTATACACTGTCACAACTGAAGGCATGAAAACTACAGTCTAAAAGCAAAACCTAATTTTATAATGTTTAACATACCTTTTGTGACTTCTGTTACGTCACTGTAGCTCAGGGTTTGTAAAGTGCCAAATGATGTGGCAGTGATGTGATTACATTTTTCTGAGATCAGTATGGAAAGCTATTCTATAAAGCAGAGTTTCAAATAACTTAAGATGCCAAGTTTTATAAGGTTAAAAAAAAAGAGGAAAACCCATCTACATAAATTATTATTCTGCAATATACAGAGTTTAAGCTTTACCTGTATGCTATAAGAGACAGCATGGTTAGAAGAGACTGTTAGTCTTTTAAATCCATAACCAGGCACCAAAGGAAGAAACCAGATTTTTATCTTGAAAATTGAAGATCCAAACCATCAGTTTGTCATCAGGTGCAAACTGAGGATTTCTTGCCCTACCATGCTGGGTTGCTGTCATTGCGTGTGGGGGACTATTTGGCTTTAAAATTAATCTGTTGATAGAAAATCAAATGAGTAGATTTACAAAATGTAATTGTGATCACATTTGAACAGACAGAAATAAATTGTCCATTTTTACTTAATGGAGGCTGGTTTTTTGATAATGGGATGAGTTTGGTGTGAATATCCATTTTATGTAGAAGTCTGTTTCATGTAGAAGTCTTTCAGAACACTATAATTTATTCTTCTAAAAAGCACAGGGATCAGATCCCAGTCCTGGTGTCATGTGGTGTCTCTAATTAAATAGAAATGCAAAGATAGGCTCTGGGGGATGGCAGTGGGGAAATGCCTGTAGAAAGCACATTTCCCTGCATGCCCAGAGCAGAACTCAGGACTGGATTTCTCCAGGGGCTAATGGGGAGTGCCATGGCTGTTTGGCTGCAGGATCCTTCACTCCTGTGTGCTGCCATCTCTTCTTGTGCCCAGGGGACAGAGACTGTGCTTGGGGAAAGCAGATCAAAACTTCAGATTGCAGAGAATATCGGTGAGGCAAGAATTTCAGTTTGCATTACAGAGGGATGTTCCAAACCTAGGAGGCTGGGTCAAAGCTTTGATCTGACTCTGCCCTAAGTGTTTAGAAAACAAGTAAACAGCTTGCAAACAGCAAGTAGATGATGCAAGTACTCTTGTGTTCAGGTTTTTTTTTTTTTGGTTGGTTGGCTGGCTGGTTTGTTTCATTTTTTTAAATTAGTGTTTTAAATGAGTCTCACTCCTTCTGGTGGAGGTGTTCACCAACTCTGCTCCCAGCCTGATCACTCTTCTAGATTCCTATTTATGTCAGTCTTGTGACATTTCATTCTTGTTTTCATTGTTTTTTTATTCATTTCTCTGGTCATTTGAGAAAATCCACACAGATCAAGAGCCCTCAAGGCTCTGTCAAGGGAGACACAGAAGGTGCTCAGAGGCACACTGGCACATGGGCTGTCATCAGTACCCAGCAGCCTTGATTCTCTGACCCTGGTAAACAAACTTGTGCTCTTGTTGCAGCCATAGGCAAACGCTCTGCCTGTTCCTGGCTGGGTGGTCAAGCCCTTGGCTTGGTAAGGAAAGAGGGAGCATGGAAAGGAGCTGCAGGAGAGTGAGCTGAGCACAGCAGGATGCACGTGGTGGATGCACAAGCCCTGCTGCCTGCCCCAGGCTCCTGCTGCAGGGCTGCTAGGCAGAGGTGATGCTCAAACACCTGCACATAGGCTGCCTCCAAGGGACTTCCTCAGGGAGCTGGACACTCAGGAAACAGCTTTGAGAATTGTGACATGAAACCCAAACAAAACCTCATGACTTCACACCAGTCTTGTGAGAGGTCACAGCACCATATTTACTGGGGTGGGGCTCAGCCCACCTCACTCAGCCACGGGGTTCTGTGAGCCTTTCTCCACACGCTGACCAAGACACTCAGACCCTGTGCTCCCTAAGGGAGGATTTTCTTTTTGAAAGACATACGTTGCTTTCCTTTGGGAAACACCTGTTTTGAGATGCAAAACAGCCTTTGTGCAAGACAGCCTTTGCAAACCTCTGTGGAGCACATGCTGCTCTGGCTGTCCTGTCCTGTCCTGTGCTGTCCTGTCCTTTTAAAGTCTATTCCTTCACACCGTGGAGCTTGGGACCAGGGACTACCCCTCAAGAGATCTTTGCTGCTTTAGTGCCATAGTATCCCAGCATTTTCTGCTGGCACATTGCACAACATGAGAGGCATCTGTCATGTGTTTGTTCTCTCAGCTTTTCCAGCAGAAGGCAAGTGTTGTCAGTAAACTAGTTTGTTTTGAAAAAATATGTGTGTTTATGTATAATTAGTCATATTTGTGTGTGTGTATGTGTAAAAGAAGCACACATACACACACATTCAAAATGTGTATCTGCTCCTCGCAGGGGTGTGAAATCCCCCAGCAAACTCTGCTGCACAATCCAATCAGCACAGTCCATGCAGCGTGAGAGAAGCAAAGATGCTGAGAGACTATAAACATTTTCCAAACAACCTTGTGGACAGAAGGGTAACAAAGTACCCCTCTATCCTACAGCTTTATTCAGCTTACAAACCACGGCTCCACGCTAAGGCAGCCGCTGTGAGTGCGCTGATGTTCCCTGGCCACAGCCCGGCTCAGCGCCCCGCAGAACTTGCAGCAGTGCAGAGACCAAACCAGTGCTCAGCATGTGGTGTCTGTGCTGTAGGGAGGTCTCAGCATCCCTGGAGCACATCTACCAAGTGCCCATCAGGATGGGGACATCCTGCAGTCAGTCTTCTCCACCTTCCCTTCTGTCCATTAGCCTTTTATGGAGTTTAGTCCTTGGTCAGTGGTTATTGCTCATTCATGTATGATGTCTGGAGCTTCCTTAGCACTTGTCTCTAGTGCCTTGTTTCAACCCATCCTGGCTGGTGTCAATGCTGGTGTGCCCCCTGGCTTCCTCTGGGTCCTATTTCAGCAGTTTTTCACAGCATTTTGTTTCAGGCTCTAAGTCTTCCATCCAATACTTGTTGGACAGCTGAATATCCCTACTCAGTGACAACTGGCATCAGGGCTAAGACAAGTCTCCCTTCACTCCTGGTTATCAGTCTTTCCTCCAGACCCCTGTGACCCATTCCTGGTGACTGCTTATAGCCACAATGATGACTGATTTATTAAGCAGCAGAAAATTAGCTGCTTGCAGGGACTGGAGTTGTTGCTGAGACTGTTAAATTGTGGAAGCAAACTTGGGGTACCTTGTCAGTGCATTGGAAGCTGCAAAAAGAACATTGCTGCATTGCTCATAACCAATTTGGGGCTCCACAGGCAGAGGGGAGTGTTGCTTAGAGAAACTTAGGTGGTCTCACTGGTTGCCCCAGTAATGCAGCTGCCGTTGTGTTGATGTGATGTACCCACACAGGCTGTAACAGCACATGTAGTTTAGGTGGGCAGGCAGTGACCAGGATTGAGAAGACCCACACATTTTCTCAAGGGGACCTCTGTGCCCACTGTTTCTACCAGTTTCCTATAATCACTCAGAGGCCCTTTGTGTCCTCCAGTGGTGTAATCTCCAAATATTGGGGGTCACTGCAGGAGTCTTATTGGTTGATTTGAATGTCTGCATAGGATAGTTTCCAATTCCCTGGGCTGAAGAGAAAGTCCATGCTGGAGGCAGGAAGTTGGAATTCATCTTACTAATAGTGCTGGCATTCCTCCCAGTGAGTCTCCAAGATACCTCCTGGTGTTGCAGTAGGGGATGAGCAGCGCAGGGATCCCCAGCTCCAGTAGACACTTGGAACACTTCTTGCACAGTTTGTGTTAGAGCCTTAGTGAGATTAGAAGGATGCTAATGACCCTGTGCAGTCACGCTGCCAATGACCCCACTTTCTGGGTGCATCTAGTCTGTGTGTGTAGGCAGGACCTCTCTAGCTGGATATGCTGTTGGTTTGATTATTTGATCTATTTTTTGCCCTCCTGGTCCCACCTTCTGCAGGGCTGACAGTGCATGTCTGCATCACCAGCATTGCGTGGGGCTCTTTAGTGGTGTTTAGTTTCCTCAGCCTTCACAGTGTAGAAGTGTCATTACCTCCCTTGGTGCAGCTGGGGTAGGGATCACACATGAACCAGGAGAGATCTCAGTCTGCACTTTTAGCAGGACACAGTCCACCACATGGGCCTGTCCTCCTCCTATCTACTACCCTCCAGGGTATAGTTGGCAGAGCAATGCTTGAGCCCTGTAGCTGTCTGATTGGTGTTTTGCTAAAGTGCACTTCTCCTGTAGCACTCTCACAAGGGTAGGTGGTATTTTTGCCCCTCAATTGCAAACCATTTAAAAGTGCCCAGTTGGATTATCTCTTTAGTTAATCCACAGTTTTATTTCCCCCTTCTTAGGAGAGGGATACTTACACCTCTCCCTACACTAGCACTGTGCCAAGCTTGAGATAAGTATAAGGCTGAAGGTTGCAAACAATAATCTCTGCAGATAGGCTGGCTTTCCCTGTAACTGTCTCCTGACCCCTTCCTGATGATTGATCACTGCATTAGTTTTGTTAAGCTCTTGTATGTGTTTCTGTGCCGTTGTGTTTCACTCTCCATAGCCAAGGTCTCATTGCATCATACTGTTGGAACAAAGGTTGGGCTAGGAATAAAAGAAAGAAGTGTGGGCTGGGGTAATCATAGCAGTATGAGAGGAGGGCACTTGAAGGTCATAGTGTCAGAGTGGAGAAGGGCACTTCTAGAGCCATCTCCTCAGGGCTACATCCTTCTCTATTCAATTATAGACTAAGAATCCTAATTTCTGTGTAGGAAACCTAGAAACTCAGTCCCGTGCAGTAAGTGCCTTCTGCCAGCTACTTTCCGTCTGTATCTGGGTCAGGGCCAAGCTTGTGCTCAGCAGTGGGGGTTTTGTGAGCTCCATGTGGGTCATTTTTTTTAACTGAGTGTAGAAAGATGTCTTGCCCTTCAAAGGAACACAGCCTGCCTGCTGCCTGGACCTTGCTCAGGAGGGCTGTGCTCGTACACACTAGTCAGACCAGCCTGCTCTGCAAGGGAGCTGGTTGGTGCATCCAGTGGACACATCCATCCCAGCAGCCCCCTCCAGTAGGTGTGGCTCACAGTGGGTATTTTGGCACATGCTACAGAGATAGAAGAGTGCAAGAAGGGTGCTTACCACTAGTGTCACAGGAACATAGGGCTGGGTGCAGGGTCCTGCCTTGTTCAGGTTCCACATAGCTGTACAGATAGCAGCCACCCCTCCTTTGTGTCTTTGAACATGGACACTGGTCTCTGAAATTGTTGTTTATAGCATGGATATCTGTAAAACAAAGTGTAATTCACCTTTTTCAGCTCTGAACTCTACAGCTTATAGCACCCTCTTTGCCTTGTATCACCCTCATTCTGTGGAGGTACAAGATTTCCAGCCTCCATTACTCTTTCACCAGTCTAAACTATTTTGCTGGATCCATCAATCAAAAATCATATACCTCTGATCCATCACTATTTTATCTTGGAGGGAGGCTTCTAGGATGTGGCTGCTTCAGGCAGCAGTCCCTATTCCTCCTTATGTGCAGATGCTCTCTGTTTCAGCAGGTTTTGCACTGACAGAGTGAGGATTCTGCTGCCCCCCCATCTCTTCTATATTTGGGGCTTCCACTGAGGAAATGAGGGTGCACTTTTGCTCAGTAGTGGGGGCAGCCTCATGCCTTCCTGTCTCCTGTTAACAGAGTCCATGCCACCCTGGTTGAGCTGGGAACATGTGCTACCTGGCCATCATTGGGATTCCTGTCTCAGCATGCTCCTTAGGGAAATGTGGTGCTGAGCCTCTGCCTAAGGAGCCATTCCCACCTCAGCACCTCACTGAGTGGGAGCCTTGGTGGAGGTGCACCAATGGCCAGGTGCACTGCACTGGATATCCCCTCTCCCAACGTTTGCTGGTCCTGCAATATTTCTAGGAGTATTGGAGATGGACTTGCTGTATATGCAAGGCTGGTGTGACACTGCTGTGTTATGTGTTGGGTTTTAGGAGTTAAGTACAGAAAGGAGCATTCTCTTAGGACTTACTGAAAAGGAAGAAGTCTTAATTTTTTGCACAATAACTACAAAAAAATCTCAACATTGCAACATAATTTATATGTTATATATATATTTGTATGTTTATAATTTATATGTTTAAGATACATTAATATAAGGGCATCCACACACAGGGCACTGACAGCCTACCCTCCATTAGTTCTCTGTATCCACTAAAGCAGGTAATTTTCAGGGATTTAGTCCATGGGAGGATTAGGGATCTCAAAATGCAATTTTTTTTTCAAATCGTGATGAATTTGGGACCATTTCAGAACACATTTAATTTCACTCTTCTTGAAAAGGTTCATTCTGCTAATACCAAAACATTTCATTGACTTCATCATATAATTTACTTGAATAATTCATCAGTGTTGTGTCAAGTGATAAATTAAATAGATGAAAAATTAAATTTTTGTAAAAGGAAAATGCATTAATAATATTTCCCTAGAAAATTAGCATAATACTTCTATTCTGACCTATTTCTACTCAGTGTGATGAGCATCTTGTAGTACAAAACACATGTATGAGAGATTTTTCAAAAGCTATGAAAATAATTATCCCCTAGAAGCAATGAAAATCCAGGCATTCATCCAGGAATAATATCTCAGTCTGGTACCCCAGGAAATCCTCCTTCTGTCATGCCCAAAAACCTTATTGACAGGTGGCTTTGGCAATACTAACTGCTGCTGGTGTGAAAAGAAAATAATTAACAACTATAATCACAAAATTCCCTTAAAGAAACCTCTTCCTGTTGCTACTTTGCTGGGAAGAGTTTGGATGACATCTTTACAGTGGCTTCATCTACCTCTTAACTTAATATTCCTGCCATGACATGTTTTTCCTTCCTTCTATTTCCACAGGGCTCATTCAATATTAAAAGCTGTGCTGAAATGCTACCAAGCATCAGCAGACACACACAGAAATACAAATATGTCTCATTTATCTTTCCCCAAATGAATGAGTTTCTGTGATGATCTAAACCATTTCAAATTCTCCTTGATTTCTGAGGGTCCTGGGCATGTGTTCTGAAGTGATGGGCAGGAAAGCTTGCATGTGCATAATATTTTTGAGCTGTGAATGGACAAACTCCATGATAACTGACATGTGACAAAGCCTTTTCTCTTTTTCCCAAACAGCTAATATGCCAGAGGATTATCCAGATCAGTTTGATGAGGTAGTGGACTTTATTCAAGCCACTATTAAAAGACTGAGGCGGTCACCAGATAAACAGACTCCGATTTTTTCTAGGCGGGAGAGAAATCGTCAAAATGCAGCCACAAACATAGAGAATTCCAACAAAAAAGGAAGGAGGAATCAAAAGGGCAAAAATCGAGGATGTGTCTTAACAGAAATACATTTAAATGTGACCGACTTGGATTTGGGATATGAAACCAAAGAAGAGCTAATTTTCCGGTATTGCAGTGGATCTTGTGATGCAGCTGAGACCACCTATGACAAAATTTTAAAAAACTTAACCAAAAAGAAAAAACTAGTCACTGACAAAGTGAGGCAAGCCTGTTGCAGACCCACAGCCTTTGATGATGACCTGTCCTTTTTGGATGATAACCTGGTTTACCACATACTGAAAAAACATTCCGCGAAAAGGTGTGGATGTGTCTGACAACTGCGTGCCAAGGCAGCACCAGTTTTCCATTCCTGCTACGCTGCAAAGAGAGGGACCAAGGTTCCCAGGGAAGTGTCTGCTCCAAGTGGAGGAAAAAGGACCAAGAACACAGAGTGAGGAGCCATTGAGAGCCTGGGGATAAGGAGGCATGCGGCGGAGTAGAAGGATGGAGACTTCTGACGTCCTATGGGGATTTAGATAAAAGCTCAGGTGGAGATGACGATGGATGGATTATGTGCACGCTACCTTTCCTGTTTGACTCAGTCCACCATCAGTGAGACTCAATCCATGAGGAACGTGCTTAAAAACACAACCCTGCCATACCACGCTGTCTTGTAGTTATGCCATGATATACCAGTTATACCAAGAAGCTTAGCTAAGAAGTAGCTTAGGAGTACCTTACTAATCCCCTGTGCCCTCAGCTCTACTGAAAGACACATTGTGCTACTGCTCATTGGAGGGCAGTTCCTGAGTGCTTAGGACAACTCCTAAGCGATAAGATTACCCTTGTAAGTAAGATGATATTGGGCAAGTATCAAAATGACCAGGCTCAAGTTCTTATGAAGCAAAACAGTTCCGCTTACTGGCTAAGTTTGGTTATTTCCATCTTGCGTTTCTTCAAAATGAGTGGAGGATTTTGTTCTTCTGCTACCTGTGAAAACAAGTTGAGTTTTTAAGCACTTCTTCCTAGTATAGTAAGAGAAATAACAAGCCCAGCCTACACAAAATGCGTTTCTTTAGGTTTACAGAGGACTAACGTCACTTGCATAACTACATTTCTATTTGGTCATTGTGATTGAGAGAGACTACTTGATGCAATGCATCCCTTCAGAGTCATAAGTATACAGAAGATATTTATTGAGATTAAGTTATTGTTATTTATTACAGTTCAGTAATGAGTCTCCTTATTTATTAAAGTGTCTTTCAAAGGTGCCAAAGTAGATGGCGCTTGGGGATATAGAGAGACAAAGACGTTGGGAACAACGGTCCATGCTTATGATTGAAAGTGTTAACTTGAATGCAAAAAATCACTTACTTTACCTTTTTTTCTTTTAAACAAAATCTTGATTATGTTCACAAAAGGTAGTGCTGAAGCCTGCAGCCCTTATTCATGTCAGTAAGCCTTTTGAAAATTACTACAGTCACATGTGCAGGAGCAGCAATGGCTCTGGATGAGTGAGGGTCGCAGGATTTGGCTCAACATTAGCAATTTGTTAGAAAAACTAATTTTAGTCATATTTTAAATGTAGCCACATTTTTTTTTCTCACACTTTATGCCAACTGACCTCATATAACTATTGACAAATGGAAAATAATCACATTTAGCCTTATAATTTCTAGTGTATTTATTTAAGCTTTTCCTTCCGTACTTCCGTATAGAAGAGGTTAAATCCCTCTTACTAGTTAGCCCTGGATTTAATATAGCCTGCAAGTAAACAGTTGTGTTAAATAACCAGAGTGTTTTGTATAATTTGCTGAAACATTACAGGATCACACCCATGCAGCAGAACAGCCGGAGTTTCCTTAGGAGGAGGGAGGTTGTACAGCAAAGGTGTTCGTACGTGACCGCTGACACAAGCTCTCATTCTGGAGACATTTTTCCCAAAGGAGCAGGAGTGCAGGTCACTAGACATACCTGACAACCAGTGAAGCATCAACTCCCACAAAAGCGACATGAAAAAAAATCCTTATTGAAAACCATGGTCCAGCTTTTTATCTCATGCATGTAATGGCTCCCCATACTCATTTTGCCCTGGGCCCCTTGGGGCACTGAAGAAGGGTCTAGAGGTCAAAAAAGTCCAGAACAGGCATAGAAAGATGTACCAGGTGTTGGGCACATAATCCACCCCGACTTCCGCCGCTTTCCTGGGCGGAGGGCGGACAGCCCTGGAGAGCCAGCCCGGGTGTGCTGTCAGTCACGGGGCTGCCGTGCCCCCCGCGCTGCCCGGGGCGGTGACACCGCGGCGGTGGCACCACGAGGGCACGGAGGGGCAGCGGCTCTGCTGCAGCTCTCCAGCGACAGCGCCCAGAGCTGTGCTTTCCCCTGCCCCAGCTGACGAAAACTTGCCTCTAAGCGTTTTCCGTGCAGCTGAGGAGGCTGCCACCAGAGCAAATCTCTATGTTCAAAATACAAAAGGGTAAAGTTTGTGATTTTTTTTAATTTTTTTTTTTTTTTTTTTTTTTAAAGTTTTTAGACCTTACTGAAGACAGGAGTGCGCTTCTCTGGATTTTTTTACTTCACCTGCAATTATATGTCTCAGTCATTTGTGTTAATCAACCAAAGTTCTCTACAGACTTTATTTTTGTACAATATTCATTTTATAACTTTTTACAAAATAAAATTCATTTCTATTGTTATGTGGTTGTTGTTTGTGCTTCCCCATCATATAATTTCCAAGTCACAGTGTTGCTCAGTTTCCCAATCTGCATGAAACAATACTGTGGGGCCACCAAATCCTCCATGGAGTGGAGTCTTCCTCTCCTATCTCACCAATATATTTAATGTAGATCAAAGGTGTCTGTAGCTTCATAGTGAAACATCACTGAGTCAGTGCAATAACTGACTTGAAAATGCATGGTGAACAGTGACAGTAATCCACGCAGGGGCAGGCTTAAAGCCTGGGGTTACTGAAGCTGTCCCTTGTCCATGTGGGGCTGCAGTGTCTTCATGGTGGCCTTGGCTATGCATGGGCACAGAGGAAATTGCATTCTGCTTTGCTAATCCAGGTGTCACGTAAATTGGACTAAATTCCATCTACTTTGGCTGTTCTTTGTCCTTCTTCTTTAAACAGGAAAATAAAACTCAAGGAATTTTCTTTTCCACCACCATCATGGAACAGATGAGGACAGGTTTTGTGGCTGTGGCCAGCAGCATTTTCTCAACTGTTTGATGTTAAGCTTTGCAGTTCCCATCACAGAGTCCATAAACACGCGCAGACTCACAGGTTTCAACGCCGCACTCTGTGCTGCTGCAGAGAGGAGGAGGGAGCATCTGAGCAGTGAGCCAGAGTGCAGGAGATCAAACACTCGTAATGCACAGCACATGGCTGCCTTGGTTTCATTTGTGCTGGCGGGGACCGTGCACGCAGCTCTACCCCAGCTGCTGGAACACACAGCAAAACTCACAGGCCTGGCTTTTGAACACACTATCGAAGCATTCCTCCTCACATGCCACTGCCTCCACTTCTTGCAGCAGAAGCCCATCCATCACGTGCAAAAGTGGGACACATTAAGTGTTCGGCATGGAAATGGCCTGCAGCTCCACATTCAGAGGAGATTGTGCTCTTTCCCAAGAGCTGGAGGGGGTGTCTATGTAAAACACAGCTGTGAGGTGCTCTGAAGTTTAATCTCTGTTCTTACAGCCCTTCTGTCTGCCATTACAGGGATGGGGAAGCAGAAGGTCGATGCAGACGCCTTCCTTGGTCTTATCAGGTTTGGGTGGGCCATGAAGCAGCTGGCAGGAGCACTGTTGCTTGCGTGGAGCTGTTTCTGCCTTCTTCCCCAACCTTCCTGGTGACAATATTGGAGAGAGCAGATGAGCCTCTACTACTGCAACTCCAGGCTTACCACTGCTGGGCTGGCACCTGCAGGCTCCTTTTCTGGTTTAAAGTGAGGCTTACAGTAGTTTCCTGGCACCCTGTATGTGTTAAAACAGTTTGAAACCTTCTGTTGCTAGTTTGTCTAAAAGACTTCACAAAAAAGACTCAGATTTTAATTTGTTAATAGGAAATGCCAGTACTGGGCTAGACATTATGTTCCTGCCTGAGAATGACAGGATTACCCTGGATCCCTTCTGGAAGATAAGACATGCCCCAAGACAGGTAACTGTTTTAAAAGGGAGAGGATGAGACAAATACCGTAACTATTTACACTTACTCAGAAACAGGATGCTAAAAGCTTTATTACTCAATATCTTGATATGTTTTGGTTGGTTTTTTTTTCAAATTTGTGTTGGATTTTCTTGGATCAGTTAGCATTGTGCTGCTGAACAAGAATGACTGGTTAGAGACTTATGACAAACCATGAATGTCTAAGGAAAAAGCAGGTATTTTGCAAGATGGACTAATTTACTGATGCAGTTTGGAAGTCCCCCTTCAGTGAGACCCCTCCAGCAGAAGGGATTGCAGCTGTGTGCTTCCCACAGGCAGGACATCAGGAGAGGAACAGTCATGACAGCAACCTGCCATCCCTGCATCCCACAGCAGCCTGGTGCTGCTGGTCTCAGTACAAAGAGGATGAAGCAGGCAGAACTGTGTCTGGTTTTGGGTATTTCACCTCTGCCCACAAAAATGGAGAAAGGACAAAGGCAGCCAGTGCCTCAGTCCGGAGAAGCACAGGAGGAAACCAGAAGCAACCTCGCTTGTTTCAATCTGGATGGCTAACTAAAAATACAGAGGAAAATATCAGGATGAAGAAAACAAATGGAGCTGACACATTGTATAAATAGGTCTTCAAATGTCATGCATGGCTGGAACAAAGATGTTTTGTTTCAAAGCAAGAGACAGCTTGAAATGGCTCAGTAATACACATTGAGAAGTTTGCTTATTTGGAACAGAGCTCTTCTAATGAAAAGGTTAATTGTGTTGCAATGGAAAAGAAAAAAGGCAAAGCAGAGGCCAGGCCTGCACTCCTCACCCTAAGAAAATTTCCCACTGGCTCAAAGTGAAGATTTTCTATCACAAACATCACAGGACTGAACTATTAACATTCCAATAAATTATACAGTAGGTATATTCATGGATCAGTAAGAATATCTAAATAAACCATATATTTCAGCAGCATAAATCCCACTGGCTTTCAGACAAGCTGCAGCAGCAGGCAGTGAGGGAAATATGGTGCTCAGGTCAGCCTGATGCAGGGAATTTTCCTTTGTCAGGCCCTAAGCTCCAGTATTTGAGGTCAACATTGATGTGTCTTCACTTGCCACTGGTTTTTTCACTGCTGAAACTGCAGCATTTTATTCACTTTTCCCCCAAAATGTTCACTCAAAAGTGAAGTGAAGAAGAAACAATGGGCTTCTGAAGGCTGCAAAGGGCTGCTGTAATTATCCAAAGAGCTGATGTTTTGTCCACAACCTCTCAATTTTTTGACAGGAATCTGAGCTCTACCACATGAGCAGGTTTCCTCCCTCTGCCCCAGACCTTTGTTTTTCTGTCTCCTGGCACACTTGAGGAAAGCTGCCTTCTCTGTCACCTCAGGAAAGGCACAAATATCAATTCCTGATCCAGACTTGCACGTATTATCCCCATGTGGTCCTGCAGGACTAAAGCCACCAACATCCTCACCAGCACAACTCCATGGATTACTGTGGAGTTACTCCAGTTTCAAAGGAGTCTGAATAAGCATATCAAAGCTGGTTACTTTCTTAGCAATATTCACATACAAATAGAAAAACTGTATCCTTGTACAATCCCCCTACTCCTCTATTTCTGTTTCATAGAATGATAGAATGGTTTGGGCTGGAAGGGACCTGGATACTGACCTCATTTAACCCTTCTGTCACAGGCAAGGACACCTCCCACCAGACCAGGGTGCTCAGAGCCCCATCCAATCTGTCCTTGAACACTCACAGGGATAGGACATCCCCAGCTTCTCTGGGCAGTCTGTTCCAGTGCCTCACCACACCCACAGTTAAGAATTTCTTCCCAATGTACAACCTAAGTCTACTTTTCAGTTTGAAGTAATTTCACCTTTTCCTATCACAACATGCAATCATAAAAAGTCCCTCTTCAGCTTTCCTATAAGCCTTTAGGTACCTTTAGGCACTGGAAGGCTGCTCTAAGGTTTCCTTGGAGCCTCCTCTTCCCAGGCTGAACAACCCAAATGGTCTCAGCCTGTGCTCAAAGGAGAGGTGCTCCAGCCCCCTCCATCATCTTCATGTGTTTTGGGATTTCCAGAGCTTTGACACATTTCACTCTGCTCTGATCAGGCTGCTAATTCCTCAGGTTTTTTTCCCCCATGGGCACTCACCCACAGTTTTCTCTTCCTGGACAGTCTCATGACTCACACATTAATCTCTGGCTTCATACATGTTGTAAATATGTCCCATAATTCTTATTTCAGGTTAATATCCTCCCCCTCTGATCCAAACAGGGATCAACAGGCACTTCTTGTTAATATTCAGTATTATTTTTGACAGAAGTTTCTATCTGAAAAAATATTTTCTTCAAAAAACTCACAGCTTAGAGATCAATTTTTGAATAACTGTATTTTGAAAGAGGCTGCTTTCCCTTTTTTTCCACAGGACTAGGCAGGTTCTCTGAGGGTAAAAGTGACTGTCCCGTCAGGACAGGATGAGGATCTCTCAGCACCCCATCTCTTAGAGTGGCCCTCAGCTGGGAAAGAAAGGAGTAGAATAAAAAAGCACACGGGAGTGGTATTTTCCCTAAGAATCCCATCCCAGATCCAACAGTTCACAGCTCAGAACATTCTGAGCCATAGGTTCTATTGGTGCCCAACAACTCTTGGCAGGTCTGTCTTGCTGAGAACGTACCCAAAGTGAATTAGAGCTCCCCTGTACTCTGGGACAATTTAATTCTGTGCAATGCAAGCAAGAGCTTCTCTGCTGCCACTGAAATTCCATTTCATCTGCTCATTCTGGTGTCCCATTGAGTTGCCAGACCTCCACCTTCATAGCCCACATCCTGAGGAGCACACATATCCCTCCATGTTTTTTCTCTCTCTTCCATCTGGACAACAGGGAATAAGATGTTGCCTCCAGGATGGTGTGCAGGATCAAATCCTGGATTTCCACAGAGGTGCATCAATATTTTCTTTTCTGCTTCCAAAAATTCCTTTCAGGTAGTAGGTAGGGAACTCATTAGAAATTTGACTCCAGAGGCAACACATGACATCCATTTGGGAATCCCCTTTATTTAATACAGAACTCTTTGCCAGCTATCAGGTCTGAACCTGACTAACTCCAATTGTGTTGGTCTATACAAGGTATCATGTGCCAGCCAAAATAAGATTTTTTTATATTGAGGTGAAAGCATTGTGTGCAGTGACCAGGTGCTGCTGCACACAAGGGGTTCAGGGAGAAGCCAAAACTTGGCACATGCCACCCACCCCCAAATTGAGATGATCAATGCAACTGGGTTTCTGTTAGGCCAGGAAACAAGAGGTTAAAAATTTAAAAATGTGTCCAAAAAGGAAAGTTTCTATGGCTCACACATGGACAGGGTGCCTACCACAAGGAAAAAATGAAGCCAGTCCAAAGGGCCATTTGGGAGGAGCTGAAGAAAACTGCAGCAGATTTTTTGTGTTTATCCAGGACATCAAATTCTGCTTACAGCACATGTTTTCCTGTCAAGGATATCTGGTTTCATTTCAGCTACAAATGTGAATCTCATTTAAAAACCCAGAGCAAGTCAGCGATAATGAGACATTTTTGCAAGGAGCACAGAAACCTCCCTTTCTGATTCTGACAACTGGTGAAACAAAATTTGGAATACTTAAAAAATGTTATCCAAAATCAACAGTTATCTTGGAATTCTTTCTGCTAATCTATTAAGAAAGGTTTGGTAATGTCTCAGGCTGATTTCTTCATGTCAGTAGCAGATGACTAGTACAGGAAAATGCAGGTAAATCTCAGTCATTGACTGTGTATTTGACTGTGAGTGAGAGTGTATTACATGTTAGTTGGAATCAGCAAAGCACCTCTGTTTCATATCATCTGTTTAGGACAGCTACTCTGGAAGGTTGCTTTAAATACCTTTAAATTTTTGTCTGTTCTTATAAAACTGATTTGATATCGGCCATATTTAATGTAAAAAAAAATCCCACAGATTTTTATTACATGACATCAGTAGCATGGCATGACATTCCCCTATATAACATGCCTTTTAGCAGAAGGTGAAATACTGCACAACCTGAAATTGTTTTATCATCCTCTGAAGGATAAATGAAAAATGTGAGTGTCCAGAGTCAAGGCCTCAACAGTGTTATTGTATTTAAGACCAGAAAGTTCATTAAAAGTTTAATATATTGGTTTAACCTGTCTCATGATAAAGCATAAATCTCCCCTATCTTCTTTGATAATTTCAAATTCAGAAGTGTACTTTAAAATTACACTGTGTGAAGACTTTAAAATAATTATGATAAAGCCTTCCTTAAAAAGGGCAATCCCACATGGATTTACTCATGTTTATGCACCTCTTCCAATGTTATAACTCAGTAAATAAGACAGCCATTAAATGTATAGTTTTATGGCTGAGTCTGCTCTCTGGTGCTCATTAAATCATGTGTTTAATTGTCAGCTCTTCTCAGACTGTCAAGAGTTGTTCCTTATATGCTTTCTGTAACACACATTCCCTAGTCCCACTCATCATTTGGTACTATTGCTTTTCTTTAACCTCTTGATGACATTTATAGCTGTTTTTACCCCAAGAACTAGCATATTTTAAAGCAGAGCCTCTTTTTCACTTTTTAGTGCTTTGGCTCAATAATTTCTCACACACTAGAAATAGTCCAGCTGATGTCTTGATCTTAATATCCAAAACATAAGCAGCAGTAAAAACTCAGTGTAGGGATTCTGCCTTCCTTTGGGAGGTCCCATGGAAAATCTCTTTCCTGCTCTGCTCAGTAACACAAACTCAGAAGCTGCATGTGCTGTGGTCCATGGCACTGAGCTCTGCCACCCTCCCTGAGCACACACACTGTAACCATGGGCAACGAGGCCAATGCAGGGCAGAAACACAAATATTTGTCCACTTTCACACCCAACAGAGCACCACCAGTGGCATGATACTGCCAGCTGGTGCTGTGTAAATGTGTGGTGGCATCCACTGTGCACAGGATTTACTGATGCTGTGGGGCTTTGTCCATACAAAGAATGGAATGGAATGGAATGGAATGGAATGGAATGGAATGGAATGGAATGGAATGGAATGGAATGGAATGGAATGGAATGGAATGGAATGGAATGGAATGGAATGGAATGGAATGGAATGGAATGGAATGGAATGGAATGGAATGGAATGGAATGGAATGGAATGGAATGGAATGGAATGGAATGGAATGGAATGGAATGGAATGGAATGGAATGGAATGGAATGGAATGGAATGGAATGGAATGGAATGGAATGGAATGGAATGGAATGGAATGGAATGGAATGGAATGGAATGGAATGGAATGGAATGGAATGGAATGGAATGGAATGGAATGGAATGGAATGGAATGGAATGGAATGGAATGGAATGGAATGGAATGGAATGGAATGGAATGGAATGGAATAGAATAGAATAGAATAGAATAGAATAGAATAGAATAGAATAGAATAGAATAGAATAGAATAGAATAGAATAGAATAGAATAGAATAGAATAGAATAGAATAGAATAGAATAGAATAGAATAGAATAGAATAGAATAGAATAGAATAGAATAGAATAGAATAGAATAGAATAGAATAGAATAGAATAGAATAGAATAGAATAGAATAGAATAGAATAGAATAGAATAGAATAGAATAGAATAGAATAGAATAGAATAGAATAGAATAGAATAGAATTTCCTGTTTGAAGGGATATAAAACAATCATGTCGTCCAACTTCAGGGCAGACAAAGTTAAAGCAAGTCCTCTGAGTCATATTCAAGGAATAGCACACTAGGATGAAGGAGAGTGATGATGCTTCAGTGGTTATCAACCTCATTTAGACTTGCAGGGTTTCACAGGGATAACTATTTATTAAGAGGAAAAAAGCAAATACTCTGCTTCTTGGGCTTTTATGCATTTCCAGATACAAATATTTTAAGAAGAACAGTAAAGACTGGCTGGTTTTCCTAAGCTTTTTCAAACTCAGCACTTTGTTTCTCCACCAGAAGTCAACTCAGCAAAACAGAAACCTTTCATGGTAACTCATCTGTTCAGCCAACACTTCCTATGGCAAGCCACAAAGGGAGCTGAGCTCACCTCTCCCATGGACCCCACACAGCAGGTCAGGCAGTGCAACAAAGTGCTCTGGCATTGCAGGGACAAAATATCCCACCAGCTTTTGAAAGAAATCCTTAGCTACCAACTCCCAGCACTTTGCTTCCAACAATAGTCTGCAAGTATGTAATGTCCATCCTGACAAGTCCCATGATCAGACAGCCACTGGGATGTTTATCTGGGCAAACACACAGACTTTCTTGGAAACAGTGAAAATAAAAATGAAAATAACTGAAAAAAGCTACTCCTTTCTGATAATGGACCACTACAAACCCTCCCAATGAAAGCAGTGGAAGATAGCAACAACTCTCACATCATCAGTTTTAGAGGGAAAAAAAATCCTTGGGAAAAAATAGTCCTAAGACTGCATTAAGTCACACAATTTTAGTCTCATGGCCCATGAGTTTTCTAAGTGTTCCCCAAAGGCTCTTGCTCTAGGCTGCCTGTGCTGCTAAAGTGCTCAGCAAGCAGGATGAATGAGAATGCAGGGAGAAAGCAGAGAGGTGCTTGGAGCCGGGAGGCTGGGCTCCGGTACCACTATTTCCATCCAGCTGAAGAAAGCCTACTTTTCAAGATCTCACAGAGAGCAAAGCATGTGTGTTTCCTGACCTCGGCAGGGGTCTGGCTGAGAGAAGCCATTTCAGTTGCTGGAGCAGCTCACATCAGCTTTGCAGACTTGCCAGCTCCCCCTACAAGAAGGCCAGGAACATGTGTACACATGGTATCTGGCAACAATAATTCAGCAAAAATGAAAAATGCTTCTCATTCATTGCAAACAAATGGGTACAGTGCAATCCTAGGGAAACTTTCCCAAAGCAGGCAGCTTTCTGGATTAAAAAAAACAGAGCGAAAAAAGAGTTTGAGGGCCTGGAGAACCCTGACAGGAAATGCATGGGAACAGTTACTTCAAAGAGCAGAGTGGATATATAAGAAAAGAACAAGTTTCCAAATGCAGCCTTTGCTTTCTGGTCTGGGAAAGCAGAGCTCTTGCCAGGTACAGCATGGGCAGTCACTGCTGGACTGGCAGGGCTGCAAACCGTGGGCACCATCAATGCCCTGACCATTGCTCATCACCAAGCTATCCCCAAAATAACTGCTTCTGGCACTTTAAAGCCCTGTGACTCTGCAGGCCTGGGCGCCTTCCCAGGAGTAAACAGGCCTTCATTTGCTGCCAAATTTCTTCCTTGCAGAGGCTTTGCATGCCAGAGCTTGTGATACCAGCACTCGAGGCCACTGGAAGCAAAAACCCATGGTGAAACTCTAGGGGACAGTTCCAAAGCTCATCTTAACAGGCATATTCCAGACGAAGGCATCAGAGCCATCACAGTGAGAAACACAGATCAGGGCCATTCAGACACACAAAATCTGAGGAAACCAGCCTGCCTGTTTCTGCATCTACACCTTTATATCCCACTCAATCACTGCTGACATAAAATGGGCAACTATTCAGAAAAAGGCTCCGCAACTACGTGGAGAAATGTGTGGCACAAATACCACTTCTAAACGCAAAAAGTGGCAGTACCTAACATAGGTGAGCAAATAAATCACTTGTAAGAAAAATATGACAGGAAAATCAATTTGGATTGTATCTGGTGAGAAAGCTAAGGCACATTACTATGCATATATCAAATTTAGCTCTCACTTTACTTTTGGCATGCCTGTATTTTCACATTTCAACAATGTATACAGTATAGCATCCATTAATTGTCTCAGCAATGGGACATCAATGAAAAATAACCAATTCCACAGCCAGCAATTAAAATGCTAAGACCAATAGCTCATCTGATCTCTCCAACTCAATCATAAACAAATAGATTCATTGTAGCATTCTATTATCATCAGTTTAAAAGCTAAAAATGGGTTTTCCTGAAGATTTATAGGGAATAACACCTGGCAGCAACGTCACCTGGGACTCTCAACAGGAGAGCTCTGGTTGAGAATTGTTTTGCTTCCCCTCGTAAAACCTCTGTTGTGTTTACTTCACTAAAGTTTAACCTGGCTATGATTTCATGGCTGCTGAATTCATGGTGCCTCTTGGCCAAGCCATAGCATAGCGACTCAATAAAGATGAGTGACATCATTAACCCAATACAGTAGCTATTCATATGTATGCTGCGGTCTCCTTACATAATCACCTAATTTTAGCTACTGAGAGAGCTGTATACAGTACCACAGTGTGTTCTGAGCTCTGAATAACCATCTAATATCCAGATGCTTTTTCCAACGTTATTTTATTTTCCTGGTTTAAAATTATTTCCTTGCGCAAATCTCTAGGTGCTATTTTCCCTTAAGCAAACTCTCTCTTCAAAACAATTCAGGGCTTCTGCTGCTCCTGATCGCCTTGACACCTCGTTAGCTGGTCATTGTGGTTACAAGGTGCTCATGGCACTACCATATGGCCAGGACCTCTGGACTTTATAATGACTGTCAACAAGAACAGCCCTAAAAACAGTAAGTTGATACAAGCCTTAATTCAAGCACCAGACACATGCATACTCAACTAAAAGCACTTGGCTTCGTAAAAGTGGGTGTTTCTTGTAGTTTTACAAAACATATATGAAAATACTTCTTAAATGAGAAATATTTTGGGCCAAGCACTTGTTTTTGCTACAACAGAAGCACATTGAAGTCCTTTTCCCTGCAATCATTTCACAGTAAACAAGCATATTTGTTGCCATTTATTGGTCCAAATTCCAGATACAAGTTAAAAGTGGTAGCTTAGACATGGTAGCAGTAAGGTTGGAAATCACAAGGATGGATGCTTCACTTCAGAAGAACAAGGAAACAGAGTTCTCATTGCAGGAATCCCAAGCATAACGTGCACAAAGGTACTGTATGTGCTTTCCAGCTGATCTGGGTATTATGTGTCCTGCGGGTGCAGGCTTCACTGATCCCACCACATCCAAACCAAATGGTTTTATTTCATCCAATTTACCTTCCTTCTGCCTTTTGTCTGATATTTTTACACAACTATGCTCAAGCAATGAGAACTGTAGTTTCAAAATCCTCATGACTTCTGTAATGTTTGCCATCTAAATGACTTAAAACACTAAATCTCAGAACGTGTAATTCCTAATAGCTCAGAAGTTCCTCTGCCTGTAGGAACTTACTGAAAAGAATTTATAGATTTCTTTGCACTTTCACAAAAGAAAAGACAGAAAACTCTCAGTAGGGCTTATAACAAGACACTGTCTTATGGAGTGTGCAGAAGGAGTTGCTGCCTCACAGGTTACAATCCTTAGACCACAGTTCTGCTAATCCCCAAAACCCTGGTGCCAGACATTTGACTTTCCCTCCCGGCACACATCACTGCTGCCTGGAGCTGTCCTCCAGCCAGGATTGCTGGCAGCTGGTCCTTGTCCCTTGTGTAATCAACTAGCTCACCTCAGAGATATGCTTGTATTGTGCTGGTGCAGACTCACTTCTTCCACTTGGCAGCACTATGATCTGCAGGCAGAACTCTGGGCTGGCTCCCTGTCCAGTTAAAACTAGTGTCTTTGTGGCAATTTCTGGAAAAACAAGCAGGCTAAAACCTGCTGGCAACATCCTCTGCTGGCTCAAGTCACAGCAGCTCCTTAGTGCTCATTTCCAGTGGCAGAGGTGCTGGCTCCTGAATTCCAGTTCACTCTGTGCTACTAGCAAAATATTTTTGATTGTGGAGTCCAACAAATCATGTTAGTGTTGGGAGCTGAATGTTAAGCTGTGGAGGGCAACTAACTGAGCACAGCTCCTCCCTACTCCCCCCACAATCAACATTGACTCTGTCTAATGATACCGTGGTCATTAATAAAAATTATCCATGTGGTAAATATTGACCGTAAAAATCCCTGGTTTAAAAAATGAATGCATTTAATCATTAGATTAAACCAAATCCCTTCCATGCAAAAGCACTGAGTGAAGCAAATGGGAATGCTGATCTTGCCTTGGGGCAAGGAAGAGTCTAGCTGTCCCACCAGGGTCTTGTTTGTTTGTTTAGGCATTTATAAACAGTTTTAGTGAAATAGCAAGGTTTGATTCTGCCCAGGACTGTTGGAGTGCAGCCCCTGCATTCATTCTGGCAGGCAGATGGCCTAATGTTTGAGATTCCAAACATTTTTGATTACAAAAACCACTAGCTCCCAAGCAGTGGAGTGCGATTCAGTAATAAACATCATCAATGCTGAGTCTGGGCTGTAGAGAGCCAGTGCAGCACCCCTGCTTCCCAAAGGAAGTGCAACGTTCCTCGGCTGAGCACATGGAACAGCACACCAGGAGTGAGTCAGGGAGCAGAGTGGAGGCAGACAAGCACAAAAGCAAGTTCTGTGCACTTAGCACACGAGCTAAGAGCAATTCCCCGGTTCAAAAAGCTGGCTTACAGACGGTCCTGCAGCAGAGATATGCTATTAAAGAGAACCAGAGGGACACTGAAGTAGTTGAACTATATTCCTAGATCTGCAACTAATTTGACTTTGATTAGCTCTCCCCATCTTGTATTTCTGTTTCTTCAATCCTGCTGCAATAGTTGTTTTTCCCACTTAGATTCTTAAAGTACATGATACAATCTCTGATCATAAGTTTGAGAAGAACTTAACAGACTAAAAGAATGAACTCAAAAGAGTTCTTGTAGCAAAGCGAGAAGGAAAGGTGGATAGTCCAAAGAATTCAACTAAACTACTTCCCTCTCTGCTCAAAAAAAAGCATTTAAACAACTTCTCTTACAGAACTGTTTAAAATCTGTTGTATGCTAGAGTAGAACAGTATTCTGACAGTAAAACAAGTGGTTAAGACACAGAAAAAATATATGCTACTATGGCACCTATATAATTTCCAGAACTATTTTTTTTTGTGCAAATGTGAGCTAGTAAAAATTAACAAAGGAATTTTACTGAGCTTGAAAAAAAAATCACCTTGTGAACAGCAGAATCTACCATTGCATTTGGAAATGTGAAAATTATCTTTACTGAAAGCTTCTTCCTCTGTCATCTTTCTTATTACAGGATGATTTTCAAATATTTTTTTATTATTTAATGGAGCCTTTGAAAGTTAATTAAATTTTCTAATGATCATGGGTGTGATGCATATTCATCCCCCACCTTTGTCCTACAACTCCCCTGGAGTGCCCATCTGTCAGTCCCACCACTTCTGGAAAGGTTTCCTAAGGAAGTGTCAGTGCATAGCACCCCACAAGCCTGAACTTCACAGCAGAGGATAACTAAACCTGGATGCCTCAGCACTGGGGAAAATCTCATCAAGAAGAAAATTATCAGCACCATGTAGTAGTCTTTTGGATGGGTTTTTTGTTTACGTTTTTGGAGGTTTTTTTGTTGTTGTTTTTGTTTGGTTGGTTTTTGGTTGTTGTTTTGTTTTGCTTTGTTTTGTTTTAAGGGCTATTCCAGTACACTGTTGCATTCTGCAAAGGATTAATATCAGCATTTAGATTAAGCATATTCCAATTGGCCTGAGGGAGGTTCATGTCTCTCAGACTGAGACTTAGTACCACTTAGTACCACAAGTTCCACTTGTTCTTCACAAGCTGTGCCTCTCATTGATTACATGCCCAGCTTCAGTTTCTCTGGGCTTCTAGATTTCATATATGACACTGCCTTAATTAGGGTAAATACCCTCCTAGACAACTGCTTGTCCCCATAAATGTAAGAAACACTATATATATATATATATATATATACACATATACATTTGTCACATTAAAGACAACTTAATCTCAGATACTTTAGCAGGTGATATGCAAGAGGATTAGAAATTGAACCGTTGGGTTTAGTCATGTAATTTTTTGTCAGTGTAACACAGATCTTTCAGAATAATTTTCTAGACAATTCTTAGTGTTCAAGGATTATCTGTCTCATGGCAGTCTCTCTGCAGGATGAGGAAGAGCCTCGAGCCTCCTGTGAATCAGGAGCCTGCGCACTCGTATTGTGCAAACATCAAATTTTACAAGAATCATGGATCTGGAAATCAAGCATAGGCTGTTTCATAAACTAAAAATGCAGGAACTATTTTCCACCTGACTACATACAGACAATTTATAACGGGCTGGTGTGCTGGTTTTGGCTGGAGTCAATTTTCTTGACAGTGACTAGTACAAGGCTGTGTTTTGGATTTGTGCTAAACACAGTGTTGACATTATAATAAAGTCTTCTTTTATTGTTGAGCAGATGTTACTCAGAGCCTTTTTTGCTTGTCAGACTGCCACACTAGCAGAGAAGTTGGGGGTGCTTGGAAGACTAGGAGGAGAAACAGTCAGGACAGGAGAACCAAACTGACCAAACTGAAAGGGAAATTTCAGACCATGTGACATCATGCTCAGGATATAAAATGGGAAGAAAATGAAAAGGTGGGGGGGATGTTTGGCATGATGACATTCGTCTTCCTAAGTAACTATTACAAATGATGGTGCCCTGCTGTCCTGGAGATGGCTGAACACCTGCCTGCACATGGGAAGGAGTGAATTTATTCCCTGTTTTGCTTTGTTGTGTACACAGCTTTTGTTCTCCCTTTTTGTTGTATATCAACCCATGAGCTCTCTTTCTTTAACCCTTCCTGTTCTCTCCCCCATCCCACTGGAGGTGTGACTGCATGGGGCCTGGCTCCTGGCTGGGCTTAAGCCATAACAACTGGGAACTCCAATATTAGGCTTATTTTTTTCATTATCGTATTTCCTGCAAGTCTCTCTACATGGGGCAGGGAGGTGGGGTGGGGGTGGTGGGCAGACATAAAATTTGCAAATGTTTAAGATTTCTCTTTAATTGTGTCCTCCAATCCAACAATCACAATAAACTAAAGCAGAGAATCTGAAGTACATGCATTTGGGTAACAGAATGACTGGGAAAAGATCAGCAGAATTGGCTTCTGAAATGTGAAAATTTCCAAACTAGAGAGATTCTCTTCCTGCAACTTCCCTTGAAATCCCTAGGATTTTGAAGATGCAAATAACTGTAATTACAGGCAGGAGAAAGAAAGCAGTTCTTTAACGCTGATGGGAGACAAGAGTTTGCCTCTCAGACAGCTGAATTTGCAAGGCTGCAAACACAAAGAAGCACTTTTAACTTGCAGTACTTATGACATCAGCACCCGGTGCTCACAGAAAGAGATGCCTCTGTACTGTATTTACCAGGCTGATTTTCAGAGGAAAGCCATCCCAACCACCTTTGTACTCCTCAGTGGCTGTGAGACAGAAGGTGCTATGTTCCCAGCCTGGGTGTCACCCTAGCTGCTCAGTCAGCAGCAATCCTTTTGGCAAAAGATTCACATGCATTTTTTTGGTGTGCCTTGTCAGAGGAAATTCAAACATGCAAACTGCCATCCACTATCTCTGGTGTAGCTGAGAGTCATCCCACCAGAGAAGAAACAACAATCTGCATTTTGAATAATCATTTCCCAGATGCCCTATCTTGCATTTATCAGAGTGACTTATTTCCTGCTTCTCTTTTTTCAATGGCATTTGCAGTATTCTTCTGTATCATCTGTTAATTTCATTAACACACTGTTTGATGATCTTGAAGGGGGTAACCTAAAATTATGTTACATAAAACCGGACACAAACTCCCTTTTCCTGCAGCATCCCACCACTCATCTCCCACTCATCTCTGTGCCCTATTATTTATAATGACTTGTTTCCTCGCCTTCTGCAAGAGCTCACACTGTGTCCATAGGATACAAAAAACTTGAGGGGAAATTCCTGAGCCACTGGGCATTGGTTTCTTAGTCTGGAATTGCTTGATTTTTCTTCGGCTGCTACATTGTGCATCTAAAGACCGCATTCAATGTCTCTAAACCTTTGTAAAAGCAACAGTTTTGCACCAGTTCTGTGATGCACTAGTAAAATACGGGGACACATCTACAGACAATTCTTTGTTACAAATTATAGCGGTGTTACTGTAACAGAGTGGGTACTTCATTTTCTCCCAAAAATGTTAATTTTTTCCCCACTATTAACTCAGTTAATTAATATATAAATACATTTGTATATACATGCGAAATTATTTTATGAATTATCAAGGAATCTTACTGAAAAATACCATAAAACCTTAGAGCTACTGATGATAAACCTGCCTGCAAAGGCTATTTTGAAGACAGTGATCTCTCTATTCCTGATATTTATATGCCTCTGCTTAGTCATATAATTTTAAATGAAGAGTCAGCTGCAAACCATACACGAACATCCTCACAGAGGGATCTCCTTGTTGGTGTTCAAAGTCAAAGTGTTAAAAAAATTTGAAATCTATTAGCTAAGACATATACTTCATTAGAATCACAAGCAGACTTTAAGTCTTTGGCTTCCATAACCATTGCAAAGTTAGGGTTCACTGCATTACAGAAATGTCAAGTGGCAGTGCATGTGAACAAGACAGAAAAAGGATAATCCCCAGCTGGCTTAGAATGACTGCACTACCACTAGTGTAGTTTATGTGGAATGAAGAAGTGTGCCTGTTTATGAGAAGAGATGAGATGGAGTGGAGCTGTGGGCTGTGGGATGCACCTGCAGAAGCACATGGCAGGAGAGAGGGGCATGGGAGCACAGAGAAGCACATGGCAGCACACAGGAGCACATCGCAGCACACAGGAGCACATGGCAGCACAAAGGAGCACATGGCAGCACACAGGAGCACATGGCAGCACAAAGAAGCACATGGCTGCACACAGAAGCACATGGCAGTACAAAGAAGCACATGGCAGCACAAAGAAGCACATGGCTGCACACAGAAGCACATGGCAGCACACAGGAGCACATGGCAGCACAAAGAAGCACATGGCTGCACACAGAAGCACATGGCAGCACAAAGAAGCACATGGCAGCACAAAGGAGCACATGGCTGCACACAGGAGCACATGGCAGCACACAGGAGCACATGGCTGCACACAGAAGCACATGGCTGCACACAGAAGCACATGGCTGCACACAGGGAGCACATGGCTGCACAGAGAAGCACATGGCAGCACAAAAGGATCACATGGCTGCACAGAGAAGCACATGGCTGCACAGAGAAGCACATGGCAGCACACAGGGAGCACATGGCTGCACACAGGAGCACATGGCAGCACACAGGAGCACATGGCTGCACACAGAAGCACATGGCTGCACACAGAAGCACATGGCAGCACACAGGAGCACATGGCTGCACACAGGAGCACATGGCTGCACACAGGAGCACATGGCAGCACAGAGAAGCACATGGTAGCACACAGAAGCACATGGCAGCACAAAGAAGCACATGGCAGCACACAGGAGCACATGGCGGCACACAGAAGCACATGGCTGCACACAGGAGCACATGGCAGCACACAGGAGCACATGGCTGCACACAGGAGCACATGGCAGCACACAGAAGCCTGGGGCTGCACAGAGAAGCACATGGCAGCACACAGGAGCACATGGCTGCACACAGGAGCACATGGCTGCACACAGGAGCACATGGCAGCACACAGAAACACAGGGGCTGCACAGAGAAGCACATGGCAGCACACAGGGAGCACATGGCAGCACACAGGAGCACATGGCTGCACACAGGAGCACATGGCAGCACACAGAAGCACAGGGCTGCACAGAGAAGCACATGGCAGCACACAGGAGCACATGGCTGCACACAGAGACACATGGCAGCACACAGGAGCACATGGCAGCACACAGGAGCACATGGCAGCACACAGAAGCACAGGGGCTGCACACAGAAGCACATGGCTGCACACAGAAGCACATGGCAGCACACAGAAGCACATGGCAGCACACAGAAGCACATGGCTGCACACAGGAGCACATGGCAGCACACACAGAAGCATGGCAGCACACAGAGACACATGGCTGCACACAGGAGCACATGGCTGCACACAGAAGCACATGGCAGCACACAGAAGCACATGGCAGCACAAAGGAGCACATGGCTGCACACAGAAGCACATGGCTGCACAAAGAAGCACATGGCAGCACACAGGAGCACATGGCAGCACACAGAAGCACATGGCAGCACAAAGGAGCACATGGCTGCACACAGGAGCACATGGCTGCACACAGGGAGCACATGGCAGCACACAGAAGCACATGGCAGCACAAAGGAGCACATGGCTGCACACAGAAGCACATGGCTGCACAAAGAAGCACATGGCAGCACACAGAACATGGCAGCACAAAGAAGCACATGGCTGCACAGAGAAGCACATGGCTGCACACAGAACCTATGGCTGCACCTGAAACCTATGGCTACACAGGGACACTATGGCAGCACAGAACACATGGCTGCACAGAGAAGCACATGGCTGCACACAGAACACATGGCAGCACACAGAAGCACATGGCAGCACAAAGGAGCACATGACTGCACACAGGGAACCACATGGCAGCACAAAAGGAGCACATGGCAGCACACAGAAGCACATGGCTGCACACAGAAGCACATGGCTGCACACAGAAGCACATGGCAGCACAAAGGATCACATGGCTGCACAAAGAAATACATGGCAGCACACAGGAACTATGGCTGCACACAGGGAGCACATGGCAGCACAAAGAAGCACATGGCTGCACAGAGAAGCACATGGCAGCACACAGGAGCACATGGCAGCACACAGAAACACATGGCTGCACACAGAAGCACATGGCAGCATAAAGGGAGCACATGGCTGCACAAAGAAGCACATGGCTGCACACAGAAGCACATGGCAGCACAGAGAAGCACATGGCTGCACACAGGGAGCACATGGCTGCACAAAGAAGCACATGGCTGCACAGAGAAGCACATGGCTGCACACAGGAGCACATGGCTGCACACAGGAGCACATGGCAGCACACAGAACACATGGCAGCACACAGAAGCACATGGCTGCACACAGAAGCACATGGCAGCCTAAAGAAGCACATGGCTGCACAGAGAAGCACAGGGGCTGCACACAGGAGCACATGGCTGCACAGAGAAGCACATGGCAGCACACAGGAGCACATGGCTGCACAAAGAAGCACTATGGCTGCACAGAGAAGCACATGGCTGCACACAGGAGCACATGGCAGCACAAAGAAGCACATGGCTGCACACAGAACACATGGCTGCACAGGAAAGCCTGGGGGCTGCACACAGGAGCACATGGCAGCACACAGGGAGCACATGGCAGCACACAGAAGCACATGGCTGCACAAAGAAGCACATGGCAGCACACAGGAGCACATGGCTGCACACAGGAGCACATGGCAGCACACAGAAGCACATGGCTGCACAGAGAAGCACATGGCTGCACACAGGAGCACATGGCTGCACACAGAAGCACATGGCTGCACACAGAAGCACATGGCTGCACAGAGAAGCACATGGCTGCACACAGGAACACATGGCTGCACAGAGAGAAGCACATGGCAGCACAAAGAAGCACATGGCTGCACAAAGAAGCACATGGCTGCACACAGAAGCACATGGCTGCACACAGGGAGCACATGGCTGCACAGAGAAGCACATGGCTGCACAGAGAAGCACATGGCAGCACACAGGAGCACATGGCTGCACACAGAAGCACATGGCTGCACACAGAAGCACATGGCTGCACACAGGAGCATATGGCAGTACAAAGAAGCACATGGCTGCACACAGAAGCACATGGCTGCACACAGGAGCACATGGCAGCACACAGGAGCACATGGCAGCACACAGGAGCACATGGCTGCACACAGGGAGCAGATGGCTGCACACAGGAGCACATGGCAGCACAAAGAAGCACATGGCTGCACAGAGAAGCACATGGCTGCACACAGGAGCACATGGCTGCACAGAGAAGCACATGGCTGCACACAGGAGCACATGGGTGCACACAGGAGCACATGGCAGCACAACGGAGCACATGGCAGCACAAAGAAGCACATGGCAGCACAAAGGAGCACATGGCTGCACAGAGAAGCACAGGGCTGCACACAGGAGCACATGGCAGTACAAAGGAGCACATGGCAGCACACAGAAGCACATGGCAGTACAAAGGAGCACATGGCTGCACAGAGAAGCACAGGGCTGCACACAGGAGCACATGGCAGTACAAAGAAGCACATGGCAGCACACAGGAGCACATGGCAGCACACAGGAGCACATGGCTGCACACAGGACCACATGACTGCACAAAGAAGCACATGGCAGCACACAGGAGCACATGGCTGCACACAGGAGCACATGGCAGTACAAAGGAGCACATGACTGGAGAGAAGCACATGGCAGCACAGAGAAGCTTGTCTCAGCCTGAGTGGAGGAGGTGCCAGAGGACAGAGCCCTGCACAGAGGAGCCTGCTGGAAGCTGGCAGACACCTGAATGACTCATGATCACCCCATAGAAGGACATCAAGAAGGCGTGTTGCTTATGTGGCAATGTGGGATAGGTCACATATTGAGAATTACCATGTCAGGAAATACTGTGCCTTGAAAAAGTGTATAAAACCCCCTAATTTCTTTGAATAAATGATTACGATTCTCTGCTGGTCTGGGTCCCTGTCTCAGTCGTTACATGCATACACAATGTCACAAAAACAAACACTTCAATTAAACGGATGCAGCAGCAAGAACAGCTCAGGGAAAAATACTGGCAACCCAAGACAAGTCTGGATTCAGGTAAGTTCTGAGGCCTTTTAGCTTAACAGGTATGTAGACTTGTTACTAGCAATGGCAACTCTGCATTAAAGGGCATCCCAAGCTGAACAGAGTTAAGCTAAGTAACACAGCACAGGAATGGACCAGAAATGCAGATTTCAGAGTCAGGTGTACACAGCAGAAATGAAGGAGCAACAGCAAAAGATAATTTCTAGGAACAATGGTGACTTTGAGGATGTGAAAAACAGGGATACTAGGCGGTCAGTAGCATGCAAGGAATAGCACTACAGACAGTGCCTGGAGACAGACTTCCAGAGATCTCTTACAGGCTCCTTGATCCTCAGCACTTGAATTCTATGGACACCTGCACACCAAGGGTCACCTGACACCAGCAAGCTCTCAGCTGTCACAGACACTCCCATCTTCTTAAATCTGCTGCACTGCAGTCCCGGTGATCTTCGCAAGCATTAGCAAAGGGCCAAAAGAAAGCCTAAAGATGATGATTTTCAGTAAAATGTTTAGGAAAGTCCATGTGCGGGCAACACGATCACCACAAAAAAAGGCAACTGCAGATCTCTCTGCGGTATCACAATTCTTGGCAGGTATGGATTTAGGAACTCAGAACTATCATAGACCAGAACACATGCACACCTGAGGGTGTGCGGCTGGCCTTACTGCTGACTCACAAATTATTACAGCATTATTCATTTAGAAAAATTAAAGTAAGGGAGGATTCAGGATCAAGACACCTGAGACAGGCTAGATATATACTCAGAATTATAAATACTGACATGCTGAGTACAAGCAGGTCTTGAGGTTTTCCAGATCTAACACTGATAATGTCAAAAGCATCCCCACAGGACACAAAGGGTTGGAGCCATGAAAAAAATCCTGAAATGAAATTACATTAAGGGAATTATTTGCCAACTGTTTCCTCAAAAATTTCTGAGTACATTAACTGTAATTTTATGAACCCTTAAGAAAATTATGAAACATTTACCTCTCACACATATGGGAAACCTCATGGACTTGCTACTAACCACCAACTTCAACAGTAGCTTACCTGAATGAACAAGGACTACATGTGGTACATCCATTGACAACTGGAGCTGTAAAAATTTGCAGCACTTCAGGTCCAAGAGAAAATTCAAAATAATCTGACCTAAACAATGACACATTCTGAAAACATTTTTTTTTTTGTAACAACTTCCTACCAGGGGCCCACATTCAGGATGCTGCAAAGAGGCTACCAAGCCTGGTAAAAGCTGAGGACTATAATCTGCTTCTACTCTTTCATGTAGGACTGGGAATGACACTGGGAAAAATAATTCAAAAATATCAAAAGGGACTTAAGGTCCCTCAGAAAGAAGCTGAAAGGATCTGAAGTACAGGTAGTGTTCTCCTCTACCCTCCTGGCAGAGCACTGGGACTCCGGTAGAGTGAAACAAGGGGATGGAGTGAACAACTGGCCATAAAACAGTGCCCTGCTTAGGGCTTTGGGTCTGTGATCTGGAATGTGCCTTGGAGATATGGCCCCGGCATGTTGAACCAGCTGGGGAGCACCTGACCAAGCAGGGGAAGAGGGGTCTGGGGACAAGTTCACAAGACTTACAGCCAAGCCTTAAATTAGATTTAGTGGGGAAAAGGATGGTCTAGCACGTATCAGTGAGAAAACAGGAATTAACAGGACTTTAGTGAACAGCAACAAAATACTGTAAATTTTCCCAAAGGAGTTGTAGAGGACCACTCCCAAAGGCTGAAGAGGTCAACAGCCCAGCTGATGGGCTTCTACCTCAATGCACAGAGCTGAAAACCATTATCCAATTAGCAAATTGTAACACAATTATTATCATGGAAGTAGTAGGACAAGTTATGCAACTTGAGCACTGTAATTAAGGGTGCAAGCTTTTCAGAAGAGATAGTCTGGGAAGGAGGAGTAGGGGTGCCCTCTGTATCAGGGAAGGGATAGGTTGTGGAGAGTTGTGTCTGGGAAACAGCCATGGACAGGTTGAGGGTCCTTGACAGGACCAAGAAAGGACACCTGGTGGCTGAGGTTACATACAGGCCCTGCTCAGGAGGAGCCTGTTGATGAGTCCTTCCTGCTTCGGCTGCAGGGCACATCATCCTCACCCTCTCATCCTGATGGAAGGGTTCAGCTGCCTGGACATCTGCTGGGAGAGCAATACAGCCAGCTGTAGCAATCCAGGACACTCCTGGGGAGTGCAGAGGACAAATTCCTGTCCGGGCATTGGCCAGACCAACCGAGGAGAAGCGTGACCGGGCCTGGTGCTCACTGATGGGGATGAGCTCGTTAGCGGGGCTGAGTCTGGACACACCTGGGCTGTAGTGACCATGCCCTGGGGAAATTCATGATCTCATGGAGCGTGGGCCTGGCAAGGTTAGAAAAGAAGATTTCTACCTGTTTAAGGAGTTGGTGAATGAGATCCATTGGGAAACTCCTTGGGAAAGGACATGGGGGCTGACCAGAGCTGGCAGCACTTCAGGGCCACTTTTCTTAGAGCACAAGAGCTCACCATCACGATGTGTAGGAAGTCTTGCCAGGCAGGCCAGAAAACAGCATGGCTGAGCAAAGATCTGCTCCTCAATTTGAGAAGAAAGAAGAAAATCCACAGGAGGGACAGGTGATTTGGGGAGAGTACTGGGATATGGTTCAGATGTGTAGGGACAACATGAGGAAAGCCAAGGCACAGATAGAACTGGGCTTGGCAAGATATGTGAAGAATAACAAGAAGGAACTCTATTAAGGATATAGGTAAGAAGAGAAAGGCCAAGGAGGTAATGGTCCCTTATAAGTGAGAATGGAGAACCGGTAACAACAGATAACAGAGAAAGCTGAAGTACTCAGTGAGTTCTTTTCCTGAGTCTTCACTGTGAAGTTCACCACAAAGAAGAAAACTTAAAAGAATAATACCTAATGACTAGATGGTGAATTGACTGGGCAGCAGGTCTGCAGTGGGCGTTCTGGACTTAGTGGGATTAGGACCCATAAGGAAAGAGTTAGTGACATTTGAAATACAAGGCTGAAACAAGCAGGATGGTGAAGACTTTTTACAGAAAACTTTTTAAGTGCTTCTCTGCAAACGGGAACATAGTTTCAGTTTTGACTTTGCTGAGAGCAGGATCAACACTGATAGTTTCCACCACAACATTCAACTGTAGTATGGGCTACAAGTGAAATAATTGCACTAGCGCAAGAAATAGGGTCAGAAATAGGACACTTGATTTTGGAGGTACTTGCTTTGTACAACCTCCAGAGAAGACCCCCCGAGGACCACCTCACGAAGAAGTCCAGGGCAATCAAGGACCACAGTGACGACCATCTTCTGCCTGCACTATTTCTCTCCATTCCTATACACTTAAATATTACCAAATAAAGTCAGTGTTGTTGAATGGGCATTTGGTCTTGTTTGCACCTTGCTTTGGCTAGAGGACTTTAAAACTGAACAGGTCCTGAACACAAATTGTTTGACCAAACTGCATAGAAAAAGTGACTGTAATGAGGCATGCAAACATTTTTCCTGTTTACTTAGTAGTGCTAAAAAAGTAGCTTAATTCAAAACACTGTATAAATTGTGGACAATGCACTTCAGGAAATACGGACAATCAGAACAAGGCAGAGAACAAATAAGTAACTGATTATAGGCCAGAAAACATAAATCATAAAGCAAAATTGAAAGAATAAGAGAGGACACGAGAAGATAATAAAATTAAAACATAATAAAAAGCTACTGCAAAGAGGAACATAATAAACTGGGTTCAACGACCGCTGGGAACAGGATAGGAAATAATAGTCTTAAATTGTCGCAATAATGTTTTTCCTACAGATGATGAAAAATTTTCTAGTGCTAAGAATGAAACACTGGAACAGACTGCTTAGGGTGATTGTGCAGGGTCTATCACAGCAGCAATTAAAGGCCCAGTAAACATGTCAGACCTTGTTCAGGTATAGATTAGTTGAGTCAAGGATGTACTACAGAACTTCTCAAGGATTCACCTAGCCCTTGTTTATCTACTGCAGGTATTAATCTGTTGTGTCTTCTATTTCATAGAACAAGGAAATAATTCACAGGAATACTTCTTTGAAAGAGTAACAAAAACTGCACTAGCCTGACACACAACAGCCCCCTGGGACAGCTAAGATTAAAAAAAAAAAGAAAACAGAGAGACATACTGGCTGTGCTTTCTCAATCGTTCTTGTTATAAGTCCTCTATCAAAGAACAAGATGAACTGTCTGATCATCAGCTGTTAAAAAAAAAAAATCACAAACTATTGCCAAACATCCTCTAGTTGTTTGACACAAAGGTTGTGAAAAACTGAAGCTGATCTAAAACCCTGCTGCCAAAGTGGGAGATGATACCTTCATATGTAGGATGGGAAACAAATTTATTCTGTAATTATATGCTACAGACAAATATCTCACACTTCAGACTGGATGAAGCAATTAGGTGCTGAAGTCACAGTGGATGAAGTGCATATTGAGTGCATATTGTATCCAAAATTGAGTTTAAATGGGATTAGCCAAAAATCCTAGCAGATTTTAAAACTGATGTAATAAGATACATCTATGCTTCGATTCCAGGCAAGCATAAGGGCATCTCTGCTAGCCAACTATCCAACTCTTTATTCATGCGCATGGCATGAAAGCCCAACAGATGAGAAGAGCCCAGGGATTAACAACAGTGGACAGAACCTCCTAAACTCCCAGACTGCCCATGGTAAGGAGTCAAAACAAACCTGCTGATTTTTAATGGGGTAACTGTAGGACTTCCAGTAAATTCCCATTGCTGAGAGACAGGCTAGAAGGACACACAGGCATTTAACATGACAAAAAACATAAGAGGGATTTTGCAACACTATTGTGACTAACAGGCCACATCAAAATTCTTATGATTCAGTATTAAAGGAAGATGTGACCTACAAATGTCTCAAGCCCCGAAGTCATCAGAGGTCAAAGAAACTGGATAAACATCTAACCATGACAATGGCCTCAGCTTAGCAATGTAGAACACTCCTCAGGGTCCAGCAGAGATGTAAGGGATAGGAGAAAGGATCATAGTTTCTTTTCCCATAATACATAATTTTCCACAACAGAGAAAATGCAGTTGGGACAAGGAACATGAAATCAGGCACGGATTCATGACAAAGGAGCCAACAACCACACCCTCTGGGGACAAATTCACAGTTCTTGCTATCAATCACAAAAACTAGAGGCAAAGCATCGTCTTCAGTAAATTATTGGAGTCATACGAAGTAGACCAGAGAGGAACTTAAAACCATCACCAAATAGTTGCAAACAGGCAGAGGAAAGTGCCAGGATTTGTCATCTTCTCACCTGTTGCAGAAGACTTATCAGTTAAGATAGGAAAAGAAATAAGGAGGACAGGTCAAGACAAAGGAGTACAGTCGAATTTGGATCTCTGTAACAGTGCCAGCAACACCAATGAGGAATGGAAAATAGGGCTTACTAGTAGCTAGTGGGCTGCAATATCTGGAGGGAAATGCCTTGGGCCTTTGGACAGACAAGAGCTACCTAACAGCTAGTCTACAACTGTCATTAGCATAAAGGGATAAACAGAGACCATAAATTACTATAAGGAACCATCCAGAATCTGCACAAAAAAATTCAGGTTTGGAGGGAGCACAATAGAAGCATTTCTATATGCAGTGATTGTTGTACTGATGTCATGAGAAGCTACCTACAACAGAGGCTAGAGAGTGTGAGAGGCAGGTATTTACCAAAAGGCCTGCAAAGGACACACCCTGGCAGTACAAGGATCTGGCTGAGGATACACTCTAAGTGGCTGACAGGTAACATCTTTTCACAGTTTTTAACTTTTGGTCCATTTACATATTGGGGTTAATTGTCCAGTGACAGCTCCAGGTTATGAAGTCCCATCCTCCCAGCTTCCTCTCCTCAGTTCACTGTTTATATTTTTTGGACCTGAAGCTGTAACAGTGTCGTTGGTTCTTGGGCTGGAAAAGGAATGTTTTGTCTAACTAAACTGTGAAGAGAACTTGTTAACACTTTCTATGGAGTTCAGAGTTATATACTAATGCAGTACAGAATCTAGATAATATGAAAGCTAAAACTTAAGACACCAGTACCTCTGTAAACAACTCTTCTAAGGAAGCAAACAAAATAAGCGCACCTTGTTTCAGCAATGCAGAAATGAACTCCCCTCTGGACCCTGGCCACTTCAACACTAAATACAGACACATAGAGGACCAAGATTATAGCTTGGCAATTGCTGAAGGCTTTGAGAAGCTTATAAGAAAATCAGATTTCTTAAAAATGGATATAATAGAGTTCTAATGTTCCAGTTTGCATTTAGAGTTCCATCTGTCATAGCAAATATTTATTTGTGTTGATATTTTTAATGTTAAGATGTTTCCCAAGACAACTCAAAGGCTTGAGTCACGAGTTTACTATCCCAAGTATGGTCAAGCAGACTGTTCACATCTTTCTCATTAGCTTAACTCATTCCATTGAGCTGTTCAAGATTTAAAATTGTTTTTAAAAATGCATTAAGATGTGCCTTGTTGATGAACAGCCCTGGGAATCCAGTTTAAGGGCTATACCAAACGAACAAGCCAAGAGATAAAGTGTAAATGAAACTTAAGTTAGTTTTAAATACTTCTAATACATATCTCTGCACAGGCACTGTTTTAAATTCTAGGTTGCTAGAACAGTCATTCAAGACAATTACTGCAAGTAACAATGAATGAACACTTAGAGAAATTCCAACAGAATTTTTGCAGTGTTCACTTACAGAACTAATTCTTTTAAGAATTAGGAAACAAGAGCAAGCTGATATGAGTAACAACATAAAAGAAGTTCCTCTCATTCTCAGAGAACAGTTGCATCGTTTTTCCTCATCTGCCTTTCCCTGCAGCTCTGCTCCCTAAGACACACTACCTCAGTGAACAACTAACAAAGGAAAAGATAAAATACTAATATTCAGCCTAAAATGAAGAACATATTAATTCTTTAAAGTTATTAACTGAGATTTTAGACAAATTTCTTTAGCAGGTTTTGTTAACAACTCCTTCTCTTCTTTTTCTCCTTCACTTACTTTTCACCCATCTGCCAGGACTCTCATTCTACATATTATAGCTGCAATTTTAAATTAAACACTGATTTGCTATTATACACAAGTACGTATTAAAATAATTTTACAAGGGTCAAAGACAGGTTGTGGACTATGTACTGAATTTCTACTCTAATCAAAAGACTACAGTAGTGAAAGCAATGGAAACATTTTGTAGTGGGTATTTTATGCCAATGCTTCTCATTATCCCTTTTGAAGTCAGACTAAGTTTTCAGTGAGGTATAAAAAAATAATTGAAAAATAATAAGCTTGGAAAAGGAAATAATATAATGAAACAGCGATGTAGAACAATGCTTTTTAAAAAAGTCCAAGCTCTGCTGACTATCAGGACCGCAGTCTTGAGGTTAAGTGATTAAGGTGATTAAGGGCTTTGCTAAATATAGTCTTAAAATATGCCTCCAGGATCTATTTATAAATAGGGAAGCTTGATTGCTTATCATGTCTATTACTCTCTACTCTTAGTGGAAATGCAGTCTGCTTGTCGTATTGTGTATTATTATAATCACAGTACTTAGCATACTGTGTATTATTATAATCACAACATAAATGCCAAAAACTAACCTAGGTTCTTTATTCTTCTCTAAAGGACATTCATTAGTTTTAAAACCATCCTTCCCTTTATGACACACAGAACTGCAATTTTGTGTTTAAAAAATGAGAATTTTCCATATTTAGACAAACTACTTTATAAAGAATAGTATCAGTCTTCAGAGAGTGTGAGGCAGGATATACATTATACAGGCATACAACAAACTCAACACACACAAAGACCTAGTATTAAATACACAGATCCGCTCTATTCTAAAACTTACCTATATAAACTAGTAGGTATAAGAAACCTGAACAAAATTTTGCACCAGCTTGGCAAAAAGCACATTATTTTTTCTACACTAAATTATGCAACTGTCCATTGCAATTTCGCATTTCTTTAAAAATAAAAGCTGTATAGAGTGCTACTGTAGGTACTACACAAACTGAAAAGTAACATTATGCAAAGAAATACAGACACCCGAAAAAATTCTCTAAAATTCACAGAGTGTACACTGAATTGTAACTGATGTGAACACACAAATGAATTAAACTTGAATATTACACAATAACTAATCTAAACTTTGTTGTACTTGTAAAGCAGTAATCTGTTTGCACTTAACTGGAAAAAATAAAAAGGAGTCTGAGAAACTGTACTATTTTATTTGGATACTTAAATTCATTGAACACTGTCATGACATGGCATTTGTAAAGTTGGCAGTAATGAAGAAAAACATTTGGCTGGCAATATAGTGAATTCACAATATTTATAAAGAAATATTTTTTCACTTAACTAACAAAGCTAAGTAACTGACATACAGGAGTTATTTGCACAATAGAAATAATTCCTTATTACAAAATTCAGATGTGGGATTAAGCCAGTGTAATTCAACAATCCCTTTTTATACTGCAGCAAGTTTTATAAACTGAAGTAATATTTGCCTTCAAATTTTGACCCACTATCCCAAATAAAGAAAGAAATGCTTTGTTTTGTTTCAAATGCTCTAAAATGATTCGTTAAACCAATTATTTTTCAAATTTTACGTTTTTTCCACTCCGGCTTGTCTGTTTCATCATCTTCTGGTTCCACTTCTGCAAAAACTGTTTTTGGCTGCGTTCTAGAAAAAAAATTAAAAATATTAAAGTAGTTATCAGATTACAATACTTTATCAGAAACTGTATTAGGTACTAGACACAAGCAAAATAGATACATATAGACACTTTCAAAGAAAGAAAATACTAGACTTGACCATTTTTTATTATTGACAATAACCTATCAACTAACCTTCTCAGAACTGAAGAAACCTGCAGCTCACAGAAAAACAAGCACAACAAACACACATATTTTCAAGTATTATTTCCTCATTAGCTTACAATCAATATCTGTGTATTCCACTAATAAAATTAAGATAGAAGTGAGGAACAAATACATTTATTTCCATGCTAGAAAAGCAGACCCACTGGCCTCCTCATTCCATGACTTTTTAAAAAGAAACTTCTATATTGATACCCTGTAGAACATCAACTGCCAGCAAGTGAAAACAGAACAGCTAAGCCTGGTTTCTGGCTAAGCCTGTGCATGAAAAAACAGCTTCTCCCCAGAGACTTTATCTAACACTACTGTAACATAAAAATTGTAATGATCTTCATATGAGAACACAGTGTATCTGACAGTCAAGCTTGATAGTATCAATTCCTCCACTCTTTGTATGAATTTTAAATACCACTTTAACTTTACGAAAGTAATTGTTAACTGCTTTCTAAATTAACACAGTATCAAGCAGCAATTCAATAAACTGTTTGCACATTCAGTTCCCTTCTTTTACGTTTTAACAATTGCATGGTCTCCTTTTCCAACTAAATTCTCAGCACAATCACTGCAGAGCTGAAACTATCAGATTTCTGATGCTGGTTGTGCTCAACTTCTCAACATGACAAAGTATAAAATGCAGCCAAGGCACTCATCATCTCATTACTGTATTTACAAATGTTTTAGCATCAGTCTAAGGATGTGAAGCATAATTATTATAACAACTGTTATTTGGCAAACTCTACAAAATGCATAAACCTTAACAAAATTGTGCCTGTCTTATGTAGCACAACAGGTAAAATCCAATGTTGCCTCTGACTTCAAAGAGTAACAGCAAGCCATCAGCTCTTACAGAGCAGGATTCTCCACTTATTAAATATGCGACACAAATAGGTTCAAAATCACCAAAAGACAACATTGTCAAAAGACAACGAAGCCCCCTTACACACAGGATCTTTCTATTGCCCTGCTCCTCCATCTTCCAAGCTTGCCATGGAGGACAGGGTCATGCTGATAAATCCAGAGGTGGCCCTACTGCAGAACTCTGACTGAATGTGGTCCCTGGGTGCAGGATGTAGCAGAGACCTTGCACTCAGATGAGGACCTATACTGTGGAAGTTAGACGAATCCTTCTGCTATCCATGGAAAGCATAACTGAGATTAAAAAATATTTTCCAATTTTAAAAATTCATTATAAAATACTTACACAAATTCTACTTAACCCATTGCTGAATAAAGCAGTGTAAAAAAAAAAAAAAAGGAAAGAAAATCAACATACTGTTCAAAACAGACACGAAGGCTTTATTGGCTGAAATACTGGATTTTGCTAGCTGCTGAAAAGAAAGAATATATGGAAAATTCTTCTCTTTTTTTCTGACATACTGACAAAGGTTTATTTTGCCCATTTTAGCAATGTATTCTCCTTTTACCAAAATATATATCTAAATGTCCTCTAGGATGACCTCAGTATTAAGAGTTTCATTAGTAAAGCACAACTAATCAAGTGGAAGCCTATAATTTCTGACCACAAACCTGCAAGTGTCATAATTCAGATAAACATTTCCAGCTTAGAGGAATGAATAAATCTGTGAAACAAGCAGCAAAACCTATGTTTTTTTCAGGATAGGAGTGGCACAGAAAAAAAGGCATAGGCTTCAGAAGAGATTAGTGTGCTACTCAGTGCAGGAAAGCTGTGGTAGGGGAAGAAGGAGAAAAAAAGAAAAAAAAAAAGAGAGAAACTGTACCATAATCTAGCAGTATTCAGCTAAAGCAAAAACATGCAGAGGAAGTCAAGTCTGCTTGCTACCTTGCTTTTTAAAATTACCATGAAATAGCTGAAATGTAAAGTGCTCCATCTCCACATGCTACATAGCTGTAACTGGGGCACCTAGGGTGATTCATATGCCTGACTATTTAAAAACACTGGTTTTGTTTTTGCTTTATCAGCAGTGATCATTTAATCAAATTTAAACACATTTTTTTCTGCTTAGTAACTACACTGGAGATGCTGTATGATTCATATTTATACAAAAATTATTTAAACAAATTTTCTTCTGGTAAGTATTCTTATTTCTGAGGGCTGTGTTCTTTATCCCCATCAAATTTCTCAGTTTTACTTATCCTTGACTTTGGGGGTTGATTTTAGTTTGTTAGAGATCTGTTTGGCAGATCCCATGGCAGAATACTATGGAGGGCAAAGGGAAACTCCTCAAAACTGATTACATTTCATCTGCAGAAAGCACAGCCTAGCAGTAGCCTGGCATGGATGCATATGGATATGACTCTGATAAACCACATACTCCAAAAAGGAAGAACACAAAGGAGGCATCCCCAGCTAAGAGGAACAGAGGCATTAATGAACAGAGGAACAGAGTTACGACAGCCGAAGCTCAGACGGAACTGAAACAGAAAAAAAATGTGAGAGGCAACAAAAAAGGACTTCTACACCTACACTGACAACCAAAGGAAAGTGAAGGAAAATGTGCTTTATTGAGCAGGTAAACCACTAACATAGCATATGGAAAAGGTCAAGATACTCAATGTTTTTTTCAGTTCTATTTTCCCTGAAAGGTCTGTCCTCAGGCCTGCAGCACTTCTACACTACAGCAGAGTCTTGGGAAGGAACTGAGACATTTCCAACAGAATAGGAAGACAGTTTGCAGGTCATTAGACATGTAAAAATCCATATCAGATGGGTGGATTCAGAGCTACTGAGGGAGCTGGCCCATGTCATTGCAAGGGCACTCTGTCATCACTGAGAAGGGAGAGGGTTTCAATGGCTAGAAAAAGCAAACATCATCATCTTTGTGAGGGGCAAAAGAAGGATTTGGGGAACTACCCAACTTCAGTTCGCAGGAAAGCTATGTAATGAATCCCAGTGGAAGACATTTCCAGATGCATAAAGGACACAAAGGTGGCAGGGAACAGCCAGCACGGGTATACTGTGCCTGCCAACCAGATTGCTACAAAGAGCTGCCCAGACAGGTGTGGGAATTTCCATCCTTGAGGATATTTAACCTTGGCTGAGCAAACCTCTGAACAATCCAAATCTAATTGGATCTGAGCAGTGAACACACTTCAAGCAGGAGCTTGGACAACATGACTTCAGGCATTCCCTTCCCACCTAAATTGTTCTATGATCCTGTGTTTCCACATGACTGTCAGCTGAAACCATATCTCATACACTGAAAAATGCATTCTTTCTGTGGGTTATGGTAACAGGCTGCAAACAAAAATGGGAAAACAAACTAGCATGATTTATTTATACTATGTGTTTCTCTTTACTTCAGTGGTTTTCAAGATACCCAGATATGCAGACCTCTAGAAAATTTCCAGGGGCCATGAAGACTGCTTTAGAGTCATCATAATCCCTGTGGCTATGGGTTGTTTTTCTTAATTGCTTTTCAGGGATCCAATAAAAGTAGCTCATCGACATGTGAGGATCATGGACTAGCAGATAACTAATACTGCTGCAGAAAACCAGCTGGAGATGACAAGTGCATATCACAACATGTGACTCATGTCAAAGTAACTTTTGAAATTTGTGTTTATATTGCACTGAAACAAAGAAGAAAGATTTTCAAGCATGCTTGAAAACCAGAATAATGTCATAAAGGTCACTTCCAGACTGAAAAGTTAAGGTTTTCAGCATCAGGCAGCCTTTTTTTCTTTACCCCACCAACCAGCCTGACTCTTTTCTAAATCTCAGGGGCTTCCCTCTCAAAATGACCAATTTACAAAAAAATATTTAGGATAAATATAACAATGCATGCCAACAAGGCTGTTGTTACAAGACATTTTGCTCAGTCCTGATTCTTCAGCTAATTCAGATACTCAAACCATTAAGTGACTTACACTTCACAGACTGGCATTGCCCTTGAGAAAAAATTCAGTGAACACAACACAGGTACAGACTTCTGTTCCAAGTTACTCCCTTTTGACAGTGACAAGCAGCAATGAAACAGACTACAAAATAAGGGTAACATCAGTGAAATGAAAAGTACTTTCAAGAACTCCAGTTTACCTTGTTGAGGAGGGAAATTTCACCCTCACTTTCTCTCTGGTACAGAAGGAAGCTGCATCTGGGCCTGATTAGGCACTCAGCTACAATGCTTAGTAATTCCTGCTGATCCTTCAGAGGGACATCTGAAGTCATTATAGTATATCTGTACAGCTGTGTTAAAACAAACAGCTCACAAAGAATGTAATTTTCAAACATTTACAACTGATGCCTCAAGTTCCTTTCCTGTAGTTCTTTACTTGAAATCTTCAATCTGTTCTTCCTTTCCTTTCACTCCACTGGAATGGCTCTTGCCAAAGACTCTAACAAGCTTTTTCCTGAGAAATCTCAAGATCTTTTCCTTATCCTCATCCATTATGACTTTTCTGCTGCGTTGATCACATCTTATTTGACAATTTATTCACACTGGGCTTCTGTGACATGTCATCTCCTGATTCAGCATGTACTTCTTATCATCCCCAGTATCCTTTTCAGCAGCATCTGTTTTTCACCCATTCTTTTGCCTCTTACGTACTTTCCTCTCCTTTCTGGCTCATATGTCAGGGGAAACAGAAAGGTCAAGCTAATGATAACAAGCTTAAAAAATTTTTCAAGTGATAGATAATGCAAATGAATATTCAGCTTGAAGAGTAAATTAGGCACCTTTAACTCCAAAAAAAGAAATATATTTTTACATAGCAGAAGTCATGTTGGAAGGGACCTTAAAGATCATCCAGTTCCAGCTCCCCTGCCATGGGCAGGGATACCTTCCACTAGAACAGGTTGCTCAGAGCTTCATCCAGCCTAGCCTTGAACACTGCCAGGATGCGGCATCCACAGCCTCTCTGGTTAACCTGCTCTGTGCCTCACTACCCTCTGAGTAAAGAATTTCTTTGTAAAATCTAAACAAATCTCTCCTCTTTTATTTTAAAACCACTTCCCCTTGTCCAGTCACTACCCTCCCATGTAAAAGAGTCACCCTTCCTCATATCCAATTAAAAAAGCATTAAAGCTGTTAACTGACTGAGAATGATGTAGCCAGTATGGATCAGGAACAGACAAAGCAATCCAGTCATCATATTCCAAGTTATGAAAACTGATTAACCAGAAAAGAGCATTTCTTAATCTTCTCAGTCTAAAATTATTTAGTAATATCACTGGAGAAAATTAAGTAACTGTAGTTTTCTTGAGCATTTTCTGAAGAAGGAGAGTGAAAACTTTATGTGCGTAGATGGCACAGGACCAAAAGCCTTGTAAAACAAAAGATATATCAAGTGGATAGTTTTATACCATGTTTAAGTAAAAATTTACTACAAGAAATGCGGAAAAACTGGTAGCAGAAGAATAAAGTAATAAAAGAATAAACACTTTTTTAAAAAATTAAACATACTGGTGTATGGTTTTTAGGTCTTAAGACAGTATATGATTTTAAACATGTATTGGAATATGACCTTTCCTAAATCTATAGTGTAACTTATGCTATAGCTAAAGCAGCTGTCCAGTATGCAAACCAGAACTGTATGATAATTTGGATCAATTACCTATAATTTGCGTATTTTATTAAATATAAGTCTCTAAGTACAACTGTAAAATGTATTTTATACACAAATTAAATTCTCTAAATTTAGATGTAGGATATAATTATAATAGCATATATTATTATATTAAACATATTATAATAACACAGCATTATATGGCTGTTAATATAGTCCTGAATTTCTGAAAACTAAGAACATAACACATAATAAAGTTTCTGCTTTTCATTGTCTTAGATATTATTAGTATTAGTGCTGTTGTTGTTATTATTATATTAAAATAATACCATTATTAATATTATTATTAATATTTTGTTATAAATAGTAATAATAGTAATAATAGTAATAATAGTAATAGTAATAGCAATAACAACAACAACAACAACAACAACAACAATAATGATAATAATGATAATAATAATAATAATGCTATTATTGTTTGGGAGCTTTTTTAATGTTCTTCGCACAGAGTATATCTGAAATTAAAGCTTTTAAAACAAGGATAATGGCAGCTTCACCAGGATGAGATTTATCAGCTGACAAAGCCATCATGGCAGTGTGCTGCTGGCTGAACTCCAGTTCCCCCACATACATATCACTGTCTGGTGTGTAAGTTAATAGCAGTCTGGACTTGCATCTTGCCCACTTCTCAGTCAGCTCTCCTCTTCCCCTGCAGTCATATCTTTTAACAAGGAACTGTAATGAGATCTGGCCACCTGACACAGTAAGCCTCCTCTAACACAGCTTTGTTTTAAAACTTTCATGTCTACTACATTGCAGGTGTTGGGGATGAAACTTAATACACAATCAATGAAGTTACTAAGCCAAAATATGCCAACGTATCTATCTACCTGATGGAATGTTTGATTGCATTTACTTTTGAGAATGGATTCCTCAAATAAAACCAGATGCCTACATATTCTGAGTATATTTCCTCTCCAGCAATCATGAACTCTCAAAAAACTAAAAATCAATATTTAGCATATTCATTATAACAATTGCTGCAGAATTAGACTTTCAAATATCCCATCTTTGGTACCAAGAGTGATACTGTATAATGCATTGGATTAATGTATAACACCAAATGCCATAGTTATCAATTACCTGATCAAAGCCAGGCTGGGTCACTGACATTCCCAAGTTGCTTTGGAACTGCTATTCAGTTATCTTTGTGAATATGTGGGTCAAGTCAGAAAACAAATGTCACCATCTGAAACAAGCTGTGAGTCATAGAATATTTCAACTTTGTGGAAAGAGGCGGTGATTGGTTCACTACAGAGCTAACACTAATAAAGAAAGTAGTCAGTAAAGTAATGATGAATGTACAGCCTTGGAGACAGAACACTGTGCTGCAAAATAGAAAAGCAATTCATTATTGGCAGACTGTTCTGTGAAGACTATTTCAACTCTTCAAAATGTTTTCTTATGCATTTTGAAAACGCTGCTTGACACTATTTGGTGGAAAAAAGCTCCATCAATGATAAGAAAATGTGACAATTCTTGTAATTTTTGAAGTGGTCGATTCAGTTAATTAGTATGAAATGCATTTATGTAGTACTTATTTTTATACTATTGTGAATGTATTTAACTGTTCGAGATATATTTACTTTTAGGGAAAAAAACTTTGGGTAGAAAGCATTCAAGAAGAATATTGCATAATTTTCACTTTAATATATACACACAAATACCACACTCACACATATAATTTAAATGGAGTAAAGTACTATCTATGGCACTAACAAGGTTTTATGACAAAAATCTTGATAAAGCTCCTTAACTTATGTAACACCTGAAAACTTATCCTTTATGCTGAAGTTTTGGCAGCAGATTTTATCAGTGCAACTTTTAATATTGCTGTACCTTTAAAACCAAGTTAATTCAGGCAGTTACTTCGGCCCTTGTGTAGGAAAAACGCAGATAAAAACTTATGATAGTCAAGAAATCATTCTGTCATAACACCACATAAATATTTTGAAGGTTTAATCTAAGAATCAGGCAGAGTTAGAGAGCATATTGGAAAATCATCCCAATATATCAATGGGACAGTACCCTATCATAAGGTATGTTGCAGTTTAAGACACTGAATTGGAGAAGATCCTGAACTCAAATCAAGTTTGAAAGTTTTAAAATAACTTCTAGCACTGGCAGGTACATTTTAAAGGTGGAAATATGAAAGTTCAACAATAAAACCTCCTAGAAACGAATTTCTTTATAAAGAGTATATGCATATTTGTGGCAGCAATCAAAAAAAGGCAAAGTGTAGCACTAAAGACATCTATTTTAACTAGACTCCTACTGGCCTCCAGAATCATTACTTCTTAATTGTTTCCTTACTTAGCATATGCTGGGGCCACCCAGTATGGATTCTCCTCCGCTTCCTTGGCGTGACGTAAAATGGCTTCTCGAGGGTTGCTGTCGTCTGTCTTGTCCAGGGCAATGTTCTTGACTATATATGATGACAGGGTGACCCCATGAGTCCCAACACGGCCACCACGACCTGTGGCACAAAGAGAAAAATATTTAAGAAATATGCAGAGCCTACAACAGTGACCTGATACAAAGAGGTTACTTAATGCTATAGGAAGGATATAACTTAGGGCAGCATTCAGGTGGGTGTTTTACTGATTATGTAACTCAAAGTAAACCATTGTAATTATTACTTTTATGCAGGTAAGCATTCCAATGAGACATCCATGTCTTGAAGTGCAGAACGCTGCCCATACATCTACAGAGTAGAGTTACTGCCCCAAAAATGCAAATCCAAATGAGTGTAGAACCAAAGCATGATGGTGCCTTTGGCATACAAAAGTCCAAAATGATTATGCCTAGATTACCTGCTCCTGCTACTGGAGGTTCAGGTTTGTGAGACTTTAGGGGGTCCAACCTATCCTTCTCCAGCTGTTTCCTTGTGCTTCGTTGTCGTGGTTCACGGAACATTGGAAGTGCATGGGCTGAAGGGTGACAGTTTGGAGAAAATTAAATGTTAGAAATGCCATTTTCTTTTTAACATTTTAAGTACAGAGAGTTGAATTCTTTCTTGCAATGGAAAACGTGGGAGGTAATCCCATATCCAACAATGGTTTACTAAGTTGTACTTTCAAGGGTTTCTTTCTGCTGAATTTTTCAAAGATGAAAGCAGCCAGACATCAGGGTTCTTCAGGCAGGAGCCTGAAATACTGTTATACTGAAATACTCATCTGAAATACTGTTAGCACGGTTTATGCATATCTTATTCATACCTCTGTCATTCAGTTCTCAACATTAGCATTGTGACCAATCAGTTGCTCTTTTCTGAACTTTCCATGTTTCTCCAGCTTTCTCATATCCTAAGAGCATAACAAGGAGCCTGATACATTCTTGGATATGACAAAGAGTGGAGCAGAAACCCCTCAATGATTCCAAATGTAATTTTATGCACATAAAGTCACAATCATGTTCTTTCTCAAATAAAAAGATTAATCACCATTGGGAAAACATTATAACTGTAACAGTCTGGCTAAATTGTCAGGATTTATAACTTCTATTTTCTCATAAAAGTGCTATCTTTAGTTACAGTAATGGCTTTGATCCACTCAGACAAGAGAGTCATTTGTCAGCAACAGAGAAACACCACGTTAATGGACATGGCTTTCTTGCAGTGAGGTTTAGATCTCACATGCAGGTGTGCCCATTGCTGCCATTTCCCAAAATCTGGGAAATTGTGTAGGAGTCAAATGACCCAATAAAGACAAAAAATAACCAAACAAATCTTAAAATTAGGAACATCATTTCTACACTGAATAAAAAAACCATCAGGGAGCATTCAGGCATCAGCTTGAGTTTTCAGCTTATTTTGTAAGCCTGTTCAACTTATTAGACTGAATGAAGTCACAGCCAGGTGACATGCAGCAGATCTTTGGAAACAAATGATGAAGTTTTACTTTTGCAGATTCCATTAAGTATAAAATGCCAGCGACAATTTCCTGGCAAGCACTAAGCTTGATCAGCTTCCACAGAGCATCTGAGGTGACTAATGCACAGATCCTAAGCCTTTGCCACTTGTGGAGTAAAGGTTGCTTAAGGGAAAACCATGCTGTGTATTCCTGTAGTTTAAAAGTGCCACTTAATCCCTTAAAACAACATTGCTGCATTTTAAGTAGCCATTACAGGCAATTCTGATATTAAAGAGCAACAAGAAGTCTGAAGGAAAAAAAAAAAAAACCAGAAAGAAAAACAAGGGGGAAAAAAAGTAGAAGAAAAGCGGGGTCAGCTCACTTTGCAGAAGCACTTCAGAGATCTTCAGGTCTTACCAATTCTGTTTGTAAACTTACAAGACAGACATCTAGCCTCTGAAAAGTTTTACAAAATATGCAAAAAAATTTAAAAATTTGCTAAGCAAATCCTTACAACGTTTTTCTGTATTGATGTATATGGAAGCATCTTTGTTTAGTTTCAAAATTATGTAGAAGAAACAACTAATTAGCTAGAAATCAGTGATAAAATCCCAAAAATTTGCATAATTGTGACCTGTATCTTTCAATGACATTTATAAATGCCATTGAACACACAAGTTCCACTGGGTTTTAAGGAGAATTTCTTTGAAAGATCACAGAAGTTCTTCAGAGTATAAACACTAATGACAGTGCACATAAAGCATTACAGTGAAGGATGTTGTAAGGATGGATTAAGAGCACCCAATGAAGACAAATACCCCTTATCTTTGCCAGTTGCTACTTAAGTTTATCCCAAAAACTGGAGCTGGACATCTGTACCAGTAATGGTAGGTTGGAAACAGCTGTGGCTGGGTAGTACCCAAAATAGGAACCTGGAACCAAGTACCTTGATATGAGTCTAGTTACCAAGACTGCCCAAACTTTCTCACTTTAAACTCTGTTTTGTGCCACCAAACAACTTGTTTGTTTTACAGAGAAATGGTCTTAGGACGTGTAAAGCCAAAACTGCTAGAAATCAGAACTGAACATTCTGGAACTGGAAGAGGATGAAGAGAAGCAGCATATGACAACCATGTGACTGTTCTGATTTCACATGAGGAAACACTACATAGGGCAATGCTTATGTGGACAGTCAAGATCTCTCAACTGATCCCCTCATTCCATTGTAAAATTCTATTGTTAAATTTGTCATTGGGAAAAGGCAGATTATTATACATATTATAGTAGTAATGATAACTGTTTCTTATGCAACAGTGATCCTTACTACAAACATAAACTCTTAAAAACTCCTGAGGCTATGGATAGTTAAGCTATTTAAAACCCTGTATAACTTGGGTAAGTTATAAATTTAAGTTAAAAATTATTTGTTATTTGTTCAACACTTATCTCTCATCTCTGATTTTTGTCATTGGTACTGCTAAGTAGCAAAACTCTTCCTAAATCCATCTACATTCCACAATTAAGTTATAGAAAACTGAAGATTTTTAAAAGCTCCAAAATTTTTGAGGCTTTCAGGAGCACCACAATCAAGAAACCAAACATTATTAAGAACTTTACAGAGCATACAGATTGGATATACCTTTCTGGTTGTGTAACGCTATAAAAAATGTGTATGAAGCACCAATATATGACACCAGTGATCAATGCTTACTGAAAGACTGCTTTTCAAAGGAGAAAAAATAAAGCTAAAGATTCTGCAAATAATTTCAAACCTAAGAATGAGCTAAGGATGCTGCTATAAAGATATGTTTAAATTTCTTACGTGTTATAATGTAATCCTGTGTTAGAGTCTCTGCTTGTCTCTCTTTTCGTTTTGTTTTGACCACGCATAATTTTGCTCCCCTAGGAGGAAACAGAGCAGTTCAGTTAGTCTGTTTGTATCAAACAGACACCAGTTTTTGTTCAAGACAGTCTCAACAAAATTATACAGCACTCTAAATATTCATGAATGTGTGTATCTTTGCCTGTTCATGCTCTGTGAAAGAAAGTAGAGAGATTATAGTGTTTCTGTTATAGAGCAGTTTATATGACATACAGAAATAAGGGTGGAAGATTCATTTCACACTTCATTTGTCCACAGTACTTTAGTGTGCACATTGGAAGTGCTGCTCTCCAAACTTGGGCACTCATTTGCTCCTGGTACAATTCCTCCTACGCAGCAGAGTTGGCAGTTATCTAACCAAAAGTGCCTGTAACACTGAGGCAGGAAAGACTGCATAAGCCTGGCTGCAGCAAGATTGATTTAAACCAGTGGTATTTTCCTCCTCATGGTAAATACCAAGAAACAAACCAGGCACAAAACTGCACTAGGGCTCTGTGGTCCAAACAATGATGACCAACTCTCTTGCTCTCTAAACTGCCAAAACCAGAAAAATAAAACTAATTTCTGATAATCTTGTAAATCACAGTTTATCTTCACATCCAAGTGCCCAGGTGACAGTAAGTATCCAGAAAACATGAACTGTAACACAGTGTGGTTAAGGGCTTTGTTTAGCAAAACACAGATGGTGCATACATGGGAAGAACACCTTATTCATTCCAGTCAGGATCAATAAACTATATATTTCCTCCCAGCTGACAGGAAGAAAGCATGACCCAGTTCTCCAGCCAATCCAGATGGAAAAAGGAAATTAATTTCAAAACAAGTATTTATAGACTACTTAGGTCCCCCTCATCTTAGGCTGGCAAGTCACTGTCTGATAAATCAGTATCACCCTTCCCCTGGATGTACAGGTAAAATCCTCATGTGATAAAAGAAGGTGGTGAGGAAGACTAGAAGAAAGGTGGGGATGTGCTTCCTTGTCAAATTGGGTCTTACAGTATTACTTCATTAGCACGGAAGTTTGATGCTTCTAAACAAGATTTTTACTTCAGGAAGAAAATATACATTTAAAAAAACACGACTAAATAGAATAAATACACATTCAGTAACACTTTCTCAGCAAACTCCAAGAGACAGGATGAAAGGGTGGTTGTTCTTACTGCAGATTTTATGCAATTAAGAAATGAAGGCATTTGTAAAATTCAGGTAGAAAAGCCGGCATACTGCAACAGGAAAAGCCCAGAGGAAAAAGTGCCACTCTTCATAAATAAACATTCTGGGTTATTTTTTCTCTTTCTACTGCTGTCAAATAAGTAGAACTCTGCAAAACAAATGTTAATAACCAATTTTTCTTATTTCTTAGTATAATCATTGAATCACTGAATCAGGCTAAATTTGAGAAAACAGCCATAATAAAATATGATTACATACCTCTGGCTTTTGACAGGATCGTAATACACTTTGGCTAAACCATTTCCAGTACCAACCATGATCTGGTTCAGCTTGGGATGCCAAAGGCAACGCACAACACTCTGAAATAGAGTGAGATATTGACAGTTAGTTGGTCACTCACCTGGATCTTAGAATTAATATTCACATTGTCAAAGACTGCATCACACTGTAGCAGGACCAAGCTTAAACACATGAATGAGCAAGTGAATATGTGAATCAATAACTTCAGAGTAGAATACAATGTAAAAGGAGTGACAGCACCACGATGTAGGCAGGGAAGGAAATAAAAATTGGTGACAGTGTGATAACCAGTGTTTTCTACAGACTATCTGCTGCCAGGATCTTTATGGGCACAATGAAAATGGAAAGTTAAAGAGGGGTTTGAATGAGAACAATTAAATGCTTCAGATATGATACAGCGATTCAGGCCTTCATGACTTTTGTACTCTTATTTTTAATTCTTAATTCTTCCACTTCATTCATCACATTATCTGTTTTTTTCCCATCTTGTCATACACTGTTGACCTTTCGCTTGCTGACTGCAGAAATGGAAGAGATGCCGATTTTCCCTCTTGCTTCTTTCTTTCCCACAACACTAAGAACTTGGTATTTGAAGCCAGTGTCTCACAGTACTGTCACCCTTCTGGTCAGCAGCAAAATTAATTTTCAGACATTACGAGCATTGTTCTACATGTGACTTTGAATCTCCATATGAGTGCTGTTCTCAGTCTGATTCAGCGGGATAGCACAGAAACTCTAAGACTCAAACTTCTGACTCCAGAGAGCCAAAGTGGGCACAATATGCCACAAAGGACAACACATCTCATCAAAAAACACAAAGGAAAGTATCTATTTTTGACAGACAGTAATGCCTTAAATGGATGTGGTCCAAGGCTGAAGTTGGTTTGTGCCACTTATGTATCAAATGTGTCCAGAGCTTGCAAAATGCATGATCTTGTTAGTATTTCATGGAACAATGCTCCCTTTTCTAGCCTTCCCTTTCCTCTCCATCCACTTCCCATTGCATGCTCCATACTATTTCTGGTTTGGTCCAGCCTCCACTTTTTTGAAGCTATGAGGCACATAACATTAAAAATATTGAAAAAAATCCAGAAGTCCATTCAGCCACCATGAAACAGAACTTCATTTTACCGAAAGATGATGCATGACACTCTCCTGAGCTGTTTTTTCTACTTTGTATTCTCTTTTAAGAAGAAAACTGAGCGAGATAAAGTTTCATTAATCAAACAATCATTCTTTACAAGGTTCCCCAACAAAGTATCATCCTTCTACATACACACAATATACAACATTGCACTTTTCTATTTACTTACATGCACAAATAAACCTGGTTTGCTTATTACAAGACAACTACGGAACAATATTTTTAGAAGTAAATCTGATGTACACAATACAGAGTTGATAATAAGTTGTTGGATTTAAGGAAGAGACATACATACTGTTATGTAATGCTCAAAATGCTAAAGTAACTCTAAAAGACCAAAGCTAGTAACAAGTATTAAAGGTCAAAGGTGGGTGGCCTTTTCTTTTATTAATATTTATTGCATGTGGTTAGCCAGCCTTTTTAAACTCTGTAGTTAATGTGGTTCTCCACTTTCCTCTGTCAAGTAAATGCATTTTATAGCATGGTAGTGGATACCAGCCAACAAAAACACGCCTGAGACATTGTGGCTCAGTACTGATGGGGTTTGCAGAGTTTCTAACTTGTCAAACATGCACAGCACACTTAAAACCACCATGGCACGTGCTACAGAGCAAGCAAAAGAAACTGTCATTAAATGTAGCCTTATAAATCTTCTGAAACCATAAAAAGTTCCCAGAATATAATTTGTTAAAAACTAAACAAGCTCAAGCTCTGAACATGCAAATAATTTTATCAATCCACTGGCATATAAAACTACTTTATAAGAAATAATAAAACCTACTTCTGTGATTTTCAGATTATTTTAGAAACTGACAATACTTCAAAAATACCAAAATACTGAATCCCTGAACTATAATCTAAAATTTTTTTCCCAATAATTTAATCCTAAAGAAGTCAAAATTCTAATTAACTGTAAAATGAAGGGATCATTGTAGGCTACATCTTAATGCTGGGAGAAAAGGGCAAGGAGAATCTTTATCACACAAAAATCATTAACACTTAAAAAGCATTTATTCTTTGATGCCTCTAGCTTCTCAACTGCTTCCACCTACAATACCTCAGGTAGACATCTTTGTCATTGGAAATGCCAAACATCAAATTCCATCTCAAAGAAGGTCTTACCTCCCAGCTCTTCAGGAGAGCATGTTATTTGCAGACAAAGAAGTGTTTTCCTGCCTTTGCCTTTGTGTGCATGTAGGTAGGTACCCGCCTACTGATACTGAATTTTACACAGCTCTTGATTGGTTGCGGTTGGAAGAGAGCTCTGGAGATGAGTAATTCACCATCCTGCTCCAAGTATGGCCAGATACTACAGACAGCTCAGGATATCACCCTATTTGTTTTTTACTTCTTCCTGGGATGGAAACTTGACAGCCTCTTTCATCAACCTGTTTCTATGTACAACCAGCCCTACCTTAAGAAAAACCAAAAACTCAACCACAACCCCCAAAACATTGTCTTTCATTTAAAACAAGAAAAACCTACGTAGATCTGAAAACCAAAAGATTGCAGGTCATAGCTTAGCAAATGGAAGATGTCTTGTAACAAATAAGAATGATAAAATGCAGAATGTATCATCACATAAACATCTTCAACATTTGAAAAAAAGATTTCTGTGATGGCTGAATGTTTTGGACACTAAGCTTTTGGAGCATAAGCCTGTCATAAAAATCCTGAAAATAATTTTTCAAAGACTGATGTGCCAGCTTTGTGATTATAAGAAAATTACAAAAGATAATTATCAGTAACGATTTTAAAGTTGTTTTGTACTTTTGCTATGGCAAAAGCATTAAGTTTTTAAAATTAAATCAATCTGAAAAGTCTTTGGCAATGTCTATTGCATATACAAACACAGTAGCTTGCATTGGGAAATACTGGGAAAACATTGTGAAAATATTTTTGTGAAGACAGACAGGGAAAATATTAAAAATATTACCCAAAAGAGAAACACTGCAAATTTACCTTCTTTATTCTCACTGTGAAAGAGGTTAGAACAGATTTAGTGGGTGCCATTATCTGCAGGCTGTTCTGGGGTGGTTCCCAAATAGTCTCACCCCTATCAGTCTGTTCTCACCTCTGTATTTCCCTTTGAATCATGTAAGCAGAGCTTCTGCTGCAGGTAAACAGTTAAAAACACCAAATAATTTTTCTGTCAAGTTATTCTCCATCTAGGTGAGCTCACTAAGCAACTACACACAGAGCTTTCCTGGTACTAAGCATGTAATAGCGCTTTGACAAGAGTTAACAGCAGTGTTTCTAAATGAGAAACTGAAGCCTCATTTTCTGTAACACAAAATGGGACATTTATTCTGACCTAGGAATGTAGCCCTCTGTTTAACAGGCACAGTGAAGAATAACTGAAGCAGATTTGTCAGTAAGAAAAAGCTAATTACCTCAACAAACTGTCCAGAGCACTTGGGCAACACCCTGACAGGAGTAAACAATGCAGAGAGGGCATTTTACAAGGTCAGCAAGAAAAGATTTAAATGATTTGTGGCATAGGAGTGGAAAATTTACCCCCTAAGATGAAACTATGAAGCTGGTAAGGTCAAAAAACTGATGTCAAGGACTGGAAGAATTTTCCTGGATCTTTGCTTGTAAATATGGTTTGAGACTGCAGCAGCAAAGGCAAAATTCAATTCTCTGGTCCACGTATTCAGATAAAACCATTCAGCTTTAGAGTGTGGATAGAGCTGATCCAGGATGGGAACTGCAGTCTCAGAGGGGTCAGTCAGGAAGGGGTAATCATTTCTAATAGGAGGGACTACGAATGGTTAGAGATCCCACATTGGCAGTGATTATCTAGATTGTGAGAAGCTTTGGAGAGGATGCACTGTGATAAAACATATAAAGAAAAAAAAGCATGAATGAGCTAATGTAGCAAGTATTCCTAGTCCCTATGAATTACAAAGTACTTATAGTCTTCACATAAATGTTACATCTTAGACGTGAAAGATTTTTCTGCAGCATTCCAGAGGTGAGCAGTCACTTAATCTTACTATATCGTTTGAGTCTACCTAAATGTGAAGCTGCTTACTATGTAACAAAATAACAAGAAGAACATATATAAAGAATGTCTCTTGAAAGCATTATTCACCTCTATTCTGTTCCACTCTGCTGCAAAAGATTAAGGGAAGATTCAGGTTTGTGTCCATCACTGCCCTCTTGAATTCCTATACTAAACATTTTACATACCTGTGAGCTGATCTTGTACAAAAGCACTGATTTTTTTTATTTGGTGCATTTCAGCTGATACCCAAAAAACCCTAACTACTTATGTAAATAAAGCCCCATGATAACAGTTAATCTTTTTATGTTAGCTAAATTTTATTAAACAGATATGTATGCGTGTATGCATATAGAGGTCAGAACTGCAACAAGAGTGGCAGGATAATGATTTCACCATTTTCCAAAATATTTCAAGAACTTTCATATTTTTGACATAAATAGGAATCACCATACACCTCTAGAGCACCTAGGTCAACAAGACTATATTCTCTCCTTGCTACTGCAAAATGAAAAGTAAATTAGAGGGGCCATATTTTACAGTGATGTTTTAATTTCCTTTTCCTCCTTCAGGAGGTCTTAGTGCTTCTCACTCAGGCACTGTTTTCATTGGAAACTACCCTCTCTCCCTAAAGACAATTAAGTTTTAAGGTTAAGTACCATGCAGTTATCTTTGAAAATAAATATTCCATGTAAAGTGTGTTTTCAGATAATGCATGATAATGTATCAGTTTTTTCAAGTTCATTAGTAAATGTTCTCCCGCCATGCAGGGAAGAGGAAAGAAAAACATGCTTCCATAACAGTTATGCACTCTTGGAATAAATATTTTCCATTTTTCTTTCTTTTCACTTCAGGTACACACTTTCACTCTTCTGGGTTTTTGACTTTCAACTGGCTTATGCTTTGCTCCGAAACACCAGATATGACTAATCAGTTAAGAGCAGCTATCAGACTTTTAGTCTAAGTTCACTAAATTACTGTCTCCTCCCATGGCTATTAGTGGAAACTATTTAAATGAAAATACTGACAACAAATCTGATTTGCAGACTGCATCTATTTCCATTCCTACGTGGAATTACCCTGAGAAGCTGGAAACCCGTCCTGAATGATGCTGACAAACAGCTAATACTTGCACTTTCCCTGTGCTGAAGGTGCAGCCAACACTCCACCTGTAAACAGTGAAATTCAAGTGTGATCTTCCAAACGACCACAAGAAAAAAATACCGCTAATTCCAGATAAATACTGAAAATTGAAAGGAAACATGCTAATCCTAGGTTTTCACACATTTCTAACCTGTGAAGCAAGAAATCATGAACACTCGATGTTTCTTTAAAAGTGCTACAATTTAGATGAAGTTCAGTAACTCCATGGTGAAGTTGCTGATGTTTTGACAGTTGTTGGGAAATCAGGTGCAAGTAAGAGAGCGTAGGCTTCGCTCTCAGCTAGCACAAGCCTTTCACAGAGTGGCAGGCTTTTCTCCTGTAAATTGCCTACAGTCAAAAATCCTGAAATCAACAGACATGAATGCAAAAGTAACCCATTATTTCCTACTATGCTATTGGCAAGGTCAGAAAATGAGAGATTAAATGTTCCAGAGCTTTAGTAGAAGACAATAAACACCCACCGAGGGAAGTAAAGAGTTTAGGTGAGACTTGTTTCATCAAACTTAACATCTCTACACTTCTAATCTTTGGAGATCTCTTCTTTAAATGTCTAAAAATGTCTCCCTTTAAAGATAACACAGAGAAATAAGCATTTTACAGTGGACTTCAGCAAACCTATTTAAGAGATCTATTTTAGGATGGGATAAAATCACAGTCTGAATATGTTTATTTTTCTCTGTTGATTAGAAAAGGAGCCTAGGGTGACTGGATCAGCTGTAGACATCTATATTTGGTCAGGTGAATCCCTACAGCCTACAGTGGCCAAAATAGCTATAAAAGAAAAACAGAAAACTAACGAGGATCTATATTACACCATGTTGGGCTACTTAGATAAAACTCCACAGTTCAAGATAAAGAATCCTGGTACCCATATTGAATACTCCCAGTGCAGGAAGAATACAACAGACCCAAATCTTAAAAACCTTAGCTTCAAAGATCAAGTCTAGCTCTGGAGATACTTAAAAACTGAATAGGGTTTAAAAAGAAAAAATTCTGTATTTTCCCTTATTGCTTACCCCTTTTCCAATCTACAATCTAATAAATAATTTCCCAGAATCTATTCTAAAGCTATACAATAAAAAAGTGAAAGCAAGAGCAGCTGCCCTAAGAAAATATTTTTAGTCAGGAGAAGAAAAACTTAAACAAACCTCTCTTTCCCATGTGCAAGCTTTGCTTCAGTGGCTGTGACGGTATGTGATGAGCTCTGTTTGAACAGCACTGCTTGGATTTGCTGCACTTGGCTGTCCAGGCACTCAGATAAGGGACATGTCAGCAGGGAAGACAGCAAACATGTAAAATGACATTCTGACCGTGGTCGTGAATTCTGTAAAGACGAGTGACCCCAGCAGTCGCTAAGTGGGGCTTTTCTGACTGAACTGAGTATTTATCTCAAATGTAATCACTACAAATTCCAGTCTTTCTGAAAAAAGCCTTGTCTGTCAAAATCAGTGCAAGTATGCATACAACTAGTCTATTTAGCACATCTATCCTGTCTTTTCTCCTACATAAAACTCTCCCTACAAATTTACACTGAAGAATCGCTTGCAGTATCTTTTAAATGCACAGGAGCTCAAAATGTAACAAATAATACTACTTAGGAAGCTTATAAATAAAAAGCAATTACCTTCCAAATTAATATAATCTTTTACCTAAGCCTACATTACATTTATATTTGAGACAGGTAAGCAATTTCAAACTTGGGCTGGATAGAGGGATGAAATCTCAGTGTAGCCTTTCAGCTTTATCTTCCATGTTTCTAGGACTTGCACACTAAGTTCTTCTGACTAGCAATATGTCTCCCCATAAAAAGAGGGAAAAGTTGTTTCAGGAAAACATCTCCATTTATTTAGTAGAGTTTCTATGTCTTTGAATAAAACATCAAATGTTTATATGCCAACTGCTGAAGACAGCTTCGCACTACCACAAGATTGTCCCTCATCCCTGTTTGGTTACCACTGCTTATAAACAACTTCTGTAATTAGGGAAGATATTGAAGCAGGGGCTTTCAAGCTTTTCCATTTTACCATAAAGTTGTGGAACTGTTTAGAAACTTCAAATATTTAAACTGCTGTGCAGTGGATACAAATCTAATCTTTGTACAAATTTTCACAGACACGTTTTATGTGGCTCACAGTTTTCATGGACCTCAAAATAAACCTCTACCATGTTTTATTTTATACATCCCTGCAAGAATGCATACACTACATGAGAAAAGAGAGGAAAATGAATCAAAATATACTAAAAATCTCATTATGAGGAAAGATCCATATGCATTCTAACTTATAGGCAACAGAATAACTCCTTCCTGTCTCAAAGATCTCAATGCCTCATGCATACTCCATGAAGCTCAGAAACAGGCCCTAAAGACTTTTAAGCAAGTGTTTTAACACATTTTCACCCATGCTACCAAATAATTTCTCTCCAACTCTAAGCAACTGGAAATTAAAGGAATAATTAAAACAAAAAATTTAGAAACTCAAAATTCTAATCCATAGATAATAGCAATCTCACCAATAAATACCATCATTTCTACACAATAATAAAAGATCATTGATAATGATGGTTGAAATGCAGGATGGAGAGCAAAAGCCATAAGTTAGCCATAAATTAGCACTATTAGCATAGGCCAATAGAGTTAGCACTACAAAGAAATGCTTTAATATAGATAGCTCTTTCCTTCTCCTACTATTATCTTGATTTCTCTGCAAATGATTTCCGTGAAACACCAGCTACATTAACCACCAGCTGCCCTCCAAAAGCTACAGAATTTCTACCTTTAGAAACAGAGAGAGGCAGTGTTGCTCAGAGACCACACCAATTCCCACTGCACACTCCGTAATCTCTTTCCAATGGTGTCTTAGAGCACAGTGCTGATATAACACCCATCTACCTAGCTTGCCATGCTGCTCTACCTGGAAACAGCTGGCCTGCCTCCTGGAAGCACCAGAATAGGGAATAAAACTGTGTAACTCTTATAGAACTGCTGAATTTTAAATAATAATAAAAAGTTATATAGCGGATTTAGAAATATGCCATTTGCAAATGTCTGCCAAGCTGAATAACAAATCCATCTTGGTTTTTATTTTGAGCAAAAATACAGTTAACACTTACATGTTCATACTATGCATGCTCTGATTTTAAAAATGCCTGCTCACATAATAGAAATGTACGAATATTATATTTTAAAATCTACGGTAAACCCCAATTGCAGAAATACTCCTGTTCAAGATTTCCCTGGAGCTCTTCCAAGGAAAAGAGCCAACTACAATAAATAAGGTGGGAGGTTAGGGAATATCTACAATGTAGTGACCTGCTATCATCAGATTTAAAATACTCATGAGAATACAGTAGTAGAGGAAAGAATACTAATGTCTTTCCCTTGTGAAACATGACTTAGAAAACGTGTGGAAATATTCAATAGAAAAGGGACCAGAACTCGATAAAACTTACAGTTTTCTATGCAGAAACCAGAAATACCCTATAAACATTTTCAGAGGCTAAGTTACTATAAAGAAAGATTTCAATATCGAAAACATGGATAACAATGCTGTACCACCCAACTTTCAAGGTACAGGTATAAAATATATTTTCACAAGTGCATGGAGCCACTGAACCATATTTTTCTCTTTTCATTAATAAAAAGTAATATAATCAAGGTGGTAACCTATTTCCCTTGTGACTGCAATGTCAGGCATTTTCAAACACCTGGTCTGTTAAAATTACAGCCACATTTTCATCTCCATATATCATAAAACTAAGTGAGACAACCTTCATGCACACTCTCACTCCCTGTTACAGGGACAAAACCCTCACAGTTTATTGCTCTTGCAAAGCTCAAACCTCTGGTGACAGCTCCCCTAAAACAAAATACATGCTGCTCCAGGATACACAAAGGGAAGGACCACATTGTCCTTACATATATGGAAGCAGAAAATAAAAATTGACAGGTTACCACACTATACTAGTAAACATATTCCTGTGACTCACCACATATACTTTATTCACTTTAAAAAACCATAAATTTACTGGGCCCTAAATATTGTATTAACTTATGTACTGTGGAAAGTATGGATTTTCTTTTAAATTAAAACAAATGGCTTTTAAAAAAAAACCACAAACACCAAAACAGAAGTTGCATGATGATCTCTTCCAGAAGTTAAAAGAATTTATTTTTCTTAAATTCAAAAGCTTTAAATCTCAGTTAAATGGGCCACAGTGGAAAAGCCCTTTACTATATTACCACACCTTATAAATAGTAAATGATTTTTTAAAGTCAAGGAAAGAAATACTGCAATCCTACAGCCATGCACAAAGGATGCTGGAAGGTTCATATTCCTTACTCCTTCTTTCCTTTTCACTCTTTCATCTAAAAAGAAGCTTTATTTATAGCATGTCTCAGAAGACCTTTCTGAAACATCCCTTAGAGGTATTTTCAGAAGTATTTAATAATTTAACTTCTACTTATATTTGAGAAACTAAGAAAATATTGAAGAATCTTCCTAACAGAAATAGGTTTCCCAAAACAGCCATAAATCTATGGGTTTTGGATTGTTGCTTATCTACAAAAATCTGTGGGATATTTTAAAAACTTGCACATCTTGTTTTATAATGTACAAACACCCATCATCCCGGCCCATTTTAAAATTAAATTATTGCTTCAATTTTCATTAAAAACCATCAATTCCTGTAACTATACAACTTATTTTCTCTCTCTCTCTTTTTCTCTTTTCGTTTTTTTTTTTTTCTTTTCCTTCTCAGTGCCCATTCTTGCTTGGCAGTCACGGGGTGTAATACTTGTCCTTTCCATATGGGGAAAATGAGCACTCTACTGCTGCCAAGATCAATCTTGTCTGTAATAAGGATAACTACCGGGTGATCTGTTGGAAGTAGCCAAATGAATGACAGACATGTGAGAGTGATTCAAGTGCCTATCCACAGCTATTTTAAATTAAACTGACATTGGGGGAAATGTTGTGTACCCAACTCTTTTTCCCATACACTAGGTATTTATAACTGGTTCCCATGAAGAGCCCATACTTGCATAACCAAAGCAAGAATTAGGAATAAACCCTCTCTGCCTTTCATCTGGCAGTGAAATCTCCCTTCCCTTCCAGACTGCATATCCCAAAGATGAGACCTTATTCCACAGCAGCCACAGGTCTTTCTGCCTCTCACACTACCTGACAAAAAGAAAGGGAAATGGCCTCTGAGTTTCTGGATGTAAGTTCTGTACCCCCATATTCTGGCAGCATTGTTTCCTGCCACCTGTTCTTATTCATGAAAACAGTGAAGAAAGGTTCGGCATGCATTTGTAAGTATTTCAGATTAAATAAGCCTCTAAAGCTCGAATTGAGAAAGTTTAATGAATGTATTTTATTGTAAACATTTGAGGTGAGAGCAGAAGAACTTTTCATAAATAATACTGTCAAGATAGAAGAGAAAGAGACAGAAAAGCTATGAAAAGGCTGCACATTCATATCACGATTTTTTCAATTTCCATTAAGAAGAGAGAATTCTGTACAGTTTAGTAAACACAACCATTATTACAGTACAAAGCCCTAAAATTCTCCAATTGCACCTGTACACACCAAGCTAGAGCAAGGCTGTGGTGCTCCACAGAAAGCATCAGCTTTCTTATGAGAGCAGCAGAGGCAGGAGTTCCCACCCTGATGTAATTTTCATGTAATCTGCAGTAAGTAAAGGACCCTGCCATGACCAGTAGCATGGGTGGTGTCTCTCCTTGATAAACTCATTAAAAGAAATTCACTGAGTGATATTAACTGCAAAATTCCTCTATCTGCATCAAGATATCTCAAAAACAGCAGTCACTGGAAGCAGAAAGGATGGTGAGAAGCATCAACGATTTTGTCTTTGTCCTGTTCACACCTCCACCAGCTACTGGTCAGACTCCAGCCGTGGTCTCTAGCTCTTTTGATATTAGTTTTCTTCCAAAAGTATTGCTATTTATCTAAGAAGCTTGAATTCTACAAAAGTCCCAATGCCTATACAATGGGATGTCATTCAGGAGCGGACACAACAATGCAGTTGTTTAAGCACAGATTGCAACTGAGAAACAAAAAAACCACTAGTACAACAGAAGAAAAGCAAATTAATATTCTATACCCAGCTACAACAGGAGAAACCAATCAGATTGTTAGTCCATTAGTAAAACCACAAGGTTTCACTCCAGCAGCTCTGAAGCAGTAATGGATTTTCCCATGAAAACTTGAAAGAAAAGGTGAAAAAAGGTTTGTGTGGTATGAAGGAAAGGAATGCCAGACACAGCTTTGGTCAAACATTCCCATTAAACATTTTCTCATTACCCACTAAATTCACTCACAGGCCAATTTCACTGGCTATTTACCAAGGAGGTTTAAGATAATGTTTACTGCTCTTTACTGCTTTTCAATTTTCTAGGCTTTCTGGCATTTCCCTTTAAAAAATCCTTGTGAAATTAAAAAAGTAACACATTAATAGTTTATACTTGTTCTCCACAGTAGATTTTCTGTTACTCTGATTATATACATTCTACCTCTTAACTGCTATACAACGGCCTTCAAAAAGTTACTAAAGATATCTTTTTTCTTCAGCAATACAAATTAAATCTCACTGAAATCACTGAAATTGTTTCATTAGGAATGAGAGCAGATCAGGCTCTTTGCAGAGACAGATACTGGTGCACTTGCGCTTTTACTACATATATAACATAGCATAATAACAACCTCACATATAGCATAGCATAACTACAATGCCTAAAAAAAACCAAAATAGAAAATTATTTATTTCTGCACTAGGTAACATGGAAAATATAAAGAAGTATAACACTTAGTTGCAGAAAACAAACTAAATTCTTGGATAACATAATGTGTTTATTTTAATTAAACTGATGTTAAAAGCTAACTGCTATTTTTGAGAGTATAAGGAAAAAATAGAAACTAGGAGAGCAGACAGTAGAAAGAAAGTAATTACTGCACTGCTGAAAAAAACGCTTTGATAAACTACACACAAGATACTCATCTCCCAGTTTACAGACCAATGATCTTTCCAACAAACAGCATTTACTGCTTACAAAACATAAAAGCCAGCTTCTTGAAAATTCATTTGCTTTTAGCATGCCTTTATGCATTCATATTTCATGAAACACAGTAATTTGAGAAGAACAAGTAAAGGAACACTAATGAAAAAGCCAAAAGATACAAATGGCATAAAGACCTTTGCAAAACATACTGCTTTTATTTTGTAAGATGACTTATATGAATTTTTCTCCTTCTAGATTCAGATTGATATGCTAAACTGTGTTTTCCTTAGATGTGTAGAATTAAAGCTGTAAGCTAGACAGACTTGTTGTGCAGGTATTGATAGTGCTGATTCACTGAAAATTATGTCCTAAGATCAGTATTTGTCTCAATTCTTCACCTATTAGTTCCATTATTTTCATTTCCACTATGTGCAAAGCAGAAGAATGACAGTCTTAAATTTTGTAACTATAAATGAAGAAAACCAGCAGCACTAAAACTCTATAGACCAAAGTGATTTACTACAGTCTTAAAATGCACCATATAAATATCAGCACCTACACAAATTTATAGTATAAAATTATGAACCTGCTTAGACTTGTACACATACTTGAAATTTTACTATATTAGTGGCCCAAATGGAGTTGTCTATTGACAGTTTCCTACTGTTGGGTCTCTGCTCCATGTCTCTTTCGCATTTTTAGCTCTTGATTCTGAGAGAAACTGAGAGCAAAGGGATCTTTTGTGGACAATTTTAGCACAATCTATTTTGGCAGGTAAACAGACCCTATATTTCATTTCCAAGACTTAGAAGACAAAGTTACCAAATGAAAATAATATTTTCTTTGAATACAAAAAAAGATTGGCGAGCAGTATTTCTCACAACTTAAGTGTTCTTGGAGATACAGGATCCACCATGGACAAGCTCCTCCTTCTTGCAGTCTTAGAGCTTAAGTCTCCGCACACTGTTACTGACATGGCCACTACTTAAAGGAGATGCCATTACGACCACCTTCAAACACTCAGGTCTAAGGAGTTCAAATTAATTAATGTGAATTAATTGAATTATGAAACTATTTTGTTTCCCATGCCCATGGACAAGAGAGCTCCTACAAAAATCTATTTCTTACATTTTATCTTATGTAGTTTTCCTTTTCTCTGCTATGAAGTTTCAAAAGAGGTATCGAGGCATTCATGTTTTCTCTCAGAAAAAGGTTATAAATACTAGGTCATAAGGCTTTTATCAGAAAATAAAAATCCCCTAGAAATTCTCATGAGATAAGTTTCATTAATGGTTTGGTATGTTCCATAGAAAAATATAAAAGCCAATTTCTGCTGTATTTGGAGAAGTTATCTAGTACTAAGTAAAACTTCCGAAGTCATATAAAATCCCTTTGTATTTAGATTATATGTTTAAGATGAAAACAAGTGTTTTTCTGCTCCAGGCAAAAACATGTGTTTTCTGCTTTGATAAGAATTCTGCATTTTTAATTTGCAAGACAACTGCCACCAAAATTATAGATATAACAAATCCATCTGTGAACATATTTTACCTTGGGATGGTCTAAAGGAGAAAGAAGGATTTGAAAAGAAAAGCAAATACATAGGTGGTGGCATATAAACAACATCCAGCAGAATGAAGTTTGGTCTGTTGTGCTAGGAAAGCCTATTGTAATGGCTTAAAAAAATGCAAAGGGATAAAAATGCTAATCTGACACACTCCAACAACTAAAGGGACAAAAGCATACCTTGCCATACTTATTAGAGGCAATTCTGTTCTAATTTCACCCACTCCTGTTTATTATCACCCAAAAGTTTACTTGTATATCACAAGGGTGAAAGGACATTTTCATCTATGGTATTGAGCTTCTCCCTTCTGTACAAAAGTTGTAAGTTGAACCGATACACAGATCCTTCAGTATTACAGGTTCACAGCTTTAGGTTTTTACAGTAACCAGTGAGAATGGTGTTTTTGATGGATTTCTTAATTATGCCTCCTTTCGACAGCAGCCACTAATCTAGTCTCATGGACAAAAATGAGTTTTGCCACAATAAGGCATTTCATCGTGGTAAGTGGTGAAATAAACAACATAAATGCATTTTAGGATTAGTGTGTCACTACAGGAGGTCACAGAAATACTTGAGAAATGCAATGTTAGCACAAGAGAAGGGGAGCTCTACTGCTTAAACACCTTGTCCTAGGTTTTGGGATTTTTTTATAATGGAATTGAAACAATTATTCAGGTTACTCTAGCCCTATCATGGAGTAGAAAAATCACAATAGTAAGTAATTACCCATATAAGGGAAAAGAAGCAATTAATTTGATTTCATTCATATTTTCAAGAGATGATTAAACTAAAATACATACCGCATCTGTAACTTCTATCTCATACAGCTTCTGGAAGGTCTCACGATAAAAGAAAATCAGCTTCCCACTGCCACCACCTTTCTTAACAGAGGTGCCTGTGACAAGGATTTTATCATCTGGGCTGAAACAACAGTCTGTCCTGTTGAAGAAAACAAAGCATCTTACTGGGCAGATAAACAATTAACATATTGAGAACTTAGATATAAATTGCACTCCTTAAAATAATCTTTTCTATTTGTTAGTTCTTTCCAGACAAAGCCTGAAAAAGTATTTTGTTAGCTGTTATTTTTGCTGTAGTTATCAATTAGTTATCTGTTACAATTGTCAGTACAGTTGTGCACAGGATGTGCAAAACTAGCAGATTCAATAAAAATCCTCCTCCCAGAAAAATTCTCCTCCAGTCTAAAGTCTTGCAAGCTTTTCAATATGAGAAACAAAAAATAGTACTTTCAAATCTGGCTGTCATCAGTAAGTAAAAAAATGTACTAAGCATGAAATCTCTTTTTGCTGACAATATATTCTTCAACGATGCGAGGTGATGTGTTTAAGTACTGGTCAAAAATGTTTTCCTGTTTACTCTTCCTCTGTGTTACAAATTGGGGTTAAGATTGAGCTATTAATGACTTGTTTTTCTAAGTTCTTATTACAAATTTACAAACTGTCCTTAGCGTATTTGGCTGTATTACAGCTACAGAAATGCGGATGAGACCAACAAAAATATTGAAAACAATAATTAGCACTGTGCAGTAAAATAAAGTCAGCACTTCTGATACTGTAACCTGAATTCATATCACATACCTTCATGTTATGTCTACCTTTTCATTCAGCACTTTTTTTTATTAATCATAGACTAAATAAGAATGAGGTTTACATCTACATCTCATTACACACATAAGGGCCTACTCCTGAAATATTACTAATCTAATTAGACTTAAGACATATGAGACTGAAATATCACAAATCTTTTAAAGCAACGTGAATCCCTAAAATAGACAAGAACTGTCACCACACAATCCTCCTTGTGCAGTCCTCTCTGCACAATTGTGGACCTAGTGACAACTGAGAAGAAGAACTCCAGCAGAACCCCTTCCCATTCCGCAAAAATACTGCTATTTCTGCTAGCTGGAATAAAAAAGAGTACTTACATAGGAAAGAAGCTGGGCAGTCCATCTGCTGAATTAAGAGGCTTTTTAAATTGTCTAATATCCCATATCTTTAAAGTATCATCTCCTACGAAACAAAAGAGACAAAGGTAGCAATAAATAATTCAAATCAAGAACTTATGCATGTCAGAAAATTTCACTCTCTAATTCAGACAGAAGTAGATAAAATTATATAATAGAAGCATTCAAAATGGGAACAATTTGGAAGTTTTTCCTTGATAAGTGACTATGACAATGCAAGATTGAGAAGCTCAATATGTAGTGCTCCAGTATAGCAGAAACTCCTCCTCAATGGCTTACTTCTATTGTGGTAATCCCTCCTATCAAGAACCACAATCCACAAACAGTGGAATCAGACTACTCAATCACTAGTCTATTCTGAGTTTGTCAGCATTGATGCTTTGCTACTAGGACCCAATCTAACTTTAAAGATATCAAATGAAATTAAAAATTTTGCCACAAATGGTCTAGATCAAAAACTAAACAAGTTTAATATGCATGGATTTTACCTGTTCTTAAAAAGTAATCAGGAAGAATGGAAAGCACATGATTCCCCCTTCTTTAGCAGACAAAAAACTGCTATCTCAGTATGGAGAAGAGGCCCCGGAATCAGTCAGAAATCCTCATGGAAGGATGTGGAAGGGGGTGAAGGGAAGCAAGTGAAACCACACTTGCTATAACAAAACCTTTTCACCACACTACCTTTAGCCATAAAAGCCTAAATCAAGGTTACAGCAAGAGATTTGTAGCAATTTTCATCTGTGTTTGATAAACATGGTGTGACTGTAGGCCAGTAAAAGTCAGGCTGTTTATCCCTGTTTGAAAAGTTATGACATATTAACGAAGTGAGAACAGGGGTAAAAGAAGAGATTAGTTAGTTATTCTCAGAGACATCTCTACATCTCTGCTCTGATTGTCCTTCTGGAACACATATTTCTAGCATGAGACGAGCTACAAAATCTGAGCTTTGAAGTACCTCACTCAAGCACCTAGACACATCCTAGCATTTGACAGCAGTGCCTCAGCACTTTCAAGGGTAAAAAGAAGGACATTTAAGCAACAATTCTCTTTAAAAATATCCTGAGATTAATTTTAGATAAAAAGTTACAAAATCTTTCTGACCTAGGAGGCGAGATCTGCTTCCTTCCAATGTACAAATCTTGCAGGGAAGTAATTGGTTATCTACAAGTATTTTGTGGATTCATAGCCTTTGAGCTGAAGACCTCAAAGGAGGCCTTGGAAATAAAATGTTTTTAAAAGAAGTAACAAAAGGAATCAAGGCCAGCAGTGCCCTTTATAGGGAAAGCAGTAATGTGTGGCCTCGTACATCATGTATGTTTATATTAAAGACTAGGATAACTCCTTACTACAAAATATTTTTAAGAAGTGGACAACTTAAATAAATGATGTCTAGAGCAGAGTATATTTCTGTTCATTGGGAAGCTAAAAAATGACAAGAAAGAAAAATGTTGAGTCCCTGTTTTGGGAGTATCTGTTTTCTTATTGTTTCCCAGTAGACTCCATCCCAAGTACTTCAAAGCATTTAGTCTTGTAAAATGAACCCTCCCTTTTTCCTCCCACCCCCAAGAAAGAAAACCCACTCATCGTCAAGATGTTACATCTAAAGCACCAGCACTTTATAAATGTATGCAAAGGACACCACTTGGCCACTTTGCAAATCTCCTGGATAGGGACAGATCTACGGCTAGCAGCCAAGGCTGTTCTGTTCCTAGTGGAATGAGCCTTGACATGATCTTCAAGCTGTAGTCCTGCCAGGTTTTAGTAGGAGAAATGCAGTCAGACATGTAGCTATAGCTACTTTGCTAGCAAGAAAATGTAATGGGCTGGTTAAAAAATTTAGAAGACTCTAGTAGGAGTCAAACTGAAGTTGATTTCAAGTCAACATTGTCTTAAACTGAAATAGTTTAGAAATAGAAGAGTAAGTATATTTGGAGAGGGAAAAATGCTAGTTGAACGACTTTACTTGCTAATGCTGTGAAACTTTTCCATTATTAAGAATTTGCTCCAATTCACTTTTCCTAATTAAAATTATTAGTGTGCAAATGCAAATTGGTTCCTAAATATAATTTGCGTTTCGAGTTGAAATCACTGTCACTAAGATCACAGAATACTAACTTTCCTCAGCATAAGGATTTTTTCCAGCAGGATACTTCTATCAATGCTTAGGAGGCTTCTTTAACAGAGCTGCAGCAACAGAGACCTGTTTTAAATTACTTTATTCATGAACAAAAATAGTTATCCTTAAACAAAAGCATATAAACAGAGGTTGTGCAATTCAGTATGAATATTCAAAATAGTCTGCTCAGATCATTCAGTGTTTTTTCTTGATGGCAGACTTCTCCAAAGCCTGGCAGGATTATTTAAAGCTTTTATAGCATTTTAAGTAGCATTTCAAACTCTATTTTTTGCCATTTTAATAAGAAGGATACTGATAAACAGGCTTAAGACTGACACAATCAGGTCAAGACACTGTTATGCCAATGGTATTGAGCACTGGATTTATCAAGAGGTAACAATTAGGTCCTAGAAAAACAGTCCTTGGTGAGAAAACACAGGCACTTTGCAAAGGCCCTTCAGTCAAAATAAGGCCAAACATTCCTACTATAAAGATTTTATCTGATTTTTTCCTTTTCTTTTCAGAAGATACTGACCAGGAAGACAAGCACACGAATGCAAATAGGCCCAAAAAAAGCAAAAATGCTGCCAGGAGTTCACAATGCCTACAATCAGCAACATTCTGTTTAAAAAGAGGGGATCCTGTGTTGAAAGCAATGCTTGATGACAGAAATTGTTCACAGAGATCAATGAGGGAAGCAAAGAAACATAGAAAATAGGAATTTTAAAAAGTTACAGTTTAGGAAACACATAGCATAACAAGCTTACCAGAATAAGTTTATCAACTCTGAGCCTTTCAGTGAAGGCTTATACTACATACATGAGAGACATCTTACAGAACAAGGTAGAAACTTCTGCATTCTGTACTGGCTCTGCAGGAGGAGCTGCAACAACAACAGAGCAACCTTTGGAGGCATCAAAGGTTGCGACCAAGGCCAAAAGTCTCATGAGGGAAGTCACAAACAAAAGAACCTATAGCTATATTTGGAACACTTTTCAGCATCACCTGCATCGATACCAGCCTGACTGAATACTTAATCATCTTCTCTAGACATATGGAACAAACACATGAATATACAGCTAGAAGGATACTAGTAGACTTTCATAAGACCATTTCAACTCCAAGTGTTGCAAATAGCTGACTATGCCTATTAAAACTAGTAAATGTATTTCTGGAATGGTTAGAATGAACACCAGTGTTCAGCTTCTGAGAAATATTACTTGACAAAAACCCATCTGATTTTTGAAATGACAATGTTTGAATATACTACGAACAGTAATATGTGATTATACTACACAAAACAGTCACTATACATGCTGCTACACAACCCTTGAGTGTACATGTTTCTATCTCTTAAACCAATTTCAAAATGAAGAAAGAAATACAAGGAAAAAGGAAAAAAAAAGACCACAAAAAAAATCAGGAGTCAAAAAAAGATTTTAAAAATTTTTACAGTAAGACCCCAAGTCCAATCCTAATTCTTACCTCTAACCTGCTCAACAAAGAAAATGTTCCCCAAATACTATCCTTCATGGTTTCAAGCATGCAGAAATATCACTTTCTTAAATTTCTGTCAAGTTACTACCTAATATCCAACAAGAATAGGACTGGGAACTTTCATAAGCAGCTCCTTAGGTTTTCATTTTCCCTTGTGCCTGCAGCTGAGCCATGCCTCATCTTCTCATATCCAGTCCAGAATCTACATCAGATGCAGGAAAGTCCATCAGGCTTTCAATGAAAGTTCCCATGCCCCAAACAACTATCCTTTCTTTGATCCTCAGCACTTGGCAGGTGTGTTAATCTACAAATGCTGGATCCACATCTGCTTTTGCTGGTACAGATCCAAAGCAATACTCATATTAAAGCACTAACCAAACAAGTCAAAATAAGGTATGAATCCTCCTTACTTTCAAGCATAGTGCATACAATCCTCTTTTTTTTCTTTTAATACACTAGACAAAGGTAGCACTTTTATCCACACTGAGTGGCCAAATTTCTGTGCAGTCTTACATTCTGCAAACAATCAATCAACATTTTATACAGTTTAGAGCAGAATGTGGTAGATAAAACCTGAGTAAATGAAAGTCTGTTTAACACGAGACAAAAAGTGGAGACAGATGAGGAAGAGCAGGCAAGTAAAAGTGCCACATGCAGTAAAAATAAGAAAAGGTCATTTATGTGATCTACATTCATAAATGTGAAACAGAAGAGAATTTACATAAATGGAAGTTTCAAGACAGAACTAGTGAATACACCTCACTAAGTATTAGCCTTGTTTGCTGTTATATTTAAAAGCAGACCAAGGTTTATCCCTAGATTTCCTGAAGTATTTTGTGTGAATGTTTTGAGGGCAATCACTGGCAGACAGATGCAGCATTTTACTTAGCGCAGAATGGAAAGACACACAGTTCACATACTTTCCAAGCAGGAGAAGGTCTCCATATATTAAGAGTCTGGTTCAATAAGGACAAAAAAGCTTGAGAGCTTTTACCCCACTACTTACAACCCATTCATGACGGGTAGAGTGGCAGCAGAACTCTGGACCAAGGAACCTGAACAGCAGTTAGTAAACAACACAAGTGCCATTAGTGCCCATATGCCTAGGGCTTTTGAGGATAAGACTACAAAGTCCCAACTGTGAAAGATGTGTTTTGGGAAACAACATTTGGAATCTTTGCAATGTGGCAAGTCATACAAGGAATCAATGAGGCAGCAAGCAATATCAGCTGGATTTCACTGTACCAACAGACACTCTACCCTCTTCAGTGACAGCAGCCCAAGGAGGACACAAAGAAAATACAAGCTTCTCAGCTAGAAAATAGATTCATTGCTTCAGAATTTTTTTCATCTGTGAATACCTATATTCTGGTATTTTGTGTATGTAATCTCATTCTATCTAAACACCAAACTGACCAGATGTCCTAAACATATGCTAGGGACAGTGTTAGCCGACATTAATGTATACTGCCTCTCCCTAGGCCTGTTTATTTGGCCTTGGGGCAACGGTAATGCACACACAGAGCTTCTGGTTACAGCTGTTTTCCATCCAGACAGCTTGGCTTGTATGCTAGCACCTGCCTGCAAAATACTGGGCAGACAAATCTCCGCATGAACAGTTATCTTCAACAGACACCATCCTATCCCAATAATGAAGTGAATGAGTCCTCAAACACATCTTTGCCTTCTCAAGTCTTGTTCTATTATCTAAGACTCATTTATAAAAGTTTTATCTGAAGTTTACAACACAAGCCTTTTTTCAGTCCTGTGGACATTCCAAATTCTTTTGCCATTCAAGTATGTCTTGGAAAGTCAATTCTAATCATCAACTTTTGATGTTTTTAATACGGATTAGATAAAAATTCCAATCAGGATAGAAAATGACATTGCCTAAGAAAGCTGTATGAGGAACTAATATCTCCAGAAGTGAGATAATGTAATTGAGAGTCACTAATCTTCCACGGCAGAACTAAGCAACAAAACTGGACTTTTTTTATTTTTAATTAAGCTGAGGATTTCTTTTCAGTGTATTATTACTGCTAGACAAGAACACAGATCAGAAACTGTGTAATATAATCAGAAAAGTTATCTTAAAATATTTCTTAACTGCTGTAAAATGTTCTTTCAGGAACATAGTATTGCATGGTATATCAAATAAAAGTACTAAATTGTGAAACACTTTATATTTTAATCACTAGTATCTGATTTCAGTACCTTATCTCCACCACAAACAAATGCATCTAATAATTACGTGATTTATATGGTTTTTTTATTGAACAATTTCGTTTCATTAAAACCACCTTACATTCAACATAGGGTTCCTTCAATCACCTACCTCCTCGGCTGGCAAGGACAGTACCATCATAGGAAAATGTCAAACATGAAGTGTCAGTGCCTGAAGCATGGGCTTGCCTGCAGTGAAACTTTGTATGTACCTGTTCACCAGAGAAACAAAACATTACAAAATAAATCACAATTACAGATCAAATTACAAATGAAACTAACGGGACAAACACTACTTTTGTGCTCTGCAGCTATTCCTTATTCTGAACAGCTTCCCCAGCATTTTTAGGAGGTACAGTAGCTAAGTATTTCCAATAGACTTTTAAAAATGTTGTATTTGTTTCAGAATACACTTTCATAACAAGGGCTTGAACGCAAAATTTGAATTCTTCATAGGTTTAATTATACAGTACAGATTTACATAGCGTCAGCGCTCTTGGAAAACTCCCACTAGCACTGAACAAAGGTAGTTACGCCTGGTTAAGATAAAAATACATTCCAAGACAGTTCTCAACACTCCCCTAAGCAGACTTTTAGTTTCTAAAACTACTAAAATACAATATACATAGTTTGGAAAGAACTGAAAAGAATTGGAAGAATTTACACTTGTCAAATTTAATTCCTGATAGTATTCATGGCTTACATAATAGAACAAAGTTCAGATATTGTGAGGTTTGTGTTCCATTTAGGTACAATAAAATCCAAGTATGGGAACAATGTATGTTTTATATTAATTATTTCTATTTTGCTGATAATCCTAAAGAAAGTTTGAAATTCTCTTCAAGTTCACATTTTGTTCTTGTATGGAGATCACTTCTTATTTAAGTCACTATTTAGTAAAATATATAAGAATTCTACTACCAGGGAAGGAATCTTAAATTAAATTGAAATGGTCTTGTCTAATCAAGCTTTCCCAATTCCCAACCAAAAACAAAGGTGTCAGCTAAGATTCCAAGACAGGAAGTGGAAACACAGGAAGGGAAAAAGGGAAAAGACAGAAACAGAGACAAAGGAATTTGAGACAGGTTGATTCCTAATACCTAGGTAACTATGCTTCTCATTTGCCCTCTTTTCATAAAAGAAAACTAATTCAAATAGTTGTAAAATTAAGTATTCAAGATATAAGATTTCCAGTGCAAATGTATCTCATTTTCCCCTCTGTAAAATGAGGATTAAAACACAGAGGAGAAAATGGCAGATGAGTGTCCTTGAAGTCCTTTATTTATGGTAATGATGAACAAAACAAAATACATGCATATAAGGATATCTTTTCAGATGAGAGAGGTTGAACAACATGCAGCAAAATCATATCTAGAATCCCACCCTGAACAGTAAGAGGACAAAACAATGAGAGCTGTTCAGTGATTTCTATCCAAACTATGCATTAAAAGAGACACAATTCTACAGAATAAAAAAGGAGAATGTGATCATGAAATGCAATCACACTGACTGATTCAAGCTTGTACAGGAATCCTCAGTTAATTTAACTTCGAATTCTTGACTATGCACCTTACTAAGGCTCTTTTAATGGGCTATTTGGTAAGTAAGAGACACAAACTAGTAAAGGAATTAATGTTGCTTATTCTTAAGAATAGTTGTTCTAAATTTGGTTCAAAAGCTAGAGAATCTTTGTGTAATGAGACTAATAATTATTGCAAGCTTATTTTTATGCACAGATTTAGTCAATCATTGAGAGGAGTCACATGAGGCATTCCCTGCACAAATAACTCTTCAACAAAGGGGGATTTCAAACACCAACAACATGCTTCTTACAGTACTTGAACACAGAATGTAATGGCCTACACTTAGCCATAGTAATTGTTTTGAAATTACTGTTACTTCCAGCCAATTATGCATACCCTGAATTCTACAAACAGACTGCAGTTTACAACTGTTTGTCTTTGGTAGGAGTGTTTATTAATACTAAAAAACGTATTTTGTGCATCCAATTGCATAAAATTTTCCAAGTATGTGGAAATGTGTAAAAAATAAAATGTAAATTGGCTATCAGGAAATAAATTTCTGTAGTATTTGTTAAACATTAACAAGTAATTAAAATGATGTATTTTTTGTCTAAGAAATACCATAGGCACTTTCAAAAACATTATAAATGGTTAATATTCACACTTTAAAAACCCCAGAAAGACTACATCCCAATATTAAGCTAATTCAAACAAATTGGAACAACTTCATTTGTGCTCCACAACACTCCCATCCCTTCAGGCAATGTCACACTGACATGCATACATTAAAATATAATTCTTTTCACTCAGCTGTCCAACTTAATGTGAGAGTGTAACATTTTTTTCCTTTCATTCCATCCTCAATCTGAAATTCTTCCCTCTTGTTTTGTGTTAGATACAAATTAAAACACAGAAAGAGATCTCTCAGAAACAGAACAAATGCCTCTTCTTTTATGTTTTACAAGTAAAATCCTTAAACATCTATAGATAGATAGCAAATCATATAACAGCTCAGAATTTGTGTTATTTTCCTATGGCCAAAGATATTGATTTTATTTACCATTTGTGAATCCATTAATAATACCTAAACCATATCCTTCATGAATTAAACAACTCATCTTAAACTGTCCCCAAGTTGTGTCAGGATAGGTTTAGATCGTACATTATGAAAAAATTTATTCAGTGAAAGAGTGGTCAAGCATTGGAACAGGTTCCCAGGGAAGTGGTTGAGTCACCATGCCCATTTATATTTAAAAGACGTGCCAATACAGCACTTGGGAACATGGTGTAGAGGTGGGCTCAGCAGAGTTAAAGTTGTAAAGAAGGTTTAAATAGTGGGACTTGATGCTCTTAAGGGTCTTTTCCAAGTGAAATGACTTCTTAATTCCACTTCATGCACTACAGAGCCTTCTCAATGAAGAACCTATTATCTGACCAGTCTTCGCCCTTTTTCAACTATCCCATAGATAAAGGAAAACAGCAACATACAGATATCAAAGACTGATATCATTTGCCCCTTAATGACAAAAATGAAAACAAAAGAGCAAATTTCACCTAACTCTCTCCAGCTTTGATGCTTTAGGATATCATGTAAAACCAGACTTGCCTGAAAGGGATAATAAGATTGCATCAGCAATTTCTATTTGTCCTTAAAAATAAATTTGCTCAGTTAACCAGTAAAAAGATTGTTTTCCTAACTTTGAGTTCTGCAAGTTTGCCCTCCATATATTATTCTGCAAAGGAATATAACCCTGAATTGTAATACTAAATCAAATATTCTAAAATGATTGAAGGTTGAAAAGAAATTTTTATACATACTGGCAAACATTCATTGCAGTTTTCAAAGAAAATAATGTTTTTGGCCTCTGACCTCTTAATACTTTTAACAGATGTCTAATCTTGCTAACAAATCATTAGCAAAAAAATTGTTATCAGAATGTTTCTAGCTGGAAAGACATGAAACAACAGAACCAATGTACGCAATTCAAAAATTTGATTCAAGAAGGGAAAGGGAGAGCATTGAAACGTAAGATAAAGATGTCAAGATAATTAGGGCAAAGTGTATCTACATATCTCCTTCATTACCCTTCTTTTGTTGCAGAGGTGCCTGCTATTATGAAGTAATAGTCATGTGCCACACAAAATTTGACAAGTTCATTAGTCCTTAACGTTTTTTGAAGTTTTAGTTACTTCAGCAAATTCTGCAGCAAACCACTATCTTCTGCAACTTGTTTAAAAGCTTTCTAACAAATAACTCGAGCAATGTAAGCACTTTCCTCCTAGCTTTGTATTCTCCAGCAATGTAAGCACTTTCCTCCTAGCTTTGAATTAGCACGTATATTTTTGTTAAGCAATCACAGCTGACCGTACTTGTGTGCACAATGAGATGACAGGCATAAAACATGAAGCACATGTGAGAAAGGACACAGTTGCATGTATCGAAAAAAACAAAAGTAACAGATAAATGTCAGGGTTTGCAATATTGCCACAGTTCTCAGAGAGAACAAGAGCCAGACGGTAAAAGGAAACCAGGCAATGGATTGGGAAGGGGTGGGGGCAAAAGTGCATGACTGGAGGACCATCTGCAATGAGCATCCCTTGTACAAAAACCTGTATGGACTTAAGAGGACCCATACAGGAAGTGAAGACGACACATGCCCGTGTGCCACATGGCCACAGTGGCCACATGAACAGTTGATCGCAAAAGAATGACCTACAATAGAGCCATATGGCAGTAGCTCTGCGCCCCACAACTGCTCTCCTGCTCCAAAACACTCAATAAAACTTATTCTAGGAAAAAGAGAGACCTACTCAATTTGTTCACCTCAGAAATCCAAGCCACATCCATGAGAAAAATAACAGTACGTTTAACTGACGGATTTTTTTAACTTTCCACATTGTTCCTGGGATACAATATTTCACAGTAAGCCAGCACTTTCCCAAGATTATAATGCTTCTCACATTCTGCACCCCCCACACCACTTTTTTTTCAACAAAACATTGAATGTCCCAGCCAAGACATTCTTCTTCCTTCTTATTCCTAACATCTTCTAGATTTTCTTATAAAGCAAAGGCAGTAAATTAAGGCAGGCTTTGGGAAAAGTGAGACCCACAAAGATGGCTGTAACAATCTTTCTCTGTTTTACAGATGTGTAGCAAAACATTACTTATTTATTAATGTGAACACAGTCACACAACCGCAACTGAGATTTATGCTGGCTTCAAACACGAGGCAGAAGAGCAGGACTAGCTCAGCAGAGATGCTTCATAGGCAAGTCCCAGGTCATGTACAAATTGGTCTTTCCATCTAAGATACTACTTACAGCAAAATAAAATAGTTCACACCGACAGTATTAAATTGCAAAAGTTGCATTTTTTAACACATATAAAAGCCTTCCAAGATGATATATTATCATAGGCCAGGCTCAAGGTGACAAAACTGAATTACAAAGCTGCAAGAGGAAAACAAACAAACAAACCAGAAATCTCCTCTTGAATCACAACTGACCAAAGCTGTCTGGATCTTTGTTGAAAGTGATCCCATCAGAGACAGACAACATCTCAGAGCTGTGATCACAGCTGACAAGACAGATAGGTTCCCAAGGCGTGAGTTACACTCCTCAAATGTCTACTTCCCCATCCCCCCTTCAGCCACCTCTACTGAAGCAAGCATTTTCTCCTTTGCTCTCAATTATAATCCACACAAGAAATATAAGTACACTTTCTGGGTTTAGAGTATCAATTAAAAATTGTCAGGTCTACACATGTCAGCTGAATTCAGGAATTTCTCAATATTTTCCCTGAGCAGGCTGTTGCAGGCAGGCTATATCAGATGCTTTCCTGAAGTCTCTGTAAACATGATCCCCAGGCTTTCAATTTATGTGACAGCTCTTCAATACCACTTCCCGTGGTGAAGAAATGGATGCTGTTTCAGTAATGAACACACTGATGCAAAACAAGATTAACTTGTGAAATCTGAGGGTTTAATGTTTACATGATTACACTGTTACATGATTTCCTCTTCTCTGTGACTTTCAAACTCAGTGACATCTATACATATAATTAGCAGACCTGAAACACTCCTTCTTTTCTCTCAATCCTAATTAATCAATTATGAATACAGTAGCCTAACCAGAACCAGGACATCTGACTGATAATTGTATTTAACTGTCCTGTGCATCCATTATATTCTCATCTGTTGCAACTAAGGCTTTTTCTGCATGACAAGTCTTCAGGATTTCTTTATCTCTCACACTCAGCAGTGGTTCAACACTGTTCAATAATCTCTCACACATACTTCATTGAGAAGCTTATTTGTTTGAAATTACTGAACCCATAAAAGACTTGGTTCTTTTTTTTTCCGCCAAATACGCTGTAGTTCTTCTAGAGCAACTACATTGTAATGAAAAACCTACATAACTGGGATTTTAAAAAAAAGGTGTATATCTATTTTATAAATTTATGGAATCTTCAATGAATCATGCATTATATTATCCAATTGTGATTGAAAATAAAATCACAAGTGTGAAATACTTACTCAGAAAATGCTTGGAAAATATGGAAAATAGTCTAAGAAGTAAAGTCATACAGTGATGTAGCCAGTGAAGGTGAAAAATTGTTTAGTGTTTTGTTAATTGCAATTGATAAAAAACTTTACGGCTGCTTTTAAAAAAAAAATCTACAACATTTATGCAGAAGGCAATGAGGAAAGCCACCTGATGCATTTGACCATACACGGGTTTAGGCAAAACAAGGAAGCAAGCAGGCTGGCCTGTCCTAGAGATGTGTGTGATCCACTGCAGAGCGATGAGAAAGTCCTTCCTATCTGTCCATGCTTCTTTCACCAGGAAGAACATTCAATTTCTAAGAATACTGCTGACCACAGAAACAACTTCTTGTTTAAGCTTATTCATCAAGAAGTATTTCAGGAAACCATTTTAGAAATATAGCTTCTTAAGAGTATTGCTAAATATTTGCGTAAAGGTTTGAAAATGAAACCCCAGCTGAATGTTTGGCTGCACAGTCAAACTTTGCATTTGAGAAAATAACCTATCTTGGCCACAAAAATGATAAGTATTACTAATAAAAATAGCTTTTGGAAACTATTCAGTTGGCTTTCTTTGGGGATTTTTTACACTGCACAAGAAAAACACACAAGGATGTAAAAGAAACTTTCTTCTGTATCTTTTCATAACTTATCTAACCCATCTTATTTTATCCTAGCAAATATACATTTTTCCTCCTTTATATTACCATAAATATTGCTTTTGAAAATCCAGAAAAAACCCCACTACTCCTTTACTTCTCTTGAAATTAAATTAATTAAGTCTTAGACTTGCGTAGCTGTTAAGGTTTCCTTGCCTTCCAGAAAACAAGCAAATGGGATTAATGTAATTCTGCAAATATCTTATTAAAGATTCAGCTAAGGTACACTAGAACTCCACTGAAAGTCCACAGATTTGTTCAAACTCATCTATGACAACACTGGATGTTTCATATAGTTTAAAAGTAGCTTTTGGCATACTGGCATATAAACAGGAATAAAATTATAAAGAAGCTACTAAGATGTCTTCAAAAAGCAACTATGACAGACTTATTCTTAGCTTATTCCCTGATATGCAATAGAATTTCTCATATTCTTTCAGTATCCCCAAAGCTTAAACCACTTCTGTGGTCTAATAGAGGCACAGGGTAAAGAGAGTGAAATATGACTGAAAATACACAAAAATCTACATAAAGTTAACATTTCTCATTCAGGAATCCTTGAGCCAAAGAAAGTGTAGTTTGCAGTGAGTTTTCAAAGATGGTTGCATAACGAATCTATTTGCTTGCTAGAAATAGTAGCTAGCACATGTATATTCTAAGAGGATGGGTGTATTTCTCTAAGGAATGAAAGCGTTTTCATTAAGCTTCCTGTAACACAGCAAGCTATTCTCTCTTCTACATTCTTTGACTTTTTTTCCTGATAAAAATGCACTGCAAACCATCATGCCATATTATCTCTGCATATTATTTAAAAATGTAATTTTTTAAACTATGGATTTGGCTTTATTCATTCAGATGGAACAATGAAGATAGAAGATGGAAGAATGTTAACAGGGTAAATGATATTTTTCCTCATGCATGTCAGTGATAAAATAAGCATTCTCAAATAAACTTAATTTTCTTTTCAAGCAATATTCTTATCTCAATTCCATGGTTCCTTCTTTGATGTTGTTTTTTTCTCCCAACAGTTTCATATATTCAACTAGCCAAATAAGCAAACAAATAGAAACCCCACATATTTGCAAGCAAAAAGTGGCAAAGCAGGAAAATAAATTCAAAAATTGTTTATCGTGGTTTACACTAACAGAATAGAATGTTCCAAGTTAGCTTTCAGAGCAGCAATCAAGTACCTAAGCATTAGAGTGAAAAAGCTTGTAATACTTTTAGAAGAAAAAGTTGCTTGTTATTCTTCAGTGCAATTACTGATAAAATTTCAAACACGGGTCACTTTTAAAATTAGCTTTCTTTTTTACCAGACATTAAAACAAATTACTATTTTAAGTATGAGAGGAAATATTTTTTTTGCAATTAATATCCTTAAATCAATTAATCCCTTCTGTCTCATGTAATATAAATAATAAGATGATTATTAAAGGTATGGCCGAATTGATATCCGAGAGTCCTTCAAACAGACTAAACTATTTCCATGAAAATTTGTCTCTGAGGATTAGGAATTGTTACAAAATTTTTCATTCTGCAACTAGCTTTATCCTCTACTATTAATGTTTGCTATCTGCTTCAAACCCCTCTTTCTTCTTCTTTTTCTATTTCTATGATGTAGACCTCTTTCCACTGCAATTCTCTTTGGTCACTAGCATCCTTAGAATTCTTTTCCATCTAACAAAAAGATTCCTTTCATATTCTCATTCTAGCCTCCTAGTTTCACTTCAGCACAATATTTCACACTTACACCCAGCAACTTCATATTTCTTCTCCACCAGCAATGGCATTCTCACAGTACAGGGAGATACATGAATTGCTGCTTGTGAAATTTGTATCTCAAAACCTTATCTGCATTACCCACTTTTCCCCAAGTAGCTCCATGTTCCTCTCTCTCTCTCGCCTTTTCATCCAATACTGCCCTCTCGTCCACCCTCACTCCTTATCAATCTCACTTTAATCCATTTGAGAATGCTACTTAAATTCTCTCCTGAGTCTCAGGATTATCCCTGACAAATCCAACAACCCTTACTGTCATCAGCCTTGGGGAAAAGTGTCTATTTTCTGTTCCCCTTCTTCATTGTTTTATGAAGTCCTGTATCTCCTGCACACCATCTACATGTTGGCTCCCTTCTTCACTATTCCCTCCAGCACATGATTACCTTTCAGTTTCTCTGGCTATTCAATGCTACTCAAACCCTCTGGTCACTGAACTTCTCACCCTACAGTGTACATACCTTATTCACAACCATGCCTCCCAATATTTTCATGCTATTAACTGCCTTCAAAAAAAGGTACATCATTGACTCTCTGCTGAACATCCTAGTTCACCTTGACATCACTCTGTGAATATCTAGGTGCCGATGAAAGCTGTTCCTGATTTTCTTACATGGATATCACATCTTCTCAATTTCCCTGGAAGATCTTACCTCCTTTAACCATTCATCATAAGAAAAATGTTATTATATGCATCCCAATGTCCTTTCATCTCCTTTCTGTCACACATTGTAAAATATACTGTAATAAATCCAGCCAATAACCCGCTGCCAGTATCATCACTTTAATGTATTTTCCTTCTTTGTTTCCTTGATAATGGAAACCCCCTTTACTTTTAGGGGTCCATTCCTGCCTCATTTTGTCTTTTTTAACAGCTGTATTTCACCAATGAACTAAATACACCGTCTTTCAATTACAACAATTACAGATCATTCATTTAATTTGCAAGCACCTATGTGTTTTTCTCACAAATTAAAAAAAAAAGAAAACCAAAATAAAACCAAAGAAAACCACCACTCCTTTTTCTGCAGTACATGTGGAAATAAGGAAATTATCAGGTAAAAAATTATTGAAAAAAAACCCAAAACACGGGAGGTGGGAGACAAATAGTAACCAAGTTTGCACGATGCCTTGGGTTTTTTTGCTGGTGTAAACCTCTTACAAATTTGACACTGAAGGATTCATTTTCTGACATAGGCACCTTTAGTTAGGAAGGAAGTCAAAACTGAAGTTTGTTTTACATGTGCAGACAGACAGTACCACACATTATTGCAGCCCTACCTTGCCCTCCCACCTCAATGCAACAGCCAAGAAACCACACTGACCTGTCTGGAATACAGAAAATACTCCTACACCTCTGCCAATGCCTACCCAGTTTGGCAACACATTTTAACATATCAAATATTGAAATCAAGCAGTCATTTTCACATTTGTGACAAGTAACAAGCCAATGGCTTGCAATGTAATGCTTTCTGCTGACTGCAACAGATCAACACTTCTGAAAAATCACTCAGGCTTTTCAAGGCATTGAATACATGCCAGTCCTCCTGTTACAAGGGCAGGGATGCACTACCTGTCCTCGTTCTGCTCTTGTGAGCATTGGCGAAACAACATCTATAAAGGTCCAAGGTTCTCTGATGGCCTCAACAGGATGAAGTTTGTTCAGACCTCAGACTCTCCAGGCAAGACCACAGAACTGCATAATGGTGAGGACAAAATCAGGCTAGTGAGCCAGGATGCAGTGCCATTTATATTCTAATATCAGGGAACATGTTGATCACAGCAGCTGTAATCATCAGGAGCTCCTAGCACCCATAAAAACAACACAGAATCCATGATTATCCAATTAATTAAGAGTCTTTAGAGCAACTCTCTCTTCGTATATAAATTAGCACAGTACTTTATCATTTTCGCCATCTTATCCCAGCCTTCACAAAATGCACTAAATATAAAATAAAATTTCGTGCTCATTATGGGTGACTGTTTTGAGCACAAAACAGTCACAAGCCAGATCTCAAAGTGATACATATGCACAGTGCAAAATGAAATAGTAACCGTAACAGAACTTCTTTACAACTCTATATACTGCTTAATCTAAATGAAAATTACATATGTTGAAATATCTAAGAGTACGTTGTTTAAATTACTGCTTAAAATGATTATACATACTCAGAAAGTCGATTGAACTAGAATGTCATTATAAGTCTCTGGACATACTTAGACACATTGCATATGTATTTACATATAATGTGTGAAACACATAGGTAGTCATATCCAACTCCAAGTCTAGTTCTCTATCTCATGAGAAATTTAGAACTTGGTTTAAGGAAAGCAGCTGTTTCACGGATGTATCTGATTTCAGTCTGTGTAGTATCACTCACTGCAGTCATACATTAAATAAAACACAGCTGGACAATGCTCCACCTATTTCACCACCCTCTCTGCTAACTGTTTAGCACTAACATCTGTTGAAAACAAACTTTAGGAAGTAGGGAGATCATGAAAATACCCCTTTATTTTAAAATATTTTGCACTGGAAGAAGTTTTTGCTTACTCATGAAGAAAGCATCACATATATTCAATCAGGTTTTAATTATGAGATTTATACCTAGAGTTGCAATAAACCTGTTTAATGAAGCTGTCTTACAAAAAATATATTATTACAAATACTTTTAATTTCATATGATCAGTTTAGTTCTGTACCTGCTGCCAAGATACTTTTTAGCTGTGCAGTTCATCTTCTCATCGATAATAATGGACACAAAAATAACTTGTTTGGCTTATAATCTTATTATGAATTCTCTAGAAATGGCATTCAAATATTTTCAGTTAAAGTTAACAAGACTTACATTCTTTAGGAATGAGTATGGTCTCTAGTGTATTATGGCCAATTATTTAAACTGTATCCCCAGAGAAGTACACCTTTTAATGAATGCAACTATGAATCAATTGTTCTCTCTGTAGAGAAAGAGTTGTTCTTTATCAAACTTCCTGAGTTACATGTATGTAACCTATGCCTCACTATAACTTATCTCCTGCAAACCTCCTGTATGTTCCATGGCTCAGAAGCCATTTCCTACGTTTTTTGGTTTTAACTCATTTGTTCAAACTGTAACAGCTTTCCTTTTGTTAAGTATTTTAAAACGTGGGAGTTTTTGGTTTCTCTAATAAAATAAACGTAATGACCAAGAGTCGTACAGAAATGCACTTTTCATTGCTTTTAGGAAATTCACAGCATAATCCTGCTCTTCATCTCACATGCTTCAAGAAATAGTGACCTATGAGCACAATGAGATACATTTGGAGGCAAAACTAGCTTCCTAATATACACATCAAGGACAACAGTCTTTCCATAATTTACAAACCCTATCAGACTCTAGACCACTGAAGTGTTCAGCTTGCTTGAGCAATGCATACACTACAGTATCTAAAAGCCATTTCTCTGATAAGCCAAACCACTCTGGAGCTCATTTCTTGTTAGGTCAGAATGTAGTATTTGTACCTTCCACTTTTATCCTCTGAAAAAAAGGAAAATTTTCTCTAAAGTAACAAAGCTAGCTCAAGAAGGCTCTTTTATTTTTTTCCATTATTTTTCATTATTTCATCTTTCTATTTCTGTAACATTATTCATGTTGTATTAATACTAATAGCACTACAATATTAATAAAGCCAATCATGTTGCTATAATGCTGACTCTTCTCAAATTGTAATTTTGAAATTATTTCTGTTAAATCTTACATTTAATTTTCCAAATAATAAACCAAAGAGAGTTTTAAAATCCTTGTGGGATAGCCTTTTTCCTCAACTATACATGAATCCAAAGTGAAATCCTTTAACCTATTTTCATTGGGGTGTGACAGACTTCAAGATTTAGAATTGCCTTTCATCACTATATTAGATAGTGCAAACATTTAGATAGTTCTTAACTATAAACTGTTTATTACATAAGAGAGAAATGCACTTAGAAATACAGCAGGGCACATTTTATCTCAGCACATGATTGTCAGATTCTTTACTGTGGCTGGCTTCAGGGTACAGATAGTGATGTACTGGCTAACCCAGACGTATACAAAAAGGAATAATATATGAATCTGTTAATATTTGCTGCTGGCAAGCTTGTGTGTGATTTCCAGTTTCTGCAAGAGAGGTCTGGCACATATACGTATGGAATGAAAGGGTGGAATATTATGGATATGGAAAACTTACCTTAAGTTTGAAAGGGGAATATAGTATATTTGGATATCCTTCATCTTGTATTTACACAAGAAATTTCCAGATGTAGCCAGACTGCCCTCTTCAAAGCATGAAGCATGTTACATACTTGGGGAAAATTGGAAGATTTCCCTGCTGTTTAGCTGTAGTAGTGATATTCAGCAAATTTAAGAACAGTCACTGTAAACTGTTTCTATTAAATATTGACATTTCACAGGAATATTTTTAATACTGTGGAGATATCAATATAAACATTAAATTCTATACATTAAAAAATCATCCAAATACACAATGAATATTCCATGGTGAAAAAAAGATGAATAAGACCTAGACGGTGTGAAAAAAAATGTAATTCTCTAATGCTGTGATGGACAAGATGCCAAAGACACACAATGAACTGGTAGAAACTGCATCAAAAAATGCATCTGTATGGCAAAGTTTTCTAGTGGACAGACATAAGACACTTCCGGAATTAATTACTGACAGCCACGTTTTTTGCATGTCAGTACATGCAAAATGAATCCCGTAACTGTGTGAAGATTAAACAACCTCTTGTTCCTAACACATGGGTATAAACCTCCTCAAATGACCTTCCAATTAACGGGAAAGTATTTACAGCAAGTCTCAGATCTTACTACTAGTTTTGATTACTCTGACTTCGCAGCATCAGCTCTAAAATTCATCATGAACAGCAAAATAAAGTTTGCAAAAAAAATTTCCAAATAAGATTTGGACTTGGATTCCCATTAAAAAAAAAAAAAAAAAACCAAAATTTTTCACATAATAATTTTTCATTATCTAAATCTGTGTTCTTAGTTGTACAGTATTATTTCAAAATGGCTCCAGTACTTGTGAAACCTTTTGTCTCTAAAAATTCTACCTTAAAACTTCCAACAGTACCCCACAAAACTAAAAACTAAAATCTTACAGAAACCCTTTCAAAGCAAATCATCACTAAATATAGAAATGTATTTATCTTACATCTATAAATCATGCAATTATTTGGAAAATACTTTTAACATGACTATTTGTAATTAAAATGTACAGAGCTTAGATCTGTTTAAATTCAGGGCATACTGTGACATTCCACGTTTCTTCCCCTTATATTTTGAGGATAGGGTGGCTGAAGGGCATGCGGAAAACAAATTATTGGGATTACCACTTGATCACACCACTTTTGGGAATTTTCATGTGGGCAGTACATTATTATAGTGCTGAATTTCAGTATTATTGTGAATTTTAAGTTCTACAATACTATTTTGAAATTTAGCTGAGTAATTCAAACTGATCAAAATACATAAATTATTCTAGCAATTTAAAATCAGAGTAAGTTTTTAAAACCAGGAGAAAAGAAAATGCTAGCAAAGCAGTAATTCAGCAGAACTGTATCAAATGCTCACTTTAGAGCTGAAGAATGGAGTTAAACCTATGCCTAAGTCTTCTATGAAACAAGAAAGTAACAAAATAGAGGTTAATCACTCACTATAAAAATATTTCCATGAGCACTGAATCAATTTACTTAATGAGAATTATGTGAAAATTTCAAAACATTGCGTCTTTCATGTTCAGAATTACACTATATAAAAACTAAACCTATTACAGATGTAAAAGACAAAGTTATTACAGAAGTATTTGTTGAAACTACTTCTTTGCTACTTATAGCACAGCCAGTAGATAGGTAAAAGCTTATAAAAATTACTCAAAATTTATAACAAAATTTAACATAGCTAGAAAAAAAAAAACAACAAGATTTTGAGTGTACAAGCTGCTTTCTCAAAGGCATTTAAAAGATATGAACACTTCTCTTACAAACTGCCTCCTCAATGTCTTTGTTAATATTTTTATCACAGCTGCAATGATATATCATAAAATAGGTGATGTGTGAAACTGTGCAACACGATTCAGCCTGGCATACACAGAGAAGTTGTTTATGCAGTCCTGTGCTGAACACACCCAGGAAAAGATGGAGGAAAAAAATTCACATAACAGGTAGCCTCATCAGGTGGTTTGAAAGATTAAGAAAGGCTAACTAAAAAGTCTAGCTTTTTTACCCCAAAAATCCCTAATTGTAACTAATGAAAAAACATCTCCAGCTTTCCTGCTTATTGTGGAAAATGAAGGGAGATTTTGTGTTCACTGAAGAGATTTCAATTTTAATTCATAATATGCTTCAGAAATTATTTCAGTCTTTCCCTATCTCTAAGAATGAGACCTTTCCATTCTTGGACAGGAAAATCTGGACACAAAGGTTTAGTGATGGCAAGACACTCTGTATTCTTGATACTAAAGACTGACTCCATGGATCAATTTGTTCAGAAATATATACTACTAGGGGTTTGCAAAAAGCTCTGAATGGCCAAGCACAGGCAAGATGAGGAATTTGAACTTATTTGAACTGCAGCTAAACCTAGTGGTTTTACTGCATTGCCCTGTGAACCAAGAATTTTTGAGTACTGTCTTATTGTGACCACTAATGCTCTTCAACTTTTCATATTTGCCAGACACTTTTCTCCATGTCTCAGAACATTTAAATTGAGAATGTTCTAATGTGCTGTGTTATGATTGACTATTTCACACTGTTGTTTCCACTATTCATTCAAAGTTTGAAGGAAGTTATTTTTTATGTCCTTTGAAGCTGTTATTTTAAGCCAAGTTGACAGTGTTCATAATATTTCAAATACGCTGACAGATTGCTCTGCTAATGTGCACTGTAAATGCACATGTACACGAACCTTAAAGAAAAAACATGCACTGACAAAATAACATACATGAGAAAATAACACAGATTTATGACAAAATAAAAAAATCCTCCGAGGCAGGTGATTATAATGGATCATGATCCTGCTGAGGAAGTCTGGAAAAAGGCAAGGCGAAGCCGGAATGCATTTGGCTAACTTCAGCACTAGCAAGTTACCAATGTCAGTGTCATGAATTAAGAAAAAATTTTCCTCCAAAAGTTCCAAAAGTGTTTTTACTCTCACTGCATACAGCTGGGAGATTTGGAATCATACCAAAAAAGAGTGGAAGTAAAAATCTGAATGAAACATTCATGGTGTTCATTACTAGTCAGAAGTGAATTGATCACACACTAAAATCAATCCCTAAGCAAAGAACATTATTTAAAAAGAAAAAAAAGAAAAAAAAAAAAAAAAAGAAGATTCTGAGAGAGTTCAAAAGTGGCTCGGAAAACAAAACCAACCACCTGATGAAGATAACTTAAAAAAAACCAACTACTTAGACTTCAGCAGAATGGATAAAATATGACATAGAGAAGATCTTGTCTTCCCCTAAATAACAAATCAACAATTACTTAATCACACCATTCTAGACCAAGTTCTACACCATGGAGCAGTGTACAACACAGGTGATGTGCCTGTGGTGATGGGGATGCCACTGCACAACATATTCATTTTTAATTTCTTTACCCTTTGATAGAGACATCAGTATGATTCCTCTAGACAGGTATAACAAGTAATGTAGGAAGCAGAGAATTAAAAAACCTATACCAGTGTCAGAAACTATGACAAAGGAGATTTGTGGGGTAGCTTCTGTCTTGCAAAGTGGCACAGTGATGGCTTCCCACCAACACCACCCCACTGTACCTGCTTCTAATGAGTGTCCCTTTTGCTCTTCGACAGTGCATCATCACCTCTTTCCTTTTGGGGTATTCATTTCTGCCCATACTGCTTCATACTCTAATAGGACAAGAGGGAGCAGGCAGGAATAGATGCACAAAAAGTTCCACCTGAACATGAGGAGGAACTTCTTTACTGTGCAGTGACTCAGCACTGGAACAACTTGCTCAAAGAGGATGTGGAATCTCCCTCACCTGAGGTATCCAAGAATGATCTGGACACAATCCTGTGCCGTGTGCTCAGGGATGACCCTGCTTGAGCAGGGAGGTTGGACCAGATGACCCAGTGTGGGCCCTTCCAGCCCGACCCATTCTGTGATTCTGTGAAGAGTTGATGAGCCTTTTTGAGTAGGAAAGCAGAGACTTTACATTTTCACTGAAGTAAACAGAAGCCTCCCCCTCTAGTAGGCACTGTGTTTGACTCAACTCAAAAATAAATGCATCTAAAAATCTTCACAGACAACCAGGATAACAGCCACTATGGGTGTGTATCTAGTGTGAGCCATAATATCTGGATGGACAATCTTCGTGGATATAATTTGTACTGTTAGTGTCTTATGCAGGAACAGTGCTTTGGGCACTCGGGATCAGCATTAAACTGTCATTTACATTCTTGCACAAAGGCAAAATCAAATTCAGACAGTCACAACAGACCTTTACTGCATCATCCCTGTCATGACAGTACAGTCAAATAAGCAACAGTCAATTTTAAACATCTTCCTGAATCTCTCCTTTCAGATGAATATGGACCAGGCAAATAGCATAAATACTGATGCCAGGATCATTCTGAACTGATCAAGAGTAAGAAAATCTAGCAATTATTTTCTGCTTTCAAACACTTGTGACTTTTGCTACTGACTCAATAGAGCTTTGTCAAGGTAAACACAAACACTCTCTTAATTTTGACTTGAAAGCCAGTTGTACTGCAGCACAGCAAAATCTGCATATATATAGCTCTACACTTGTTTTAACAGAACCAAATGGTATTTGCTGGATATGAATTACAGCTTTCTCCTCAAAAGCCAGAAGTTAATATTTCTACTATATATTTCTTCATGAAGTTTAACCCTCACACCTCGATCATCCACAGCTTTACCATTTTCCTACATCACACACAGTTTGTACCCCAAGAACAGCATCAATTTGTAATAACTTAGCATTTTCCTGTTCACCTTTACAAGCATCTCTCTATCCTGTCAGGCTAGTGCATGTTTCCACCATTCCACTGCAGGAGTCAGTGTCATCCTCTTCTTTCTAATTGTTATGTTGAACACATGCTGCATTCAAAAATTTTTTTCTGATCCCCTTCCCATCCCCAAATGTAAGATGATGGCTTTTTCTAATTGTTTAATCAACATGCCTTTTGAAACACTTGATTCTAATTATACTCAGGGATCTCCAGAGGATACCAGCAGTCTTAGGTAAGAATATCACAAAAAATACAATTTACCTGCTCCTTCACCCAAAAACCTTGCATGCTTCTTAATGAAACCAACAAAGGCAAAGACAAAAACTCTTTAGACATTAAAAATACAAACCCAAGAACACCACCAACATAATTTCTACTAGAAAATCACTTTAGTCTTGCCTTGTTATACAGGGGTCACCCACTAGAAATTGCACAAGACGCACAGGATATATCTTTAAATTATTCATAATCACCTTAAACTGCACTCAATCAGCATTGCAATATGTCATCGTACAGCCAGAGAAAAGTTCAAAAGGAAAAGCACATGAAAAAGCAGACTACCAAGAGCACTATTGTTAAAACTACACCAGAAAGCTTAATATTTCAATACTGTATATGTTAAAATAAACAACATACACAGGTGATGAAAGCCAGTCTCTGAAAAATTTATTATTCTGTTAGAACAAGTTTACACTTAGGATGAATTCTCAAGCTTCGTGCCATTAGGAAGTTTTACTAGGTTTATAGTGGAAATAAAAACAGAAATAAAAATAGATTGCAATCTCAAAATACAGGCTGTACTTTGAGTATGATCCAAAGGCTTTCTTTTCCTTTTAAATCTATACATTACCTTCTGCCTCCAGCAATCAAATCTTGTTAAATCTTTGTAAAAAGCTGCCCAGATTGTCTGTTTTCCTTTTAAAAATCAAATATCTTGAAATACGAAGTTGAACAGACTGCACTAGTTCAGTTTTACTTACCAAAGCTATCCTACTGGAATTGTACAGCTTTCAGAGATCTATAACACCAGCTTCCCAATCCTGCTTTTCTTGCCTCATTTCCTCTGTGTTCTCATTTTGGCTTTAAAAAAAATTGACCCTATTTCCATTTTCTCCTCCAATGCACACCATTGCTACCTATCCCACTGAATCTTCTTTGCATAAGATGGGCATAAAGAGAGAATATAGATGATTTACTAGGCTGATTATTTTTCAAAGCAGTAAACCTCAGCCCGATGAATTTGCACTTGATGTTGGAAAATTAAACTCTTGGAACTGGACTGGTTTGTAAGCTATACTACACAAAGCAACAGTGAGCACTGAATGCTCTAAGCTTCAAGTTATAATATAGTAGCAAGAATATAGTTCAAACCATAACTACTGTAAATTGATTATTTAGTTCAATACGAACAGAAATATTTCCTGATTTTGATAAATTTGAAATAGTTTCCATTCTGACTCCTTCTGACTGTAATGCATTTACATATGTAGTTCAAATTTGCCTCAGTGTTTATTTTTACACATTAAACAATATAACATCAGCCATTTAACATGCAGCATTGGCTGTATCATCTCCCACTTAGATGCTCTTCTTATCTACCTATTATATGGATTAATGACTGATTTCAGTATCAAGTTTTAAGAGCTAGCCCACAATACATTCAACATCTCAAATAAATTATATAACAACAAGAAATTACAGCTTTTCTCACAAGCATTCCATCTTAAATGAATAACAATCTAGATACAAATATATGGTCAACTTTTTTTTTTTTTTTAATGCAGACTACCAAGAGTTTTCCCAGAATTTTGAACTTAGTAGCAGCAGACTTAATGATCAGTTGTGGAAAACCAGAAGAAACACTAAGTCATGCCTACAAGTTATTTGATTTTCAGGACAGAGGAGAGAAGAGGGGAAATAAATAAAAATATAAAAGTGCCAAAACTGATCTTATGTGTTTCAACATTCGCAGTCGAAATAATAGAAGCATATATTGCTATCAAATACTGGACTTACAGTCATATTCCTATCCCAGATCTGGATAGAGCCATCTTGACAGCCAGCTGCAATAAGTTTCCCATCTCTGCTGTATGTGCAAGTTGTAGGAATCACCCGTTTTCCTTGAACTGATCGCGGCTTAAAGACGCTTTTGTGCTTTTTTTCGTTGTTAACATCCCAAGTCCTCACAGTTCTGAAAAAGGAGTTTAAATAAACAGGTTTTTTAGACAATGTTAATATATATAAAATAATTCTTCTTGTGATAAAACCCAAACAATTTTTCCAGCACAGATGGCATATAATATTGTTCAAATGAAATTGTAATGGCAAAATAGCATTTAAGATATGTGGACAACTTTTCAATAAGAAACATCATGTTCACTAAAATGCATCTGAAGATTAAAAAAAAATTTAAAAATAAACAAAAAAAACCCCAAACCAAAACACTTTTCCCCAAAACTCTCATGTAAATACATAAATTATTTGGAATTTGGAAGATAGCAAAAAGTTAATACACAGCTTTTTAATAATCTCCACTGCCACTGGAAATCAAGAAGAAGAAAGTATTCAGTCTTCTACAAAGAATAAATCCTTCAGTAAATAGCCATGAATCTTATACAAATTCATAACTTCAACCAACTTCTTAACTATTTGGACATAGCAAAATCTGAATATTTTGCTTTTAAATAGCTGGTTATTCTTCACACTTCATTTTTAAAAGGCATTTTAAACATTAATTGTAATACTATTGCAGTTCTCTTCCACTAATCCTGAAGGTGTTAGAGCTCTGTTATAAAAATGCTCTTCAAATATTTTAGAAAGAATAATTTATGTAACTTTTTTTTCAAGTTGAGTTTTTCCCACATTATTAGCAAAACAAATACATCCTTTTTCGTTTTAATGGAAAAAGAGTATCTGTCTGGATCTTCACTGTTCCTTAGATACAGAAAAACACCCAAATGAGAATGAACTAAAGCACTAGAATACAGGTGGACCCTTTAAACTGTCTTAGATACAAATGTTTTCTGTCCATGTAATATGTTGAGGTCTTTCCATATAAAAATTCAAAACTCTTCTGGCATCTAATGCAGAGAAGAGTTTCAGAATTTGGCAAAAGAAGGAAAATCATTCATTTAGAAAGAAAAAAGTCTCAAGGTTCTCAGGACAACCCCATTTGTTTAAACTATACAAACATTGCCTGTGATCCAACAGCACATAATTCACTGGTCTTTAGCAAAGCAAATACAACTTTAACAGAGGCTGCCATTTTTCCAGAAGGAGACAAGATACCCCAGCACAACACCAGAAACTTCCATCAGAGCTGCAAGACCAGACAGGCCTTAGAGCTGACATATAAATAATTTGAGAATAAAATAGACAAGAAAATGAGCTGGAAATACCTCAGAGAGGTTACAAGTAATTGCATGTTTAATGACAGTAATGAGAAATCAGGAATTTTAAGTTAAAATGAATAGGTAGAATTAATCTCCAGTTGTCCATAAGAAGTCAAGGTTAGTTTCATTTTAAAAAGTCTTCAAATCTCCTATCTGTAAGACATCACTTCATTGCCTTTTTTGGAGATCTAGCATAAGACATTCAAGTGTTCTCATGATTAGTTTGGGTTTGAGGTTTTGGCAGGTTTGTTGTTTGGTAGTTTTAACTACAATTTTTATTTTAAATGAAGCACAATATTACAATTATGATTAGGCTGATTTAGAAGATCTTCAGAAGTTGCGTTCATCCTCAAACCATTATATGATTCTGAGATTCCTTTTTTCATCTCCTTGTGTAGTCAACAACCATCTCAGTCGCCTGCCTTTCATTTACACTTTCTCCTACTGTGATACTTCATCAAAACTTGAGTCATTTCTATTCCCCCTCCTTTATAATAATCAATCCCTCCAAAATCAGATTTGAACGTTGTGTAGCTTCAGCTTCTCTTCTTCCTTCAGTGGTGACCATCTCCTGCAGAAAAGCTCTGTTCTCTCTTACAGTGCAAGTTCCCAAGGACTGCCCTGGCACACGCCTTCTCAGGTGGTGCACCTGGTAACACAGATATGCCTGCTATCCCCTTTCATTTCAGATGCCTCACAAGCATCTCAGATGTAATTTAGAAAACATCTCTTCAGAATTATTTGCCATCCTAATTCTTTATTTCTGCTGGCATGGAATGACTTTTTTAAAGCCTTATTTCCTCTTTTTAGGGCTCACTATCCTGTCAAAACCTCAAAAATTGGCTACACTAAGAGCATATTCAAACTTTTTTAATCATTTTGCCTTTCTACTGTAAAGGAAGCAGAAGCATTTTTATACTCTCATTCCTTATAAAACACATTAAAAGAAGTATGAGCCCTAAATCAGCTGTAATATCTGCAGGTCAGTTGAAAACAAGTCCTCGGAACTGCTGCTTCCACTGCAGATAGTTGGCCATATTCCCACACATATGAGTTACGTGCCCTGCCAAAAATGCCCACACAGCCTACAATATATATTTAATATTCCCTTACTGTGTCCCCACACTGAGCATGTGCTTGCTGTTGCCTTGCTGCTACTAGATCTAATGAAAAAAATTCTACTAAAAGTAAGTATTTTATAAGAAACCACCTATATATTAGTTACAAATTTGTCAGTCACTCCCCGAGAGCCCTTAATTCTTGAGCTAACACTGAGATCCTTCATGTCTTCTTTCACATAATATATTTTAAGTATTTTTATTCTTTATGGAAATAGGAAATATTTCCTATTTTTATTTTTAAATGAACATCATATTGCAAACATATTTCATAATACTATGTGCAAAATTTCAGCTTAGCATGATTTCTGACTGAATCACCACAAGCAAAAACAACAGGACTAATTTGTAAACTATGTATGTTTTATATTTTCTTTCAGACCAGTGAGAGTCAAGAAGCAGGGATGATTGAAGGACCTTAGGGACATAACTTCACTGGAACAAAAGGAAGTTTAGGACATTGGGAAGAATTTTTTCACTGGAGAGGTGATTAGACACTGGAATGGGCTGCTCATGGAGGTGGTAGAGTCACTGTCCTTGGAGGTGTTAAGGAAAGACTGGACATGCCACTCAGTGACATGGTCTGGTTGACCACAGTGGTGTTGGGTCCCAGGCTGGAATCAATCCCAGAGACCTTTTTCAACTGATTCTGTGGCTGGACACGCCCCAGCCATGGCACTCACAGCCCAGAGAGCCAAACGTGTCCTGGGCTGCATCCAGAGCCCCGTGGGCAGCAGGGCAGGGAGGGGATTCTGCCCCTCTGCTCTGCTCTGCTGAGCCCCACCTGGAGCACTGCACCAGAGCTGGGGTCCCTGCAATAAAAGGACATGGACCTGCTGGAGCAAGTCCAGAGGAGGCAGCAAAGAGGATCAGGGGGCCGGAGCACCAATCCTATCAGGACAGGATGAGAGAGTTGGGTTTGCTCAGACAGGAAAAGAGAAGGCTCTGGGGAGACCAAAAGCAACTTCAAATACTAAAAGGAGGCTTGTAAAAAAGATGGAAAATTATTTTTACACAAGCAGATAGTGATAGCACAAGGGGGAACAGTTTAAAGGAGGAGAATTTTAAGATCAATATTAGGAATGAATCCTTTACTGTGAAAATTTGAGGCACTGGCACAGGTTGCTCAGAGAAGTTGCGGATGTCACATCCCTAGAAATGTTCAAGATCTGACTGAACAAGGATCTGAGCAACCTGGTCTAGCAGGTGGCATCCCAGACCCTGGCTGGAAGAAGGGCGAGTTTGAAATTAGATGACCTCTGAAGTCTCTTCCAGCCCATACATTTCTGTGATATTGTGACTTACATCTAACTCCTCCCATTTTAGCCAGAAGGAAAGGAAATAAAAAGGAAAAAAAAAAAGCATAGAAATTCAAATAATTCACCTTCAGGTAAGATTGTCTTTAAATTGGCAATATGGCAAAAATATATGGACTACTTCCATATATTCTCTCCCCTTCTGCTACTGACCCTCAAACAACATACCATATAGCAGTCAACTCAGGATATATTATGTAATTATGACTCTGGGGTTTTTTTCTGGAATTTTTCCGGGTTTTTTTTCTGCCGTGGTTTTTTTTTGTACCATTTAATTATTTCCTCTTCCTCAGACATAATGAAAAAATAAATGAAATTGCATTACAGAAGTTCTACTTTCACTTCTTTGAGCTCAGTCTTCTGTTTGTATTGAAACAAGAAAAAAATTTACCCCTGAATGAATCAGATAATGTCCAGGGCACTTATTTTGTTCAAAAATGCCCTCTTCCTAAGAGTATCTCCTCAAAAGTAAAAATGTGGGACATGAAACAATAACACTGTTTTATGCTCTATGTGCATCACTTGGCAGAAGTACATAATTTATCTGCTGACAGGCAGAACTAAGGTATTTTTGAACTCTGGTGAAAACAAAAGAAAAAATTTCCTGAATGAGTCTTTTTTTTCCACCTGAAAACAAACTGTATTTAATTAAAGTTTGTTCTTTAGAACAAACTAGCCATAGAGATTTTTTTTTAAATATCCTTCTAACATATACTGTTGTTTGCTCATTACATCAAGTTTTAAAACACTGAATGATAAGCACTCCCATCAACATTTATGATTTCTCTTTCACAAATTCCTTTTTAATTCAAATATCCATGAAGAAGGCTTCACATACACATGTTTAAATTTAACTTCTTAAATTATGGATTCCACATCTGCAGAACAGATTTTGCAAAAGTGATTTTGTAAAGTTCTTATATTTGCCAAGAGCAATTCAAAGCAACTTAGAAAACGAGGGGAATGTTCTTTTGGAAAGGTAATGTGGATATTTTCGTGACCACTGAGAAGTTCAATGACACATAATAAACAAATAATTTAATTACAGAGGTTCAAGGGGAGGTTTTGGCAGGTTTTTCCCCCAAAAATGCTTTTTCTCTCTTTTTCCCCTTTTTTCTCATGTTCTTATGATGTTATTACTAAGTTAAAATTTCTAATAAAATTAATTATTGGCAATGCTGCTGCATTACACAAATTATTATAGTTATGTAGCTGCATTTCCCAGACTGCAAGTACAGAAAATTTCTATCATGAGTCAGCTACACACTGCCCTAATACAATCTGTTTAAATTCAAGAAGTGAAGCAATGCTTCAACTTCAAACGCCAGACCTGCCAAATTCTACTAAGCTTTTTCGTCTGTCCTACCTCCTCTGTTTCTGCTGGACTGGAAAACTGTATTGCACAATGCTGAATGTTATTGGCATTTAATATGTTAAGTCTACTCTGAAAAATTAAGTCTACTCTTATTACTTGAAATACAAAAGCGAAGAGTATGTTATTATTAAAAGCACAGATCAGGCTTAATATTGTACATCTAATAACCAAATTACAGTGCTCACCTTTGCAATGCATTATAGTGAATACTTATGTAATACAAGGTTGCAAAGCTGTAATATACTTCAAAATCATCATACAAATATGTTGGTAATGGAATTGATCATACTAGTACAAGATGACACAAAGTCATCAGTGATAGAAAATAAATTTTTAAAGAGTTATATTAAGACTCTTTATAAAAGAAAAACAAAAAACAACTCATCTTACACCAAGCGGTTTTAAAAATCTCTCTTATAACATAGAACAAATGTACATGGAAAATGAAATTAAGGAATTTATTAATATGGTGGAAAATTGCCTAAAGCAGAATATGTAAAGAGGTTAGTTAAGAACCAGCTGCAAAGTTCTGCTAGGATGTACTTCATGTATATGGAGGTACAATATGGAGGCGCAATATATGGTGTATTTGTCAGCAAGGAAACTTTTATTATTGTGTTCTTTCTGCTCTCTTTCAGCAGAAATAAATTACAGTCTTCTTCTGTCAAGCACGAGACACAAGGAAGATTGAGTCACCTGCCAAACAATGAAAAAATTTGTACACACAAATAGGTGGAGAAATCCAGAGAAACTTTCCATACTTGGTTGGAAGAAAAACTTCTAAATAAGCTACCTACTTCCAGCATTGTAACAGAATGAAAATAATTCAAACCAGAATACAAGAAAATCCACATCCAACATACGTAAAATCATAACTACCCAAAAATACAGACACAACTTAGTAATTTATAATGATTCCAAGTTTCTGACACTTAAACCCTAGAGGTAAAAAGCGAAAGAGAAACATTTAACAGAGCAAAAAAAGTATGTGATATACAGCAAATCAGCTAAGAAACTACAAAACCATGTTCTTCCATATTTTCAAATTAAACTGGTAGTTTTTTTTGACAGAAGGAATTACCATAATTTGTATGTACAAAGTACATAACTGAATCTTAATTACTGGGGTGGAGTAGATTAAAACCTAATAACAATGAATGAGAACTGCTCCCATTCTCCACTGTGAAGGAACCAAAAAGCAAAAATCTCAAAGCTGAAATGGCACATAAGCATGTCTGAGAGAGCATGGAGAGTAAGTGTTCTGAATTACTACGCAAAAATCCTGCTGATGGCCAATACATGAAACATCTGAGTAAAACTAGAAGAACATTAGCTCAGCTAAGAAATCAGAACCGATGGAGCACTGTGCAGCACATTCATGGGAGGAAAACAGCAGCAGGAAATGCTAGTGAGTTATGATAAACAATCACTTCTGACTGAGAACACACTCATTCAGACACAAAGGGTTACCCACCAATATGCCTGTGTGACCCTTCCGAGGTTCTACTGTGAAGACACAGTAGAATACCTATTGATAGAACCTCTAACTTACAGCATAAACAGTCTGTTTTTAATGAAATCAAAGATCACAAGCTTTTTAGACTGAGTAATTTGCGCTTTTTCCCAGATTAAACCACTAGGTATGGCTAACAATACAGAAAGACACTCTTAAGCTTAAAAATTTAAGAGTAGAAACAAATTTCCTAGAAACAAGTAATCAAATAACATAATACAAGTGTTTTACATTTTTTTAATCAGATCCTGTACATAAAATGGTACTATACTTGTACATGGACTGCATACCTACTTCAGCTGTTCCCTTCTACATACCTCTCCAAAGTGATGGAAAATAGATCTTTTGGAATTTTGCACAATTTTTTACATACTTGTTTCAAAACCTGAAGATTCCCTTAAAGTATCTACAGATCAGTTCATCAAAATTACCAATCCCAAAATTCTATCATTTTTAGAGATTCTAGCAGACATGTCTGCATATCACATGGGCAGAAAGAAGGAGTGGCAAAGTACTACACAGTCAAAACCCAATTCTACATTTTAAATGTTGACATTTATTAACTATCAACAGCTGTTAAGTCAAAGCTCAAGGAGCATCAAGTCACACAAACAGAAATATTTCAGAATGGATCATACAAGAAGTTCCAAGATTCTGCTCTATACCGTCTTCCCACCTTCATTGTGAATTTCCCACTGAATTCCCAAAGCAAAATTCAGATAAATACCTTGATATACCCAGTCTTCAAAGCTTTAATTCAAAACAGTAAGTTTCATTTGGGACCTAGAAGTTTCACAAGACCTTTTCCTTCTAAAAATTCTAAGACAGCCACAATTTGCTTCGAATGTAATTGCTACATTGGAAGACAGTATAACATATTAATACACAAATCATATACAGAAAAGTCAAGATCAAAAGGAAAGTAAATGATGGAATTTTTTCAATAAAAACAGAGCACCAATACTACATGTCTATTCCATTAGCAGTTAATAGTAAGTTCCAGTGCAGTTACTGATCATCAGTAGAATTTTCCTCACATCAAAACAAATACTCTGAACATAAACAAAACAAAAGGTTTTGTAAAACTTTAATAAGCTCAGAAGAAAAAATAAAAAGAGCTTTTATGGGGAAGAACACACAAGCAGAAAAAAGGCTGAGAAGGAATATGAAAGTGAAAAGTAGATCAATTGTCTAAAACTCCAAAAAAAAATTAAGATGACTGCAGGACAGAAAGCAGTATTTGAGGGTATGCAGGAATGCAATACCAGTAAGAATCCTCAGTTCTAAGCAAGGAGGAATAATATTCAACATACATGATACATTCAGTGCTGCTTAGAATACAGAAAAATAGAAGAAATCTAAAAACATTGATTACATTCTGAAGATAGGATAATTGCTAGGAGATGATATGGGAATGGGATAAAATTCCCCCCTCATCTCATCAAATCAAAGCAACAGCTTCAAGAATCTATACACGAGAATAAAATACATGATAGGGCAATTATGTTATGGAAAGGATACTTTTCTGAGAGGAGACTGCACTTAAATACATTCAAATTCTATAGAAGATGATTCAGAGGCAAATCACTGAGGCATTAAAAAGAAACAAACAAAGCTCCAAAAAGACCACCAAATTTAAAAACAAACAGTGTAAAAACCAACACACAAACATGCTCCAGAGGTCTGTTTAAAATCCCAAAAGAGTAAAAGAGGTCTCTTCAGCCTAAGAAAATGGTCTCCAAATCAAAGGAATACACTGTACTGAAAACAAAGGCTGCAGAGCTAACAGGTTAATTAAGAATAATTCATTCAGGGGTTCCAGTCTGTGTTGTTGTGATGGGTTCTTTCTAAAAGAATTTTTTCTCAAGTTTAACTCATGGATTCAGTCTGTTTGCGTCCCTTCCAACAGCCAATATGCAAGCAAAACCTCAGCATGATCATCATACCCAAGTTCCTATAAGCCTTTCTCCCTTAGTATTTCCTTAAATATTAAACTATTTTCCTTTCATAGTCCCCTGAAACACTGACTATATTTGATTGCATTAGTGATAAATATTTGGGCAGCTAAACTACACTAAGAGAAAAAAATTCTTGCTGGTTTTGAATTACTTTTTCACTGGGACTGACAGCTAATTTACTTTGTTTCTTATTGATGATGTCTTCACATACAAATCTGATTGAAGAAAAAGGCTGTTTATCTTTGCATCAACCATTAAGATGGCAATCATGGATGACTGCAACAAAGTGTATAGTTCTTCAGTTCAAATCAGCAAGGTACCTAAAAGCAAGTCTTCAGAAAGCAGTGCACTGACTAGCTTAGAACAGTATGCCCTGGAAATATTTTCTTCCAATGAGTAATAGATTCAGTGATTTTAATGAAGGATATTGAGCTTAAAGATAAGGAGTCAATATGCTTTTAACTTAAGATTAATTCAAAGTCTTTGTTAATGCTGTGCTATTTAAAAAACCTGAGCACTGGTAGCACTTCACACACAAGAAGTCCTTCATTTACTATCCAAGCAACACCTAACTTCAATATTATTACTTCTATACAGAACATTAGATAAATTATAGGTATTACGTGATTCAGCTCTGTTGTGATAGTAAAAGCAGATGCAATTTTATGTCATTTTCCAAATGGGGCAAGCAGGCAATGAACTGAGATCTCATCTCCCACTTAGAAAAGATAAAGTGGGATGTAATTAATCTCCCTAGGGGATACATCTGATTAAGACCAAAGGGGAAGACTTCTGGTAAAGAACATCTTGACAGTTCAAGTTACCGTCACCTGCATGAATTGAAATTACTCAAGAGCAGTCTTGCATGATACTGCAAAAGGAGGAGGGGTTAATCAGTAGGAAAACAGGATGCTTTCTAAAGAGCTGATTAGTCATGGCTATAAAATAGCTTACGCTCACTTAGATCTCAAGTTTTTTTCACTCCATTAAATAATTTAAATTGGAACTAACACTCAGCTGAACTCTCTGTTACACTAGTGAAAAATCAACTGAAATTAAAACAGTCAAGGATTGAAAAGCTCTCTGAAGCAACACCTCAGCTGACCCTACACACATTAGTTTTAAATCTTGTGCTGTCATCTTAGATCTCACTCAGACAATTTTCTGCAGGTCCATTAGCAACTGCAATGTAACAAAGGCAAATAACTAAAGGGAGCAAATTGTAAGCCCTAAATGCATTTGGATTTTTGAAGTTATAAAATATATTCTAAACAATGCAAACTTTGACTCAGCTGCTTGTATTAACCATGCACTTTGGGCTACAGAACATATTGAAAGTAAGTTTTCACTTTGTCTTTCTGTACGAAGTACCAATCTTCATACATTGCAGTAATCACATAAAAACACACTTTAAAAGACCAGGACAAGCTGCAGCATATAAGGTAAACGTAAATTTAGGCACTTGTATTTATATTTTCTGGAATATCCACCAAAGTCTAAGACACTTTCCTCATCCTTACAAGAATATAGAAAGGAAAAGAGCATCTCTTCAGGAAAAGAAATCACAGTTCTTAGGCTCAGAACTCCAGATAGTCATGATACAGTCCCACATCTGTCTGGATAACCACAGAGAACATTTTTCCATGTATCATCATCATGGTCTTGCTCATACCACAACACTTAAGCTACTGAGGAAGTCCATGTATTCTTTCCTTACTTTTGTGTTAAGTTGAAAGTTTAAAGCAATAGATTGGCAGACAAAAGAGTAATAAAATTTACGATTCCCAAGGATAAACACTAAGGGATTTATGCTCCCTTATTAATTATATTCTTCACATAGGGGGAAATAGTGGGGATTTTGCTGAGTTTAAAATGTGTAGAATTAAAAATAGTAAAGGCAGGACACAAATAACTAAGACAATACCTATAAAAATCTGATTTTCCTTTCAAATAAAAAAACAGCAGAGAAGTGACGTTTCATAGCCTAATTTGATAAAAATATCAAATAGCTCTAGAGTTTGAACATGTTACTTGTAGTCCTCTAGTCTTCTGTTTGCTTGAAGCCCTGCAATTTCTGATTGTTCACAAATTCACCTTTTAGTTCACTACACAGCCTACTGCTACCTGACCAGTATGATCTGAGCTGGCTTTGCACTAAACAGGGAATTGAAACAGATGACCTCCAGCTGTCCTCTTCAACCTAAATTATTCTGTGACTACAGACAACTCAAAAGGGTACTCTACCTTGCATTTAGAACATATTATATTCAAATATTCCTGGCAGGGACCAACACTTCTTATATCTAAAATTCTACGAACCATGAAAAATCTGCTCAAAAGCTAGTAAAAATAGAACAATGTCCAAAGTCACAACAAAGACATACAAACGTCACCAGCATCTCCAACTTTAAAAGCTACAGGGAAACAGAAAAATCTGAGACTGACAGAGACTAGAAAATCTGCAGAAGCTCCTGCTCCAACTTACATCTATTATCCTAAATGCTGTAAAGACTTCTTATGTCTCCACTTCCTAACTGCATGCATGAGCAGTTAAAACTACCCACCAACATACCACAGCAATCAAATTTTAACTAGCAGCTGAGAGCACTACTATAGAGGTCAATCAAGTAGCAGGAAAAATCTCAAATTTTTTTTTTGTTTGTTTTTCTCTAGCTAGAATTCATGGATACTTCCTCAATAATTCAGCTATTCTTTGAGTGAGTGCAAATACCCAGCTCTACCCTTTCTTTTTACCTAAAGCATCAGCAAAATTTTTACTTCTTACTTTCTTAGAATCACAGACCAGAATCACAGAATATCTCAGATTGGAAGGGACCCCATCAGGATCATTGTTACTCGCAGATCTACATAAAAGTAAACCATCTGACTAAAAGCCTCATTCAGATGCTCCTCGAACAGTGCCAGGCTTGATGGTGGGACCAATTCCCTGGGGAATCTCTTACAAGGACCAGCCACGTTCTCAATGAAGAACCTTTTCCTAATGTCCAGGCTGAGCTTCCACTGATGCAGCTTCATTCCATTTCCTCATGTCCTGCCACTGGTGACCAGAGAGATAAGATTAGCACCTTCCATCTGCTGCCCCTCAAGGGGAAGGTGAACACTCCTGTCCTCCAGGCTGAACAAGCTCAGAGACTTCAGCAGCTCCTCCTAAGTCTTGCCCTCAAGACCTTTCTTCATTTTGGTCCCACTTCTCCTGGTACACTCTAACAACTCTATGTCCTTATGTCCTTATCCTGTGCCACCCAAAATTGTCCCCAGGACTCCATGTGAGACCCCCACCAGTACAGAACAATAATTTAGCATATTTTGGTCCCACATTTCCTCTGCATTGTAGGAAGTTTCTCTTCTGATTTAAATTTTTAATTTTTAAGATGATCTACCTGAAGCTGTGTGTATCCTTTAAAAACAAAGTTATGCTGTAAAAATGTCAGTTGAAAAAGCCCTCAAATGTAAGCTCTTACCATTGACTGCATATCTTCTTGCAGCAGCTAACATCTGAATCAAGAAAAACTTCAGAAAAAATATTAATGTAAACGCACATAGTTTATAAAGACAAAAATAGCTTTACTAACCCTTTTGTAAACACACAGCTTTCAGCAAGGGCCAGTACAGTCATTATTCAAACTCTTCTTAACCAGGCCTGCTCATTTGCCGTACTCTCTTAATCTGCTCTGTACTGTGGATGTATCTATAAACAGATAAGTTAGTCTAGGAGAAGCCATCCTCATGGATCTGTAATGGACTTCACACCTTTAGATATATCAAGACAAAAAGCAAACTACTATGCCAGTGCAGTGAAAATTACTACCCATTTGTGAGATAACCAATTTTTTGATGAAGGCACTCTTGTATTAAAAACAAGCCTCAGAGAAGATTCTTCCAAAGAGTTAAAATTATGACTTATCAGGAGATTTTAATAAGAGTGGCGGAACTCTAACCTGACAAAACCACAATGATCCCTCTTCCTGCAAAATACCATGGTTCTGCACCAAAGCATGAGAATTCTGTTGTTCCAGAGACAGAAGAAATTAAAAAAACTTCACAGAACTTAATTTAATTGATACACATAATTCCTAAGCCTCACTATTGCAAACAGCTGAATTGCTATGGCTGACATAAAAAATAAAACATCAACTTTGAAAGGATAAATAAAGTGGATATAAAAATCTCCCTAAGTAATTTGATCTTCACAAATTCCAATTCTGCTTTATTTTTACCTCATAACTCTTGAGAACAAGTTTTTAGATAATCTGCATGGCATTTCAATATAAGTATTTAAGCAGTAACAAATTACATAAAATATGGCTAAACCAGGTTTGTGTGGAAGCAAAAAATGCTATATTTACATAGGTGAACACTGAGATGAAGAATTAAATCCTCTAACTGACAGAATACTTAAAAAGCACTGTAATAAAATTGCTTTATTTTGGGACCAGGTACCAGACTATTAGCTTCTTACTCTTGGTGCTCAATTGCATGCATGCGCACAAACATCAGATTTCTCTGAAACTGTAACATTTTGCTACTTCCTGCACCTCTAGCTTTCCCCTTGTCTGAACTTCATGAACGTTGCACTAGTCACATACAGTTGATATTTAGTTCTAAGTAGTATTATCTGTAACAGTCTGGAAGTGCCTTATTTAAGCTAATTTCCAATTCACAAATACTCATTACATGAAATAATACTTGTTAGCTCCACTACCTTAAAGTCTAGCTACATTATGGCACTAAAAATTCATGGAATACATTTAAATTATATTCCATACAATGATATACCTTTCCAAAAAAGTGGGTGAATCTTCCACATCTCTTCCACACCTGCAGAAACTTTGCAGTATTTTCTACTTTTCTAACACCTTACACTCTTGAAACTGGTAGACTTCCTGAGTACTCCAGCTTTCACTTGTAAGTACCATGCACCTGAATTATTATGTAAGTTCCAACTAGAAACAAGAAAAATAAGTAACTCATCAGTTAAATATTTTATTGATTTGCATTTTGAATAAATGTATGTTACTACATATCTACTTGAAGATCTGAAAGTCCAATAAGTTACCATCTGTTTGTTTCATTGCTAAGTCCTTCAACCTGATGACGAGGCTCCTCAAATGAAGCCAGTGTCTTTCTAATCAGATGAGGAATGTTCACGATATTCACTCCATCAATCCTGTCATAAGGGTGCTAGCCCTCAGAAGAAGGTCTGAAAAAAAAAGAGCTTGCAAGTGGAACAGCTAATTTAAAACCACATTAACTTTTCCCCAGAATATCCAAATCTGTGAAGCTAAATTATAATGCCGTATTTTTTTATGTACAGTGCTCAAGAGTCTATTAATGTCATCTAGATCCTTCTAAATGGGTGTTTGGCTCAAATGCAAGCCATTCTAGAGGCACTGTGAAACTTAAATGTGAGCTATGTAAAATATAAGAGACTTCCTTCATTTACCTGAAAAAGTTTTTAGAGCAAACAAGTCATGGCCATGGACTCTGGTCCTCTGAGGCAGTCTCACTGTGTGAAAGAACTGGAAACATACATACCATTTAAATGGCAATTTTGATTTAGCGGTCCAAGAAGTCAACTATATGATGTATTTTTCACAGGCACAACACTAACTCAGTGTCCTTGGAAGACTAGCAAAAAACTTCCATAGGAAAAGCAGTTCAGGCTGTGAGTAAACAGATGCTGGAATGATACATCATTTATAAATAAGTAAATTTAAAAATTATTCAGAAAAAACCCCAGAATTTTATAACTTGGATGAAATAAAGTAGGATTTTTTCCTAAAAAATTACATCAGGACAAGAGTTCGAAAGCTAAACTTTATCTCACACCAGATCTGCTGTAAGTCAAATAATTTGCTAGCTTTTATACTAAATACGCTGACAGAATAATTAATTTTTAAAGCCTAAGTGTGTACCACCAAAAAATGGAAGACACCTTTTTTTATCTGAGACTTTTCAGTACCTGATATTCAGCTATCCATTTCATTCACTGTGAATCATATAACAGAAGAAAACTATAAATGAGCGTAAGTAATTTATTTATTTTGAAAGGAGGACTGTATATGGTCTAGTAAGTTTATGATGACAAAAGAAGATCTGCATCTTATCTCACCAAAAGTTCAACCTCAGGAGACTGAAATGTTTGCCAGCATGTTCTAAATCACACAGACACCAGTGAACGCAGATCTTCATTATAGAGATTAGATGACCAGAAGTTTCCACTACCATTAATGAGCTAAACTGAATAATATCGATCAGATGTTTTCTGTCCTAGCAAACTGAAGATTTCACAAATCAGGCGTCTGGAAAGATTTCAAGGAGAAGAAACATTTATGAAACCAATTTAATCCCTTTCAAGAGAATTGCATTTAAAATAATGCTTTATTAGACAGGATTCAAATGACAATATTAGCTTAAAAATTTAACATTATTGTCACAAAGCAACTGCAAAATTATCTAATCTGGAATGATTCAGAGACAGAAGTGGGGTGGAGGATGAGCTAAAAATTCAATGAGGAATTGATTGATAAAACTGTGAAAACAGACCAATTTTGGAGAAAACCACTCAATTAACACAGGAACTAAGCCTTGTGATTAATGTGCTATTGTAACAACTACTGGATCCATATCCTACCTGCAGCTCCACGTGGACAGCTCTGCCATCCTCAGAAGGAATATGTATGGACTTCTTCCTATCCTCAAAAATTAAGCACCTTCAACAGACACTCACAGCTCAATACCAAGGCTTTATCTATAAAAAGCTAAATCATACTAATAGCTTGATCACAGCTTTTATCACTGAGAATCCCCAGCCTATTGCAATCTCAGATTGATTAAATGGTGCTTTTTGTGTTCACTGGTTTGTCTGATGATTGAAAGAGAAATTTCATCCACAATTTCTGTCTGAAAGCTACAATTGGCAAAGAATTTACTGCATTTCTTCCTTAATAATCTATTCCATAGTTGCATAATATATCTGTTTACAAAGAAATATTTTCTGTCTCCTACACAAATCTTGCTGACTTTTAATTACTATGTCGACTTAAGTCTTGAACATTTTAAACACCTTTCAAATGTTGGGCATTTCATCTGTTTCATTTTTTTTTGCTATTGCCAAGTCTCTTAATATCTTACTCAATAAACAGAAATGTATTCAGCTTCCTGAATATTCTTGAATTAGCTGAAGTTTCAGGATACATCTCTAACATTTTTCCTTTTCAATGTCTTTTACCATTCTTTTCAGACTGCTGTCATTGGAACTAGACACAAAACTCAATGGATATCGCTGAAACATAACATTAATATCATCTCCTTTACCAATGCCATTAGTACAAGTTTATTGTCTGTGTGGGCACTCAATTTTAAAATACGTATATCTGCTTTTCCACAGCTTCATACTAAGAGCTAATATACAATTAACCCTATGTACTTTCAGGGAAATATTCTTCTCTGTGTATGATTTCCCATGCCGTTGTTTTCATGTTGCTCACAAACCAACCTGCTCAGAATCAGCAGCCAATACTTACTGCTTAGGTTTTACTAGAAATACGTTCACACTTTCTCTGATAAAATCTGCTTTAACTAAAATAATTTATTGAAATATAGAAATTTTGAGGCAATAGCTCAGTCTTATGACATTCCATTAGAAACATGTTGTTTTGATTACTTCAGATTATCAGTTTTAAGCTCTCTTCCTATTAGCTAGCCCAGCTGATAGATGACAAACGTCTAACATGTATTTACAAGATGAAGCCTTTAGAAGTCAGAAACAAAACTTACTGGAATTAATAGAAAAAATTTCAACAGATTTAGGAATGTAATTTACTGCTGGATACTATACAAAAATTTATAAAAGATTTTATTAAATAAACAAGAGAAACTTCTTTCAAAAAACCCATACATTATTTCCATTATATTCTGTCTCACTTGTGAAATGGGATTTATCAGCCTTAAATAGAATTTCCTAAACTGAAAATTTTTCCAGGCTTATCATCTCCCAGTGAAACCTGGCACCTTTGAAACCACTGCGAGCTGAGAAATGCAACTTCAGACTGTTCCAATTCATTCCATGAAAAATGAAAACCACCCAACATACATCTCTAAACAAGAAACTTAGCAGTGGGATTTTAACTAAAACATATATTTATATAACATGAGGACCCTGATAAGAGGAACAACTTAAAATTTCATTACTCAAGCAATGAAATTACCTGCAATTCTAAATGTCAAAAGTCACAAAGCAAATATTTTCACAGAGTTTTGATGTATAAGGTATTAAGTAGCATTAGTCATTACTGTGTAGCTTTAATACAGAATCAGATTTGAACATTAATCATTGCAATTTAATTTTATTTTCTTAGGTAGAATGTATATTTTATCTTTGTAAGGAAACGTGCCAAAATAAATCCTTGCCTATCCTACTTCACTTCCTTATTATCAAACAAAAACATTTTCGTTTCATTTACTAAGTCTATTGTACTTCCCATTAGTACTAAAATAATCAAAGAATTTTGGTCATTTGAATAAGATGCATATCTCACGAGAAAATTGTCCTTTAAACTGAGTTATATGTTAAAATTATCAGTGAAAACTTGAGAAGAAAGGATTCTATCTTCATACAATAAAAGACATAATATATTTTTCATGGGAGAAGACACAAGAAGAAATTGCCAGTGAAAGATACTTGTGGAACAAAGTCACCACAATGGAAGTATTTGCCCAACAACCTGTATATGACCCTAAACCATCGGAAATTTCCCATCAATTTCACAAATGGCAAATTCCTGTCTTCTTCTCCATCTAATACTAAGTTGAGCTGACAGAAATACTAAAACTTCCAGTTTCTCATCACTTCTGTTTTGCCAGAAGTTACCCCACAGATCTGCTAACAGAACAGCACCAAAAGTATTCTCTTTTCTCAGTCAAGGTGAGCCAGGACCAGAGAAGATGTAAGAGAAAAGCTTTTCCGGTCTGAGTGAAACGGGTTAGGAAGCAGGTCTCAGGGAAAGCTTATCCATATAACCCAAGTAGAGCACAACAGAGGTGAGAAGCTATGTGTTCTGGGATAAAGGAAGCAAACACATGCACCAAATCTTCTGCCTTCCCATCCTAAGCTAAGAACATTGCAATTGCCTAGCAAAAGCCTTTTAAAAGACTGTCCCTTCTTGCTCCACTCACTGCACAGTTCTAAAACAAGAGCAAATTCTTCAAAAAGTACTGAGCAACTGTGAATATTTAAATTCTGTGCTTGCCAGACAAATCAACCAGTTTTTACTTTCATCAAAAATACTTTCAGGTTTCTTGCTCTAGTAAAAAATTTCATCTTGGTAAAACTAAAAAAAATCAGTTGACAGGACTCTATTCATCTATGTTCTAAATTAATTCTGAAAATTTTCCTAAACTGTAATATTGTACTGGTGATAAAAGTATCTCATAAAAATCTTAGAGAAATATTTTCAAATTTCATAATTTCATTTTCATATGGAATATGGAACAGTAAGTGAATATATATGTGTATATACACATGTCAATGTATGTGCTCGAAACTTGGTAAGAGTTACTTCTTTTCCTAAGATGGAAGTTCAAGTTATACTATTCCTCTGGAAAATTCAATTGTTTCACCACTATGTTATCTGCATTCCCTATCCTACAAAGTAGTATGATGCAATTAGATACAATTCAGAGTGATCTTTTTAGTGAGTAGGTGATTTGGACCCCAAAGCAGGTCTTAATGCTCTATAGCATGTAGGTTGTTTTAAGAAGTAAATCTAGAAAGTTCAAGCAAAGCCCAAGACTGCAATTAAATATGTTTAAATTATCCTCCAGATGAAGGTAAAAACATCAGTAATTATTTTCAAGTATGCTTTTTCCAACTAGCCTTCAAATCTGTGAAGACAAATGCAGTGTGGAAGCTTAGGTTGTAACAAAAGTTCACACAAAAATCTTTCTAGTAGCCCTGCCATTGCTATCTTACTGTTTTCAGCAGTTTTCAAAGCTGCAGATAGATCAGTGTTAACTGTATTTATTACATATAAAATGCTTCAAACATTTAAGGCATTAGGACTATTAATATTTACTCAAAAGCCTTCTTCAGTGTTGTACTTTGCTGCTTTTAAACAAAACAAGGACAGTCTATGCAATGAGCTTTATCACTGTATTTCTTCAAACGCATTATTCTGCGAAACAGCAAGACAATATAACTACACTTAGTACAAATTCAGCTCTCACCTATGTTTTCATACACTCAGTATTCCTGATACATAAAAGCATTAAAGAAAAGTAAAATTACAGCTTAAGTTCTCCAGTTGTCAACAATGTTGTTCCAAGCCTTAGCAGAGTTCAACAAACTCCGAGGTTGTACTCACTTCAAGTGTAATCGGCTGAGGCTGAGCTGCTGTCAACCTGGAGTGAGCAGACAGTATGTAACCTGAAGCTTAAGAGTCTATAAATCTAAAAGAAATGCCACATAATCTCATCTTCACAGCCGGTGGAGCACAGTGCACAGCCAAGCAGACTGGAGATATCAAATCTTGTGCTCTCTTGAGAAAATATTACTGTGGAAAAGAAAATCTAAGGAACAAGTATGTGGTCTACAGCAGGTAACTTGGCTCTTAAGGTTATGGGGCACAGACTTGAATTCAAGAAAAACAGAATCATCCGTGCTGAAGGGAGCTTGTCAGTTCAAGACAAGCCGAACAGCACTGTGGGAATAACTGATTGTTCCATGGACAATGAAACTGACTGCTGGCCACTTTCAGCAGTGCTATTCCAGACCTGCTTAAATCTCTTTTCTGTCAAATTACTGGATTTATGCAGTTCTTAGCCTAAGAAAATGCTAGAAAAGAGTTATCATGACAGAGAAGTCATACCTTGATAGCTGCCACCTAAAGAGACTGAAACATGGCAGCTAATAAGAAGATGAGACAGCAGGAATTCTAGATACAAACCAAGTTAATAGGATGGAAATAGTCAACATATGAAAACTAAAAGGTAAGCTGAAACAGCAGTGCTCACCAAGATATATCAAATTTCTAGTCTCAAGCAGTGGGAAAGATATCCTAAAGGACAGAAAAATCCTGAATAGTAATGGCTGCAGACAGCAGATACACATTATGCAAACTACTCACCCTTCATTAACTGTATTTTGCTGCTTGAAATTACAAAAAAGACATAGATAATATTTACTAAGCAGCAGTATATAGCCAAAACAAAAGTTTGAATCCAAACTCCCTACAGTAGGCTAACTTAGTATTTGAAACATGTATTTGACAAAAGACTAAGAATTCAATTGTGCCTTAAATGCAAGATTCTATTTCTGAAAATTTGAAGCTACTTCACTGAAATAATTAGAGATAGATCTGCACTGAAGTTGTCCCTAAATAACTTATCACAGAAGTCAGTTTGTGATGGCAGATAAATATTCTCTAGGATACCTTTTAGAGAGATGGAACACCAACCTAAGAGGATGAGAGAAGAAAGACTTGTGAAAGGAATGCTCTACAATAAACCAGCTGTTAATCAACCATAACCCAAGCTGGAATGACAAATCATAAAGTTCATGACTGCTAAATTTCAAGTTTGGCTGTGATTCTGCTTCTAAAAGGAAAAAAACAGATGAGAGTAGCAACACATAACACCTGTTGCTGGAACATTTAACACCACTGACCTCTCTTGCTTATTCTTACAGCACTACCTATCACATTTGTGATAAGAAAACATTCAAATACCAAAAACAACATTATCCATTTCCTCTTCCTTCTTTGTTATTAGACAGAAATCATGTGATATTTTGGAATAATATAAACAAAGATCAGTTATGTCTTAAAACACAAGGTATTTTTAAAGTTCACTCTGCTCAGGTGTATTTTCCAAAGAGTATAAAACTTTTTAAAGACTTTCTAAATTCTAAAACATATTTTTTCACTTTGAGGCAAGGTATTAATGTTGGAATTTCTTTTTTGGATTTGTTGCTATCACCTTTAATGCTGTTCTATACATATATTCAACACAATTCTGATTAAAGGGTAAGATCCTTGCCTTAATATTTTTACCCTCCAAATAAGCCTAATAATATGGCAAAGGATCCACAAGAAAGACAAAGATAGCGTTGATCACACACTGTATCTGAACCTTATCTAGAACAGCAAAGAGCACATGCAATGGAAAGGGACTGATCATTCAGGAATAGTTGTGGGATATTTAAAGTTCTAGGCAACATACAGCCATAAATGAAAAAAGTTAGCTTGTGCAAGAAAATGTCTCAAGTTAATATCAATACTGATTGTGTATACTCTTTAAAAGTGAAAAATTGATATTAATTAGTCTCAAATTCATTAAAATTGAAATTATCAGTAATGCAAACTTCAGAATTAACTGCAGTTCCATGGAGAAGATAATTTCTTTTCTATGTTTGTCTTTTCTTCTAATATGTTCTAATTATATTAAATGTTGGAAAGTTGAAGGACTGAGAATATCAGAATTCCCATATAAGAGAATCTATGCACAATATTTAATCTAGTTTAAAAAATACCCTTAAATAAACGCCTACTCTAGCTACACCTCTAGGCTAGTGCTAGTCATTCATACACTTACAGTTAACCACCAGATTACTGACAGAAATTACTACTTTCTTACTTCCTTCTGCAACTAAAAGCTAATAAACACTTAACAACCTGTAAAAGCCCAAGAAAATTATTATTCACCTGTAATTTATTTTGCTTAAAATAAGGCTTTAAAAACCCCAAAACAAAACAACAACAAATCCCCCCAAAAAACCACCATAAAAAACCAAGTCTGGCCATAACATAAAAAAAAAAAGCGCAACAGTACGGTATTAGTGTTTCCAAGGGCCATCATCTGGAATATTTTCAAGGAAAAAAAAATGAAGTAAGCTACTGAGATTTACATGTATCCACTAACAATTGCATAAATGGACATGAACTTAAACAAGTTAAGAGGAGTTTTCAGACTTATTCTATAACTGCTGTGTCTAGGCTCTGGCTCATTTCAGTGTGTAAGCTTCTGTTTCCCTCCTATAGGAGTCTGATGGAACTGTGTCATTTTCTTATGTAGGTTTTCCTGAGTTCAACATCGTGTCCTTGAACAGTGATACAAAACGCACTGAGACTCCCTGCTGGTAACCCGTATATCTGCAGCCTGAAGCAACAAATTTACAAATAGCTTAAAAACTACACGTTATAACACATTATCATCAAAATCTACTTCTAGGATTTTTTAAAATGTATAGCATATTTGAATGCCATGTATAAGTCACATATGTATAAGATGAATGCCATGTATAAGTCACATAAGAAACAGATCACATCAAAATATTTCATTTACAATAGGAATTTTAAGAGCCTTCATTTGAATTACTTTTTAGTTCAGACTACTACTACAGCCTTAGTCACCTGGAATCAAAAGAAACTGTCACATACATATAAAAACTATCCCTAAGTGTATACTTGAGTTATAGCAGGTTAACATAAAAAGAAATATGGATTTTAATACTTGAAAAGCATTTATTTAAAACACATTTAAAACGTTACTTTCATTTGACACAAGGCCACTTGCAAATTCTACTTTTTATCTTCTTCATGCACCCTGAAAACTTCTGTTTCAATATGCCACCCAGAAAATGTCATTTTCTTTCCTTACTTTATTTTTAAACCGTGCAGACAGCAAGCATTCAGCTGAAGAGACAGATTGAGTAAATGCTACAGGAAGCAGATAAAATATAGTCCACAATTTGCAAATACTCCTCATTTAGTTTATGAACTACTGTTTTCTTTAGAGGAGGTGCAAATGTTATCTAGAGCCATAAAATACACAATTAGGGTTTAACAGTACATTAACATCCCATGTGCTCTCCTCCTTCAGCCTCAGACCCTGCCATTCAGTGGGCCCTGAAGAGCATGACACATATGCTTCAACCATTATTTTCAGCACCTTCCAAACTTCTGGATAATTAACTGAAAACCCTTAAAACTTTTCTTACAAGCATCTTTAAAAATAGCTGATGGTTCTGGCAACCAGGTTTGTGAGTAGAGAAATAATCATCATCCCTTCTCACATTATGAGTCAAGAGTTAACATTTACATGATCTTAAGAGACAACTATCACTGTGCTTTACTGTTCTGTGTGATGTCCAACACAGATTAAAATCAGCAAAAAGAGAAGATGTTCAGCTTTCCTTCATAGCGTTTAAGAGCATCCCTGATCATCTTCCCACATCCATACAGCATGATCCTCTGAAGGGCTCCATTTTGGTGTTTAGTGTCAGGTGTATACTTCTACATACATGCCAGTTGTGACAGTTCCTTTTCTCAATGTGAGGATTAAATTGCAACTTGTAGATAAACATTCCCTGTTAAGTTTCAGAGCAGTTCACTGTACTGAAGATAAATTATTCTTACATCAATATCTAGTACAAATTTTAGGACAAAACAAATAGGAATCTATGGCAGAATTTCCAGAGCTTGCCTTGACTTTATACAAGATCAGCAAGCAGTGCACTCTCAAGATAAAATACAAAAAGTAGATGTTTGCACGTTTTCCTTGATATGCAATACTTTAAAGCTTTTAATTTCTCCTTTTATGGGTATAGATGGCCTTGCTACATTATGTGAGAGTGTAATACATCAAGGACTAAGAATGCCAAAGCACATAGTGTATAATGTCAGGAATGTCAAAATTGGGTATAGGTAGGTCTCCTGCCCTGTAAAAACATTGTTTCAGGACTGGGAGACTTTCTTTTCCTTTTTTGTTTAAAATTATAAACATTCATACCCAAAATCTCTATGTACCACAGCCACATAAAGCTACACTGGACTTTGTCTTACCATCTTGCTTGAGAGAAAAGACCATACAGTTAACTTATTCACATGAAAACCCACAACTCCAGATATAAAACCATTGCAAAAGTATTGTACCTTGAGAATCCACACACTACATTTACAACAGTAGTGCAGCATCTGTCACTGAATAAGATGAAGATATAAGGAACATCTGGCTACATCTGATCACAGGTTCATTTAGCTCTGTATTCAGTCTTCAATCACAGCAGTAATAATACTGACAAGTCTGGTCATTACAGTTCATTCCCTTAATTTCACCTTACTATCCACAGCTGTCATACAGCTGTCATAATGTCTATTGCATTTCCTATCCGTTCATGAGTGCTTCTAAACATGAATTTTTCTCATCTCTTTTTAAACTTGCCTCCATGTTTTCCTGTGATAACATATTCCAGAATGAAATCTGAGCAGCACCTAATTTTGTTTTTCTTTTATTTGTTCTAAACTTAACTATATCCACTAACAGGAAATACCTCTTACACTTGGAACAGGTTTTCAAAAACAACAGTTCCACTATCAGCTCATCTTGAACGTTTCACAAACTTTGATGACCTACCCCCCCCAATTAGACCTCTCCCCCCTAGAATAAAGACTGACAATCCTTAGGTCTGACCTGAAAGCCCACAGTCTCTGAAGTTCAAGTCTTCTTATAATTTTATTGTTTTCTTTGCATGCAACACAAACCAAGTTTTTGCATAGACTCTTCAGCAGTTTCATATTTTGGCCAGCGTTTCACTAACTGCAAATCTATTGGCTTGAACAAAAAAGCCAGCTGTATAAATTAATGAAATACAGTTCTTCAACACCTAAGGGTCAGGTATAAATACTGGAATAAATGTAAAAGAATTAGACAGATAGGTACAGTTGTAACATTTAATGACATCCATAACTCATTCCACACAAAAAGTCCAATAAACAGTATTAAATGAAAAAAATCTAGTTTCTAGAATGCTTGGTACAAATTGCATTTACTTAAAATTCAGAAAACCTGTTTTCTTTAAGCATAATCCAATAAAAGTTTCAATTATATCTTGCTAACACAGACCATTTCTTTCTTTAGAGTCAAACTCTCTGCCTTGACACCTAAGTACTCTAATGTTACCCTCCTACACAAAACACTCTCTGAGAATACCATATTAAAGCAATCTTACAGAAGTTATTTTTTCTCATTCAAAAATTACCACCAAAAAGAAGTCAGAAACTCATGTGATATTGGTTAAAATAGCTGGTATAATTCCAGCAACTGTTGTCAGCTAGAATCAGTAAGGTTGGAAAAGATGCAGAAGATCATCGAGTTCAACCATTAACCTAAAATTGCCAGATCCCAGACAAAACCACATTCCCAATAGCTTTCAGGAACGGCAATTCCACCCCTTTCCCTGGGCAGCCTGTTTCAATGCCTGACCACCCTTTCAGAGAAGAATTTTTTTCCTAATTTCCAATCTAAACCTATCTTGGTGCAACTTGGGGTCCATTTCTTCCTGCCCTGTCTATTGTTACCTGGGAGAAGAGATGGACTTACACCTGGCCCCACCCTCCTTTCAGGGAGCTGTAATGTTAAGGTCTCCCCTGAACCTCTTCTCCAGACTTCAACAACCTCAGTTCACTGAGCTGCTCCTCATCAGACTAATGGAACCCATATTTTCAAAGGCGTGCTACTCACTAACTCAACTCACCTCCACACAATATGGATAATGAAAAAATACTGAGGCTTTATCTCTTTGCATTTATTATGCTTTTGAAGCTGTCTAGTCATTACCAGGATCAGATGACCTTCCCTACTCAGGCTTTTTAGTTCCATGGGCTTAGTGTGGGTCAGCAGAGACCGGGCAGCCCAGAGGACAAACCCCATCCCAGAGCACCAAGCACAGCACAGCCCATGGAGGGGATGGTCCTGCTGGGCTCAGCCTTGGGCAGCCTCAACCTGAGCCCTGGGGGAGAAGGGTGGGAAGGTCCTTCAGTGCATCCTGAGGAGGGAAACAGAGCTGGAACCTCCCGTGAGGAGCAGCTGAAGTCTTTGGGCTTGTCCACTTTGGAGAAACAGAGGCTTAGCTGTGACCTCACTGCTCTCCACAGCTTCACAGGGAGGGGAAGGGCACAGGGAGGTGCTGAGCTCTTCTGCCTCACATCCAGGGGCAGGATGAGTAGCAATGGCTCAGAGCTGAAGCAGGGAAAGTTCAGACAGGACACTAGGAGGCATTTCTTTACTGAGAAGGTGGTCACACTGATACAGGTTTCCTGAAGATATGGTTGATTGGTCAATGTCCTTAACAAATGCTTTAAGTTCTGGACAGCCCTGAACTGGTCGGACAGTTGGATGATAATTTTTTAAGGCCCTTCCAACTGGAACTACTCTTTACTGATAAAACTTTGAAGACTTTTAACTTTCTGCTATTATTACATTTTACAGACAGAATACTGTCTTCAAGCCCTGTGGGTCAAATAAAGCATTCCAAACTGCTTCTTTTCACAGGACATGTCCAAATCCTGGAAAGACCTGTCACAAGCATGATGCAAAATGCAATGAGTTTAAAATACTTTTCTGGTCATTTCAGCCATGCAGTGTCTATGAAAACGCAATTATGCAGTCATTTACAGTACTGTTTAGCTGATTTTCTCTTACTTGTCCAAAGCATTTTAATTCACAGCAACTCAAGCATCAGGGATGTACTGAGTCCATTTTTGGTATATTAGTTAGGCAGTTGGATTAGATGGGAGAAAATCAGACAGTCTTCATCATTTATAGTATCTCAATTTGTTTTCCATGATCTACAAACTACTCAACCTAATAAAGAAACTCTGCTAATGTCTAACTGCATTCAAAATATCAACGAACTGTGTAAAGTACTGATTCTAGTATTCAATAATAATTCCTATTATGGAAGTAGTACCTCTGCGCCTACAATCTGAAACAACATACAGTTTGCTTAAGTGTATTTTTAAAACTTAATTTCTCCATAAAGCACAATGGAGTATTCAGGTTTTTCTCCTCCTCTTCATGGTCTGATCAGAAACTGCGAATGTATCCACATGTTAAACCTGTCTCTTTTAGGGGAAAAAGAAAACAAACCATGCTGTTTAAAGTAATTGATAACTGAAGTCTTTTTTTTACAGTGGACCACTCTACAGACGTATTAGTTTGGGAAATTCAATCCTTACTGTCACTCTGGAGTAAAGGAGATGGCATATTTGAAACATCAGTAAAAAGTCATTCATGAACCTGCTACAGACAGCTGCAGTAACTTAATTAATGCAAATGCCACGTGACACTTTGCCATTTGATTCTAACCATAAAGCTCAAGACTAAAGTTAGAAATAATTTCTAACAGTCTCTTTGACACTTGTCAAACAACATCCATCAGTTACATCTAAAGTGAAACTTGCAACTCCCAATTGAAATCCTCAATCTTCCTAGCGAATTCAGTTACATTGAGTCTCTCCCCAGGAATTATTCTACTCCAAAGGAATACTGGGTAAAGTTAAACTTTGTCCAAGAATTTTTGTAAAAACAATTAACCAACAGCTTTCATGAAATATCATTTAAAATAATTTTAAGTAACTGAACTAAAATAATACAAACAAAATACATTTATTATCTAGGGGCAAAACAAATCTATTTGCTTCCAAATGTCACTATATTAAGGACTTACTAAAGATTTAAAAGAATAATATTTAAAGTAAATGAAGCCACATTAAAACACAAAAGCTAAACAAGCCTCTCAAAAAACACTGTCAATGATAAACTTTAATACTTACCCATCATTAGAACATGTCAAAAATTCTTCCTTTATCTTTGGATGCCAACAGCCTGAATTGAGCATTGCTGTGTGACCCTAAAGAAATAAACATAGAGGTCTTAGAGGGCCTTGTAAGCTATCTTACAAGGTTTTATAACCTTTACTCCAAATCTTCCAAGTGGAATCACATGAAAGCTGAGAGACAAATCAGACCCTTCAGACTGCATCAGAATGATTTAACAGATTCTATGTACTCTGTCCATGTCATTATTGCTCGTTTTCAACTCTGAATTAGAAGAACCCTGACCCTCTTCAACTTTTTTTTTTCTTTCAGAAAATGGCATAGAATCACACTTGTTTTTCTCTTGGGAGAACTCTAATTCAGAGAAAGGATGAAATAATAGGCATCATTACAGTGTCACACAAACTTTTTAAAGCTAAAGAAAAATAACAGAAGTAATAGTAAAAACCAGGGTGACACAATACACCAATATCAATCTACACTAGCCAAAGATCCTGTTGGAGAAAAATGAGGAAACAGAATTTTAGAGTCAAGATGGGTTTAACCTCAGATGAGTTTTTCATAAAATACTGAAGTTGCAAATTGACTAGTCAGTTGTCTTTTTTTTATGATCGAAAAAACAGAAGATGAGTATTTTATGCAAAGTAAGCAATTGGCATTATGGTGACTATGAATATAACTACATTACTGGACTATATATTGTCCAAATGGCTTTACTTCTTTGAAGTACAAGCACATACTCATTGACTACATTCAAAGAAAAATTTGGAAACTACTCCTGCAATGCTGGAATGACTTCAGTTTGTTTTAAGCACAAATAAGGAGAGAAATATTGAAAAGTTAATGAGGCAATATAATAAATATTTTAGCATTTTGACTGTTGGACCACAGTATACTGGAATTCTAGACATTTACAAGAGAAATCTAAATTATTTTTAAGCAAACTAGAACTGAAGCAGATGTTATTTGATGGTTTTATATATGTATCACTAGCCAAAAGAAATAGTCATCTGACAAGAACAGCTTTAGGCAAAACAGCACTTAGCTTAGTTTCTTGGCAATATACCTTACAAGAAATAAATAAATCGATTTTATCATCAATCTGAGCTTTAGATTTTATCATTACTTTTAGGCTTAAGCTATTTTAAAAACTGACCTGAATTTAAATCATTTATGTAAATAGAACCATTGTATCAAAGTTTGTGGAAATACAAGGGCAAAGTGGCCAAAACACAGCCAACAGTGGTCGAAGCACTTCAAAACTATGAATGAACCCTTCTACACTTGCATTTTTAATTACCATTGTACAAAAATGTACACATTGTCTTACACTCACAGCATGCAAGTAAACAACCTCCAGCCCCTGCCTTGAAACCTCCAGCCCCTGACTTTACCTTTGTGTTTGTCATATCCACAATGTACTGGTCTCCCTTTATGCATTCCATTACTGGGAAGCCATCTCTGTCGAGAACTTTTGCCTGAGAATTGCCAGAGACAACGAGAATGACATCTCCTGTGCTGCTATACTGTAAAGACTTGATTTGGTGACTACAAAGAAAGAAGAAAGAAAAAGAATAGGAGAGATAAAACACTTCAGTTAACGTTCCTGTAAACCTGCACTAAAATGAAAGTGTCAACGATGAGAAACCATATTGCAGAAATAGACTTATATCCATTCCTGTATCAAAGAAGTGGGAGGCAGAAGATCTTTTACTAATGGAATAAAGTTTTTATTCCATTGTTTGTGTGCATATGTGTGTGTCATGTTTAACCACACACAGCTCAATAAAAACTTAAAATGTCATTTCTCGTAAACTTATTTCTTTAAGAATGCTACTATAACTCCAGTGGAAAAATAGTATGCGTCAGATTTAACTACCCAGAGCTGAAAATTCTCTTTCATCTTCCCAAAAGTAAAATGTGGAATTACAGTAATCTGTAAATTACTATAAAAGAATGTTGTGGTCATACATAAAACTTCATTATACCTCACATACCAGGATATTAGTCATAGGTCAGCATTCCTGCATCTTTTTCTATGGTCGGGACTTCAATTTCAGCAAACTTTAAGATAAAGTTAAATAATACCATCAGCTCTGGAAACATGACAATAGATAACCATTTGTCCAGTTTTCTGTGTATTAGGTGACTGCCCATTTGTTGTAACAGTGTTCTCACATACAGGTTCCATCAATTGAGGAAACCTGCAGCAGAAACCATGGAATACCAAGACGATGAAAATGAACTGAAAGTGCAAAGCTGACTGATGAATGAAAAGCTTAATTCCACTTTCAGCATATTTTCTCAGCATCTTGCATTATGAACAAATTTAAGAGCTCTTGCTGAATCTGAAGCAGGTATCTCTTTGATCCCTTATACTTCATTATAAGGATAGCAAAGAATGCAGAGCAGTCTATCCACTTCACACCTGTCAGAATTTATATCCCAGCAGATATTAACAGAATGTGCACAGTAACATTACTTTATATTACTTCACCTCTGCATCCAGATTAATCTCAAGTACAGGACTGAAACACATTTGCCAGCTAGATTTGGATTCTCATGGGCATCCAAAGTATTCTTGAAGAAGTTATCTTCCATTGTTTAAGAACATGACTATGTGCATTCAAATCCTACCACCTTTCAGGAAACTACATTTGAATACTAATTCCCATCAGTGAAGTTAACATTCAGATGACCAGCAAAACCAACTGTGCAACTTGTAACTTAATATTTTAGCAATTCAGTTCTTATACAGCAGTGACTTCATATAATTTTCTCAGCGGTAGCTATTTTCTGTTAAATGTGTCCTCAAACCATGAGTTACTACATGAAACACTTGAAATACTGTAATACCTACTTTAAAGTTCTGCACTGATCACAGTAATGTAAACTAAGCATAAATTTCCTTTTCAAAAAATTTTGGCAAAACAGATTACATTACAATACAAAAGCCAAAAATTGCTTCAAGCACCCTATTATGTAATACTAACTGGCAGCCAAATTGGACTGAGTATTATAAGCTGATTTTTAACAGAAAGGAGACGCTCAAATCTGGCAATTTCCGAAACAGATCACAGTCAATGTCTGAAACAATATTCTGATCCTCAATAGCAAAAATGAAAGAGGAGATGGCCAGCTACATTAAGCTCAGAGGAAACACTGAAAGAAATGATAGGAAACCCACAAGAGAAATAATATCTAAAGTCGAGAATATTCTCTGCAGACAGATGATAAACCTAGACTAAAGCATACATTGAATTAAATTTTTGCAGAACAAACATCTTAGGAATTAAAATTTTATTCTCAATCGTACTTCCAAGTGCTCCTGCCCAAAGCTCAAAATATTCCTAAGCCCCACTTGAGTACTATATTGAGAATGAAGCACTTATTAGGTTGTATTTCTCATACTCTAATGCTGAAATTGGCAAAACAGCAAATATCTCCAAAGCACAGGTTCATATTTTGCACTGTTGAAATGTAAGAATTAAACATTCAAAAACTAGACTAAAACATATTTTCACTTGATGCACGTCTCATGCATGAAAAGGATCTGACCACTAGGTAATAACAAACAGCTCAGAAGTAAAATCTGATTTCTGAAAGAATCCACAATACAAAAAAGCCCACAGGAAAAAAAACCCCTCTTTTCAGACACTGACATACTAGAAGTCAAACTACAGACATTATTACTATGAACACAGCACTGTTCCTAATTCAAACAATGTCATCTCATCAGCATGTCCGAACAAAGTTTTCTTCCATCTTAAAATTTCTCCCAGTAAGGAAAAGCAACTGATTTTACAGCAACTAGCACAATGGAACATAACCAATAATTTATCAAGCCAGTCATGTAAAAAAAATTAGTTTTAGAGAAAAGATTTACATAACCTTTACCTGATTAAAAAATTCAAACCCTTATCTTCTTGACTGTGCAATATGACTTTTAAAATAATATCTAAAAATTGCTTCTATAAGTAGAGTATTTGCAAAGTCCCAGAAGTTACCGCCTTTCTGATGTTTACTGGAATATGACCAAGAGTGAGGCTCTGCAAAGGCAGTTCTTTAAGAAAATATTTTTGGTTGTTACTAATGTTATAGCGAAAGTCTCGGGAAACTTACAAAACCCTTTTAATAGCATTAATCCGGGTCATTTTGGTTTAAAACTCCCAAATGCGCACAGCACTTTGTACCAGGACCTGCAGAACAGGCTATATACATGGGTGGAATCATGACACACAAGTATTTTCTACATACATAACAGCTTTTTCTTACACTTGCTTTTGGCTTTAAAACCAAGGTATGGCTTGAAAGTACTTGCTTTTTGTCAGGCTGGGGTTTTTTGAACTTTACACCACAAATACAAGGAGAAATTACCAGAGTAACCTGATATTATGCTATGAAATGGAGCCTTGAAAATACAGAATTGATGTAAGGCTCCTTTATTTTTAAAATTAAATTAAATTTATGGCTCCAGATCTGGATTTCTGCTAACACCAGTGTTTCCATACCAGAACTTCTCAGAATTCTTTGAAATTCAAGGCTATGAATGCTAATAGCCCTTCAATAATAAACTTCATAGGGAAAAAAGTAATACAAGAACATACATATGCCTGGACACAAGTTATATAATATTCCAAATAGTGTTCACGACCTTGTCTCAATGTCAGCTTGAAAGCTGAATCTTTTTACCAGAGATATAGTTCCAGTTTTATGTTTAGAAAAAGATACAGAAGTTGTATTTGAATAATAGTTTTTTAAGACCCCAAAATTAATTCATGAGACTTGCATCATAAGTGCAATTTCCAAACTTCACACCAGTCAAGTCTATTTTTAATATTACTTCATGTTTATGCTTTAAGTACTTTAATTATACATCAACGTACTCAAACCACAAGAATTTCACAAAGAACATTTATACAAAAATACTTGTGAGATCCTTGCAACACATTAAATGAACAGTGTCAAGAATAACAAGTATTTTAAGTTCATCTTCTATCACTAGTTTTTTGGCAAAAGGAGCTTATCAATTTATCTGCAAGCTGTCCCTGAAATAGAACATTAGCATAGAGTCTACTTATGGTTTTTATACATTAACATTTTACACCATTATTAGCAAGTACTACTAAATTTGAGCGCAGTCTTAGGCTAAACTTGAAAATGCCTCATTAAAATAAATTCTTACTGTGGGAGTAAAGACTGTCAACTCTTTCAGCTCAGTTACAACAGCGGAAGGACAATAATCATTTATATCCTGCTAACTAACCATGTAAATGAAATCCATGCCAGAAAAACCTGAATGTCACTTTACATTTGAAAACTTTTATTTATTTATTCTTAAGTGGCATGTTTACTTAATTATGTTTTCAAAGTAAATGTGTCATTTGCCAGCTTATTTTAAGAAGTCAAGGTCTGTCAAAGAAATTGGAATTGCATCATGCATTAAAGTACACTTTTTATTCTTCCAATTTTTCACACTTCAGAACAACACTAGAATCCCTTCCTATTTTGCTCCTCTTCAGGATAACAGTCCTGAGTTCTTCTCATATTTCATTATCTAGACTTTTGGCATATCTATAGTCAGTTGTATGTTTTCTAGCCTTCCAAACTGACTGAAATTCAGCTGTAGCTTTTTAAGATATAATGATTAAGAATAGACATTCTAAGTACTACTTACTCTATGTATAATAAATTTCAATCCCATTTTTAATCATACTGAAGTACCTTATAAAATGTACCACATAAGTCAGATATCAGAAAGTACCTTGTTAAAACCACTGTATTTTGTTTTATTTTATGCAATATGCTTTCCAGAAAGCTCAGTGTGCACTACTGTTGAAGGAGTTCTGTATTCCAGTCCTCTGGAATAAGTAAATGAACTCACTTCACTTACTTTCTAAATTAACAATATGTAGAGTATGGAAATAACTCTCTAAAAATGCTTCCTACATTTTCTTTTTAATTCACATATATAGAAACATGGAAATAAATGTAAATAAGTATATTTTTCTTTAATAAAGACAGTATTTCACACTATGTTGTTATATAGCGATCACTGCAATGCAAAGGATGAGCACTTTCTGAAACAGAGGACTTCATGAAAATTAAATAAATCATCCTTCCTTTCAGAAATCCTGGCAGAGACCAGAGAGGCTCTCCACAAGGGGTCAACTGTTTTAACTTGCTTCTTCCCTTAATTTGTTCTATAAGAGCAGAATACATATAGAAAGTGCATTCTATTAATGTCAGTCACAACTATGATAGTCAACTTGTATTTAAGAGGTTCCTTTTCTGATGTGCCATTAACAATTGCATTGGCAAATTCATTCATGGCTTTCTAAAACGGGAAAATATGCAAGTCACTGTAAAAAGCAGGAAAAGAAATAAGCAGACAAGTTCTTAGGTTCACATTTCTTGGTATCCAAGAGCCTTTAAAAAAGGCTGTCTTACAAGGCTTTTGTGCATTTTACCAAGAGCTTAACCATGGAACATTAAGTGCCAAAGGCAGTCTCCATGCCTACCATTCACAAGGCTGGAGTGACCGAAAAGCCTGGAGAGAGGCATCCATTCCAGCAAAATCCCAAAATTTTACATCATAATCATATCCACCCGTTATCAAACGAGCACCTGAAGGATCCAACCCCAAAGCAGAAACCTGTAAAGAAAAAAAAGCCAAAAACATAACCATAATCATTCAAGCTTTTTATTTTTTTCTACAATTCTTTAGGGTGTCACCAAAACATAAAATGCTACCAAAATTTCACTACCTTGATTAAAGTCTTAGGACTTTTGAAGGAGTAGGAAGAACAAGAAGTAAAGGAAGTAAAAATTACATAGTCTAAATAAACCACTGAACACAGCTGAGGAAAAACACAGTGTTTACCTCTCAATCATCTCATTGCAAAAAGATCTGTTTCTATGAAGAAAATTATACTCTAGACTTCTATCAAAAGTACAAACAATACTTCTAGCAAGGAAACAAAATGGTGTTTAAGATTAAGATTCTAAGTTTATTCAAGACAGCTCATGTACACATATGCATTGCTTAGTTAAATTTCTCTTCTGAAAAAAGAAAAAGAAAATAAGGTATAAACTTGAATTTTTTAAAAAATCAGATTTAAAAAAGATACTATTAAAACAAAAAAGGTAAAAATAATTTCTCAAAATCCATTTGCTTTATACACAGAACCAGCTTCTCATAGCTATTCAAAATCTTGAAGAAAGAATTCTAACGCTTATTGCTCTCATCTGTTTTTGTCAAATCACAGGTCAAGTAAAATGGGAATTTTAATTCTCTCTATTTTAATTCTCAATTCGAAGAATGCTAATGTTCTATAGTACAACAAATACTATTTAATACACTAAAACAAGTATTAGTTTTCAAATCACTACATGGAGAAATAAGGTAATAGAAGGTATTTCACCAGAAATTATAATAAATAAATATTTAAAATAATTTACCTCCAAAATTATTTCTATTCATTTCACATTTGTGAAAATAGTGTATCTACTACTATTATTTCAAACATTAATAGAAGATTAGCTGGACAATGTACTAAATTAATTTAGAGACCAAGAGACTAATTCTCAAAAAATTAAGTATCAACATAAGAGAGTGTTGAAAAATTCTATCAAAAAATACAAAACAACAGTATTTTTGGAATTACTCAAAATTACACCAGAAACATTAAAATACCTGAAGAGCTTTAATTAAAAGACAAAACTCATATGGGATTCATGCTTACATTGCAATGGAGCCCATGGGTAATACCCAGATTGTAAGCAGCAGATTACTTTTAGCAAAAAAAGCCAAAAACATGGGTCACCCCACATTTCTAAGATAGATAATCATCATGTTGAAAAACTCTTTCAGTAAGAAGAAAGATAGCCTCCAACACTAAGTAGTAGTACTACTAGTACTAGGAGTAGTACTAGTAGTACTAGTAGTAATAATAATAATGATAATGACAAAGATGATAATAATGTTCTATAAAATGCCAGGAAAAGTATTTGAAGAGAAACCAGAAAATTCTGAAGGAAAGAAAATAACATTATACTTCACCAAGAACACTTGACTTATATATAATCATGTGGGAAAAAAACCCCAATCAAACAAAAACAGTGTACACAGAATAAAAGACAAAATGAGTGGAGGATAACACCTGGGAATAGTGTCATGACTACAGGTTAGCAACACCGAATGTCTTCAGGGAAGAAAATAACTTGGGGGAATTACTTTCAGATGCCTAAAACTGTATTAAAAATTCTAGATATGGATGTACAAAAATAACTCTACACGGGAGATGCTTACCTATATGTATCTTCTTTACATATACACGAAAAGTACTGACAGGAACTATGATTTAATGCAGACACATAGTAATACCACCAAATAAAGCTCGCCTCAAAGATATATCAGTCTACTACCATATTTTTTTTCAAAGTTTTAGCATACATCTATATACACTGTGTTGTGGAGACTTTTAAAACTTATGTAAACTGTTGAATAGCTCCCACAGAAAATATTTTAAAACATGGAAACAAATTAATGGAAAAAGTAACCTACAGAAAACAATTATCCCAATAAAAACAGCACGTATGGATGAAATCTATCATTTAAGATGGATAATTTGCTTTCCTAGAATTTAGATTTCCTTACATGAAATAATATGGGCTTCTTTTGAGTTTTCTTTTTCCAGTTTAATGGAGAAAAAGTTCACTTAGCTATTCCTTATCAAAGACTCATCTCTAGTCATCTCCTGCTGCTCCTGACCAGGTCTGTGGTGGCCACTTTTTAAGCATCACCTCCTAAATTAGGAACAGTCTATTCACAAATGTAGGAAATCAATCAGGTGAGGCAGAAGGCCAGCTTGGCTGAGCAGAGATCTTCTGTTGGAAATAAGGCAAAAAAGAAAGGTATATGCCCAGTGGAAGCAAGGTCAGGTGACACAGGAAGAAAAGATGCTGCTTGCTACTGCAGGGAGAAAATCTGTACAACCAAAGCTCAGCTGGAGTTAAAGCTGCCCAGAACTGTGGGGGAAAACAATAACTGTTTTTTCTTAAGTAAATTAATGGTTAAGAGCACGCTAGAAATAATATTAGCCCATTACAGGATAAGGATGGGCATTTCACTAAGAGGTCAGAGACAAAAGCTTTCTTTGCCTGTCTTCTAACGGACCAAAGTGGTCTCAGACCGACTGTGAAAATGATCAACTCTCAGCCAATCCTGAAATTGCACAGGATCTGCTGCTCCAAGTGGATCCCCATAAACCTATGTAGCCTCATGAGGTTCATCTGAGAATCCTTGAATCCTGGCTGATGTTATTCCAAAGCCTTTCTTGATGACTTTCAAGCAGACTTGGGAATCTGGAGAGGTCCCAGCTGACTGGAAACTGACAAAAGTCCAGGCTCTCAAAAAGGGCAAGAAGAAGGACATTGCAGTCATCAGCACCACCAGCATGACTTCATGAGAGAAAGTCTTATCAAACCTGATTTCCTTTTACAATAAGGTAACCCATCTAGTTAATCAAGGGAAGCCATTTGATGCTATCTTTTTGGATATAATAAAGCTTTTGATACTGTCTCTCACAAAGTCCTTCTTGATAAAACAAATTAGGAAAAGGTCCTTCACCCTGAGGGTGGTTGGGCACTGGAAAAGACTCCCAATGGAAGCTGTCACAGCAGCTGAGAGAGTTCAAGAAGTGTTCAGACAATGCTCTTGGGTACATAGTGTGACTCTTGGGGTGTGCAGTGCAGGGCCAGGAGGTGAACTTGATGATCTTTGTGAGTCTCTTTCCAACTCTGAAAAATCTGTAATTCTGTAATGCATGTACCTCACAGTATTTCAAAAGTACAATGCCCTAGTATAGCCAACTATCTGAAAATAATAATTTCAAGAAAACCAAGATGCAGCAGAAATGATGGCCCTCTTCATCAGGCAACTGATTCCTTCTTAATCTAAATGTCCCGCTGTAATTCAGAGACATTCACTTGCAGAGATCTTTTAAAATGTGCGGTCTCTTACGTGTTTCTAAGAAGAATATGCGCCTTTTACAACTTAAATGGAAATTTTGAACCCTAGCCATTTCATTCATGATTTCTAACATGTAGAAAAACTGCTCATCTCCAGATTAATCAGAACACTCAAGTGTTACATTCAATAACTTCTATATGAGGGAGCAGTTGTGATATGAGATACTAGAAGGCACATATTTCATATTCTTTCTCATAATCACCTATATATCAAAAATACCATGAGAAATAAAAAATATATACGAAGTTTCATTGGGAACAGTAATTCCTATTATACCGTACAAGCAAGACAACTGGGAAATTAATCAGATTTCTGGGAAGACTCTCTAGCTTGGGAAATCTTTCCTGAGATTTCTCAGCTGCACAGGAATAGAGTCATCATCAAATCCACATTCATCAGATTGAAGAGGTACAGATGGGATATATAAGTTTAGCTGAAATACAGTACATGGTACGAACATAATGAGAAGACTGTATTTAAAAACACTGGGGCAAAACACAAAAATCAAAATATGAAGTTACTCCCATCCTCAAGTGTCTAAGCTCAGGGCTAAATAGTTTCATTGTTCTAAAACAAACAAATAAAAAAAATCAAAAAGATAACCCTTCTACAGGAGAGAGACTTTTTTCAATTTTATGTTTAATTTACTGCATCAAGTCTAATCCAACTGTGCTATATATATCCCACATTACAATTCACCTCTGTTCTAGGTGATGACAGCTGCATTCTCCTGCAGTCAAAATATCTCAGAAGTCTTCCAGAACTGTAACTTCCACTTTATCAGGCTGTTAGTTAGAAATAACATGATCTTACTCTTTAAGAAGTCATGAAAAGATTTACTGGTTTAATATACAGAAAAATAAATCAAGAAATTTTACCTAAAAAAGTTTGTTAGGCAGGCATTCAAGAAACGTACTGCAGAAGCAGTTACTGTCACATGTAAAACGGGAAACTGATTTGCACAGAGTACACTACTCTGCAAAACCTAGTATTCATAGAAACTCATATGCAAAGCAGTTGCATCCACTGTGTGTAGAAAAATCCACTCTATTTTGTTTAGTGTAATGCAGTCCATCTTTTACAGGCCAATCAGCCCACAAAAACAATGGAATTTATGTTGGAAGATGTGATTATACAGAGATAGAAATATATAGAGCAAAAGAAAATAGTTACAAGCAAGATTGTGGGTCTTTAAAAGAAAGCAAAGGAGCAGTAGTAGAGATAAAATCTAGAAAAGATGCAGTCAAAGAAAAAAAGAATAGAAACTCAAGAAACTGAGAATGGTGCATAAAAGGCACTAAAATATTGAGGTAGAATTAAGCACTTAGCTGCGAAGAAGTAGTTGGCAATAACATTCTTTAAACTCATGACCAAAGAAAGGTCTCGATTAGACTCATCTACATTTAGGATGATCTATCTAGAAGAAAAAGTCTAATAATTATAGAGAATATTTGATGAAAATGAGACTACAATTTAGTCAAACTGAGCTACAATTAGGTTATTACAGGAAATTGAAGAGGTGGTCATGAAACACAATTTAAATTTCACTAAGAAATAAGACTGACTAAAATAACAAATCATGGGAAAAAATAGTTTCTTGAACTTTAGTTGTTAAATATTTGTTAACCTATTTCACAGACTGGTGCCGTTTTAGAAATGCATGAAGGGTTGAAAACATCACTTACTGTCTTCGTTCCATGCTGGAGTGTAATTTCGTGAGAATCTGGGATTTTCTTGACAGGGTTCTGGAAGAAAAGAAAATTCAATTCAGTGAAAAGAGTGCTAACCCCAAAAAACCCTACTAATGCAATATTTATGCAAAAGTTAGAAGGTTTCCATCACACCATTCATAACATGAGGAGGAGAAATGGGAAAATCATAAACCAGAGATTGATTTCACATTTTTATTTGCATGGATATACTCCCAAGAATAGGATAAATAATTGATTTGAAAATATTACACCATCTTAAGACTACAACATGAAAATATTTTCTTTTTTTTTTTCCCTCTTCGGAAGATATTAATTCACACAGAAAGAAATATACTGGAAGTACTCAAGTAGTTTTGAGCAACTTTCTACAAAAGTCATTGAATCATTACGCTCAAAATGCTTATTTATCTGGCACCACTCCAGTTTCCTAAAACAGACACTTACTATCTTCTTGATGCCTGACATCTTTGTTATAATTTTCTGTTGCCAAAGTGTTATTTTAAAATAATTTTAGGCACATTTTACACCACACATTAAATCTCCTGCCTTATCATTTCTGCCAATCCCTTCACTATTTTTCATGCTTCATAGAGGAGTCTTTATAGCATCAGACTGATTACCTTCATACTTATTATATCTTCTTTATCAGTTCCATCTTTTAATCCTCTGATAAAACAGAAACTTTCATTATCTTTGGTGTAGCCATACCTACCCTTCTGCTAATTTTACTTAAACCACAAGGAAGTATGTTTAGATTCGGCATTATTCTTTACTTCGAGGGCTGTTAGGCACTGGCAGGGGCTGCCCACAGAAGCTGTGCATGTTTCATCCCTAGAAATGTTCAAGGCCATGTTGGATGAAGCTCTGAGCAACTTGGTCTAGAGGAAGGTAGAAGGGGGTTGAAATGAGATGGTCTTAAAGGGGAAAGAGCATGGAGGTTGTGCATGTGCACTCCTAATTTGTCTTCCAGAGCAACCACTTTGCTCACTGGAGCCTACCGGGAGGTGGCAAGACATTCCTGGATAATGGGAAGTAGAGAAAAAATCTGCTTTCCCTTGTTTCTATGTGTTGCCTTCACTTTTACTTCATTAAATTGCCTTCATCTCAATCCATGTGGTTTTTTTTCCATCTTCCTCTCTTCTCTCACTCCATCCTTTGGAGGATGGGAGCAATAAAGCAGCCTGGCATCCAGCCAAGTTCAGCACACCACAAGGTCACAGTAAAGGTTTATTAATAGCTACACATGACATCCTAAAAGGTATAGCCCACATGGCATTAAGTGACACTCCCACTTGGTGGTTTATAAGCTGAGCAGCAGCTGTAAATTCCTCAAAATTCCCAAGGAAAATTGTGACTGTGAAAATGAGTTTATTGTTCAACTGACACTATAAAGTACACAGACAAAGGTATATTTGTAATATAAATTAAGTTTTCAATGCTCCATCATTCCCTACACTATAAACTGGTATTTGCTATTCTTGGGATGCAAAAAACTGCTTGATAGCCATTGCCTGCACTTGCCATCCAAGCACATTCCATAAAAACCAAAGTGCTTTCACAGAAACCATCTGTTGCATTCTTACCTTAATCACTTTAAGGTTGCTTTTCTGCATTAGGATATTATAGAATTCTTCATCTCATGCACCTTACTACAAAGGTAGGTATTGTTTGTCTACACTGTATCAGCACTGAATTTAATTTTCAGAAGGTATCTTACTTTGAGAGGTCTTTCAGTAAGTCAAAGAAAAAAGTAATTTATCAATAAACAAAATTATCTAGAACAAGCTAATTTTATTTTAATTGCTAGCTCCCTCAGGTTACAATAATTAAACCCCCTTTTTCATGAGAAGAGTGAAGCCTTAACATGAGAACATTTTTGCTTTACACCACACTCATGCTGAACAGTGTTCTGGCTACTCATTTTAGGGAAGAAGAACAGATAGAAATATATTCTGCCACCTGATAAATCAAACATCCTGAGCCTGAAAGTCAGACACTTGGCGACTGCTACTGGTGCTAAGCTCAGCAGTGTCCAAGGGATGCCTGACAGTTAAAGTAACTGTTTAGACTATCCAAAACAAAAAATTAAGATAACAACATCCAGGAACGTATCTTGGCATAACATTTTCAAATTAGCTAAACATTTACAAAAGACCAAGGTGGCTTATTCTGTTTTAGTCAACCATGAACTTCCTAAATAATTCAGAATGCTATATCTCTAATGTGCTACAGCACATGCCTATATGCACACAAGATAACAAGATACAACCACCACTTTTCCAGTTATTATACTCCAAACAATAATTAATGACATAAAATAATTTGTTTTTCCACACTTCTGAAGGGAAATATAGCTAATACATTTATACTGATTTGAACATCTGACTATCATGTATACTGGAATATTACTGTGTGTATGAAAACAATGAAAGGATAGAGTTTTCCTAAAGTGTACTAAAGTACTTCCTAAAGTACTTTAATTTCTTCCTAAAGTACTTCAGCTGTTGCTTGCATTTCAGATGTTAACTTTACACAAACTGATTCTATGATTTCACTAATACTGTTCTGCTAAATTTGTATTGTGATTAAACTAGAGGAGATACAATCTTTACAGGATTTCCAGGCCTGTTTTTTGTTGCTGGCGTTGTTATTTTCTTTTAAAGCACATAAGGAAAAGACAATATTCTAAATTTCTGCTTCAGCAGAAACAGAGGAAAACAGTTATAGTGTTGACGTATCTCCTAATATTTTTATAAATTCCCTGGCTGACATAGGATTAATATATATTTAATCTGTCAAATAGAGTATTCCATGAGTCCACAGTTTTTTCTCAAAATGAATAGTCTTACCTTAAAAGCAATTTCTGCAAAGGGACACTGCAAATCAGCATCACATCTGCAGTATGGAGTTTCGATTTTTTTAAGGGAATTCCAGCCCTTGTTGACTGCTATATTCCTGTGCCTAACAACAATCTTCTATTTCCTACACCACTGTCAGTAAATACTGTGGAATTTTTTTTCCTTGTTCCATTTGGGAACTTCCTTATTCTTAAACAATACTCAGAAAACATGTCACTAGCAACCAGAGGCTGAAACTAGATTAGTCTCCCCAGAATGTCTTGAGAAAAATCAAAGACAAAACCAAAAAATCTAATAAACCAAAATTATTCACTTTTTCATAGCTCAGCCAGAGAAGGGGAAAACGATGCATTTATACCTAAAAGAATCTCTACTGTTCTGTTTGCAGAGGTTTGTATATAAATGGAAATTACATCGTATGAGAGAGACTTGCAAACTATAGGCCATCTTTCACACATCAGGCCCTAAAATAGGAACTTTTCTGTTTACCCACAGTACTATAATTTACAGATAAAAAACACTTCTTTTTTTCTCTGTGTTTGCAATTGCCTTTACAAAGGAACATGCCTTCTTTGATAACTTCAAGATCCTGATTCCTGCCCTGGAAAAAAATCTGGATAGCTCCTGTGTTCTCAGTTCTCTCCTGAAATTCTTCCTGAAATGCTTCCTGAAAACTTGAAAAGACTACCATTTTGTGAGAGCAGAGCTATGGCACAGCATGGAGAAAAAAATTCAAAACTACTGCTGGTTGAACTAAAAGGTAAGCACTTCCCCTGTCTTGAGCAAGAGAAAAGGTTAATCCTGGTTTGGCTACTACCTATTTCAAATATCTTTAAGAGAGTCTTTAAATTGATCAGGGAGCTGGAGCACTTCTCTTATGAGGACAGACTGAGAACACTGCTCAGCCTGGAGAAGAGAAGGCTCTGGGGAAACCTTTATAGCACCTTCCTGTATCTGAAGGGGGCCTCAAAAAAATCTGGAGAGACTTACCACAAGGACATGTAGCAGAAGGGCAAAGGGAAATAAGTTTAAACTGGAAAAGGGGATGGGTTTAGGTTAGATAGTACAAAGATATTCTTTACTGTGAGGGTGGTGAGGCACTGGCATAGGCTGCTGAGAGAAGCTGTAGATGCCACATCCCTGAAATTTTTAAGACCAGTCCTGGATGGGACAATCTGGTTTAGTTGCAGGGGCACTGGAGCGAGATAGTCTTTAAGGCCCCTTTCAATCCAAATCATTCAGTAATTCTGTGATTCTGCTATACCAAAAAAATCCCTTCTGCTCCATGTGTAAACAAACCCTGCTCTTTTGGGTTTCTGGTTTGATATACTCCACAGGGAAGATGCTGTCTGTTCATGGGCAGGAGTGATGAGAAAGAGGCAAGAGCTACACTTCACAGAGATTTCTCCATCTCTGGTGAAATTACAGGTTTTGCAGAACAAGTATAACAGAGGTGGTCTGACACACATGATTACTGCCTTACTTGAAGACAGATGGAAATGACTGAAATACTAAATGGGCAGCAGGAATAGCCAGTGGAAGTGGAAGAGGAACAACAAATTCTCGCAACAAATGGTAATAAAACTACCTCCATCTATTTAAGAACTTAACTTCCCTCTAAAAAGGTCCCCCTACAGAAGGCCATGTTTTAATCATTCAAATCTCAGGCCTTCTGACAATTAAGAAAAAAGAAATTTCTATTTCTGTTTAAATACATAATGTTCACGTTTTCTTTCAAATTTTTTTTAAAGCTTATCCTTTTCCCATCCAAAATGACTGATTTGCATGGAAAAGCAAATGTCATACTGCTGAGGAGCAAGGTGGGGAGGGCAGGAAAATTTGAGATCCTTTGAAAGGCTTTTTCTTTGTTCACCACATACAGACTGGCAGTGTTGAAATCTGATAATAAAAAATTTCTGCCTCTTCTATTTTCTTCAGCCAAGCGTTAAAAATCACAAGCGCAATCAAAAAAAAGTAATCAACATGACAAGAAGAATTAAAAAGAAAAATAATTAAAACAAATGTACTATCTTCTTATAAAAATATTCACACTATAAATTATGTTACATACTGAAAGAGAATGCTCTTAAAACATTTTAAGGAGAAAAATATGGGTAGACAATTCACCAACAATCACAACAGAAAGGATGGGATATCTCACACAGTACTTCCCAAAGCAGACAGGTACAGCAGCACAAGCTCTTCATAAAATCATGGAATGGTCAGGGTTGGAAGGGACCTCTGGAGGTCATCCAGTCCAACCCTCCTGCCAAGGCTGTGTCACCTGGAGAACGTAACACAGGAACACATCCAGGTGGGGTTTGAAGTCTCCAGAGAGGAAGACTCCATGGGCAGGCAGCCTGTAATGTTTAGACTGATAAGAAAAAACAGTGAATTCTGGAGATAAGCCACTGTTTATCTCAATCACCAAGAAATCTGGTCCAACTGTTGCAGTATCTAGGCACAACCATATGTTAACACGAACGGCAGAAGGCTACGATTCATGCTTGTTGTTGCTTGTTATTGTCTGTATCAAAATGTGTTTGGTTTACAGGTCAATTATTGTCCCTCATACACCCCTTAAGATACAACCTAAGGGGTTTTGTTTCAGTGTAAAGAAGTTCCAGAACTTCACAGGGGGTCACTTGCACAACCTTCATGCATTGGAATTAACCTCAGGCCCACAAACAAGCAGTTTTTTCCTTTCTATCTCACATCCAGCTTCAATATGCAAGTGAAGGAAATTAAGAGACTATTTTAGTGATGACGAACAGAGAGAACAGAACCCTGTTCCATTCTTCAATATTAAGTCTGATGCATTATTTGAAGAAAGATAAAAGGAGTTTAAGGGGAGTACTTCACAAATCTGGAAGAAAACATCCCTCATTCCTCTTTTCAAACTAGATAAATGTTTTCAGCTGTTAGGCACACAGATGTATTTTCCATGACAGCAGTGAAAAGTGAAGCCAGTGGTAAGTGTTCTAATTTATTTTTTCAGATCTTTTTTAAACCTGTTTTTCAAACACACAGTGATGTCATGTTTTGTTCCACAATCATGCACTGATTGAAACCACGCTACTTGTAAAATGGGCAGGTTTTCCAAGTCACAGTTTCTCACTCTCTTCCTCTGTTAATTAAACTGAAAATAACATATACACCAAGGTTCAAAAGAAAGATGGAGTATGAAAAACTACAATATGAGAGATGGGCAAGATGCTGTTCTACAGCAACAGAATCATACCTTTTTTTGGGGTTTACAGGAGTGCATTACCCACAAACTTCCATCAGAAGGGAACACAGAGATTTGAAAGGAGATTTCAACAACTTATAATTTCCTCTCCTTTAGGTGTTCGAATTGACAGATGTATTCTCATGCACCCTTGCATGTTATTAAACTCAGCTTGCCCCAGATTCATATAATCTAAATTTCTAAATATTATGCATCTAAATTTGGAAACAACTTTCTTCAGACTTCCTGTACAGCCTTCAAAAATAAGCAAATAATGTCAAGAAGAATAATCAGTGTACCAAAAAACCAAAATAATTTTGAAACCTCTCCTCTCATGAATTATTCACAAAAGTACAAAGCATCTGAATTCCTAGCATAGGTGCCTTGATTATGCTGGATGAATCAGGGCATGTGTGTCTGTATTATCTAAATTTCTAGTCTGAAGATAAAGGAAAACATTCTGAAAAACAGTGGACACATGCGAACACTGGTATGAATTATCTTGGCTGGCATTCCCACAGAACATCCAAAATATCTGTTACTCATGGAAAAACATAGATAACTATAACTGCATGATGAATGCAGAAAAAAAATAACAAATAAGAAATATCGGAAGTGCCCTACATAATGAAATCATTCCCAGTTTCCAGGCTTAATACAGGTAAGTCAAAACAGCACAGAATTTGCATCTTGAATTTTAACTATAGGAAGATCAACGAGATGTTATTCTTTCCTTTAGTGAACTAAGATGTATTGCTTCAGTGTGCACTCAAGAACCAAAAGGTGCTTTAAGTGGATGAACGTCCTTTCAAATACCTACAGGAAGTAAACTGAATTATTCAACACGGAAACAGTACTGTGGCTAGTTTCTCCCAACATCATCTAATTCACAGATCCGTGTAATTTTTCTCTTATGATCTGAACCTAAGTGCTTTGTCAAGTTCAACCAGCAAGGGAAAAGACTTTGGATTAAATCTGTATTCCAATATGACTGCCTAAAAGTAGTAAATTTCTAACATTATTGTAGGCCAGATACAACATATTTTATTAGATTTTCGGTCAAATGGTAACTTAGAGACTGTGCCATAACACAACAGGTAACATCAATTAACTCTCCCCTCTCATGCCACTTACCCGCACATCCCTGTCTGAAAAGACTCCAACAGCCTAGCAGTTTAGAAAGGGTATTGCAAATAGAATCTCAGCATGTTTGCAAGCAGCATTTTTAAACATAAACACCATACTTTGAAAGTACAGCAAAAAGCCTGCTTGATCTGTCTTCTAAGGGCTACTTTTAGATAGATTTCAAGAGGTTGCTATTTTTCATCTAGATTCCAAAATCTCATTCAGATAAATTTCTAAATTTGTAACAAGTCTTTGATTTATGAAGTCATGGTTTATATTTATGCTTTTGAGCTGGGAATTGTTCTCACAATGTATATCAAGGAAATTCTCTTGAGACTTTTCTAAAACAAATTTTAATAATTGATAAAAAATCTAAAATTGCCTGGAGTCATTCAAGTTTCCTCTGCAGTTTCTGGGAGACAGGTTTACTAAAACTGAGTATTCCAGTTACATTCCACTCATATAATCACCCACCTGTTTAATCTTTATCTTCTCAGTTTCAAATATGTATAAATATAAATACTTAAAATTTGCTGAAACTGTATGTACGACTGCTACATATCACCAAAAAGCACTCATGTTCATGCAAGCCACAGTTTTACTACAGCAAAAAAAATACAAAACATTATTGCTACCTGCCACGATAGGAATGAAAAAAATCTGTAGCATTTTCAGTCAGGCATATCCTTTATTAAAGTTATTCCTTAGAGCTGAATAGACTGCTTTGTTTTAACATAATGGAATACTTCCATTTACTCTGCAACAGTAAAACAGATCACACAACCATAGATCAGCTGACAACGAGGAGAAATAAAACAAACTCTGAAAGCTCTGTTCAGGTTGGTAGGTTTCCAAACCATAGCTTAATTATGAAATCAGAAAGGACAAATGATTGTGAACTTTTAAGTCTTTGGAGAAGAAGCGCCAAATGTTTAGTTCAGATGCGAACAAACATTCACCTATTCTACATTCAGCTTGTGTAGAATTTTGTCCATGCGGGATTTCTATCATAAGCAATATGCCGTAAAAGACACCCATGAAAGAATCCAAATCCAAAACATAGGATGCACAACCAGACTGAACTTAACATTTGTTAATGCATAACATTTTTCAGCCTGCTAGCCAGTTCACTTAATTATTTACATTAAACTTGCTCCAAAACATCTTTTATCTAAACTATACAGACACTTTATCATTACCACCATTTGGCAAACTTTAGGGAATAAAGAGCATGAAGTTCTTTCACCTGACTCACCAAGATAAACCATGAACACTTAGATGTTTTTCACTCTTTAAAATAGCTTTACTTTTCTCTAGATTTAACATCTGTCAAAATAAAAGTACTTATGAAGTATTTAACAATTCAGAAACATGTACAAAGTTAAACATGTTTTAAAAAAAACATTCCTTCCCTCTATATATGTAAAAAGTCAATAAGACTACTAAGCCTTTGTAATTCACACAGCAAAACCTAGTTTTAGTTACATGCCCTTCTATGGAAATATATTAAAATTACATATGTAGTAGAATAAGTGTTAAAGATTCTTTTGCAAGTTGTGTAAGCAGTGAAATTAAGTCCATCAACAGCAATACAATCCTGGGCTCATCAAAACTTTAAAAAACAATGAAACCAATAGATGACCAATATTTGGCATTGCTATCTAAAACAGAAATGGTATTACTACAATGGAAATAAAAAGCATTTTCTCTCGTATGAAAAAAGAGCCTTATGCTCATTTTAAGACTTCTGGTGAACATGTTAGCATAGAATTTCACAAATATCAGGACAATACAACCTCTATACCAGCATAATGGCAGCCTCATGAGCAAGCCATCACTTTTAAATTGTTTGAATTGTTTGTGTTTTAATGACCAAAATTAAAACAATACACCATTGGTACATGTGTACACCAATCCCTGACCATTGATGGTCCAATGCACTTCAGTTTTACATACCTCAGTTTCCTCCTCTGAAAAAATGGGAATAAGTAACACCTATTTCAAGGAATCTGCTACAAGGTTTTTTAACAACAATGGTGATTTTCACCTAGGATTCACCTGGGATTCCCTAGGGCTTCTGTTGTTCTTAGCAAACACACTACCTTCAGCAAATTAAACCATTACAGCTAAAGAGAGAGAAAGAGGTCCACAGACACCACTTTCCAACAGTTCTACAATTGTTATTGTGAAACGTGTTCATTCAAAAGTTCGGGATCTTGAGAGACAGAAATTTATGTATAACATCCTGCCTAGTGACAATGACTGCAGTTGTCTACAAACTTACCAAATAACTAGGGTAACAAATTAAGAGTGGGTGGGTGTGGGTGTGTGTGTGTGTGCGCGCGCGCGTGTGTTTGTGTCTGTCAGCTAGCCATACAAAGAAGAGCTGCAACCACAGGGTGAAAGTAGGAGGAAAAGGGTTAAAAATTACAGCATGTCTCTCTTACTGCAGGAAGGAAGAACAATTTCCTATGTAGCTTCCACAGCTGGTTCCAATTCCATTACTGTTTCGATTACTAGTTCTCCCATGCCACCCATAAATTACCTTCAAAACATTAACATTTAAGATTTCTTATAGCAGCACAATTTTATGTAATGTGACATGAGAATAAATTGCTAAGTGACTTTAACTATGCATCTGGAAAGAGGAAAAGATACATTTCTATTGTATGGACTTGAGGTCCATGCTTGGTAAAATACACCTTCCCTCATGCTTCACTCAGGTATATTCTTCTATATTTAGCTTATGGCAGGAGAAAGCAGTGCATCATGGCCGAATTATGTATCCCATACTGCTAAAATGGTTGTAATACCCAACAGCACTGCAATAATTTTCAAGATGTTCAAGGCAAGTACTAAGCACTAGGTTAAAAATGGTAACCAGTATGAATGTCCTGGCTTTATTTAGAATCATAAAGCAAATAATTGCAAAATGTTCTGTCCAACAATTAAAAAACATTATTATCTTCTATGCATTTACATGGTATATTTTACTATAGCACCTCCTATGTTGAGATCTCTCCAGCATATTGTATCAAAAATACTGATTTCTACCCATGTAACATTGTCCGGAAATTCCAAATGGTTACAATTAAACCTGACGGGACACACAACTACACAGAGAGACGTCGATTTCTAAAGAGCAATCAAACTATAACTGTTCAGTATGGCTCAGCCCTAGGTTATATAGGAAGAAAACAAAAGACCTCAACACATCTTTCAACAGAATGTCACCCATGTTAAATCCAACAATTACAGTCATTCCTTAAGGAGCCTGAAGTATACCAATACACAGAAGCAATGCTTTTGCTTTTTAACCCAGACTAAGATAAAGACCCATTGTCTTGATAACGGGCACTTTAGCTGTGTGCAGGAAAACAGGACACAAAAAGTCAACATAATACCTTACTGAAATGTCTCATTTCATTTATTTTTACTGAGATTATTTATGATCTCATAAATCTTTCTTCCTTCCTAACATATAGAAAATGTAGATTAGATGCAACCTATTATACTTCTCCTTATTCAATAGATTTCTTGATCTTCACAAGGAGTTGCTGATGATACTCCATACTATACAAAGATTACTTGAATTACAGGAAGAGTCTTCTTCCTTTTACAATCTAAAGATTAAGTTTGGATAATATGATTCAAATGACATTGCTATTAACTGTGTATATAATAAACTTGCTAACCTAGCTGAAATGTATCAACAAGAACATGCATCTTCAACTTGGTCATAACAGACAGTTACCAATATATATTTTAATTACCAATCTGGTACCAAACTGGCAACTTCAGATATTCAGATGAAACCCTACAATCACTTTCTTTGCAAGAGTTAGGAAAGAAAAGAACAGTCCATAGATATAAAGAACTCCAGATTTCAGACCACATATCTACTACCTATCTGCTGTAAAATTTTCAGTATGACAATTGCTTTTGTGCTTATATGTTTTAAATAGAAAACACCCCACCTTGCAGGTACGCCATGCTGATACTCCAGTAAATATAGTAGGTTTATTGAGCCGCTCAGATTCCACCAAGACAGAAATCGTTATTAATGCCTATTATTTACAAACAATCATTGAATAATTTAAGTTGATAGGGACCTATAAAGGCCATCCAGTCCAATGTCCCTGCAATGAACAGGGATATCTTCAACTAGATCAGGCTGCACAGACCTCTTTTTGACCTGGACTTGAATTTTGTTTCTAGGGAGGGGGCATGTGCCAACTCTCTCTAGGTAACCTATTCCAGTGTTTTATCAGCCTCAGAGTATAAAACCTTGTATCTAACCTAAATCAACCCTCTTTTAGCTCAATACCATGACCCCTTGCTCAATAACTAAAGACCCTGCTAAAATGTTTGTCCCCACCTTTCTTGTGGGGCTCCTTTCTGTACTGGAAGGCTGCAGTAAGGTATCCTCAGTGCCTTCCCTTCTTCAGGTCCCAACTCTCTCAGCCTTTTCCTCACATGAGAGGTGCTGCAGTCCTCTGAGCATTTTTGTGGCCCTTCCCTGGACTCACTCTGAAGGGTCCCTGTTCTTCTTTTTATGCTGGAATTCTAGAGCTGGATGCAGTGCTTCAGGTGGGGCTCAGCAGGGCAGAGCAGAGGGGTAGAATCCCCTTCCTGCCCTGCTGCCCTGGCTCTTGGGGCTGCAAGCACACATTGCCAGGTCATTTCCAGCTTTTCATTCCTAAGCTCTTCTTGGCAGGGTTGCTCTCCATGCCTTTGCCCTCCAGGGATGTAAAAACAAACAAAAAACCCCCCATAATAAAGGGGGGAAAGTAACAAGCTCTGTGCATAATGCTTTTGTTACAAATGCATTCTTGCTGTTGTTAAGAACACAGATCCATGATATTTCATACCTCCTGGCTGACTGGTGAGGTTCCTAGGGAATGCATGATTCTATAACTACTGTTTCCATTAAAAATGCAAGCTCAAAAAATCCTCTAACAGATCTTCCCCTGTAATAAGCAAGTCCAACCTGCTATTCTATCAAAAAAGAAACGGAAGTACAAAACACACCAAAAATGTATGAGAGACAAGCAGAGAGCTTATAAACACTTACTGGCTTTTCACAGGAAAGGCTGAAGTGGTGGGAAGGAATATATGACCCATAAAATAATCTGAATCAAATGCAGTCCAAGATTTTTCGCTCATATTTGTTCCAATTCCCTGATATGGACATATTCCAGACAACTCATAAGGAAGCCAAAACAAGGATTCCCAATTTTGCATAGTTTGCTGCACTTGGGTAGAATTTAACTCCTGTTTCTGGAATTCATTCCGTAAGCCCAAATTCTTCACATTAACCTCATGTTTGACATCCCACTTGAACGTGTGATCCACGAAATTACATGGTTTAGTTCTGAAACTAATGCTATCTCACATAACACCTACTGGTGTCCCAGACTTGACTGTTACCCAAGCCTCTTAAGAATTTACACTTCACCTCTTGGGAACCACACAAAATAGACAGTAGACACGCTTACAAAACAAACTGTTTTGCAGTGAGTTTTTCAATGCCATTATTCTGTTTACAGAAAAATTGCAAAGTAGAGGTCATTTGAAGGCACTTTTCTTTACATGTTTGCTTTCAGAATTTACCTGGTTTTCCACATCATACATTTCAGATACTCTGGATCCTCAGTTCATTTAGCTACCACAAGTAATATCCAGTCTGAGATAGCAAAAATGGATCTTCGTGTAGAGAATTATGGCAGCCCCTCGTCTTTAGGTTCCTCTCATGAATTCTGATAAACCCCTACAGAGAGGGAGAAACTACCACCATTTTTAGTGAGTAAAATTAGGGAGTTTAATATTCACTACATAAATCAATTATTTCAGAAACAACTGTGTAGGGCAATCTGTCAAAATGGGAAAACCTTTTAAATGTAGAAACCCTGACACTGGCAAGTTATTCCTGCTAACCAGGTACTCTTAAAACTTCAGTGTAATACAGAATTAAGGAAATAGCAAAAGCAAAAGAACCCTGCTTTTAAAACAAAATCATCAATTTGAGACAAACAGGTATATAAATTATTAAAACCCACTGTAAGTCACTCATGTATTCTGAAATCCTCACAGTCACTATGATACTAAACAATTCCAATAGCATGGACCATAGGTGAGGGATCAAGCAAAAAAGAGTGAGCAAATATATATAAATAGATTTTTGCAGCTGGTTGTGGATATCAAAGACTTACAAGTATCTATTAATACTGACAGGGCCTGGGCAGACAGAGATTGCACTTTTAAAATTTTGCACAATACAGGGAGTGGAAAAGTTCTGGCTAAGACTCTGGAATTTTTCATACGGTTACATGTTTGCTCCAAATGATATTTACTGTTCCAGTGTCCATAAACTTGCACTTAACTCAAATAACTAATATGCTATAACACAAACTGCACACAGTTTACCCTATCCCCCTTAAAGCATGAAAGACCTGAGATGACCTTCTTAGAACTTGCAATTAAAACAAGGTATGGTATGTTAAGCCTCATGCTTACACAGTAAGCCCTTCTCACTGTAAAAGTGCCAAGCTGAGAGATATATTGTCAGTGTGCCTCCTGCATGCTTTTTCAGCAAGAAGAATGGCACACAGCAAGGTCAGGCAGTGCATTGTCAGGGGCTGCCACACAGTATTTTCAAAGCCCCTACAAAATCTAAAGCTGAGTTGTTTTCTTTGATGAAAGATGAGTTTTTACAGGTTAAAGATAAATAACATATTATTCATTCAACTTATTTTCAAATAGAAACAATCTCTAACTCAATCACTCGTGATTTAATTTTCTTTATCTGCAAAAACTTCAATGTCTACAAGGAGCTTTGAACCAACAAAGGAAGGTCTGTGAAGTTCTAGTTGCTGGGAAATTCTCCTGTTCAATTTAGTTCTGAAAATGAGCCAATTACCTTAGAACCTAGGTAATCATGACAGAAAACACAGCACAAAAATACTTCTTCATTTGCATATAAATTTGGTTTAAACTGCTCAAATACATATATATGTAAATAAATAAATAAATAAATAAAACCAATATTCCAAAAAAATGAATCCACAAGAAGTGCCAAAGTTGATTCCACGAAAAAAAAAAATCTTCTTACTTTACTAGGAAAGCAAGCAGGTTTGATAAACACATAACCGTCAGAAGGAAACATGAATCTGCAATCCCACATTTTTAATTTCTTTTCTTACCATACTTTGCAAATTTTCAACACTTTAAAGTACTACTCCAAGCAACATTAACTCTTCTTCAGATGCCTACTCACAAGATGAAGCTAGACACAAAATTTTACCAGAGTACTTGGGTAACTTCTGTGATATTTTCCCACCAACGCAAACGTGGTTGCAGAGTCCATCATGAAGATACTCCCTGAAAGTACTAGACAAAGTTGCTGCGTCCATTAGTTCCTACACTATGAGACAATTCTCAAGAGGTAAACTAATGCAAATTGCATTAAACTACAGAGTTAAACTACAGCTGACAGCTATTATATTTTTTACAGGATAGAACCAGTTTTCATAACTGTCATGTGAATTGGGCAGATGCTTATTTAAAATAGCCATATAAATAGCATAGTTATAAGCGATTGAGATTTAGTGACATTCATTTTACTCAGAGGAATTAATATTTCTGCTGAAAATGCATTGAATTACTTTACTACTACTCATTCATTGAAAAACAGAATGAAGTTTCTTACTTGGAAAACAAGACTTTCAGAAATCACAGGAAACTACCATTAGCCTTTATCATAAATTCACTGTCTATTCAATGTATCACAATTATCTTCCCAAAGAAAAAATAAATTAATGGTCAGCAACTGGACTAAACTTTACACCATCAATTTAGAGATAATTGAAAGGATTTGCCTTTAAAATTGCAGTTGTCCAATGCAAAAACTTTACTACTTAGAGGTTTGCACTGCCACAAGTATAAACATTAGTTATTTTAAAAATACTTTTCATAAATTCCTTTACAGAAAGGAGAAAAATATGAGAGTCACAAGAGTTAGTGACACAAGCAGGAATGGAACAGAGATGATCAATAGAATCCCTAAAAGGCACCTTAGGAAAAGCAATTAATTACGACAGAGTACTGGTCTGAAAAAAAAAAGAACAAAAAAAAGCTCCAAACCAACTGGCTGTCCTCACCAAAGAAAATGCTAGATAAGGCAGCATTTAATCACAGAACAGAGAAACAACTCTGAAGGACTCTGAGAAAAGAAATGTAATAGATGCCAAGTTAAAATAAATGAAGTTATTAAAACAAGTAGTTATTATACCATTGACAGAAATCTAGGTCGGAATTTTTAAACTCTTTTCTATTGAGATGTACTGTGAAGTTTACTCTGGCATTGTTATTTCTAGAATTCAAACTTGAATGATACACTTCTAATGAGTCAAAAATTATCATACTCTTATGTGTTACCCAACATTTAACCTTGTGTGCCTGCAAACCCATGTATGGCATCCAAATGAGACAGCCTTTTTTAAACATGAAGAAAAGTAAACGTATAAGAAAGCCACAAGTGATACAAAAAAACCATCCAGTACATGGGGGTGGTCTTCTCGAGAATTTTAATATTTTCTACAGGAAAAATTTATGAAGATATAAACCAATTTATTTCTAGATGGTCTTAAGGCATCTAAAACGGCACAGAATACTCATAAAGACCAAGACTTGAAACTGTAGACCAAGAAGAGGTTGTCCTTAAAGTGATTCAGCCCTCTGTGTAACAGTGATCTTATAAAACAGGTATGTGCAGTCTGTAGACACTGAGGAGATTAAGCTACTTGAATTTTCTTCTGAATTTCCATTTCTGATATTTTTGGTACTCAGTAGAAAAGGTAGCAAACAAACTTCAAGAAGGAATGTCACTGAGAAATATCTTTATTCATATATTTAAGACAAGAGCAGTTACTTCATGGCATCAGTTTTGCAAGAGACAAACACTGACTATTTCAACTGCAAAAAATTACAAATCTGGTGGCACTGAAAGCCAGCTGATGCCCAGAGATGCCATACAGAGCCTGATATGTACATTTACCTTTTCTGCAGAGACCAGCATGTTCCAAAACACCCCAAATAACAGGCTGGTTAGAAAAAGACATCCTTATAAATCCAGACAATGCACGAAACTTTTAACATTACTGTGCCAAGAAACACACTGCTGCATACATAAATCCTAAGTAACTTCTCCATCCTCCAACTAATCTTCCAAAGTTGACAATTCCATTTTTAACACAAGAGAAAAAAGGGAAAAGCTGTATGTATAACATGATTTCTTTATTTTTTTGTTTCCCTCTTTAAATAAAAGTATTAAGTCCCATGGTTTGCCTGTAGTACATAACTGAAAAACAAGAGGTAACACACACAAGCTACTGAGGCGGATATTAACATAAATTTTGTCCTCACAGGACATTGCAACTCTAATAAAGGTTATGAGCTCTTTCTGACACCAGAATTGATCTAGAAATATACACCCTACAGTAAGTGAAGGGAAATACCATTATATTTGTGATATTTGTGAAACACTTGACTGAAAAAACAAACTAGACTTTCTAACATTTCCATGAAAATAACTCATATCAATTAGAATTCTAGCTTCTGCCTTCATTCTAGGTACTTGAATTAATTAACTGAGTAGGGTAACTCTTCAAAGCCATTTTTTTCTACAACAAAAGTTTTGGTCATGTGTAGAAAAAGAAGTTCTATTCCTGGTTTTTACAGCTCATCTAGAATTTACTTCCTGCACTGTTCTGGATCCAGCCACGATGGGGAATGAACAAGACATTCTACTACTCAGTTACACCTCATGTCAGTGCTAGGGGCAGGGAAAAGAGACTCTCCCAAGAAGAAGGGCACTCCCTTTCCAGTCACCAGAAGCCATTCACCATGCCTGGGACAGTTAAGCAAAGGAGACCATTTCCATGTGAATCACCTTCTCTTTGCGACTTTGGTTGTTAATATTCTTGCTGCTACTCTTTGCTTTCATATACACTGCTGTTTCCAGCAAATTGTTCTAACAATAACATTAATTATCCTAATATTGTTCATAACACATGGTCTGCCTTTTGTGTCCCCCACCAGAAGGAGGGAGGGGAGCAGCTCACGGTTTTCTTTTCAATTGGAGTACTAAATTGGCGAATACTGTTCCCAAACCATGACATGTCTCATGCTCATTATTATATAAAAGATGACCTAAGGGGCCTCTGTACTGAAAAAGGTCACTATGACAGAGTTCAACCCCTATTTAAGCCCTTGTGTTTCACCACATGAGAATGCTCACTGAAATTAATTCCACACATCCAAATAATTCAAATAAAAATCTTGACATAGTACTAATTATTCTAAAAACTGGTTCCAAGCTAGCTGCTAAAGAGGGCTGCAGAAACCACGCAAGACTACTAAAAGTTCAAGGATGGCTGGTGTGCCTCTGTGGTGTTTCCAGTGCCTCTCTATGCAATTGTGGGGAATAAAAAGAAGAATTCTATTGCACAAGGGTTAAGAAAACTATTCTACTCATGAGTTTTTTATCTCCACATTGAAAGCACACTTTGCTGCAACACACCATGTGCTTTCATTTACTAAACACTAGTTAACTAATTAAACTTGGAAATAAAAATGAAAGTCACAAATCATGGTCTTTCTTTTCTTTCTTTTTTTTTGCTGGCAGAAGCAAATTGCATTTTGTCTGTGCCTTCTGTCTTATTAATAGTGCAAAAGCAAAGGAACACCACTAGAATTTCCAGTGAATATGCACACTCAGTCCCAGTTACAAAACTGGAAGTCCATGTCTGCAGCCCCACTGAAGTCAGCACAACAATTACCTGAAAATGGATCTAATCCTCCAACCTTAAATAATGAACCTGAGCTTCATGAAATGGCTATTTATTAGCTATATGCATTAAGCCCTATTTCGGAAAACTGAACAGGAAACTTCAAAACAAAGGTCTTGTCTGAACTACTTATTTTATATTGGGAAGTAAGGGTTACATAACGTATCACCTTTTTTCTATTCTTGCATATGATGGTCATATGAGTGTAATCTTTTCTTAAGAAAATAATATTCATATATAAACAGATGGAGGATCTTAGGAGAAAACTGAAAAAGAAAGTCTTTATCTTGTCTGTCATTAAGTAATTGAGACAGTTCTTCAGTACCAACAGATTTAAAACTGATAATGTTCAAAATTAAAATACTTCTAAGTAAAATAAAGGAATAAATAGTTTACAAAAGTACATTTCAAAAGCCTCAGAACTTCAGAAAAAGCCATGGCTAGTAGAAATTCATACAACTCATTTTTTATGATTATTCAGATTCTCCAGAGAAAGTAACTATATTGGTTTATGAAAGGAAATCAGAAAAAAGTCTTTCTTCTTTCCCTATTTAGCTATTTGAATATTTATTAATCTTTAGTTACAATGGTACATCATATAAACATTCATGAATAGTACACAAGGTAATGCAGTAACATACTGTCCAAGATCCTAAAAATTTGAAAATCATTTTATTAGGCCTTAAAATACAAAGAAAAGGATAAGCAGAAGTAAAGGAAGGAAGTTCAGTGTGAATGTTGTGTGATCTGGATACTGTTAGCATCAAGTATGTATAGTCCCTGTATACTGCTAAGTGCTCACCTGCAAATAAGAGTTGTCATTGCAGCAGTTGTGAAACAGTATGTGTGGTAGTCTCACATTCATAAAAATCCAAAGCCGTCTTTTAAACAAACAGCAGACATTCTTAGAGTCAACAAAATTGCTCTCCAAGGAGTCCACTGGAGTGGTCTGCAGTTCCAATAGTTTAACATAAATCATTTGTTCATCAAAAATCCTGTGAAGACTTGTTTTGGACAGGAAGTGTAACTGCATGTCACCTACACTCTTTCTTCAAATCCAATCCTTTTAAATTATTTATTCATCCCCACCATAAATATTTCAAATACTTGTTATCATCCACTTCATCTTCCCCTTTATTCAAGCAAGAGTGCTCTGTACCTGTATTTCTCATTATTCTGTTTAGAGCACAAACAACTTTTCAAAAAGATAACACTCACATACTAAATACAGAGAAAAACCCACTCTCTTCAATTTTTTTTGTTTTCCACAGTGATGACAACAAGGTTGAATAAAGTGTGACCATTGCTGTTAGTTCCCTGGCCAAATTTAGAAAGATTTTATATATTTTAACACTGATAGCAACAATATGCTATTTGTGCTTCCTTTTAAAAGTATATTGGAAATTTGTTGCAACTGCCAGAAAATGCATCAAGCATCAGGTAAAGAGGTAGTCACCGCTTTGTTTTGACAGTGTTTAAGTGGTTTTGGTTCTCAAAGAATAAATTAAATTTTAATATCTTTATCTCCAAAGATCCCAGCTTCTACTGGAAGTAAACAGAGTAATATTCAGGATAGAATGTTCATATACCATTGCATATACCAATGTACTGCATTGCATTGCATGTATAATTGCATGTACCATTGCAACTACACATTCTTGTTAAGTAATACTCTATGAAAAGTACAGTCTTGTGACTGAGATAAATGTGCAGAATATGTGCTTAGAAAGACTTTTTTTTTTCTTAAGCGGTAGGGCACAGACTCACTAGTCTCAAGGTTATGCATGCTTTAAACATACATGGCAGAAAAAAAATTAAAAGTCTACTATCCCTCTCAGCACAGTAGAGGACATTAGCTTCCACAAAATCTTCTGGGTATAAAGAAATCAAGGGTCTTGGAGGGATGAGCATGAGGATCCCATGTTTTAACCATGGAAGGTTTACAGCCACAGCATATCTGGCCTTGAGATGAAGAACACCTTGGATCACTCGTAACAGCTCCCTCTTCAAACACAGAAGGGGTATCAGCCGCTCCAAAAGAAGGCTTTCTACAGGCTACACCAGCTAAAGCAGACCTGGTAAAGGGTTTCTAAAGGAACTGATAAAAACAGGACATATGAAGATATCTGAACTTCATTAAAAAGAGCAGTAAAAACTATAATTATGTTCTGTTACCTCATTTTATTTTATACTGGTAAAATCACCTCTCTTTAACTTTAAAGCACCTCACAGCCAACAAATACATGCTTCCTAATGTTCTCACAAAATATTTCTGGAAACAAACTCACAGGACCCGAAGTACTTATCAGGGGAAACATTCTAAAACTTTTCATATTCTGTCATATTGCAAGTTAATTAAAAGCAGTATCATCCACCAAAAAGCATGGTGTGATATACAGCAGAGAAGGCTTGGCCTTATTGAGTTCTGCTGAATCAAGCAATAGAGATCTTGCAAGTACTCTGTAGGAACAACTGGTAATCATGAACTCTGGGGCACCCGGCTGAAGAGGAGATGAGCAAATACCCCATGCCTTTTTATCAAAGATTGACATTCCCTAAGGGAATTACCTTGCTAGCTTCCTCTCCATACAATGATCTCTGTTTCTTAAGTTGAGTACTCCCTTCTTTACAGCTTCTGTTTGATTCTCTCACATTGGAAGACAGAGATTGATTATTTTGTTTTCTTCTAATTTTTGCAAAGTTTGCAAATCTGTTTTAACTCGTTTTGATATAACTTTTCTCAATCTTTGACCAGCAGTAACCACATCAATGAACCTTTAATTTGTTCCAAGTTTAATATAAATAAAATATATTTACTTAATTTTCATTGTTAAGACCTAAGGAAGGTAACATACAAGCAAATTGAAAGTAATCGTTAACTGCTACATATTTTTTTCTCATTAACTAGGAGGATTTAAAAGATAATGCCTCTTGCCCTCAACACCACATTCCTGTCTCTGCTGCAAAATTTTGCTACAAAAAATTGCTTTGTTCAGCTCACTGTACTTTTTCATCTTTAGACAAGATGAAACATGACTGGGTAAATAAGTTTCAGCAGTTACAGGACAGACAATTTTCAAACTAAATCTTACAAATCCCTAGGATGACTAAAAATTTCCATAACATTTATATATTTTTACAACACCATAATTTTTAGTCTAGTACCATAGCCAAATTCTAATTGGAGCAATTACAATCTACTTAAATTCTCTATCTAAATCAGCAGGAAATGGCTTCCTTTCATTCTGGACAAGTATCACTGGTATGTCCTGTTAAACTTCTGAAAAAATATTTAAAATATCTCCAAATAATTCTAAAACCTGAAATACAACTATGCTATCATTTTGGAAACAGGCCAAATCAGAGTACAGCCTTGGGGCCTCTCCACAGCCAAGGCTGTACTTGTTTCAGGGACATAATTACAACTTTATTAGTATCCCTTTGGTGCTGCAGGGAGAAACAGTTCTCTGTTCCAAAGGAGAATGAACTGCAACCCAGCTCCAAACAGAAGGTAAATCCTTGCAAATCCATCTGGCAAATTCTTCAACAATCACCTTTACTTGTTGCCTCAAGCCAGAAAAAGTGTCACAAGATGCTAACACTACATTAAGTTTTGTTAAAGATCTCAGTTCTTTTTTTAACGACATGTAGAAGAGAGCATCAACAAATATACTCTCTGTTACTAAAGTCTTCTAACATGTATCACCCATTTCATTGAAAAACGTTTATGTCCTAGATCTAAGTCTGTGTACCTACCAATCCTGACACAACTGCTTTTGCTAGTCTTTGTCCCTCTTCAGAGAGATTTTGAGTGCACAGATATCAGACAAACTCGCAGTGCATTTTGCCAGGGAAAAAGAACTGGCCAAGTCTCTACCATATTTCCTAATCCAAAATCTACCACAGGCAATATTGCCCCCATTGTCCATTTGCTCTTTTGTAAAATAAGCTGTTTCCTCTTTTAAAGATTATCTTGAAATTTTCTAGAAAAGTTAAAATCACAGGATAGATCAACCCTGAAAAACTTCACACTATGGAAGGTGCTCTGCTTCCTCCCTCCCCTTCTCAGCTTACAACCATGTTTAAAATGGACACTGACAATTCCACCAGGTTTTACACCATTAGAAGAAAAGGCACCACAGAAAAGCAAGTGCTGATCACAACTCAAATAGCTAGCTTTAACCTTCTTCACTCCCCAAATCAATGCAAGCCTTTTATATAAAAAAGGTCACCAAACCAAGAGGAAAGTATCAGAGGGAATTAATACCACATGTATCTATTGTCCTTAAAATGTACTTGATAGAGCATTATTCCTTACACTACTATAGCAACGCATTTGGATAAATACTCCCAAGCATACTCAGGTTTGTTAAGAATCATCACTTTTGACACAAATGGAAGTGAATGATACCACATCAGCAAGTCATTTAACCTAAATATTTATTTGTTAAATGCAACAAACCATCAGTATCAACACAGATTAAACACAGAAAAATCCTTTCAAATAGCACCACAAAGACTTGCATACATCAAATGAACTTGTATCAATTTGAGAAAGAAAATACTTCAAGTCAGAATTCACACATTTAATAATACCTAAGGCTCTGTTAAAAAATTATGTTTGGTTTGTATAAAAGGTGATTTATGCAAATTACAAAAACGTGTAATACTCAAAATATACCAGTGTCAATTCAAAATATTCAGCAATTACCTGCTGTTAGTCATTTTCCCACAAAAATACCAAAAAGGTATGAAAAATTCCCATCAAAGAAAATAACTACTCCTTCCACCTTAATGTTTATCAAGTAAAATAACTCATGTGAGCCGGGCAGTCCTGGACTCAAAACCTGTCTGCCTCATAGCAAGCCCAATCTGACAAATGTCTCTACTGACAATCTGCCATAAGAAAGTAAAAACAACTGAACAAGCAACCATGAAAAAATCCCCACGTCTAAAGTTAGACTTGAGAGACAGTGGGAAAATGTCAGGGTGAAGCCAGTATTTTGGTGTACTTTATCTGTCATAAAAAATTCCCAAGACTTCAGATTACAAATTATACACTACAACACCTAGAACTACTAAAAATAAACTTGATTTCCTCAGGATCAAAATCACAGACACTTGTGTTTTCAAGAAATTACTTCAGCAGCAAAATGTAATGATAAAAGAGAGACAGTCTCACACTACATCTGGGGAAAAAATACTCAGCTTTCAGTTTCTCCTATCTCAGTTCTGCACCCAAGCATACCAACCGCAGGCTATGTACAAGCAGTAGAAAGGAATTACAGAGTTCTCATAACTGCAACACCTGCCTTCCTTGGGGCTCGCAAGATCATACTGTGATCACCAATCGATCAACAGGAAACCAGGAAAGCACAGCTGCTTCCTGATTCCCTTCACAGGAAAGAAAATAACTGAGTTCATGAGCAGCAGTAAGGGGAGGCTCTAGACCCCAAAGGCCTCTGGCATTCACACTGACATAAAATCTCCCCAGTTATAAATTAACTGTTTAGACTGAAAACCCACAAGTCTCATATTTCTGCTGCTCTGCTTATTCTCAACCAAATCTATTCTAGACTGTTTTGTAACTATTGTCTTCAGTTCAGACAAATCTAAATCACACCAGACTGCAAGTTACCTTTCTGTCTGAAACTTTTTATTAGGGTCTTTTGACTCTGGTCACCAGTAACTTCACTTCATCAAGCCAGTTGTAGTATTACTCAAATACGTATGAATAAAAAATTAATACCAGTGTCTTGTTGGAAATTAAAACAGCTAATCAGCACAGTGATTACCGAGAAAGACAGGCTGAAGTAATTTGTTTCTGCAATTTGTTTTGCCTTTGGCATTCCAGAGAAGTTGGCAGAAAAGAAATAGTGATTTTAATATAACATGACACACAGCAACTGAAACCCAGTGATTCTATAATGCCCTCAGGAACAGAGATCGGCTCCACGGTGCCCTAACAGCTAAAATTTAAGAGAATTCCTAACACAGGTCAACAGTGAGTGAACTTAGGTTTATGTAATTCTCAAAGAAAATTCTGGATTTACCTCTGCGTGGTTCCCTGAGACAGAACAAGTCATCTGTGGGGTACAGATACAACCACAGGAGGTGTGGGATTAAACTGTACAGTCCAATAATTAAAGAAATCCATAGGCAACAGTGAATCAAGAGAAAGTGATATATACACCTAAGACACCAGAATTTCCTATTACTTATCCCTTGTAGTTAAACAAGAAACAAAAAAGAAAACTTTGTCAGCACTTAAGTTTAGGGTCACTCTAAAAAATAAGTTATGTCATGGCTTAAGAAGCTCCTCTCAAGCACTTTAAATGAGTTCTCTAAACTCTAAAATATAAGTTCAAAACATGCAAGGTAAGAGATGTTATAGAAAAAGAACAAATAGGCTGAATCCCCAGTAAAAACAAAAGAAAAATAAAAAGGAAAGCCTTGGGACACCTGGAAATTCATGGAAATTCATGGTTTCTTTAGAGTTTGGTTTACACTTGTGTATGTAACAGGACATACAGGTCTTTTTCTATTAACAGATGGTTCAAAATAGCAGTAAGTAAGGCTGTTTTCACAGGACTTCTATCACTGCTGTTACACATGGAAACCATCACACAAAACCCAATGCCACAAAATATTCGATCCAGGCAGTTTTGAAGAACAAACATCAAACCATTATTCTTTTCACAGAATCATCGAATAATCAAGATTGGAAGAGACCTTTAAGATCAACCACCACTACTACTGTAACCCTGAAACCACTAAACCACATCATCCAGTACTAGATCCAGATGCCTTTTAACTAAATAGAGGAAGGCTTGTTAACAGGATATCTGTGACACCAAAGTTAGGTTGTCAGGGGTCCTCCTGATTTCAACACAGATAGAAAAACTATTCTTAACAAAAAACAGGTCTGGCACTTACTTAGAAAAATGCAAATCAAAATAAACACAAATAAACAAAAACAGCCAACCAAAAAGCTCTCAGTTACCATACTTAATTTCCTAAAAACAGTTCTGGCACAATTCCTGTCCCTAGATTCAAGCCTACCTCTGCCTCCTCTTTCTTGTATAAAATTCTACATATGCTTTCGGAAACAAATCATCCAAAATAGCCATACTAAATATTAATTTATCTAGTTTTTTCATAACATGAAAACAAAAAAAGTAAACAATATACACTAATTGATGCTAGTTTTCCCTTTTGCATATTTTTGTTTAAAATCCTGATATTTTTAAATGAAAATAATTATTTGCATTTGATGATTTATCATTAGAAAAACAGAAAAACTGCAAGAAAAACAGAAAACCTGCATTTTGAACAAGTCATACATCACCTGGAAATTCCATCAAAAAGGAATGGCACATATACAAATCAGAACCCACTCACAGGATTAAAACATTAAAGAGAAACAAACTACTTACATTATCTTCCTCCTCTGTATCATCGTCATTGTCGTCATCACTGTCCTTGAACCCAGGGGGAAGTGGTGGCCCGATGAATTCTTCATCATCATCATCATCATCATCATCATCATCATCATCATCATCATCGGTATCCTCAGCTTGACCTTTAGCAGAACTCAGTGCTTGCACAGAAGGACCACTTAATGCTTCATTTGAGCTGTCCTCACTTTCACTACACATTGCCTCTCTGCAAGGAAAATGTAAAACATTAGTATTCAAAGAACACTGTCATTTCCAAGTTATTCTCAGACAAAAGATATTGAGCACTCTTGTAAATCAGTAGGCACCAAAATTAGCAGCAAAACGCACACTAAGTTTCATTAAATAGTGTAGGCCCACCACCACCTTTTGAAATACTCACAAGTGTTTCAAAAGTTCCATTAAATTACCATTCTGCTGTTGCCCAAATCAGTTGTGCAAACACACTGGTTTTGGCATTCAGAAATTTCTGAAAAGCTGAGTTATTGTGTCTAGGTTCCTGCAGCTCATTCAAAATAGCCGCGCTCCCTCTGCTGGCAGTTCCCAACCCACACCGCTCGAAAGGGCAGAATGTCTACTCCGTGTGAGAAGCTCAACTTTCAAGACTTCATCTGGGAGCTTATGTTTTCAGAATTTTTAAGTGAGCAGGCTGAAAAAAATAGTCTTCTTTTCCTGTTTCTTTGTGAAACTAGAGAGGTATTGCTTGGTTTGGGTTTTTTTTAAGTTTAGGTTATCATGTTAAAACTATGATAAAAAACAAAGAAGTTCAGAAGCATAATAAAAGACTAAGAAAATTGGTCTGACATACATAATTGTGACAGAGAATGCTGCCCTGCTTTGCCTCCAGAACCAGCTGTACAAGCAGGTACTAACTTGCACGGAAAAAAAAAATTGTTTGTTACGCAATTGAAATTATTTTTCAGAAAGAAAAGAAAATAAACTAAAACCAATATGACTTTGTACCTCAGATGTTACAGTGAAGAGCAGGGTTTGTATACTAATAGCTTTTCTGCTTTAAAGAACTAGACCAGAATATGACTATCTCACAAATATAGCTCAAAAAGAGCTTTTCTTACTCTACAACCATGGGACAATCAATATCCTTTTAACAAAGGGAAGGTTTTCCAGCATGACAGGCACAAATTGGGATCTTCAGATTCTTCAAGTAAGCTATCTTCATAACTAGCTTCATAACACAATATGCAAAGAGTTGCATTTTGAAAGTTGATATGCATTCCTACACTAGCAAAAGCCAAATTATTCAATTAGTTTTTGAATGAAACCAAATATACACTCAGTCAGTGAGAAGGATGTATACAACATAACGATTCAACAAGGTCATTCCAATCCTAGGAGTCCCAAATATTCAGATCTTTATACAGACACCCAAGAACAGTATCTACCTTTCTTCCTCATTACCTTTACCATTCTCTCATTTGCTAGGAAGGAAATTGATCAAATCAAACATATCAGATTCTGAGAGCCAGCACAGCTACTCTGCATGTGACATGGCCAGCGCTGCAGTGCAATTTTTCACCACACTCTAAGCAGGGCAGGGACAACCAAATACTCCAGCAACAGCTACAGGTATTCTCTGTCCTGACTGAGATACAGTCAAACATAAGAGCATACCAATGCAGCCGGACCAAAAGCCCATCTACCTTTTTGGCAGAAGCTAGGAGTGGTGCTGACAGAAAGGACTAAGCAAAAGGTGTTTCCCTCATCTTACAATCTTACAATCTTACTCTACCAGGGGCTGTAAAGAAAGACAAACCACTTTGCCAGCCCCTCTCCCAGATTCAGAAAAGCATAAGGAGTTTTTTTTGCTTTCCCTCATTATCTCCTCAGCTGTAAGAGAAGGAAAAAAAAATAGAAAGCAGTAACAGAGCACGGATGGCACACTGACAAGAGCAAAAACAAAAAACATTTTGAGAGCTGTGCTAGTATGTGGAGATATCCCCCCCGTGTGTTCATTCTCTGCATATCACTCAATTTTCTCAGCTTTCTGCTTTTCATATACTAACTGACACTTTCGTTTCACAAGGTGTAATTATTATATATATGCATAAATTAAGTACCATAGCCATTGCAAACATTTCTCTACAGGGAAGACATAGCTCAGGAGAAAAAAAAATCATTAGCTGTATTTCACATAATTTTGGAGTGACACTTTAACAACTGAAAAATTGGTATATGAGCTACTCCGGTAATTTAAAAAAAAACTCCAATAATTTTTTAAAAATTAAAATTCAGTAAACTGTTGCCATTATCAGAGAATAAAATATGCTATGCATATTATATCAACTCACAGTAACTAAAACCTTTGTTATAAAAATAACTAGAAAATCCTGTATTTCAGACTAAAATTGTCAGTTGCAGGATTGCTCCTCTGAATTAAGACTGAGTCACAACAGCATGTCTTTCTAGTTTCCTGTTTTTACTTCTAAGAACTAAGCTACATATCCTTTTTTACATGAAAATATAAAAATTCCCTGACAACTTTTCATGTTAAGCCCTTCCTTCTTAATGCTCAGCAAAAAAACAAAAAGAAAAACAAAGAAAATGTACTATGAGCAGAATTCTGATGAGTTATCAGAGCCTACCTAATAACTCAGCCTAATGAAATGTATTTTTCATCTTCCTTTATATAAAGTCTCTGATGGTCTCTCTTGTCAAGTCAATTAGAAGAATGAGATAATTATGGAAAACCTCTGTATTGACCTTATCACTTGTTTAAATTGGCTATGTATATTGGAATCACCCATTTACAATACACAATCATGTTATATTTAAATTCTTGTCTTCCTTCATTATGGCACCAAATGGGTATATAAGATCATCAGAAGCAAATGGAAGCACAGAATATTTTGCCTAGAGTACAAGACATAAGATACAGAAAGTAGTATACTGTGCAATCAAGTATTTCAGTGAGAGTGCCCAGGTTTTCCAAAGACTAACAGGCAAAACCAAAATCTTCTAATAAAAATTTGTTCAGTCTGAAAGTCTACAAGTTTGTCTTTAATAACTTACCACATATAGGCTCTATCAGCCTATAATATGCATTTATAGAGATCTACTAGAGTCTTGTATGGGCTGTTAAACTTACATCGATACAGAAACCTAAAAATTGTACAGCTGCCAGCTGTCATGTCTGACAGCCTTGCCACACAACGGACTTGTGTGGTCCTCATTCCCCTCAGCTACTTTTGATTTTTTCTGATTTTCAGAATTTAAACTGTAAAATACATAGCATATATTGTCAGAAATAGACAAAAGTTTAAGAATAAACTTCAGACTGAAGCAAAAAAATAGCTTTCTTTACCTCACCATAAAATCCACACACTGAGGCTGTCCACCTAGATTGCCTTCTTTTTCATTAGGCATGAACAACAATATTCTGTCTACAAGTGGACACAATGGCTGCTAATAAAGTCATCACATGTTAGTCATTGTATTTGCCCTAATATTTTTGAAAAACACATGGGTAACAACATTGATCTAATTTTTTAAAAAGTACACAAAACAAGATCAAGGAGGAAGCATATTAAATATACATAAAGTCAATATTCGCAAATATTGACACATCTTTAAGAAAGATTTTTTTCTAAGTTTAAAATCAGTATTTCCACTGAAATACTTAAGATAGTAAGACATATTCACACAAGCTAACTGATACTCATGTTGTCAAAACAAGCCAACACCCTTTTCAGATAAGAAAGCTGCTACATGGAATCTCCCACCATATCTAAGTACCTTTCAGTTAATGCAGACCTAGGTCCTGCTGCACTGGATGCTGAAACTGATGAATCAGTGCACGGAATTCTAAACTCCTTTTCAGACTGGTCTTCTTTTTCTCTTTCACGGGCCTCTGAATAGAGAGAGCACAGAAATAACAAATAATCAAGACTTTTAAAAATACTAAAACTACTGGCTTGCTGGGGACAGTAAGACAGTTTTTTTCACTTAGATTAAATAATTGAAAAGGTAACAGCAAATTAGTGCAGTTAAAAGTATACAGTTGTGTAAATAGGTGAACTTTAAATATGGAAAATAAACACAAAGTGTTGTTTACATTAGTAGTTCATTCTTACTTCATTTGCCGGAAAAGAAACCCTATGGAACACTGCAATAAAATCAAAGGTAACAAAAACTTCCATCTCCGATAAAGCAAGGAGCAGGGTTAACAGGTACAACTACTATGTCACTAAAAGTTTGCAAAGAAATTAAATTAGAGAGAGAAAATGAATCTTTCTTTCTATACAAAAAGCATTGTTCTATTTTGCTCCCTGTTAAATAAACAAAAAAAAGAATAATATTTTTCCAGCAAAGCTGGCAAACACTTTCCACTAAGAGAAACACAAACAGGTGCAAGATGAAGAACCAGGAAATATATTTTGATCAGAGCTCCACAAATCAGATAGTGGGGGAGCCATACCCAAAAGTTATCATGGTCATTCTAAAAACCTAAAAAGCAGAAGTGTATCGCAAGAAATCTGAAAATAAGTGCTCACATTAAGCCAACCCCACAACACATACAGATTCTTGCTTGCTATACTCTCAATATTTAAATTCGTTTTTAAGTTAAACAGCTGAATTACATACAAAGCTTTATCATTTTTTGATATATTATCAACTTTATAAAGAATAAAATACTGTGTGTTTCTTTTACGGGTATAAGCCTAGAAACCTGGGGGGCGGGGCTGAGATATGGTCTGCTGCAGGGCAAGGGAGAGGCAAGGGATGCAGGTCAAGATATCTGGACTTAAAAACATTGAATTTTTGCAACCACTTACTGAACTTCCTTACTGAACAAAAATACTATAATTGTAAATAATATTATTATTGTAAATAAATAATTCCTCATCGGAATGATAGCTCAACCTGAACAAGTATCAAACATAAAAAGGTTTCTAACATGGACATACATTGCTGTGTTTAGATTCAGCCGACATAAAAAAAAAAAAAAAAAACCAAAAACCCACCACAACCAACAACAAGTCTGTCCAAAATGAATTTCGGAATCCCTCGTATATTTGAATTTCATAGTGTCTTAAAGTACACAGAGTCATTGAGCCTCCAAAGAGGTCTGATCTGGTTCTGTATAGAATCAGAGCAATAAAAAACATGGCATCACAATAAAACAAAAGACATACGTTCTCCACACACTGGCCAAGGGGAAGGAGAAAACATGAATAACTAGGTTGGCAAAGAGACTTGTAGAACATGCACGACTGTTCTCAGACATCTTGTTTGGACTGATGTTCACTTGATTACAGGCAGCAAATGATATCATTTTCTTCATCTCCCACTCTTGAAACAGCAGAAGGCAGTGACACACTTGTGGACAGCTACACAACCTGCTCCTTGGTTTAAGACATACACTTCTTATTCACTACTCTGCTGTGTCAAGATCAAAGCTGTCTGTACCAACTTCTCTTCAAAAATAGATACACACCTAAATAAAAGGAGAAAGGAAAGAGTTTGTGCTTTTCCTGTATCTGCCAGCTATGCCTCACAACAGGAGCTTTGCACATGCACACCACTCTAAGCCTCAGACAACATCAGCAAATTAATAACTTCACTGTTCATCGAGGCCCAAGCTGTTCAGGGCTGCCTTCCTCTAACAAAACTGCGTTTCTGGCTTTTTTCCCTACACTGCCAGTCCGAGACACTTCAAACACTGCCCTGAGGGAGCAAATAAAAAGATGTTCTAAAATGCAAAAGCCGACTACGCTCGCTCTTCTTACCCAATACTTTCCTGCTCCTCTCCACTGCAGTTCTTCTCGTTTGCTCAAACATAGCTTCGAGGTCGAAAGTCCGAGCCTTCTTCCCTGGAAAAGAAGCAAAGGAGACTGGAACAAGCCCACCTGGGGCTGACAGGCCCCACGGCTTCGCCCCCGCTCCGCCAGCCAGCCCGGCCCCCTGCCGCACCGCCACGCACCGAAGCCGGAGAAGCCCATGGTGGCCGCCAGCTCCGGGTCGGGTGTCCCCAACATCTCTGCATCTGCAACGAGAGGGGAGAAGAAACCAGGGGCGTGAGCGGGGGCCGCGGGTGAGCTGGGCCCGGCTCACCCCGCCGCGCCGCCGCTCACCGCCCTCGGCCGCCGGCTCCATGCTCCGCCTGCCCCGGATCCACAACAGGCGCCGGCAGGAAGCGGCCGGGCGGGCACAGCCGCGCTTCCTTCCCGGCGGACAACGTAACAGCGTGGTGGAGTCGGAATTCGTGCTCCTCGCAGCGGCACATGAAACTAAACCACGTTTCTGCGAGTGTTGTGCAGACGCTCCTTGAGCTCCGCCAGGCTTGGTGCCGTGACAAATTCCCCGTAAAGCCTCTTCCAGGGGGGAAGAGGCCCTCTTCCTGAGGGGACCACCCTCCCAGAGGGTGAGCCTTCTCCTGATGCCCAGCCTGAATTTCCCTTGGCAGAGCTTCATTCCGTCTCTTCGTGTCCTGCTGCTGGTCACCAGGGAGAGGAGATCAGCAGGTCCTCGACCGCTTTCGCCAAGAAGAAGGTGTCCACAGGCTGAGGCTCCCCCCACACTTTCCCCAAGCTGAACAAGACAAGAGACCTCAGCATCTTAAATGTTGGCCTAGATACTCTTCATCAGCTTGGCCCCCTATTCCTGACACATTACAACAGTGTGATGTCCTTCTTAAATTGAGATGCTCAAAACTGCACATAGGACTCGACGTGGGGTGTGCAGCCCCACAGCACGGTGTAGAACGGGATAGTTACGTCCCTTGACTGGCCAGCAGTGCTGTGCCTGATGCCCTCCTCAACATAGTTGGCCCTTTTGGCTGTCACTTTTGGCACACTCTTGACTCATATCCAACTTGGCAGCAACCCAGAAACTCAGATTGCTTTTCATGGAGCTGCAATCCAGCCTCTCATCCCCCAGTTTCTCTGTGCAACCATGATTTCCCTGTCCTGTATGGAGAATTTGGCACTTGTTAGATTTTAAATGATTGATCAGTACTCTGTCCAAATCACTGTACAGCTCCTCTACCATGAGGGGACTCAACACCTACTCCTGTATAATCAGACTTAATTCCTGCAATCAGATAATTTATAAGAACATTAAAGAGCACTGTCACTAAAATTGAGCCCGGGGGAACCTCACTGGTGACTAGGCACTAGCTTCTTAATCTTGAGAAGATAGAGAATTTCAGTGTTCACTGTTCTGCTGGTTTCCGCTGGGGTACAGTTAATCTTCACGCTGGGTAGTACAAGGCTATGTTTTGGATTTGTGCTGAACACAGTGATGATAATATAGAGATATTTCTGTTGTTGCTGGGCAGTGCTTGTACAGAGCCAAGGCCTTTTTTGCTTCTCAAGCTGCCACATTGGCAGGGAAACTGGGAGTGCGTAGGAGGTTGGGAAGAGACACAGCGAGGCGAGGTGACTCAGCCTAATCAAAGAGATATTTTAGACCATCATGCTCACTATATAAATTGGGGGGAAAGAAGAAGGGGGGAACATTTGGAGTGATGGCATTTGTCTTCCCAAGTAACCATTATGCATGATGGGATCCTGCTCTGCCAGAGATCACCGAACACCTCCCTGCCCATGCGAAGTGGTGACTTAATTCCTTATTTTGCTTTGCTTTTGTGTGTGGCTTTTACTTTCCATATTACAGTCTCTTTATCTCAACCCACAAGTTTTCCAGCTTTTACTCTTCCAATTCTCTCCCTGATCCCGTAGGGTGGGGTTGTGAATGAGCAACTGCTTGGGGCTTGGTTGCTGGCTGGGGTTAAACCTCAACAGTGATGTAAACCCTGCAGGGTATGAAGTTTAACTTTATGATCTTTATTTGGAAAGCAGAGGTTGAGGGTGGATTTCTTTCCCTGTGCCATGCACCTCTGCCATAAGTGAAGCTTCCCAGAATGGATACTGGACCAGTTGAGGAGCAGAGAGTCAGTGCACTCTAGGCAGCAAACATCATTTATAAACCAAACCCCTCTGGATTTTCTCCCAGTCCCAATATTTCCTGTGACATTTTGCAAATGCCTGTGCTGTTCAGAGCAGACACATCACTTAATAGAAACTCAGCCTCATTGAGTTAAAAGCCTAATACAGTCACACTGATGTGTCACCCCATATTCTGGAAAAACAGCAGCCACATCAAACCAGTGCCATGCAAAGGCTACTTACTCTGCTTTTGCATCTTGAACATGGGCTTGTTATCCAGTATGCAATTAGCAGACTGAGGTGAGGCATCTCTACTCTTGTATTTCTATTTCTTTATTCCTGTTTGTGCAGAGTAGGGAGCTGAGTGTTAACTCACAAAAGGCTGTCCTCCTGATAATCAAGAGCTTTCCACTATTCGTACATTTTAACAAATAAAGGTATCAACACTGATCAGTTACAAATTACATAATTTATCTAGTACTAAAATCGTTGGTTGTGGTTGTATATCTCATTTCTTATGGTTATTAGTGCAGGTGGAGTTCTTCCAGTTGAGTCTGACATCTCTTTTGAGTAGGTGGTTAATGGGACATGATCACCCACTCCTGGAATTACCTTTCCCCCAGTTACTGCTCAGTCCTGCTGACTTCACTTCTGGTGGTTTTTGTTCAGCTAGCCCATTCACCTCGGGATTGTCTTCTGTTTTCCTTAAAACAAATGATTAGTCAAGTGTACAGTGTTCACAATGCAACTTCATAATCATAACTGTCCAGCCAGTAACAGATGAACAACCAAAAAAAATTGCAAAGTTTGATTCAAACCCCTATTCAGATCTTTAGGAGCTCCAGTCTGGAGGAACCTGATGGAAGCTTGGTTTTGGCTTATATCACTTCATACATAATCACAGGATTTTTAGAGCTGGGAGGGACCTCTTGAGGTCATCCATTCCAAGCCCCTTACCAAGGCAGGGTCATCTGGAGCAGGTTACATAGGAACATACTCAGATGGGGTTTGAATGTCTCCAGAGAGGGAGACTCCGCAACCTCCCTGACATTCTGTTCCAAAGCTCTGCCCCCTTCAATGCGAAGTTCATCCTCATGTTGAGCTGGAGCTTCTTGTGTTTTAATCTATGGCCATTCCACCTCGTCCTATCACTGGGCACCTCTGAAAACAATCTGACACCATCGTCTTGGCACCTGCTTTTGAGATATTTATATGCACTGATAAAATCCCCTCTCAGTCTACTCTAGACTGAGACAGGCCCCATTCTCACAGGCTTTCCTTGTAAGAGAGATGTTCTAGATCCCTAATCACTATAATATTATTATTATTTCACTCTATTATTTATATTATTTACGACCTACTAAGAATAATAATAAATCTATTATTATACATATATTACATATATTAAATATCTTGTGTATCTGATATACACGATATATTTTATGTATTTTATGATAATAATTAATATAGTATTATTACTACTACTACTGCCTTTGCTGAACCCTCTCCAGTAACTGCTTATCTTTCTTGGATTTTCTTTCCAAATCTGCATCAGTCTGAGCTTTACTGTCATCCCACAGTACCACATCAGGCTGGCAGCAAATAACCACTGAATTATTTAGGTTGAAACAGATCTCTGAGATCGATGGGTCCAACCTTTGACTGATCCAATACATGTATGATATATGTGTGATCCTAGACCCTGTCTTTGACTGGACTGTTGTGACTGCAGCCCAGCAGAGTGAGCAGGTGGGCAGGAAGCTGCCCACAGCCACAAACAGGACAGGAGCCGCTTCCCACTGCTCTCCTTGGGGCCACCCTGTGCCTTTGAGGGGCTGCAGAGGAGACCACACCTGTCCCTCAGGTGGCCCTGAGGATCCCTCGGTGATGCCCGCAGCCCCAGCCAGCCTGTTCGAGCAGATCGCAGGATGGGTCAGGTTGGATCACTGTGGGTCACCTGGCCCAGCCTCCCTGCCCAAGCAGGGCCATCCCAGAGCACATGGCACAGGACTGCATCCAAACAAATGGGGCATATTCAAACAGGGAGACGCCACAGCCTGTCTGGGCAACCTCTTCCAGTGCTCCGTCACTGCACAGTAAAGAATTTCTTCCTCGTGCTCAGGTAAAACTTCCTGTGCATTACCTTTTGCCCACTGCCTCTTGTCCTATTGCCCAGCAGCACTGAGCAGAGCCTGTTCATCCTCTTGGTACCCCTTACCCCCCTTTAGATATTTAAGCACATTGATGAGGTCCCCTCTTAGTCGACTCTTCCACTCATCCTCTCCGGCAGCGATCACTACCCGCCTCCCCGGAGGCGCTGCCCGCCGCCGGTGCCGGACTTGCCTTGCCTTGCCTTGCCTTGCCTTGCCTGTCCTGTCCCGTTCTCTCCCCTCTCCTCCCCCCGTTCCCGTTCCCGTTCCCGTTCCCGTTCCCGTTCCCGTTCCCGTTCCCGTTCCCGTTCCCTCTGCCTTCCCTTCCCTTCCGCTCCCCCGTTTCCCGCCGCCGGAAGTGGCTTGGCGCGCGGGGCCTGCCGGGATTGGGCGGGCGGTGCAGCGGCGCGAGAGCGCGGCCCCGCCATCGCCGTCTGGCCGCAGTTGTTCTGTCGCTGCTGCCGCCTCCGTCACGATGCCAGCCGCCACAAGCCCGGCCGCGCCCGCTGCGCAGGAGGCGCTGGAGATTGCTGGCCGCATCATCGACCGCCAGATCCAGGATGACCGCTGCTACCCGGACCTGTCGGAGCTGCTGGCGGTGCCGGCGCCGGGTGAGTCGGGGGCGCCCGCTGGGGTCCCTGTGGCCCCGGGCCCCGCCGCGGGGCGGCCTCGGCCGGCGCGGCCCTGCCGGAGACGCGTGCGGGCTGTGGGCCCTGCTCGGGGACTGGGGCCGGCTGTGCGGAGGCGTCTCGGTCGCGGGGTGGGGTGAGGGCCGTGCGGTCTCCGCTTCAGTGCGCGGGCAAGAGTTGTAGATGTAAGCACTGCACGGGGACTGGGCTTCTGGTGCCTCACGTCTCTCTAAAAGGTGAGGAAAACGGCCCTAATTTCCCATTTTTCCTGTTGGGAAGTCCCGTGCAAAATGCTCTTATGGTAGCCATGTGCCCACCACCATGCCTAAGTTTCAAGCAGCAGTAAAGCTCCCTTAAGCTTGTTTGACTTTTCTTTGCCAGCAGCTTTCTGTCACACTTATGGTATGAAGTGTACTTCTTCCCACCAGAAATTTGTTTTGTTCTCCTTAACACGTGGAGGCAGCATTTCCTTTTCCATTAGTGCCGACTGGATGGCAAAGTGGGCTCTGAAGAGGCATTCTAGTAATATATATCCAGAGGTGGCTGGATGCAAACAAAGAGTATCTGCGTTCTGTTGTGCAATGATGTACATGGCCACAGTGTAACTGCTTTGGCAGCATCGTGGATACACCGCACATAGAACAATGGGTGTATGAGGGTGTTTCAAGACGGTACTGGGAGTACAGACAGCCTTTCTAGGTGGAGGAATATGCTTCTGGCTTGTTCATGTGAATTTCTAGCCATAGAATGAAAAAAACACTGCAGGGTATCCCAGAAAAAAGGGGTAAAGAGTAGGCTGGGGTCCAGGTGAGTTGTTTGAAAATCTATTTGGTCTTATCTCATTTGAGACTTAGCAGCAAAACCACAAACAATAAAGCTACAGAAGTCTTTGTCCATTTATATCTTGTGAGTAGTGATACTTACATGTTTAAAGTCTCTGCAGCACCAAGGCATTTGATATTTTTGTTGTTGTTCTTACCTGCAGGTAGCCCTACTGTGTCTGGTATGTCAGATATGGATTATCCTTTACAAGGACCAGGTTTGCTGTCAATACCCAACCTTCCGGAAATCAGCCCAGTCCGCCGAGTCCCACTTCCACCAGAGCTAGTGGAGCAGTTTGGACGTATCCTTATGTAAACAGATGTCTAAGATTGTGTAAGAAGTAATATTAGAAACATCTTTCCTCCGTATTTTTCTTCCCCAGTCTTTTTGTCAGACTCCCAGCAAAAAATTTTAATGTTGTTACAGCTCTCTTGGTAACATTCTAAGTGGTAATAAAGTGCATATGTGTACAGTTGTTGGTGGAATTGGTTTCTAAATGAAGAATTTTGAAGTATGCAGATTGTGTAGTACTGTATTAGAGATTTTTTTAAAGTTTTTTTTTTTTTTTTAATGCTCTGAAGAGGATTTTGCCATTGCTACCCAAAATGCATTTAATCCTTACATCAGCAGTGCTTCAGACATGCAGTGCAATTGTATGATGGGAGTATTTCCAGAGATCAGCAGAGCTTGGCTTACCATTGACAGTGATATCTTTATGTGGAACTATGAAGATGGGTATGTAGAGGATGCATTCCTGATGTTGTTCTATTGCTATTATACCAGAAGTAAGCAACTACAGCAGTGGGAGATTGTTTTACTGTAAGCATGGAGTTGTGCTGTTCAGTTCAACTGATTTTAATTATTTTACTAAAACTTTTGAATAGTAAGTATTTAAGGATCTGTAAGAGTTGGTAATATTGCTGCCAAGTCATCTACAGGTGAGAGAAAGGAAAATGTATTTGCTCTGGGTCAGACATATCTAATATCCTAAAGTTACTGTTCTTCTTATGCAAAGGCTTTCTTTGTGCTGAAAAAAATCGATAAAGATTCCTCTGATTGCCTAACTTTTGTAAGTGGGTTTAGTAAGTACTGAGGTGCATGTGCAGTGACCAGTCATTGCCACAATGGTGAATTACAAGACCAGTATTTTGAAGTATTGTAATTGAAGCTCTCCATCCGTGCTTAATTTGTGGATGCATAAAACTGAAAATAAGTTCATTACATTTTGAAATGACATTAATAAGTTTATAATTTGAATGTTTGCTTCTTTATTTGCTCTCATAGTAAGCATTTGCTTAGTAAGAATTGCTTTGTACATATTGTTGCATTTCCTAAAAAAAGTGAAGTTCAAATTAACTACTGTCTATACATTTACATTGTGTCAGAGTGTGTGAAACATGTTCCCCAAAGAAAACAGAGCTGCAGGTGTTAGTGATAGATAGTGGGGAAGAAGTTGGGAATTTTTGCATCAGATAATTTTTATGGGGGAAAAAATCCTGTGTGGTTTCCTTCTCTTCATGTTAATCAGTATTGCAGATGCTGCATTGTGTAATTCAGAGTAGACTGAATTAACAAAATCCAAAAATATAAAATACTGCGGTAGGATTTCAGGTTTGAAACTCAACTCTAGGAGCTTCAAGCAACTCAAATGACCTGCTTTCACTGAAAGGTGTAGATGGCTTCAGAGTGTCGCAAAAATATTAATAATTTAAAAATATATATAGATTTTACTTGTTATTATGTGATGCTATATGACAAATGTCATGCAGTTTTTTGTTTATTTATTGACAGAGGAGATCTGGCTTATTTTGATGGCCTCAGTGAAACTATTCTTGCAGTGGGCCTTGTAAAGCCAAAGGCAGGTGAGGAATATTATGAGATTAGAATTGGACAGTACTGAACCTTCTGTGGTTTTTTTTAGTCTTTATATATATATGCATTTTTATTTTATACAAGTAATGTAATATAAAGCCCAAAATATGTTTTTTTTTGGTTTTATATTTGTAAAGATAGTAACCTGCATTTGTGTGTAATGCATGAATGTGGCACTTGGTTCTATGGTTTAGTTAATTTAGTTAATTCAGTCTCATGGTTGGATTCAGTGGTCCTGGACGTCTTTTCCAGCCTCAATGATTCTATGATATGTGAAAATCTGTGGTTTGTGTATATATGTACACACAGAATATATGAGTTTGTTTTGATTTTAGAAACATTGTAAAGTGAATTATGAGCCAAAAATAATGTATAGTTTAATAGTTACTTATACGGATAAGCTTGCATTTTTTTGCCACATCATGCTGTAACATTTGTACTGTTTATAAATTTACATATTCATGTGGTAGTTTCCATGAGATTCTAGTTTATAGCCCTCTCAGTTATTTCAGTATCTACTGCTAAGATAACATTAAAGTCAAGGTTGAATTGACAGGTGAGTTGAGTTTAAAAGAAGCATTTTGGTAAGAGAAATGTCATTTTAAAGATCCTGTATTTCATGAAGTAGAAGTCAAGCTGCTGGCTGATACTTCTTTCTAATTCTAAAATTCCACAGATTATTAGGCTTAACATTGTGTCTAATCAGTTGATGTGGCTATGCAATTGATTTATTTGCTTACATCATTGTGATCAGAGAAGCAGTGTGCAAACTAAAATTTTCTTTTTCTGTTTAGGTATCTTCCAGCCTCATGTACGACACTTACTTGTTCTGGCTACTCCTGTGGATATTGTGATTTTAGGGCTTCATTGTTCTAATATACAGTCAGGTAATTCTCTCTTCTCCCCTTACTCCCAGTTGTGTATTAACACATGGCAATGTGTTAATTCCCATCTTTATTTGGCAGTTTTATTAGTAGTCATTTAAAAAATAAAAAAAACCTCCATGTGCCAAGTGCCTTGCTAGTTTTTAAATCATTAAATCATGTTACAAGCAGGTAAGATAATTTTTATGGTGTGTGCACTTGCTGGATCTTGGACTCCATGAGAAGCATTGAGTTTTATTACTCAACTATTTAATGTAAAAAGAACTTTTGAAACATATGTTCCTGTTAATTAAACAGCATGTTGGAGAGGGAAAGAAGACAGGAGCATGAATCTTGAAACTAGTGGATAGAGTTCATTAACTTTGTTGGCATTTGTATTCCAACCACAAAAATTGAGAACCTGATAACATGCTTTTATGCCATATATGCTAAGAGGAAAAATTGTTTGGTGAAAGTAAGAGAACTGTACTTTTTTTTATAATATGTCAGTGTGGAAGAGAAAGCAAGTAGAAACCTATGTTTTTGACTTGATGTGATTTAGAGAACAGTCTATAGAAATTAAAAATACTGCATTTCCTTCCTTGGAAACCTACATAGAATGGATTTGTTACTCTGCAATTCACACTGGACAGAAGTTGTTCCTGAATATGTTCAGTAACTATGAAATTTGCTATCTTTTTGGATGTTTTTTTTTTTGTTTTGTTTTTGGTTTTTTTTTGTTTTGGTGGTTTTTTTTTTGTTTTGTTTTTTTTTGGTTTTTTTTGTTTTTGTTTTTTTTTTTTCTTTGGTTTTGTTTTTGGTTCTGGAATGTTTCGTATTGCAGACCTGTCATATTTATTAAAACAGCTTAGAAATTGAAGAGGATTTATGTTTGTTTGTTTGTTTACTGAAGGTGCTGGATCACTCAATGACAGCATGTCTGGAGGAATGCAGCTGCTACCAGATCCTCTGTATTCGCTGCCTACTGACAACACCTACATCTTGGCAATCACATCCACTGATAACGGGAGGATCTTTCTGGCAGGAAAAGATGGCTGCTTATATGAAGTTGCATACCAGGTGATTATGGGTTTTACAACAGGCTTTTTTCATTGTTTCACTGTTGGGAGAACTCAGCAATAATAGTTCTAAAACATTTCAAGTTTGTGTTGCACGTCTTGGTTGCAAAACAGCTTACGGTAGATGCATTTTCTTTGAAGAAGTAGTGTTTATGTGGGGAATAGCAGTGCAGTTTGGTCAACTATAAAAATTCAAATTGCAACATCTGCACACATTTTTAAATGCAAAATTTTCCTTTTAATGATCATTGTTCTCTTTCCATTGAATAATACATATTGTTCAATTAAATCAATAGTTTGCGTTAGATCTTTACTTGTTTTCATGCTTGTCCTTTGAATGACTTTTAATACCACTCCTAGTTCAGTTTTTGTTTTGCTTTTTCTTTCAATGCTTTGTTTGTTTTAAATTGTAGGCTGAAGCAGGCTGGTTTAGCCAGCGCTGTAGAAAAATTAATCATTCAAAGAGTGCACTGTCTTTTCTTATTCCTTCGTTGCTGCAGTTCACATTCTCAGAAGATGGTAAGTACTGATGTTAAAGTTCTTATTAGCCAGTAATTTAATGTAGTCTTTTAAAACAATGCTACCAAGAAGGCAGTCTGAATATTTTGCATACTCAGATCTCTTAGTTATTGTTAATGATACTTGAAGTGGTGGATTATTAGAAAAGAATTGCACAAATAGAGACAGATTGTGTGTTTAGTTCAGGACATAGATGGCAATGCCTGAAAAAATTGACATTTCTGACTAAAGTTAGTGATCTGTAGCACAAAATTAATATGTGCTTAGTGGTATAACTATGAACATGGAAAATGTAAAAGTCAATAATCTTACCCTCTTTCACTGCTTAGTGAAAAATTATTTTGAAACTGAAGTTTTTTTGCTCTGGGATTTTTTTCTGTTGCTTGTTTACTAGCAGTTGTGTTAGTTGATTGCTATTTTAAGTCACAGCAGCAGTCTTGTCTGAAAGTGCAGTTCTTGTGAACTTTAAGTTCGTTATTTTATAGCTATTCTGTTCTAAACTTGCTTTCCCTAGTCTATTGTTGATTTGCTGGTTCTCCATTTTTTTTACTCCCTCTCCAGATCCTGTAGTTCAAATCGCCATTGACAACTCTCGAAATATCTTGTATACCCGCTCAGAAAAAGGAGTCCTGCAAGTATGTGACTTCTTATGACTCTTTGGTCTGTTATTAACATGTGTAGTAACATACAGGTACCTTTGTAAGTTAACTTCAATACGTGAGAATTCCCTGTAGCTATGTCAGGCCCTTACTCCTGTTTATCTTTTTGTAGCAATGTGTGTGCTGAAGACTTGAAATGCTGCTTTTCTGAAGAAAGAGTAGCCTCAATTCTGTGGAAGCATGAGTACAAAATAAAAATACAGCTTGAGTTGCTTCTTGATAAGTGAGGCTGATTTTATTAATTCATTCAAAAAATCACTATACTGTATTATTGAATTTCAGGTTTATGATTTGGGGCAAGATGGTCAAGGAATGACCAGGGTTACTTCTCTTTCACAAAATGCTATTGTTTCTGCTGCAGGGAGCATTGCCAGGTATGTTCATGACAGGTACAGTGTAAGAGGCTTCCTTTAAGGCCCATAGTTTCACAGTACAATTTTGAAGAATTTGCCTGTTTCTTTGGATTAAAAGTGTATTGGTTTTCTTTTTTATTTTTCAGAACAATTGATCGTTCTGTATTTAAGCCTATTATTCAAATAGCAGTGATTGAAAATTCTGAATCCATAGACTGTCAACTATTAGCAATCACACATGCAGGTAAAAAAGCAATGCTGATTCCACTCTACTCAAAAACTGATAAATGGTATCTGCACAGTTTGAGACCTTTTTTATCTTTTGTTCAGGTGTCCGACTGTATTTTAGTACATCACAATTTAAACATCCAACAGCTCGTCCTTCCATGTTAACCTTGGTCCATGTCCGTTTGCCACCTGGGTTTTCAGCTTCTTCCAATGTAGAAAAGCCTGCAAAGGTTCACAGAGCTCTTTATAGCAAAGGTAAGCAGTGAAACATGGCTCAGATGAGATGATTTTTTGTGTGTGAGAGTCACTCTTTGACCTCTATAAACATCTGTTTTACCTTTAAGATGGCAAATGGTGTTAAAAGTGACCTTTTGAAGTGCCATATGATGTACAAATCCAGAAGATACTCTTTGCTGTTCAGATTGTATGATAATGACTTAAAGATTGAGTTTTGCTAACTTAGAAATGAATTAATGAGTTTGCGTTTAATACACGATGATTGCTTCTAATATGGACTTACTACTGCTATTCTTGCTAGGGGTTCTGCTTATGGCGGCTTCTGAAAACGAAGATAATGACATCCTGTGGTGTGTTAATCATGATTCCTTCCCTTTTCAAAAGCCAATGATGGAAACGCAGGTATAAAGCAAACTTCTATATGATTTTGATGAAATCTAGATATTATACTTTCTTTCATAATAACAGATGCCTGAACAATACTGTCTGCAAGGAATAAGTACATCACAGAAAACTTCACGAGGAGTTTGGAAGCTCACAAAGCTGAATGAGTCTCTCTCACTAGAGATTCCTAGTTCAAACATACTTTTCTAGCGTGATGCAAGCTGCATGTCAAAATCAATTGCCTTAGCTACTAAATGTATTTGAGAATACCGTTGTCTGTAGCAATGCTGCATATTGTGCACAAGCACAGAAAAGCATCGTCCGTAGTGGTATTGATCAGAATAAAATTTGATAAAGGTTGTTTAAAATATTAATATGTCAGTTCAGGGAAAACTTATATTTCATCTCTGAAAGACATTTCAAGTCTTTTGCTGAGGTAGAGTAGTGACACATCAAAGGTAGTTTGAAGAAATAGCAAAGTTGGAGTGAATGGAGTGACTATGTAAATTAAAAGCTTCCAAGTCAGGTTTTGATTAATCTGTTTTAATTAATAACTAACAAAGAAACTTTATAGTTTTTTCAGATCCCTTCCCTGCAAAAACTTAGACATAAATATCCCAAGTGCTGACCTCTTTCCCCAAGGCACCTGACAGCAACAGGCAGTTAGGTTTCCCAAACAAAACTGCAGCCTTAAGCAGAAATTCTGTTCTTGAGCAGAAATTCTTCCTGGTTGGCATATATAGTTTTCTGGAATGTCTTCACTAGTTTCCTGAGTTATGTTTGAAGTACTGCTGTCAACCACAAAAGTCGTGTAAACCTTTGTAATTCAGTTGCAGCTTTTTTTTTATTTTTTTAAAGAAATATTTTAAATTCGTGATGCTTATGGTGCTTAATTCTGATGTGGTTAGTAGATGGTTGCTGTTTATATTGTAGCAGCCTTACTTTGCAAGTTGTTTTACATTTACAGGTAAAACCCTATCCCTGTCCCCCAAAAGAAGCAATACATTACTCCTTTTCTCCTAAAAGCAGCAGTGTATATATACCTGTACATTTGGTGGTAACTCTCTGTTTCTTTTATTTTCTTTGGATTTTCTTGTGTGAGAAGCAGATTCTATTCTGTGTAATTTCTGTATAATTTCTGGTAAATAGTAAAGTATTACCGTGGATGTGCAAAACCCGGGTTTGCTACCCAACTTTAGATAATATCTTTCTGCTGTTCAGATGACGACCCGTGTTGATGGACATTCCTGGGCTCTTTCTGCTATCGATGAATTTAAAGTTCAGAAGATTGTAACACCACTAAATAAAGACATTATTCCCATAACTGATTCACCTGTTGTTGTGCAGCAGCACATGTTGCCACCTAAGAAGTTTGTTCTGCTTTCAGCCCAAGTGAGTATTACTTTTCTTCATATAGATTACAATTAAGTATGAAATTTGGCTTCTCATCTAAACTTGTATATGATGCATTTTAGATATGTTTTAGGGATTATATTATGAACATGAAAAGGAATCAGAAGAAGGATTGCTGGAATTATCTGTACCTATTTTAAATTTAGTCAAATGTTTTAGATCAACTTATTTTATACATTGTATTAATCGTTTTTGTTGCTCTCCAGAATTTCATGCAGATACAAATTATCTGGGAAGTTCTTTTAGCCTTAGTTATGTTCTTGGTTATGTGAAATTGAAACAGTCAATGTCTGCCGAGAAAATATAGTTCAAGTAAATATTGATGGGAATTGAAATTTGAGTTAATAATTTTTTATTTGTCATAGAAAAGGTTCCTAGAGGGGTTTTTTGAGAGGGTTTTAGAAAACAAACCCGCAAAAAGAAAGAAGTGAACTTTCCTACTTTCCTGATTACATTTAGCAATATTTTTGGCACTCAATATTTTGACTAGTAGGCTATTTAAAATAATGTTTAAATATTACTGTCATGCAAACTCTAGACCTGCAAGCTGCATTTGATTATTAGCAGCTGTTTTGCTAAGGGTGTTAATTGGGCCCTGTGTAGTAGTTAGCTTGAATGCAGGGAAAATGATTAATCTGAAGCCTTACCATTTCAAGCATTTTTCTTCCAGGCAGTTTTCAAGATTTGCACAATATACAAAACCTTTTTTTTCGGTATATGCTTATATCCTATGCTTTGTGTTAGGCTAAGAATAGAAAAATTGACTCAGTTTATGGAGAGTTTATAGCCATTGCAATACTTGCCTGCCTTTCCTTTATTCAGTAGTGATTGGGAACTGGGTTTTGGGCACCAGGTATGTTTTGATCCAGTGGTGCAGTGGAGGAAAACTCAGAATGCTGAAGATAGACATCATGAAGATGGGTGTGTTGTGATGAAACAGAGTAAAGACAACTTCAGTGTAACTTGCTTTGCCTTACTTTTAGGGAAGCTTTATGTTTCAGAAACTCAGACCTGTCGATCAGCTGAGGCATCTGCTTGTGAGCAATACTGGTGGGGATGGAGAAGAGATTGAGAGATTTTTCAAGTTGCATCAGGTAAGAGCTTTTGATGTGTTATGAAAAATGGAAGACTTGTCATCTTTTCATTGTTGCTGCAACCTTCTGGTCAATGTTTTATTTACCAATCAAAGTAATTGGTAAATTTTTCTTTTTCTTTTGTCTACATGAAGCTATATTGTATGGAGAAATAATGTTTCATTTTATGATATCTGAAGTTGAATGTGTAATTGACTTTCCCTGAAATTCCTTTGTCTTGTATGCAGAAGTGTAGTGGGCTTCTTGGTTTAGAAAGCAGTTCATCTGAGAGCAGGAGAGGAAGAGTTTGTAAAAAAGTTGAATTTCTACTACAAAGGATTTTTATATTTTGAAGGCCAGTAGAAGTGTGTGTAGTTGATCTGGGTATTCTTTTTTATTAGCAGCTTAAGGTAAACAAACAAGCAGAAGTTCAGTAATTGTGGATTACAATTTTAATACGACTAATAGTGTGTATATCTGTAGTGAGTGTTCATTGTAATATATTCTCTTGTGCTTGGAAATTACATAATTGGTATTATAACAGCTTGTTAGAATATGCAAACACTGATTTTTACAAGTGTTTTTTCTTCAAACACAATTGTAATTTATGTTTTTGTGTTTGTAGAAATTGCATGAATCTTAGTCATACTTAAATGTCAGGCATGGAGATTATTCCCTACGTGTAGCAGCACTGAGTATGCAAAAGCTGTACAGCAAAAACTTACCTAATACAGTGGAATAACTTTGCTGGGATTCACTTCTTGTCTGTAATTTGGACGAGCTGATTTCCCTGGCTTCTAAGTAAAATTATGCAGAAAGTATTTACTGTTTTAGATATTGAGGAACTTCTGTATATTTCTTACCAACTTGATAAATGATGCCACACTAAAATTGTAATATGCTCTAGGAGGATCAGGCCTGTGCCACTTGCCTTATTTTGGCCTGTTCTAATGCTGCATGTGATAGAGAAGTATCTGCCTGGGCTACTCGAGCATTTTTCAGGTAAGTTTAAATTCTGTCTGTCATTCTGAATATTATACGCAGGATCACTAAACACTTGTACAGGCTTTTTAACCTGCTGCCAGTTCAGGGCCTGGTGACTTTTGGTTAAAGATGTTGATGTTTTTGGTGGTGGTGGTTTTTGGTTTTGTGGCTTTTTCTTTTTTATTGTTGTTTGGTTGCTTGTTTCAACTTGTTTAGTTTGGTATGTTTTTTCCAGTACAATTAAAGTGATGAAAGATGAGCTTCCACTCTGGAGGATTAAATTCTAACCCATGTATCTTTAGTACTGCATATCCTTGGTATGGTGCAAATACATATATTTTCATTAACTGCCTTAAAGAAGTTGATGTATATATAGAGTCACAAATTTGTTTGGGTTGGAAGGGACCTTAAAGATCACCTAGTTTCAACCCTTCTGCCTTGAGCAGGGATACTACCCACTAGATAATGTTGCTTATGGCCCCATCCATCCTGGCCTTGAATACTTTAATGAATGGAATATCCTCACCATCTTTGGCCAACCTCTTCCAGTGCCTCACCTACCTCACAGTAAAGAAATTTTTCCTAATGCCTAACTTAAATCTGTTTGATATTTTAGTTTTAAACTATTCTCACTTGTCCTATCATTATCTGCTCTTGTAAAAAGCTGTTTTCCCTTGATTTTTATAAGACACCCTTTAAGTCCTGGAAGGTGCTATAAGGTCTTCCTAGAGTCTTCTCATCTCCTAGCTGAACAACCTCAGCTCTCTTCACAGCAGAGCTGCTCCAGGACCCTGATAGTCTTCCTGGCCTTATGTGGACCTGCTCCAGTGGGTCCAAAGTCTTTCTTGAAGTAAGGACCCCAGAGCTGGTTGCAGTGAGGTTGTGCATGTGGGGATGACAATGACAGGGTGGAAGGGAAAATTACCTCACCACTCCTCTGTTGATGCAGCAGAATAGTGTTGGGTAGACTGTTGGTTTATTTCCAGCTCTTCATCTATGAGAACCTCTAAGTGTTTCTCCACAGGACTGCCCTCAATAAGGTTTTTTTGCCAGTCTGTGCTTTGTCTGGGGTTGCCCTGACCCAGATGCAACTTTGCCCTTGGCCTTGTTGAACCTCATGAGCTTCTTGTGACCCTATATTTTGGGTCTCTTGGCTGTCCTCACAGGGAGAGAAAGCAGTTTTTGATAAGATATGGCTGTTGATAGTGATAATAAAATCTGCAGCTTGGAGTGTTGTGTTCCCAAAGATTTATTAGTTCCTTGCCAAAACTTATACAGGTGTTACAGTCAGTCAGCTGTTTGCAATAGGTTGTGAATAGTTATTCTTTATTACATTAAATTTCATGACAAAATGTGGATGATAACTCTGGAGTTAGCAAGGGAAAACACAGCAAAGTGCTCATGTAACTGTAGGATATAGATGAATAGAAATTACTTGTGGAAGGACAGCCATGGGTCATCTCAACTGTGCCCTTCTTTCCACTTCCCGGTAAAAGCAAACCTTGAAAAGATTCTAAAGCATAAGCCTGACTTTGGGATTGGTAAATTTCTCTTTAAAACTATACTAGGATTTATATTCCTCATTTAAAAAGAAACCAAAAATGCTGTTAGTTCTCTAAGGCCTGAAAGTTGAATGGGCTATGTATGACATGTTAAGAATTTTTGGTGTTGCAAACTTCAGGTATGGTGGAGAAGCACAAATGAGATTTCCATCAGCTCTGCCTCCTCCCAGCAACGTTGGACCTATTTTGGGCTCTCCAGTTTCTGCAGGTATGTAGCAAGTGATTCATAGTTTTGGACAGGTTTTTTTTTTTCCTTGAATATGTTGTGGTTTTTCTTCTCATAAGTACTTATGTTCTTTTTGTCTGAAATAAATGGTGTTTTTCACTTACTGTCTGGTTAATGACAAGAGCTTTTTCCATTTCTTTTGAGTGATTTTTTGGATTTATTCAGAGGGTCATTATGTGTTATTGCATATACTCTGTTAAAACACTGTGAAGTAGGTATACATTTGTTACTTCCAGAATAATTTCAGCAGACAGAGAGCAACTTATCAATAATATATTCCAGACTTCATGAAGCTTAGTTGGTTGCTGTGTAGCTATAACAGTATCTTCCTACATTGTCATTGTCATGCCTCTACAGATACTGCTTATGAGAAGGAGGAGGAAATTTGATCAAGAAATGAGCTAGTCATTTGGAGTGGTTTCTCCCCTTAAAAGCTCTATCTTCAGCATTTGATTGCTGCTTCAGTCTTCGGTGCCACCTACGAAGGAGAAAAGTACTTATTTTTTCTCCTCAGAGCTTGATGCTTCTTGAAGTGAAGGCCCATTTTTACCTTCAGATTCAATTAAATTTTTACAGTTGCAGTTACTCAATTCCAGATTGGAAGGATTTTTAAAAAAGAAATTCATGATGATGAGTTTGAAATTCTGATTGAAATACTGAAAAAAATTAATTGTCAAGATTAATTAATTAATTACTATCAAGAACTCATTAATGTATGCGATTCTTTTTCTTCATCTGACATAGGGCATTCAGTTTTACACAACAGACTAGGGAAATAAACTTGTTTGCCTGGAATTTAAACAAATTCCATTTCATTACCATATTGATATGTATCTAAATTCCTAAGTATTGGGGAAAAATGTGGTGAACTAGGAAGTTTAGGGAAAACAGTTGACCCTGTTTTTCAGAATTCTTTACTATTAAAACTCTAAGAGGAGTGGCTACTTTAATGAATCAGTGGCATCACTTTCCAACCCTTCTGGTGTGGAACAGTAACAGTTTGGGCAAGAGCTGAGGCAAGGCATAAGAGTTTGAAATTAAATCTGAATTGGAGAGAACAGCAGCTAGGGAAGAACAGGTGCTAGGAGCAGACTAAGAAGGAAATTAGGGGGAAATGGCAGAAAGCTGTGTAGTCAACAAGGAGACTAATTTTAGGAGTAAATGTATTTTTCCCAAGTGTAAATATTTGCATATTTTTATCATTCTGTTATAAATGCCTCTTTCAAACCTAGTATCAAAACAGGTGTTTGCATTTTGCTTCAGTAACAGGTCCAGGTGGAAGATGGCACCATTCTTCTACTACTTTCTCGGTTTGCTCAAAGGGTAGAGAACTGTCATGTGAAATTAAGATTCTGATATTGTGGATGTCTCATGTGGTGGGTCAGACATTGCTGACAGAAATTCATTCAACCACCTCATAGTTTTGCATGTGAAACTACGTAAAAATAATGTTTACATTAAAAGGCCAGGCGCCTTTAACTTACTTCCATTTTTTCCCACTGTTAAAAGTCTAGTTATGCATTTGCATGCAGCTTTTCTGCAAGTTTGTGCTTTGCTTTAGCACACATTACAATGTGCTCTGAGAATGCATTGGCACTGTGCTGTTGTGTGGTGCCAAGTTGGGAGAACTGTAGCAAATTAGGTAACAGCTGTATCCTTTGATAGAAGCTGAATTTTCAGAGTGCCAGTTTTTCTTGCCTTTTCTGTGATACATCACTTTGCTTGCTAATGGTATGTGTACGTTTTTGTAGATGACCACACATGTACCTGTTATTTTGAGGTCTTAAATTAGACTTAATTTGCAGGAGGAGATAGAGTATTCACGGCTGTACTTGAGGCTGTGGACAGTCTCAGACTTAGTGTTTTGAGTTAGCAGTGTTGCTCTAGCGTTTGTACATCTGCCCCATGTAAAAATGAAAAGTAATACCAATGTTCAGAGGGTGAGGAACAGCATTAAGTATGTGGGCAATATTATATCCAATGCAGACAACAGATGGTGTGCGATGAATGCACACACATGAATGCTAGGGAAAAAATGCTGCAACTGCTCTTGAATGAAGTGTATCCATTTGTTTGACTTGTGGAGTGTTGGTTGATAAGAAACGAGTGCAATTTGATACTTAACTATAAATACACTATAAATAAAAGATTTAAAGTGTTTGATTTAACAACTTTGCTGCTTTTGCACAGATACTATATGGCTTAGATTTGGGAGGGGGTGGTTTTGGATTGTATTCAACAAAGTTACCTTTATTTCTTTTCCTTTCTTAGGTTCCCCTTTGACTGTTGATAGTCCATACTCCAATCCTAGCATTTTGACATCTGCTCAAGGTAACACCTTCTTTTCCTTTTTTTATTTTTTTTAAGTAGGCTTTTTCATTGACATTCAAATGAGTAATATTTACCTAATTTTACCATAGGTTTGCAGCCTTCTGCTATGTCGACTCCCATATTTCCTCCTGGAAATTCCATGTCTCACCCTGGTACATCCATTAGCGGAATGATGGGTCCTGAGATAGTATTTTCTGGAAGACACAATGGCATCTGCATATACTTTGCCCGGATTATAGGGTGAGGTCTTTGTAAAAGGAGATTCTGCCACTCAATTTGTTTCATAGTTCTTCTTTGCACTAATGCTTGAAGATGGTGCATTCTATATTAATAGCATTTAAATTGGAAATTAATGGATTTCAATGTTGTATTTATGAAATACCTGTCTATATAATATGTTGTTTTTCCAACTCTTATAATACATTGAATGCATACGGTAGGAAAGCTGCTTAGATACTGAGCCTGCAGTCAAGTGCATAAACACAACTCTGAAAACTGCAGGTTTATTTTTCAAACCTATGAGTTGTGTGTTTTAAACTCCTACTGGCAGATGAAACAAATGCAGAAGGACTTACAAGATCAAAGTAATTTCTATGAAGAATCTTTAATCAGAATGCTCAAGTCAGAACAATGAAGCAAGACTAATGATTCTGTTACCTTGGATGTTGAACCCCAAACAGCCCAATCAAGAACAGAATTCTGCATGTGTTGTTGATCTCTCTGCGTGCTGACTAGGAAAGAGATTTTTCTAATGAGAGTTGTTTGTTTACACTATATTTCCAGGGAATAATTTTCATCTATAATACTTGAAAGTGTCTAATTTAATTAAAGTTTTAAAATCTGGAATTTCATTTATTATTTATATCTGTACTATTCATAATTATATAATGGCTAGATTTTTGAATTGTTGGTTTTCATCCAAAATTAGTCTTTATTTTTGACTTTTAACTTTAAGGTTTTACCATTTCTTTTTAAAAAAATCATACATTGAAGACTTGAAAAAATACTTAGTTAAATGATTTGGCTTTTAACACAAACTGTTTTATTTTGCAGAAATATTTGGGATGGCAGTATAGTCGTGGAAAGAGTTTTCAAAAGTGGCAATCGAGAAGTTGTAGCAGTATGTAGAAGATTATTCTGTATTCTTAGAAGTTTCTTTTAGTATTTAAGTAGTTTTAAAATTCTGAAGTCCTTTTAAAGTTCCGTTCCCAGTTGTAAACTGCTGGGTACAAAACGCATCCTTTGTCATGTCACTGTTTTCTTAAATGCTGAGCTCTTAACTGTTACTTAGTTGTCTTTTTTAAACTATTAGTTTAAATGTTACTTTCTAAGAAACCTGATTAACTTAGTTTCTGCTCTTAATTGGCAATGGCCAATTACTGATGGCACTTCCTTGATACTCAGGGTTTCTGCATACTCTCTCCAGAAAAACCCTAAAAATAAAATGCTTCAGTCGTTTGGGATAGCAGTTCTGGAAGGGCATTAAAAATATATCCATCGTTCCTAACTAACATCTTGCTGTTTCATTTTTTGTCTGGCCTTGGTTGTTAATAGAATCCAGTGTTCAATCCTTTTCTAGCTTAGAGTTGGAAGTAGTAAGGCCTAGCTGATTTAATTATCAGAGGGCCAAAGAAAGTAGCACTTTGAATACAGTGTATCTTCGGTGGGCTCCTGCCTCTTCACCTCTGTGCCGCCTTAATGAATGTGTTCTAGTAATCTGTTACCCTCTTACTTGTCTTTTCAGTGATGTTATCTTAAAATTGAATTTTTTTCGAAAAAGAAGTGTGAAAAACCAGCTTTCTGTAAAGAAGTTTGCTTTCTTTTGCAGATAGAAAGCAGTGTTCCATCCCGTATGCTGGAATGTGTGCTACAAGAACTGAAAGGTCTGCAAGAATTTTTGGACAGAAACTCACAATTTGCTACAGTAGGAGCACTTGGAAACCCAAGGTATTATCAGTTGTGGTAAATTTACATGTGGCATTTAATGTCCAGCGTTTGAAAAACTACCATAGATGTTTTGTTGAATTGAAGTGTTTGTATGGTCTCCAGCTTCAACATTCAGATGCTAAAAATGAATTTGTTAGAGTCAAGGAATTCAGTATTTGTAATCATACTAGCATTTTTGGGGTTTTTTTTAAATTGCAGTTTCAGCACACCAGCCAATCTGCAGCAGAGGCTCCTGGGTTTTATGCGGCCTGATGGTGGAAGTTCTCAGCAAGTCCAGCAAGAGCTCCAAAGGAAATATCATGGTATGTAGTTATTTGTAAACAGGAAGTATCAAGGAATGGTGCATTTGGATGTTGCCTTTCTCACTTTTCTTGTGAAATCTTTGGAATAAAAAGACATTTTTCCACACAAATTTTGTGTTAAACATCATGCCTGTTTTTTTACACACTTACCTGTCTCTTTTTTTTCCTTTCTAATGTTCTCCATTATGGATAAGATAATTTAGTCTTTTCAATACAGTAGTTAGTAACTGCACAACCATTTACAAGATAGCATTTATTAAGCAGTTATTTTATGAGACAAGTGAGCATGATGTCCTATTAAAAAACTACTGTAGTGCAGGTTTCCAAAGGTACAGTCATTGAAATGCTTACAAAGCTTTGTTTAGAAATATTAGGTCAGTTACAAAGCCCATTTGAATTCTTGTCCTCTTAAGTGTGGCTTTTGCCCAGCACTTGCAAGTTGGGAGGTGTTGCTGCTGCATATATGGAATTGAGGATGTTTTTCATCCACACACGTATAATCCTGGGCTTTTATTAGTGCAAGTGTAAAAATTCTCTGTAAGTCACTATGTAGGATTTGGTAGACCTTTAATAATTGTTTTTTTAATTTTTATTCTTTACCGAGTTCATAAATCTTTTTTGGTTGGTGAATGACTCAATATAATTATTGTTAACTTCATTTGTGAAGTGTAAACACTCAAAAGTACACACAACAATTGTTGCAATTATGTTCAGTCTGTGTTGTAAGTATGCAAATGTTGTCCTTTCAGTTTACATAATACATCCTACCAGATTTAAATATTTTAGTTTTTGGAGTAGTTGTTACTTTAAAGATAGTGTAGACAGTATTGACCACAGCTGTAATTGTAATTGTTCTCTCTACAAGTAAATACAGAAATCAAACAAAAAGGAATATGTATGTGTTTATTTTTATTTCTTTTGTGTTCATCATAAATATATTTATAGTAACTATTTTTGAAAAAAAAAAGGTAAAAATTTAAGACTGATGTGTAAATCTAGTGCATTCAGAGGAAGCCATGCTTGTTTTTCAGAAAGTACAATTCCTTTGTTCCTTTCAAATATAGTTTGAAATAAATGTTAACAGAGGGTTGTTTTGGGGCAATCTTAATATGGGATTTATCTCCCAAGAGGGATGGACAGCATTGATTAAAAATGGAAGAGAAAACAAATAGAAAGTTAAGGAGATGGTTACTGAAAAACCTCAAAAACTTACATGTTTATTTGAAACATGCACAACTATTATTTGCTGACAATTTCTGGTTTTTCAGCTGAGGCACAGCTAACTGAGAAAACCTCACTTCAAGGCATCCAGCAGCTTGTTCGCAAAACCTGCCAGGCACTGGCTCTATGGAAGTTGTTATGTGAACACCAATTCAGTGTTGCTGTAGGTGAGCTTCAGAAGGTAAGATCTGGATAATATGATTTTAATTTGTTTGTACTAATCACCTGAATTTCTTTTGCTGCCTAAGTATTCCCGAAGGACTATTATTTAAATTAATTGAGAAACATATGAATTTTAAACCACGTCTAAATTTTTTTATACGTGGTCACAAATGTTCAAGAGACTAACATGTAGTATTGACATAATCACTCAGTTTAATGCCATTAGAAGTGTCACTAACAATAAATTGTTCTACTTTTATTGATAGTTAATACTGAGTGTCATTTTATAAATTACTGGTTTTTTTACTGTAAGCACATTCTTCAAAATGTGCTGAAAAGAATAAACTAGTGTTTTCCAGCCAAGTGGAATTCCCTCTTTGCCTTAGTCTGGTGAAAGATGGACAACAATAGGGTAATAGAGTCCTTGCTCTTCTGTGTGTACCAGAAAGTACCACAGAACAGCAGAGGTTGAACCACTGGAGCTGATATGTCCCCTGTGCAATGGGGGGAATAATCTAATTGACTCTCAATGCAGGGGCAGCTAGAGCAGATTGCCCAGGACTGTGTCTAGTAAGGATTTTAATATCAGTAAAGATGACAACTCCACAGTGTCTCTGTTCCAGTGTTGAACCACCCCTAGTGCAAGAAAGATTTCTATTCACGTCTAATTTCCTTCACTTCAGTTTTTTACCATTGTGCAGTGTCCTGTTACTGGTTACTGTTGAGAAAAACCTGACTCTGCATTCTTTACAGTTTCTCAAAAATATTAGTAAGATCCCACACATTGCCCTCTAAGCGTCCAGACTAAATGATCCCTGTTCTTCCTGCTTGGTGAAGAGGGAAACTTGTAGAACAATGAGTTCTATTGCTGTGCACCCTTTAATAGTGTCAAATTCACAGGCAGCCCTTAAAAAAATGTATAATAATTTGAATACTAGGCATTTTGTTCTTAAAGTTGATAGGATTATTTAAGGATTATTTGTTCAGAAAAAGAATAATTCTGAAAACTTAGAGAGGCACAGAAGCTGTTGCTCTTCATAATGTTGCATTGGGGAGCTTTGGGCAACTTTTGTGTTGGACAAAGAGCTTACTAGCTGTTTAAGAAGTAAAATGTTTTCCTTTGTCTTCAGTAGATTCAGAGTTTTTGTAGTCATATTATCATGCTGGTAGTATCATCTATAGACACTACATAGACTCTGCCTAGACACTAATGGCAACTATGTGCGCAAATATTCTTAATAAATTTTTAAAAACTAAAAGCTTTCAATGTAATTTAATCTTAAAAAGCATAGAGTTCAGACCTCAAAATTTTCAAACTCCTGCTTTTATTGAATCTGTCATTTCTTTTTACCTATGACAGCAGTGAGATTGCTCCAGTTATTAAAAACTTTAACAGACTTATAGGGTGTGCATTCTGAGAGTGCCCTGTGAAGTAAAAGGAAGTTCTAAATCCATTCTTATACTGACACAGCTCTGAAACAGAGGTGACAAATAGTGAAGATGGCAGAAGATTAGTCTATTAAGAAGAGAGTTTTCACCCTCCTTAGGCATCTAGGGATCTAGTGCCTTCAGTAGTAGTCCTTGCTTTATTATTTTTATCTTACTATAAAATGTAAATTTAAAATAATTTATTTCTATGCTGTACATTCTAGTCATTGGAGTTGTGTATGTTTCTAATTATTAGAAACAGTTAATTTTGCTGCTGGAACATTCAGACGTTTCTAAACAGGCTCAAGTAAAAGATTTGGTAAGCTAATAAAATTCTGTCTCATTTTCAGGAGCTTCAAGAACAGCTAAAGATTACTGCTTTTAAAGACTTGGTGATTAGAGATAGAGAGCTGACTGGAGCACTCATTGCGTCTCTTATAAACTGTTACATCAGAGATAATGCAGCTGTGGATGGAATCATTGCCCATTTGCAAGATATCTGTCCTCTTCTTTATAGTACTGATGATGCTGTGTGTTCAAAGGTAAGTGCACTTCCAGATTTTTCAGTACCAAAACACAACTTGAGGACACGCTCAAATTAGGTGCATTGGCCAGCTTGTAAGTCATTATACTCAAGTAGTTTCAAAAGCAGAAGAAATAATGAAGTCAAGTTGTGGGTATATTTTTTTTTATTTTAGTTGATTAATGCTGAATGTTACACAAAAATTATTTGAAGCATTTGCGGTTATTTGTAGTTTTCATAGTCTCTTTAATTATTTCCTCAGCATAGTCTCTTGGTTTTCATGAGTTCTGCAATTTACTGGAATTTGTGCCACACAGTTGTGTTTAAGAGTTTTAGATCTTTGAAGCTTTTCAAATAAATTTGAAACAAGTAACCGATGAGGAGAGAATAGGAAACCAGTTGGTTAAGTCTTCAGGCTTCTAATGTTATTGTAGCCTTTCTGCTTGAAACTTAGTGACCAGAGAGTACCTTTGAGACAATGGTCTTTCTGCTGTTTCAGCTTTGAAATTTGGAGTAATACTTCATTAACAGTATCCATGATCTGTTCAGGATGTGCTCATGTTAATAATTTCCATTTTGCGTGTTTTTAGGCAAATGAACTTCTTCAGCGGTCTCGACAAGCTCAAAGCAAAATGGAAAAAGAGAAGATGCTGAGGGAGTCACTGAAAGAGTACCAGAAGATCAGTAATCAAGTAGACCTTGCTAATGTTTGTGCACAGTACAGGCAGGGTAAGAGCCAGTCACTGATCATGCTGACTAATATCGTGGTATCCTTGCATGCCATCTTTTCTGTTTGTTTTGTTTACTAACTTTCAACTCAGTTGTTTTAGTTTTTTACCGTAAACAATTGGTTAATAGCTCTTAAAATTAAAATGTGCAGCATTTTCTTTTTTAAAGTCTTACTAGATTCCACAAACCAACCAAGAAATCCATTTCTAAATTAAAATAGCCCCATTCACTTACTTCATATTGCAGTGTCCATTTTTTTCATATATGTGGTTAAAATATTTTTAAGAAAATTATTATGTTATTAGGTTCTATGTAAGCAGAGAGTTTCAGGTACCTTTTATATGAAATACATTGTTTGAAAGATGGTTCTGAATCCTAATTAGTGCAGCAAAAGCTAGTATATCAGTTATACACTTATATAACGGTTAAGAAATGGGACGCTGTACAGTATTGCATATTGTGCAGGATGTTCTATGTAGCTTAGTATCTTAATTTCAAACTTGTATGTAAGTGACACAGGGTAGGAACAGGTGTAGACTTTATATGATACGTGCCAGAGTGAATAATGTCACATTTTCTTGCCTGCTAAAATGAGACATGTTCAATGTCACTTACCATTTTGTTGTGAATTTAATACAATAATGAACAGTGATATTTGTTTTGGTTTTTCCTAGTGCGTTTCTATGAGGGAGTAGTAGAGCTCTCTCTTACAGCTGCTGAAAAGAAGGATCCCCAAGGCCTTGGACTTCATTTCTATAAAAATGGAGAACCAGAAGAAGATGTTGTTGGACTCCAAGCTTTTCAAGAAAGGCAAGTTTTCAGGATAATTTATGATCATTAAATGAGGTGCTGTATTTCAAGTGATTGGAAAAGTAGCTCTTTTAAGGAAGGAATGCAGGGTAATAAAAAGCATTTTATGATAAGGGACACAATATAAATATTTTTGCCCAGCATGCTCCCATTGATTATGATTAATATGGCAGCAAATTAATCTGAAACAAGGGTGATAGATGTAGAAAACATTGTGATCAAAACAGTACAGAAATACTTTTTAAAAAGATGAATAAGAACAAACTAGATTGTGACAACCAGCTGACAATTATCTGTGACCATTTAAAATTTTAGTAACTGTCTACAAAGGCGTACAATAACACACTTGAGAAGACTATTTCATAGACAGTTGCAATTGAAAATTGCAGTTGAAAATGACTAAGCTTTTATTTCCTTTTGCTCTCTTTACAGATTGAACAGCTACAAGTGTATCACTGACACGCTTCAAGAGTTAGTGAATCAAAGTAAAGCTGCTCCTCAGTCTCCCAGTGTACCCAAAAAGCCAGGACCTCCGATGCTGTCATCTGACCCTAACATGTTAAGCAATGAAGAAGCTGGACACCATGTAAGAAACTCATAAAAAAATCATGATTGCACTCCAGAGAACAGTGTGATTGGAAAGGGTCTAGAACCTACTATTTTAATAAAATTATGGAGTAGTTTAGTGGCATGAAGATTTATCATAAATTGGCCTCAGTATCTGGAGTGTCCATAGAAATGATGATGTGTAAATAATGTGAACTTAAGTATTGTTGCAGAGTAATTCAGGGCTTAAAGTAATCTAACCACTTCTCTAATAGGAGCTCTGGCTTTTCTTCCCTTAGTTTGAACAAATGCTAAAACTGGCTCAGCGTTCAACAGATGAACTCTTCAGTATTGCACTTTACAATTGGTTGATACAAGCTGACTTGGCGGACAAGCTGTTACAGGTGAGCTTGTCTGTACACAATGGGAGAAGTAATTGTAATAATGCTTTAAAAACAGGGAAGAGCAAGAGTATAACTGTTATCTTTCTGATGTCTACAGGTCACTGCCCCCTTTTTGGAACCTTATCTGGTGCGGATGACCAAGATTGACCAAAACAAAGTCCGCTATATGGATTTACTCTGGAGATACTTTGAAAAGAATAGAAATTTTAGTAATGCTGCAAGAGTCTTGGCTAAGTTGGCTGACCTCCATAGGTATGATGTGTTATAGATTATATATATTTATATTTATATATGTATATATATTTTAATAGATGTGTATATATATAACATAGATTATATATGATCTACTAGATATATATAGAGAGACAATTAGGGAAAAAACAAAAAAACTGAAATCAAAACCTTTTGTGTATTTTCAGGAAAGGAAGTTTTCTCAAAAAAAAACCCCTAGAATGTGTTTAGCTTTACATCTAGGCAATAATTGGAAATAAATAATAATAATTTTTTTTGTATTATACATTACTTTGCAATTATATTTTCTGTAATTATATTAGGTGGCCAGTTCTTATTGAGAAGTACATTAGAACTGTGCTTGCAGCAAAGATGGAGTTACACGGTTGGATTGTGTCCTGTGTGATTTAGTAAAATCTGGATAGGGCACATATTACTTCCCAGAGTCTAGCTAGAATATAACTAACCCTTAAATAATTACATCAAGTACTCATTTTATTATGAATATTTGTTTTGCAGCACAGAAATTTCTCTTCAGCAGCGTCTTGAATACATTGCACGTGCCATTTTGAGTGCCAAAAGTTCCACTGCCATATCCTCTTTAGCTGCAGATGGTGAATTCCTACATGAACTAGAAGAGAAAATGGAAGTAAGAAAAAATATTAATATAAGCTACACTGTAAATGCATTATTTTACTTTGTCTCATTTGATTTTATTACCAGCTCTGTATAAATGGATTTCTGTGCTTTCTTCCTGATATGGCAAAGCTAGGCAGTTGAAAATAGCCTGAATGGTGTAAGGCAGCAACATTTCTACATTTAAATAAGCTAAAGTTAATTCTGGGTGTATTCTTAAACTTTGATTAAATTAATTCAATCTTGAAATACTGTATTTTTGTCTTAAACAAGGTTGCAAGGATCCAACTTCAAATACAAGAAACATTGCAGCGGCAGTATTCCCATCATTCTTCAGTACAAGATGCAATCTCCCAGCTTGATGCTGAGCTGATGGATATAACCAAGGTGATTGAAATTTTCTTGTGTTAAAGTCCAGCTTATCAAATTTTTGGGAGAAAAAAAATTATTTGCAAAGAATGATTCTATGCTGACTAGGAAAAGTAATAGGCAGTTTATCATTCCTGGTCTCCGAATGTCTGTTACCCTGGACTGTCATTTTCTTTAATAGTCTGTCATTAACTTTAATAGTCTTTCGGTCTTCAGTATTTAATTTCTTTCAGATGTTTATCTTCATTATGAAGTCGCTTAGGTTTCTTCATTTGTTGAAAAAATTGTTGAAAAATTAGGTTTTCATTACTGTTTCATATAAAATTTAGTTTTGTATCTAAGAAATGAAACTAAATGTAGCAAAAACTATTCAGTGGTTGACAACAGTTACTTAAGTTGCATCTTGTCTATCAGAACAAAATAAGGAGCACCTGATTTTTAAAATTTTATTTGATCTTACATGAAAGGTAAAGCTTGGTAATTTTTTTTTTCAGCTGTATGGAGAATTCGCTGACCCTTTTAAGCTCTCAGAGTGTAAGCTTGCAATTATACATTGTGCAGGTCATTCTGATCCTATCTTGGTGCAAACTCTCTGGCAGGAAGTAATTGAAAAAGGTAGGTCTTAATGGAATAGGAGTTGTGATGATCTCTCTCTCATTGTTTACCATAAGTTAGTAATTCACTCTCTGTTCCTGTTGGTTCTGATTTTTTTTCCCCCCTTGGTTTTTGGGCTCAAGTTTATCATTGTGCAAACATTGATAGAAATCTAAGGGAAAATCTGTCTGGTAGTAGGTTTTTTGTGGGATTCTGGAATGTGGTTTTGTTAGTTTGTGGTTTTATGTAGGTTTGCATGGAACTTCACGGAAGCATAAAAGCTTACAAATGTACATGCAAACACGCTGGAAAAGGTTGTATTTTTACTTCAATGTGCTGAATTTTTGTTGACAAAAGTCCAATATTTCTTGTATTATTTATAAATTTAGGTGCCTCAGTGTCATTCTGTATAAATGTGGAACTTTTTCTGAAGTTCTCTAAGTGTTTTCTTTTCACTTCCAGAGTTGAGCGACAGTGTATCTCTGAGCCCTGCTGACAGAATGCAAGCGCTTTGTCTGAAGCTGGCATTGCTTGGAAAGATCTATGCTGGCACACCTCGCTACTTTCCTTTAGGCAAGTTGTTAGCCCGCACAGTAAATAAGCATATGTGTTTGATGGATGGGTTTCAGCTTTTTTTTTTTAGAATTTTAAAAAAGTTTTGAACCAAGAAATGTTTCTCATTTTTTAATCTCAAAAGATATGGGAAATAAAATGAAGTTTAGGTGTCAGCAGCAGTTACTTCTGGATGGCTGTGCAGATTCCATTTTAGAAAGCAGTTAAGTTTGTTTGCATCAAAGCACAAAGTACAAAATGTGTATTTATACATGTAATATTTTAAGCAGGCACATTCATCTGCTGTTACTTGAAATTCTATATAAACCATCTGCCAGCTGAAGGAGTAGATTCTGAAAACAATTGAGGAGATTTCTGGATCGTGTTTAGAATTTCTGCTTTTCTGATTCTCATATGCTTTGACAATGTGCTATTATATAAAACCCCGGCAAATATATTGTTCAGCAGTAAATCTTTTATAATACTAAAATATTGTGGAACAATATTAAATATGAATATTTAGTGCTGATCAATACACTGTTTATTGTCACAAGCCCTTAAACAAGCTTAAGTATTTTTGCTGGCCATTATAGCCAGAAACAAAAGTTTTCTTAATTTGTCAAAACCGTAACAAAATACTAAGTATAAGTAGTCCCTGCTATGCATTGCAGTTAGTAAATGTCTCTTAAATGCCTTTGTTTCCTAGACTCCCAGTAACAAGTTGAAACCTAAATATTCCCTCATTTATGTCCCCCAGATTTCCTAGTTCAGTTTCTAGAGCAACAAGTCTGCACTTTGAACTGGGATATAGGTTTTGTAACATACACCATGCAAGAAATTGGAGTGCCATTACCAAGGCTGCTTGAAGTATATGACCAGCTGTTCAAAGCACGGGTAAGGAAAATGACACAAAATAAAAATTCTGTTTTCAACTATTACCAAAGTCTCTCTTTAGTGGGAAACATGAAATAATAAAAGGTAGGCTATAACAAAATACGCATTCAAAGCTTTGCTTTCTTTACTCAAAGACTTCTAAAAAGCTGCATTTTCCCCCTGTGAATCAAATCTGTGGATTTTATTCATTTCAGCCCCAGAGCATGATGAGGGGCTGCAATTTGTTAATTCTTTTAGTTCATGTGAAGCTAGTTTAGGATGAAAGAGGACTAGAAATCTTACATTGCAGAAGAAACAGCATATATTGAATATATTAATTTTATTTGTTTCCTAATAATGATTAAAATTTGTTGTATTACTACATTGTGTCTGATCCATTGATGCAATAAACAAGGAGATTTGACTTGTGTGGTAATGGAGAACTGAGTTAAATTTATATTTATTCTCATATGTGATTTAAAATAATATTTAAATGTAGGCTTAAATATAGATTAAGGTAGAATTCCCATTTATCTAACTTTTTTTATACAATAAATAATTGCTACAGCTGGCAATTCCTGTACTCATGACATGCTTTTTTTTGTCTTGTCTCCTTAATATTTTGTGATTTTGTTTTTTAGGATCCATACTGGAGTAGAATGAAAAAGCCTTTGCACCTCTTAGAGTGTATTCATGTATTACTATCAGGATATGTACAGGATCCAAGCAGAGTGCCTATGAGGTAAAAGGACAGCTATATCCTAATGAATAGTGAAACATAAAATATTCTAAAACACTTCACTCCAGAAATTCCCAAAGCTTTTCTTCTTTTCTTTTGGGTGAATTTAATCTTTTATTCCTAACACTTGTCAGTCAAAACCATTTGATAGAAACTTGAAGAATTTTCTCTTATGAGCTACTTCCACAAATGTAATTTTCTTCACATCACTGAAGATCCATGAGAAACTGAGAGGATTATTTTTTAATTTTTGGTAATATAATTTAAGGACTAGTTCAGACAAATCTGATTCAATGTGTGAAAGCGAGGGAAAATGAGTATTAGGCATTTTGTGATTGAAACAGTGATCTGTTTCATGTACAAATTCTTGAAACTCTGAGTTACTCTAGAAAAGACAAGACAGAACATTGGGATGGATTTTCCTCAATTGTTTATAAGAGGTTGATGATAAAGCAGTCTGCAAGACTAAAACTAAGCTTAGTTCACATCAGGAAGAAATTTAGGTGTAATAATAGAAAAAGTTTCTAGCGAAAAAAGATAGCTAAGTACTTGAAAAAGTTGCCTGCTTATCATCTCTAGCTTTAACAATTTCTCTTTGAATCGACTATAAGAACTTTGTTCAGAGTTATCTTGTCTCAAAAACAAAAAGCAGAAGTAGGCAAAGTCTTGATAACTCTTCTAAACATAGATGTTTCTGATTATTTTGAAAAATATACATATAAATATCCCCTGTTAACATACAATTTACTTCTATCTTTTATCACTTTATTGGTCTTTTACAGTTGGCTGATTTAAATACTCTATTAGAACTTTAATGAATGTTGTCTGATTTAAATTATAATCAAATCTCAATGTATGTATTATTGAAGTAGGTATTAAAGAAATTTAAACTGCTATCTAAATTAATAGCTTATACACTGACCATAATAGTATCTAAAGTACTTTCTAAATTGTTCACATTGCTATAAACTGTACTATGCTTTTATAGTTTATATTTAATATCATATAAATAATAATGAGTCATTTATTTCCCACTATGCCTTAGTCACAGGCATTAGATTTCAAAAATAAGTTTCTCTTAATGAATAGTTAAATACTTAAAAAGTAGCTGACAGATGTCTTACTGATCGGCTAGACCATTGCAATTCAAAGAATGCTTATGTTCTAGTTCAGATGAATTCTAAGATACAGGACTAAAAAAGGAGCTCATTGCTATTCTATTTTCTTTGCAGGCGACAATTCACAAATATTTGCTTGGATGCTGTTAGTTGCTACCTGGTTGAACTTCAGTCTATGAGCCCCACACTAATGGTGCAGACTACTATTGGGAATTTTAAATCTCTACAGGCCAAGTTAGAACGGCTTCACTGATTGACTAATACAAGAACAGAATCATTAGTGCAGGTAACACAAACTGAAATAAAGGTTCAGATGTTGGCACTGAATTAAGAACAAACAAATCCTCAGAAAAAAAATCCTGAGAGAGCTGAGAGAGTTTTCTCCTGCCATGGCTATCAAATGTGTTATTCATTCTATTCTAAAAGTATCTACAAATTGTAGAATGTAAATGTGACAAATGGAGTTTCTTTTACTACTACTAGGTTTTTTAATGATAGAAAGCTTTTTTTTTTTATACTGTTGAGATAAAACACATTGTGTGATCTTTGGGGATAAAGAATATTTTAAAAATATTTTCTTTTTCTTTGTTTCAAATAATGGGGAAAAGCAAATTATTTCTCCTAATCATCTTATTATGTTGTATCTTTTAAAATCAAATAAAGAAGTCAAAAAGTGACTTCTGTCTATTTTTATTACGTGCACACAAACACCAAATTGTATACACACCTAGAATCCCCTCCCTGCCCTGCTGCCCACGGGGCTCTGGCTGCAGCCCAGGACACGTTTGGCTCTCTGGGCTGTGAGTGCCATGGCTGGGGCATGTCCAGCCTCTCACCCACAGCACCCCCGAGTCCTTCAGGGCAGGGCTGGGCTGGGGCTGTTCATGCCCAGCCTGTGCTGATATCAGGGGTTGGATCTGACCCAGGGGCAGCACCACACTTGGCCTTGTTAAACCTCATCAGATTCCCATGGGCCCACTCCTTGCTGATGGTGCATTCAATTTCTTTATCAATTTCTTGTTTCTGAGGATTGCTAGGTTTTGTACTCTATGGAAGACAAAAACATCCATTGGAAGAGGGCTTTAATCCATCAGCCTCCAGGTTATGGGCAGGCCCAGCATGCTTCCAGTGCTCCACTCTGCACCTCCCCCAGACGAGGGGAATCAAAAGTGTTGGAGAATGAGGCCATCAACCCTGCTGCTTTTTACATGCTGAGTGGTCTACAGTGCCTTTACTACGAAATATGGTTGCTCTAAAATTTTGCTTAAATTTCTTTCTCTCTGAACTACCAAATACATTCTGGTGATTTTAAGCCAGCAAATGCACTCGGTGAAGTAATATAAAAATTAAAATACAACTTTTTTTTTTTTTTTTTTACATTGTTAGATGAAAAAAGAGGTGAAATATTAGAATTAGCTCTTCTTTGTGTGTTAAAAACTCCTTAAAAAGTATTTAAATAGAAGTAGTCCTGTGTGTCCTGGGAAAAATATTTTCTTCTTTCCATACAAAATACACCACCTTTAAGTATTAGAAGTTATTTTCTGCTAAGCTATGTTTCATACCAAGGATGTTATGCATTTACCCAATCTTGTTAATGCAGTTCTCTTCATACAAATAATGTCCGAAGTCCTACCTGATGTATTTAACTAAATTTCAATATCTGCATAAAAATATGTTGTGTTTAGCCACATTCCATAATCTATGTGATTACTAAACTTTTCTATTTTCAAATTTGTAGAAATAACTGAAAAGTTGGGAACAGACACAGATCACCGACTTTTAAGTTCAGCTTTTCTGGTTTTTTTCTCCAGTTAATGGAATAAGGATCCCTCTGGCAACATTGCAAATTTATCCAAGTGGTAGTATTTCAAAGTGTATCACAAGTTGCCTCTGGTATTTTTCAGATGACAGCAGGCAATTCCAGTATACACATAACCTTTTGTTTTCATAACACTTGCTCTACTCTCAGCTGGAGAAAGGATAGGTTCTGTTTCCCAATTTAAATTTGGAAGTATATGGAAAACTGGGATCAGAGGGCAGAAGGGTGGGTTAATGCAGTAGATGAAATAAAGGATAGTAATCACAGGGAACACATCAACATATCACACCAACATGAATGTGAAACATTGCTCCTTAACAATATTATCAATGTTTCTTTAATTTTTTTTCTTCTGTAACTTTCAATCAAGACAGTGATTAGGGAAAGGTGACAGAAGGTGGGAGTTTCAAAGGGCAAGTTTCAAAGAATAGTTGCTTCAAGGGTATTTCTTCAAGGTGATGAAAATACAGTGACAGCTTACCCTACTTGTATTCACCTTGTCATGGTTTAGCCTTCTCTAGCAAGTAGCACACAGCCACTTCTCACTCTCACACCCCCTTCCACAGGACAGGGGGAATTGGAAAAAAGGTAAAATCCACAGGTTGACATAACCATTTAATAATTGAAAAAAGGTAAAGTACTAGTAACAAAAAAGGGAGGTAACAAAAAGAGAGGAATAAAAACAAGAAACACAAGTAAGGCATAATGCAATTGCTCATCATGGATTGACTGGTGCCCAGCCTGTCCCTGAGCAGTGATGAGTTCCTCCGGCCCAGCTCTCTTGGGTTATATACTGAGCATGATGTTCCATGGTGTGACAAATCCCCTTGGCCCGTTCATGTCAGCCCTCCTGGCCATGTTCCCTCCTGTCTCCTTGTGTGTCTGCTGCATGGCAGAGCACAGGACATTGAAAACTCTATTATGTAGAGTAAGTAGGATGGTGCAACAACTGAAGCATCAGTGTGTTATCAACATTGTTTTGCTAAATCAAAAACATAGCATCCTGCCAGCTTCTTGGAAGAAAGTTAATTTTATCTCAGCTGAAACCAAGACAACCTAAATTCCAGTAATTCCTGTATTGTATAGAGAAATCTGGCCTCATACAGCTATGTCTCCTGCTGTTACTCATGCCCTACATCCCCAAATACTGATGCTGATGCAAATTGACCCCCACGGAGCCGCAGCAGTGTGCCCTGTTGCCTGTGGGCTGCTGGCACAGGCAATCCGTGGTGTCTGACGTTCCCCACTGAGGGAGTCGTGTTGATCATCATGTCTCCATAGTAAGTTTTCTTGACACATCGGACTTCACGGAACCCTAAAATGGTCCCAGTTGGAAGGGACGTTAGAAATCAAATAGTTCAACCCCTCTGCCATATGCAGGGATACCTTCAACTAGACCAGGCTGCTCAGAGCCCCATCCAACCTGGCCTTCAGTGTTACCAGGGAATGGGCATCTTCAACTCCACTGGGTGACCTGTGCCAGTGCCTCACCACCCTCAAAGAACTCATTTCTAACGTCTAATGTAAATATTTTCTCTTTTAGTTTAAACCTATTCCCCTTTGTCCTACACACTCTTGCAAAAAGTCCCATTTTCCTCTTTTTTTATGAGCACCCGTTAAGTACCGGTTTGCCTCAATGAGGTTTCCACAGAAATTTCTCCAGGCAGAACAAGCCCAGGTCTCTCAGCTATCTTTGTAAGAGAGATGTTCCTGATTTCGATACCGCTGCGCTCCTTTGGACCCTTTCCAACTGATCAAATGCCCTTCCCGTGCTGGGGACCCCAGGCTGGGTGCGGCGCTCCGGGTGGGGTCTCACCAGAGCGGCGCAGAGAGGCCGAACCCCCTCTGTCCTCCTTCTGACCACGCTGCTTTGAACACAGCCAAGGATGCGGGCGGAGACTCGCACCCGCCTTGCCAAGCCGGCGCGTTCGGAGGTGCGGGGCTCCCGTTAGCCGTGCCCGGGCCCGCCGGGGCCGCAGGGGAAGCGGCGCCCTGAGCGCCGGGACCGTCCCGCCGGGAGCGCGGGGCGGGGCTGCGGCTGCGCCCTGGGCCCCGCGCCGGCCCGGCGGCTGCGGCCGCGGCTGCGGCTGCGCGGGCGGAGCGCGGGGCGGCGGGGCCGGGCTCCTCAGCGCTCCGGCTGCGGCGGCGAGCGGCGGGCCGGGCGCGCAGCTCCTCCCGCTGCTCGTGCCCCGGGGCAGGAGTCCGCCCGGCGGCGTCTCCGCCCCGACGGGCACAGGCGGCGCGGGAAGCCTGTGCCGCCGCTCGCTCCCCGCGCTGCGGGGAGCGGCTGGCCCCGCGCCAGGCCCTGGAGTTCCTGATCTCCCGTAGGACCAGGCTGCAGGACGCTTTCCTCGTCTTGCGCATTTCTGGAGTTCTTAGCCATGTTTTTGCGGCTTCTCTCTCTCAACTCCTTCTGAGCGAGCGTGACCCGCACCGCTGAGCAGCACATCGCCCGTGAGCTGCCCGGAGAAAAAAATATAGTTTGGAAGTACGGATAAGCATCACTTCTCCTTGTATTTACCAAGAAGCTGCTGGAGATAGTCAAGATTTTGTGTTTAAATTTCTCTCCTCTGCACCTATCCCCAGATAACAAAAACTTCTGGTCTATTTTTTTTTTCTTTCTTCAGTTTTTTTTCTATAAATGTGTAAAGAAGCCACTGTTTGCTTTAATAGTTACCTGGAGGTTTAGTAAGAATGGAGATTAAGCTAGATGTGCTCGTCTCTACGAGTATCAAGCAAAGAAAACCATGGCCTCGCATATCATGGGTTGGACAGGTAAGTGTAATAAACTCCTTGAGTTTTAGTTGTGTAATACTTTGCACTTCCGTTTGCTTTAGGAGGGTGTAAAATCGACCTCAGAAAGTATTTTCTGTGACCTTAAGAGTTATGAAATAAATTACTTTCATTGATACGAGGCTGGAGATTTAAAATTTCTCAGATAAACATTGCAGAGCCTTTTTTTTTTCCTACCGCAAAGACCGACACCTTAGATGAGATTGTTGTTTTGATGGTTCTAGTTTCTCATAATCGTTTTTAGAGTACCTTGTGGGAAATGTGGGGAAATGATTATTTTTCCCCGTTTCATCCTGCATGAAAGACATACTTTCTTAGACTTCTTTGATAAAATCACACTATTTTTTTTTTCTTCTGTGATTTGAATTTAAGTAGGGAGCAATTTAAGGCTTATTCTTGGATTTATTTTTTTTCTTTTACTATTGAAGTCACTGGTGTTATCTCACTAAATTGAACACTACAAGACAAAATAGCTAATGTCCAATTTTTGTCCTTTTCAGCAGTTAGTTTAGCAGAGATACTTTGAACTTTTTAATGATGACTGTAAGTTCAGTTTGGTATTTTGAAACCTGTGAATCAAATTCATCATCACTGTAAGTCCATCCTAGATATAATGTACTGTAAAGCAAATATGCCAAAGAATGAAATTAGTATGGCAGTTGCTGCCTTAGTGTATTTTTTAAATTTTTTTTTCCCCTAACATTTTTTATCTCTGCATTATTCTGTATGCCTGTGCAGAATATAGCATTTTGAAAAATTAAATGCTCTTTTATTTTGTCAATAGGAAAAAGAGGCTGTTTTTCTTCTAGATGGTAAACAGATAAATGAAATTAACCTGACATCAGGGAAGAAAAAGAAGAAAATCCCTTTGCTACAGTCATTGTTGAAAAACGTGGTTGTCTTAACAACATCAGGAAATGGTTAAGTATAATATCTTATGTATTATAACCTCAGGTTGTTTTATTTGCAATTGTAACAATCTAGAAAGGCAGATATTTAAAGGATCTGCCAATTCACTTAAAACTGTGGCTAAGATGAAAGAGAAGTAGTTTTAAGTACTCTGTAGTAATAGCCTTCAAAACTTCTCTCCCCCAACCAACACAGCTGCTTGGTTGGCAGGAATACTTACAACAGGAGAGCTGTTTCTTTGGAATAGAGATCAGGACTGCTTGAAAATTGTACCAGCAGTTGAAGACTCCAAGAAAGTAGTAGCAGCAGCACAAGGTAGGTCTTTTTAAATTAACCCTGTGAAAAAATGTAATAGAGGGAAAGTTGTTTTCCTTTCTTTTATATGAGTAAAAACTGTATTCTCACATTGGTTTGCGTTTGTATAGTTTGTGTGCTAGCTAAACTTTTACGAATGTCATTTGAACGGTACAGGTTTTTGATTTAGTAATCTCCTGTAAGTAGTTTATTTATAGATACTCTAAGTGTATTTTTTATTGGTTAATTTTTTACTGAAGAACATTCCTGACTAGGTTATCAATTAGGGCAGATGTACATTTAATGTAAACAGTATATGGATAATTTGGAGCTTATTCGCTAGATGGGTGTTTATTAGAAATGCTAGCCGGAAAGAATAAAATGCAGACACATATTTGCAAACCTAAGTATCCAATATTGTCTTGTATTGGATAGCATCACTGATACCAGCTTCTGAAGTTAAGTGTTGCACAAGAAATTCTGTTATTTCAGGGAAGATCAGTAGTATACTTAAGAGCTAAAAGTAATCCATAACAGAGCACTTAGGCAATCTCAGGCAACATCTCTAATGGTTGAGTGTTGTGGGAAAGAGCTAATTTGTAGGATGCATAGAGATGGACATCTATCTGAGTTTACTGCTGCCTAAGGGCTGCTATCAGTGATGAAGCTGGAAATTAAAGGCACTCAAAATGGCATCTTGGATTTCTTGTCACAGATGAGAAATTTCCTTTTTCTATTCATTTAATTCTATGTCAAACAAAGGGACAGAAACTATCCTGCACATTGTTGTGTTTGCTTTTTTTCTCCAGAGTGTTTAATGAGGTTATATTTGTTTGTATCTGGAGATGGCAGAAAGGTGCTGTTAACTACTCCTACAGCATGTGCCATCTTGTGGGAGAACACAGAACGTGAAAATACACCTTCTGATAAAAACTCTCCTTCTGGGCGTTGGACACAAATTTTACCCGTTGGGTCAGTCATATTACCTTCTACTGAAGAAAAAGAAGTTGGAGTGGATGCTGCTTTCATACAAAATGAGGTAAAAATAAACCCTAAAGCAATCCTTTTATTTTGTAATTAAATTAGAGCCACAAGAGCTACCGTGAATTTTCAAAGCAATATCTGCCTCTTTGGCATTTTGCTTAGGCTTAGTATTTCGGTTCACTTTACATGACAACATAAGAACAGCCATACCGGGTCAGATCAGTTTCTGGCCCACTTACATTCTTGCCAGCCTTTACATTTCTGAATGACAACATTCTGTTATTTAATCTGAATTGTAATAGCTATTGATCTAAATGTATAGATAATTAAAAGAAATTTGTGTGTTACAATCTTTTTGGGATTATTTTGATAGTTTTCTCTTTTTTTTTGCAGGTACTAGGTGATTGCTGTTTATGTTCTTTTGTATTTTACTCTGACGAGTGTTTGGTACTCACGTTTTTGGTTCTTCGATGGCATGAAAATACCTTTAAAAATGTTAGGTAAGTTCAAAGATACCTGAAGTTACAACGGCATCAGGAATGTTTTAGTTATTTTTTAGAGCTGGGATTCAGAGATGCAACTGAACACATTTACATGGAAGCTCAATTAGCGTATGGTTATTAGCACCTACTTATGTTTACATATGGATGTTTGTAATATACCCTCTGTCATTTTAAAGCCACTCGCCCCTGTCCTTTACATGTCCCTTGTAGAATGTGTTTAATACAACAGTACTTACGTACATATTCCATACTTCATTATTAGCTTACACCTGGATAAAACTGGGTGTATTTATCTTTCTGTGTGGGTAGCTATGTATACATATGCCTGTTGGCCTACACATATGTTTTAGTTTAATAGTTTTTTGCATGATGACTATAGATGGTATACTTTTCTAGTTTTTGCTTATATTGCTTATATATCTAATATTTTTTTATATTTCTTGTACTGTGCAGATGTGAATGCCCTGACTACTTCTTCCTCTTCTTTAATATGTGGATTTGTGTATTTTATTGGTTTTCTGTTGCCCTTTTAATTTCTTTTTCGTGATGTGAAGGTGTGTGTATGCATTTCTTTATCTGGGTTGGGACCACGTACTGAAGTAGTTATACTGATACAGCCACTTAAAAATGCAGTTGAGTTATTGTCTGTGACACATCTATTGTCCATTCCTCTTCCTGGGTGACATATATGTCTATGAGTTTAAATGGATATGCCTTCTGCAGGTGTTATTTGAATAACTTGCTAAAATTTTATGCCCTGCATGTGATGATGTGGTACAATTAGTTTTGTTATATTATGTCCTTTAGATGCTTAGTAATGATGTCCTCCTTGACCTAATCTTCAGTTTATCTGTGGAATAGTTATTCCTATCTACTATAAAAAAATTAAATAGAGCATAATATATCCAGTGCAGAAATGCATATGTATATATCTAGCTAGTTAGCTTCCACACCATAGTAATTGCAGCCTGAAATTGTAACTACGTTTCTCAGACATTTTATATTATGTCATATATTTTTATGCCAACTCATGCATACTTTCATTGCTTCTGTTGTTTAGATATTTTTTTCATAGTAATGCTTTTTTTTTCACCTGTCAGGTAGGTGGCATACTTCAAGAAATAATCTTTCTTGTGTTTTCTGTCATGTTTTGAATCTTTTTAGGATAACAGAATGGTTTGGATGGAAAGAAACCTGTCAAGGGCACATAGCCCAACCTCCCTGCCATAGGCAGGAGCACCTTCCAGTAGATCAGGTTACTGGAAGCATAATCCAACATGTCATTGAACACTTCCAGTAACATGTCATCCACAGATTTTTTTGTTCTGACCATATACTGTTGATTTTCAAATTCTGAGTGGATAGTGGTTGCAAGGTCTGAGGGAGCTGTTCCTATCTAGAATGCAAGTGCCTCAATTATATGTCATTGATCTGTACATATTTGCATGTTCTAGATTTATAAATACCATAAAAATCCCATCCCATAGAAATAATTCTTAGTGTTCAGACATAATTTTTAGACTTGTGTAAGTACAAAATACTTTTTCATTTGTAAGGCATTTGAAGAAAAACTCGTGGTTTTTTTTAATAGCTCATGCTTTATATGGTTTTGTCTTGCATGGTTTTTTACTATATATAGGAATAATCCCATTCTGCAAAATGGAGTAACCACTTGGTTTTGTTATCTTTCTGTTGGTACTCAGTTCTTTGCCGTACCAGATCCAATGGGCACAACAGACTTGTTCTCTTGTTAATTTGGTTCCTCAGTGTGTGTCTGTAAAGTCAAGAGGAGCTCTGCTGTGTACATTTGCAAGAGATGGACTTCTACTTGCAGTAGCTGTAAATCAAACTGATCCAAAGGTAGATATGACAGTGCATCGTTTAAACTAAGAGTTGAGTTTGCACGGAGTGGTAACAAGGATTTAAGAACACAGTTTTAGGATGATTTCTAAGTACTCATAAGGGGACATGAAATTATATTTACATTGATATCCATATCTAAAAACTTTTACTACAAGTCATGATTGTGTGTGGTGTTCAGTTAGAAGTTGGTATGAGATTCTCTGGCATTTTTAAGCTGTAATAAAAAAAATTTAATTTCGGTTACTGCATTGTATCTGCAAAGATTCTGGGTGATTCTCAGTCAAGCCTCAGTCTAACATGTTTTGAAGTTCCCACTTCTTAATGTCATTCCCATTAATAACTCAGAGGTCAAATTTGAATGTACTTCTTAATGCTAATGATGACAGGGAATATGTATAGTATATTTGATGTACCAGGTTGCGATGATGCAGTCCTTCAAAGCTCCAGTTGTTAATTACCAGAGAGACTAAAGAACAGTGCTTTTATACTGTGTGTTTTAGAAAAAGTTACATTAAAAAGAATATTATTTATTTTTATTATATAAAATATTAAGTATATAATAGTCCTTAGTTATTTTTCAAGAGTAGAACAACGCGTAGAATTCAATAAATTGTTAAAATAATAGTAAGTATTGAAATGCAATGTCATTTCCATAATGATGTTAGCAGCACACGAAATATAATGCATAAATTAGTAGTAGAAGTTTTCTACAACAATGACATTTTGATACAAACATTTATGATGTCTTTATTTTTTCTTTCTAGGCAACTCAGGTTTTGTTTTTAAATACCTTGAATTTTGTAACTGTTTCGGGTAGTCTTAAAGGTTGTAGTAGCAAGAATAGCATGACCTCATCCAGGTTCATCAGGTCAGTAATTGATGCTTTTTCTTCTGATGTTGGGGGTGTTTTGGTTTTGTGTTATGGTCTGTTTGTTTATTTTATAACTATCCTAATCTCTGATGCAGAAGTTTGACAGAGAAAAAATATTTTTTTACCTGCCCAATTTAGGTCGTACTGGGTTGGCGATATGAGTTGGACTCCTGATAGCCTTTTCTTGGCATGCATGTTAAAACGTGGATGTTTGATCTTATTGACATGTATGGGGGAATTGGTGACCTTAATTGCTTCTGGATGCTCTGTGGAATTTGGACCAGCACAATTTATTCCATTTCATCCACTAATAACATACAGGTAAAAGGGTTTAAAAAGGTTTATACATTTCTGTCTTCTGATCTTACCTTATTTCTGTCATATATGTTATACTTTTACATAAATGTTATCTTTCAAATTCACTCTTTTGCTTTTCATGTGTCTTTTCAATATCTGTTTCCCATTCATAGTTCTCTTCTATTGCTTATAATGCGTTTGTCGTGATGGAAATTGACATTGTGACAATGTAAGTATACATAAAGTGGTTTGTTTTCCTAGAAGTGTTTGAATTTATTAGTAATTAAAACTAGCTTATTTTTTATTATATAAGAAGAAATTAAACTTGCAGAAGTAATAAAAATGCAAGTTTATTTTAATCCAGTGCTATTTCTCTGCTCATTGCTTAATTTTATGTAAAGAACCTGATGTAAGATATTGTAAATAACATATTTGCATGGACAAAAAATGGTTAGTTTCTTAAATGTTGCTTTGGGATTCTTCAGATTTAAATTCTGCGATTATGCTGCTGGGTGCATGAGAGAGCAGAAGGATCTTTGATAACACACTTCAGTATATAAAATGAAAGTAACACAGTCTAAATAGAGAAAACAAAAGAGAATCTAAACTTACTTTTTTTAAAATCTTATTAGCTTTGCATGATTTAAACCAGATAGTGTGTAAATATAACATCTTGTTGAGACATTCAACCTTCTTACACTATCTGGTTGGAAAATAAGACACTAGAATGTATTAAAATACATGAATTACAATGATATATTGAATGTATGCAGCCACTTTTTTTTCAAATAAACACAAACAATGTGGCTAATATTAGAATACATGTATTACATAGTTTTCTGGAACTCAAGAGGGATTTCTGTATAAGAAGGACCTTTTCAAAAGAGAAGTCTTAGGTGTTTATAAAATTCTTCAGTTGAATATCTGAACTGATGCTGAAATCATAAGATTCAGATTTTCAAGGGATTTTTGTCTTTCATATATGACTTTCTTAGCCTAACTCTTCAAATTTCATCTTCAAGCATTTGTCATACGAAATACAAGCCAGAAAGGAAAGTGTTATATAGAAATTTGGAGTCTAAGTATAAAAAAATACAGTTACCACTAATGAAATAGTAAATGAATACTAAAAGCTGGTTATAACTTATTTGATTTAAAAGAAGTTGTTGTTGTAAAATACTGGCATCTTGCAAGCATAAATAGTGTTATCCAGAGTGCTCATCTTGCAAAATTGTAGACACTTCTCTAGGATTCTGTAGAGATTTATTTGGATAGTAGATTGCATGGTATTACATGCTCTGAAATTATTCTGTTCATGATTATTGCATGTGATAGTTGTTTCTTGATTTTTGATGTATTTCTGTTTTAGACAGCACCACTCTTGTTGTCGAGATTCCAGCCAGTCTCTTGGTTCTTCAGATTCTGAACGTGACCTCTTGAGACAGAGGTTCTCTGTTGCTTCACATCCAAGACTACCCTACCTCGTTGTCTCTGATGGATACATGATAACTCTGCTAAGATTTCCTAGCAACTTTTCACCATCAGGATTTATAAGATCCCTTTTGCTTGATTCAACCCAAAAGCTTGAAAACATCCGTCAGAATTTGTTGAACTTCAGGGTAGGATTATGAACTGTTTTATAAGTTTTAAGTAAAAAAATTTCATGGAAAAGTGTAAATTCTAGATGGAGTACCTTTGAATTACAAAGTTAGGTGACCATATTGATCCTCAAAGCAGTGAATACAGATTACCTGAAATTTTATTCCTTTGATATCTGAGTGATATATCAGGAAAATTTAGTGAGTGGGACAGTCTGAACTGTCACTATATTATTTTTCTGGAACTGTAAAAGAAACAGGGATTTCTATATTTGTAGAGTTGACTGGGGATGTTGACAGGCATTATGCTACTCTCATCAACTCACTGTTTCAGAATGACGCAGAAAGAATTCTGTAAGTCCTCTATAACTTAGTCCCTATGATACTTCATACTGGGTCTTTAGTCAAGGGCGGCAATTAAAGCTTAGTTAAAGCATTTCTGTTTAATTTTCTGTCACTTCTGAGTTAAGCTAAATCTGGGAGAAAGGAATCCATCAAAGGAAGAGGTCCTGCAACTGTTGGTGACCACATAAGATATAATAGATAATTAGTTCAGAATATTTGTGTTTGTTGATAGAATGCAGCTTCTCTTCTAATTCAGTTTCTATTCTGATTTTTGGAGAAGTGAGCTATAATGGTATTCCTGCATGAGCTAGAATAATAAGCGAGGATTTGAGGGTTTAAAGAGATATGTTATTAGTAAAAATGCAGGAAAACCATACATACAGGCAAATTTCTGGGGCTTTTTCAGGCAGCAAGAAAGCAGATTCTTTCAAAGTTATGTAAACGAAGGTTGTCTGGTGTGAGAGAATTCTGCTTCCCCAAAGCATGGTCAAATGGTAGTTTGTTTCTGTGCAGCAGATGCTTGCTGACCTATTCTCTCTGTCTGTCTGGGACTTTTGAACTGAAGCTTTTTATATCAGTAGCCAATTTAATTGACTTGTTTAGAAAAGTGTATGTCTTGTTAGAAACTGATAATATGTTTTCTGTTATTGTTATTTCTTTTAGTGTAAAGGGAGATCTCGGTACTTACGATCACTGTTGTCTTTAAAAGCTAGTCTTTTAAAACAAGTTCAAAACCAAAGTTCTATCTTTTCCACCATTCCGAGATTCCTGGAGGAGGACACAACTGAAATTAATGAGAAAACCATGGATTTACTGGTACTTAATGGCATTTTTCCACTTATGATTGTGAATTTATGTAAGTTTAAGGTATTCTAAAAGGAAATAGCAGTGGTTGTTTTACAAAAAGGTAATAATGGGTTTATTTATTCTAACTAGTATTTTTAAAATTATTCAATATTTTCATTTTCTTTATAGGCATGAAGAATATGGTTATTTTCTCAAACTGATACTTGATTTTTATTTTTAAGCAAGTTATTTCATTGAGCATGTTTTGACTTTTTGAAGATGTCCTGGACAGGTATCTGCCAATAGAGGCAGAAGCTTCTCTTTGAAATGGAGAATGTAAACTCTCTCCCTCCAAATTATTATAAATTTGAAATTAAGGGACTCTCAGGCAAAGATATGGGAATTAGGAATAACAGTTCTTTACTGGGAAAATAAAAATCCAGTATTACAAAAAAACAATCCCAATCCTGACAGAGTCAGAATACAACCTGACACCTTGTCAGTCAGGGTGTTGGTAGCAGTCTGGTCAAATGGTGGCTACAGTCCCCCTGCAGTAGCAGGTGTGGTTCATCTGAAGCAGTGCTCCTGTAGAAGGGTGCAGCCTTCCTCCAGAAGTCCAGGGATGATGTAGAAAGGTTCGGCTTCTCCTCTGGAATCCAGTGGAAAAACGGATAACTTGCTGTCCAATAGTTCCTTTTTTATCCAGGTAGAAAAGGGTTGGTTCCTTCCCCTGGACGGAGCATCTCCCAATGGGATGATTTAATTTTATCAGTCATACAGTGGGACTTAATGGGCCGTGAGCAGATGATATCTTCCTGAAAGGAGGATGGGTTTTGGAAAAGATAAAGATGATTGCCCCATCTTGTCTTAAAGATTGCCCATTAGCAGATAATATGTGCCACAGAGATAAGGAATCACTACCCCACCTGATTTTAACAGATGGTGATAGAGTACACATTTCTGGCCACATCAACCCAACACAGAAGTATATCTGCCAGTATACATATATATCAGTTTACTGTGTTTCAATACATAGAATGGTTTGTGTTGGAGGAGACCTTAAGGATCATCCAGTTCTAGCCCCCTGCCAGGGTGGGAAACACTTTTCATTAAACCAGATTTCTCAAAGCCCCATCCAACCTTGCCTTATACATTTCATGCGTAGGGCAGCCACAGTTTCTCTGGGCAACCCATTCCAGTGTCTCAGCACTTCCAGAGTAAAGAATTTCTGCCTAATATCTTATGTAAGCCTGCCCTCTCTCAGTTTAAAACCATTGCCTCTTGTCCTATGACTAAATGTTCCATGCAAAAAGTCTCTATCTTGTGGCCTCCTTTATGTAATGAAAGGTGCTGTAAGGTCTCCCTGGAAACCCAGAACTTTAACTTCACTTTATATTATAATGTTAGCTATTAGATATACTGGGGCTATAGACTATTTTAGTAAAAGTCTTATTTTTAATAAATAAGATACTTATCTTTGTCCTGAGTTTTAGGGGATTCTTTAATTGGTTCCAAAATCGTATTTGTCTTTTGGAAGATCATAGTTATTGAACAGGCTTTCCCAACTTCATTTCATGCTTTTGAGTTTTGGTTTGTTCTTGAAAGCTTTTGAGCTTTAGTTGAATGACTTTTATATCTTACAAGTGTCTGGCAAAATCTCTGTCTTGTGCTCTAGGCTTAATGAAGGGCAGGGTTTCACTTTCTGGCATGAAATCTACTGCTGTATTGGCAGTGTGATTTTGTTGTTAGGTAATTTAATTTCTGTCAGCCTAACAGTTTTGCAAATAACCATATTTAATTTGAGATTGAGATGAAACTGCAGCTTATTCAATGTACTAGCATTTAAGCAAGGTAATTAAGCATAAAAATTTCATTTATGAGTCTGACTAACTGGTGATTCTTTGCAGTCTGTGTACTTTCTCTTGCTTGCTCTCTCTCTCGATAAACTTGAATTAAACCGTTGATTTTTTTTGCTTGTCTGATTTAGGACCATGAAGAAGAATCAGATAATGAAAAGCAGTTTTACAATAGCCCTTCCAGCTTCTATAACCAAAGAATCTATTCATCTGTTGGTAAAGCTGATGAAGGCTGCTTAGAATTTGCATCAATGTTTGATACTATCCATGCAGAAGATGATTTTGGAGAGAAAGATAAATCATCATTGGAACTATATTCCATTCAGAAAAACCTCCTTGGTGCGTGGCAGATAGGGATTTCAAAGAATATGGAAGAGAAAGATGCATTACTGAATTACACAGTGAATTGCATTATCCATTTTTTCAACGTTGTTCAGTTTGTGAAATGTACTTTGCTAAGCCAGGATACATCTTTAAACAAGTCTGTGAAGAATACTCAATGGATGCATTGTGTCCTGAAATATTTTCAGCAGTGTTTGACTGTCTTGTACTGGCATTCAAGAGCCAGTGTCACTGGGCATGTGGCAAAGCTGACATTAGAAACTTTAAAACTGATGCTTATACAGCAACAAGATCAGTTGTTCTCAAAAAACCTTTTGGCATGCTTCTGTCTTTTGAAAATGGTTTCTCACACCCTAAGCAGAGTGTGTGTTCTACAGCATGAGAATTTTTTTGCGTCTCCTGACAGTAATACTCTTGTGGAACTTGACTCACTCACTGTGCCTGTTTTCTTAGTTCTTGATGATGATACTACTCAACAGTTCAGCTCACTGAAATCTCTGCTTAGAGAATATCCTCGAGTAAACCATGATGCAAAATCAGAAAAAAGGTATGAATAAACTTTGCGTGGGGAACAAATGTACGGCAAAATCAGATTTTGAAAAAAATATGCAGCAAAATCAGCCATCACAGGTTTATGAAAGGCAGATCCTGCATGACCAGTCTTGTGTTGTGTGACAGGTGCCCTACTTGATGCATGAGGGAAAGGCTGTGGATATTGTGGATATTGTCTACCTGGACTTTAGTAAAGCCTTTGACATAGGCTCGCACAACTTTCTCCTGGAGAAATTGGTTGCTCATGGCTTGGGTAGAAGCACTCTTTGCTGGGTTAAGATGGGCTAATGGCTGGGCCTAGGAAGCAGTGGTGAGTGGAGTTACATCCAGCTGCAGCCAGTCACTGTGGTGTTCCCTAAGGCTCAGTATTGGGGCCAGCCCTGATTAATACCTCTATCAGTGATCTGGGTGAGGGGATTGAGAGCATCTTCAGTCAGTTCACAAATAATACCAAGTTGGGTAGGAGTGTTTGTCTATTGGAGGGCAGAAAGGCTCTGCAGAGGGGTCTGGACTGGCTGCATTGGTAGTCTGAAGCCAGTGGTGTGAGGTTCAACAAGGCTAAGTACCAGATCCTGCCCTTGGGTGACAACAACCTTGTGCAGCACCACAGGCTCGGGTAGAGTGGCACCACTGGCTGCACATGAGCCAGTGTGTGTGCCCAGGTGGCAAAAATGGCCAATGGAGTCCTGGCAGCAGAACCAGGGAAGTGACTGTTCTGTACCTGGCACTGGTGAGGCAGCACATCAAGTCTTGTGTCTGGCTCTAGGCCTCACAGTATCTGAAAGGGTCTAGTTGGACCATACTGCCTGGAAAAGTGGGCTGTCTCCATTCCTGTAGGTGTTTAATAAAAGATGTGTAGCTGTAGTGTTTAGGGACATGGTTTAACAGTGGCCTTGGCAATGTTAATGCTTGGAGCTAATGATCTTAAGGGTGTTTTCCAACCTAAGTGGTTCTATATGATGGAATGAAAATTTTATGAGTTAAAGTATAATGAAATATCCTTTTGAATTTTTTTCCTGCCTTTTACTCCATTGAAAGGCATGATAAACATTTAAAGCATACAGATTAAGGCTCAGACCTATAGTTGAATATAGTTTGGTTATGGTGACTAAACTATCACTGCAGATCAGTTTAGAGATAACTGGTGGGTTGACAGTTGACACCAGGCCAGGTAGTGCAACATCAATCCAGACAGTGAAACTTTAGATGCTTTAACTGTCCCTTGTGCATTTCACTCTTTCCTAGTTGCAAATTCTAGGAAGCACGGGTCCACTCATATGCAGTGTATCAATGGTGCCAATTTAGTCAGCAAAGTTTTTATTCATTATGGATGTGGTGTCTCAGAGCAGTAAGAAAAACCCATTTTGGAAGCTTATTAAACTGTCAGAGCTATTTCTTCCATGCATAAAAACTTAACTGAAGTGTGCTGTTCAACTTTTGGGAAAGTATACTGTTATCACTGGAGTTTTTCTATACTGCAAAACTCCAATGAATCAAAGTGTGATACGCACATGGGCAGGCTTCTCCTTTCCAGAGATTTAGAACCTAAGTAGCATTATAGCTTATGAATTAATTCCTACAACAGTAAAAAGTATTTCTTCAGTGATCCTTAAATATAGTACTGTGTTCACTGCAAATCTGATATGCAAGTTTCAGTTGTCTCAGAGAAGATAATTGTGCTCCAGGTGCTGAGCAGTGTGCATATGACTGACTCTAGTACTTCAAGATACAGATGTGTTTCAGTTTTGTGCAGGCTTTTTCAAGTCTTTAACAATGTATATTTGCTTGTATTGTTAAACTTACTATGTATCAGGACTGGTACATCTAATAGGGCTGTTACAGGCAACAGGGACTTGCCAGCCCTAAAACCATACTCTGCAATCTTGTTTTCTTCTCTTCCCTTTTCTGCGTTATGCTTTAATTGTTTTTTAATCAGTATTGTTTTTAAAGATATTAATACCTGTTCTGAGGTTTTTCTGAGAGTATTTTGTTTCTCTGTTGTTAGCTAGCAATGGGATTAATTTTGGAGATGTTTAGGTTCCTAAAATAGATTGCTGTGCTGAAGAAAATTTTGAAGAATTAATGTTTGTTAGTGAAAAATGAGGCAAAAAGTGTTTCAATTTTTCCCTTCATTGAAGTCAAGAAAGAGTTGTTGATACAACTTAATGTTCAGGCACATAATGCAAAATAAAAGAACGTAAGAAATTGGTGTAAGCAACTTCAGTAATTCTTGTTTAATTTCATGATATTGTATTTCTTGAATTGCAGATTGACTGTACTATGGCGACTATTGTATAAAAAAGTGATTTGGTATCAGCTGCAGCTGAAAAGAAAAGTGAACAAGAATGCAGAGGAGGCTTCTGTTGTCTCATTGCTTTTAAGTCATATACAAGCAACTATCCAGTCTTCAGGAGTGACATTAGAACAACATCTGAAGATTAATTCTGTATCTGGTTAGTAAAAATGTTAATTGAAAACTAGGCAAATTAGGTCCAGTTTAACAATCAATAACTGACTGCAAGATTTTTAAGAAGCGAGCATTGGGACTTCTCTTAAAATTCTAATAATAATTCTGTCTTAAATACTTAATAATACATACCGGTATGTCTGTAGATTGTAACATAATCTTCAGAGCTTGTTGAGCTAAATAAACAGATGTAATTGACTTCAGTTTGCTTTGAGCCATATCCTAAAGAATCTGGGAGATTTTAATTCTGATCTCCTGTGTTGTTTCTTCTGAGGTGAATGGGCATCACAATGTGTCTCTTACTGTTTTTCTGTGTAGAAAGCTTGTTCACTCCATGTGGTCATTGTGGGCATGAGCATGTTGTATTCACAAATGTAATATTCAACTAAGCATCTAAATTAGTGTAACCTAAGGTACTTGGTAATCTAGCATATTTGTTTTCCAAACAGTATACAGCTGTAACCTAATTTCTTATATTTTAATGTCCTATGTTCTACCTTCCTTTTTTACTTCTACACTGCTAAGCCAAACTTCCCATTTATGTCTCCCTTTATGATTCTGTTTCCTTGCCATGTTCTTGATCTCTCTCTCTTAAATGACAATTCTAACTCCTCTTCCTACTGCATTCTGTACAATATGTTAACTCCTCCTGGAGGAGAGCTGATTCATTACTTGTCCTGGCAAGGAGTGTTCAAAGTCATCTTCTCTCAGATGCTCAAAACTTACATATATTTGTAAGAATAGAGGTTTGCTGGGGGTTCACATATTTTGGTCTGGTTTCTGTAATTCTTTGATGCTGAAATAAGAGCATGTGTATTTGTAAGTGTAAAAATGACTATGTAGAACTTATAATTTGTAAATATGTGACTTTTATAGGCGAGGAGCAGTTCCTTTTAGGCTCATACAGAGAATCTCTGGACATTTGGAAAAGATCTCTTTGTGAACTCAAGACAAAAGGTAAGGGATAAAATCTTTGAGGGTGGAGGAGGTATGTTTTGTAATCATTTACATTTGTGACTCTGTTTGCCATTCAAAAAGAGGGGGTGAGATGCCTAAAGGGTGCATATTTGAAATTAAGATGGGATGAATAGATACCAGTCAAAACTTAAGTCTGGTTGCTCCCTGAGAAAATTCTGTGCATTTCTATTTTAATAATAGGGCTTTCTTGTGATTATGAGGTACGTGATACAGAAAACTCTAGATAAATTTGTGAGCAAGAAAGAGACAAAGAAAAACTGATGAACAAAAATCAATTCCTTTAGTAGCTGTAAAACTAAAAGAATTAGTGTTTAGAAAGTAAAAAACTTGTGTCAGGAGTTTTTGTAAGAGTTGAGTTGAAACAGATATACCAGAACCTCTTTCCAGGCATCATGAGAATTTTCTGCTGGTTATTAGAATAAGGAATGCTTCACTGAGGAAAATTCAGGGTATTGGAGGCTTGGTGTATGTCTAAGCAATTCCACTGTGGTTCAGGCATTATTTCTTTGAAGACTAGGCTTCCTTCAGCTCTCCTTTGTCTGTGTCTTAACAGTTATGCATAGTATTGTTTTGAAAACTGTCATATCTCCAGAAATAAAAATGTTGTGGATGAGCATTAACTTACTAGGGACTAAGAGGCTGTATGGAGGAATCATATCCTAAAGTAGCTGCTCCTGATTTCTACTCTTCTAAGTGCATTGTTTATGTAGATGTGTTTCTGGAGAGGAAAGAACTAGTACTTTGATTTGCTGCATCTGTTTGTGTTTCTTGTTTATCTTCCACTTGGACTTCTACCTTTTTTTAATCTGTTAATGCAGGAGGAAAAAGAGTGTATTTTCTTCAGCGTAGGTACTACCTTGCAATTCTGTTTTGTCACCTGTATCAGTATAACATGTGTGAGGCTCAGGGACTCTGTGATCATCTGGTAAGAGAGGTTCTGAGGCGATCACGGCTCTCCACAAGTCAGATGGAAGAATTTTCTGGTATGTTTACATTGCCTAAAAGTGTGGTAAGGTATGTTGAGTGTTTGAATAACCTAGTGTCTAATTTCTGTGCGCTCACATGCACACCTGACAGCTTTTGACACTTTTTGCTTTACACTGTTTTTAGTGACTTTTTCTGATCCTCAGATGATATTTGAGCTGCACTTGCTGGAATATGTGTTTAGACAACTCTGATTGTCTACTAGTCACCTGCTAAATACTTTTAGACTCAAATCTTCTCAAAGAAAGACTTTGAAAAACAAAAATAAGGGGGAAATTATGTGATTTGATTTTATATTAATTTAGCATTTTTGTGATACAACATGAAAAAATAACAGATTTCAGTTTGGTCACCAGTCCTAATTTGACAGTTTTTGCAGATGCTTATAAAATGGTTTTTTGTTACAAAAGTTTAAATCTAAGTGAAATCTGAATTTCCAAGTTTACACAAGCAATTTCTTAACTCAATGCAGGTCTGAATTTAGATACTAAAGACTATCTCCAGTCATTAAAAACCTGGTATATGAATCTTCTAACATTGGTATAATGTGTAATTAGTTTAAAAGATTAAACTCTGTAATTCTGAAAGCTTGTCAAGGAATTGTGTAAATTTGCTTGTTTTAAAAAATATTTTCTAACCTGTGATGAAATATGTTTAACATTCAAATTTAAAATAATTTTTCTTGTAATGTTGAATTCGATTTTCTTTTTTTTAGATACCAAGTATTTTCAGCATGAATTATGGATGGTAACCAGCATTCATACTGACACTGCCATGGCTGTGATTCGATCCATGGCACGATTCATGGCTGCTTATTTCACAAAGCAGCTGCTCTATATCTTTCCCCCCCACAATGTTGACATCCTTCATCCACTTCACATCAAACAAGGTATTTCCTGTACAAGCAGTTCTAGTTGCTTAAATCTTGCAATATTTTTCACATGTATCAATGATGTCTGTTATGCTTTAACTTGATGATCAAGTTAGCTTTTCAGTGGAATAGGAGACAGAAAAAAAACATAAGGACATCACAAAAAAACTGATGCAGTTTTTGTTCCAACAGATAGGATAATTTAGGCTGGAAAATACCTGTAAGATCATTGTGTCCAACCATTAACATTGCCAAGCCCATCACTAAACCATGTCCCTAAGCACCACAGCTACACATTTTTTAAATACCTACAGGGATGGAGACTCAATCCCTTCCTGGGCAGCCTGGTCCAATGCTTGACAACCATTGTAGAGAAGCATTTTTTCCTGATATCCAGTCTAAACCTACCCTGGCATAACTTGAAGCTGTTTCCTCTTCTATCACTTGGCACCTGGGAGAAAAGATGAATCCCAACCTGACTACTGCCTGCCTGCCTTCAGGGAGTTGTAGAGTGATAAAATTTCCCTTGAGCCTCTTTTTCTCCTGGCTAAACATCCCCAGGTCCCTCAGTTGCTCCTCACAGGATGTGTGCTCCAGACCCTTCCCCAGCCTTCTCTGAACATGCTCCAGCATCTCAGTGTCTTTCTTGTACTGAGCAGCCCAAAATTGACCCCAGCGTTCAAGCTGACCTCACCATTGCTGAGTACAGAGGGACAATCACTACCCAAGTCCTGCTAGCCACACTATTCCTGATAAAAGGCAGGATGCCTTTGGCGTCCTTGGCCACCTGGGCACACACTGGCTCATGTTCAGCCACTGTCAAGCAGCATGCCCAGGTCCTTTCCCACTGGACAGCTTTCAAGGCTCTTTTCCCCCAGCCTGTAGTGTAGCTGAGGGTTGTTGTGATCTGACACTTGGCCTTGTTAAATACCATACAATTGTCCTCAGCCTGTCAATCTAGAACCCTCTGCAGAGGGTTCCTGCATCCTGTCATAGAAGGAGATTGGTCAAGCAGGACCTGCTTTTTTGCATCCCTGCTGGCTTGGCCTGATCCTGGTTGTCCTGTATGTGTCTCATGATGGCTCTCAAGATGATCGTGACTATCCTCTGCACCACATTCAGGCTGACATGTCTGTAGTTCTCCAGACCCTTCTTCCAGCTCTTCCTGTAGATGGGTGTCCCTTTTGCCAACCTCTGGTCAGCTGGAATCTCCCTAGTGAGCCATGGGTAATGATGGAAGCTGGGTCAGTGAGTACTTCCTCTAGCTCCCTCCATACCCTTTGGTGAATCCCATCCAGCCCAGTAGAATTATGTGTATCTAGGTGGTGTATCAGATTGTTGATCATTTTCCCTTGGAGTGGGGTCTTCATTCTGTTCCTCATTCCTGGCTTCCTCAGGAAGCCATTCCAGCTCAGAGAGTTTGTTATTCAGAAAACTGGTTTTACTATTGAAGACTGAGGAAGGGAAGGCATTAAGTACCTCAGCCTTTTTATCATCCTTTGACAATTTTGCCTAGAGATCTGGCTCTGACTTTGATCCTCTCAAAAGTGAGATAACAGCAGTGCTGAAGAAGTATTGAATTGAATCTGTGGCCTGGTGTAACCCCAGCTGAAAAGCCAGGGGAAAACATTTTTTGGTTATCTAACAGTCAAGGTCTTGCAATCCAAACCCAAATACCATATTGTCAAAGCAAGTGGGAATGCCATGTTGGTTGGTGTTGAACCCAAGTAGTACTTGTTGGTTTAAGTCTTGCTTCTCAGCTTTTTTCTGAGAATTACTGTTTATTACAGTGGGTAATTTCAAAGAGGTTCTATCTAAAGATTTCCTTTGATAATAAATTTTTATTTTTAAATTTTATTATTTTTCAAATATTTGTGAGAATAAAGATTTGTTTGGAAATATTTTAGGTACTCTACCAGTAAGTTGATATTACAATGCCACATATTTTTTACAATATTAACTTATTTTGATTGATTAGGTTTTCTGGAGTGTATTTGAATACATTGTGTATTTTTAATGTTTCTGTACTACAGCATGCACTGGTATCTACTTCTTTTTTCATGGTCTTTTGAATACTTTATTTGGACAGCTTTTAAGATAAAACCTACAAATAAAACCTTGATTTTAATACTTGATTAGACAAAGATCAATGTACATGGTGGGACAATTGGGGGTAAAATTACATTATACAAGCCAGATTAGTGTGAATATCTCCTAAGTAATGCCTTTGTCTGAGCAAAACAGGAACTGAGAAAGGCAAGTAACTCCTTAGAATTCATATTGATCAGCACCTCTCCAAGAGAACCAGGAAGCAAAGCCTTGAAAAACAAATCTAAATGTCAACAAAGGAGATACTAATTCATCTGAAGTTTGTTTCTAAAATCAAAGAATCACAGAATATTATGTACTGTTCTTTCTCAAAAATACATTTTAACGTTCTGTCTTCTACAATAAGCTCAGAGTGTACAATGTGGGTGCACTAGGAAAACTCTAGGAATTTCCATTTGTCTCAGGTGTACCCTTTGGTAAATCTTACAGATATTAAGAATATTTGCAAATGGTCCATCAGTGTGATTAAGTCTTTAAAGTAAAAAGTCAAAGCCATGAGTTTTGCACGTGCTTTCATATGCACATTATTAAGCAGGAAAATAGCCTGTTCTGAATACAGTCTTGTATGACCTGCCATTGCATATGCTTTTGCTGCTGCAGATGCCCTTCCATGGCGTACCTCTAACAAAAGTAAATTAATAATAAAAGCAATTGTACACTGAAACTAATCCACAAGCAATATGAACAAATTAATTCATCTGATAGCATGAAGGTTTATGCAAACTTTAAAATGTGCTTTTCATGTCACAGACTTACCTCCTCGTGTAATTCCACTGCGACACTGTTTGGTTGCCAGAGCTGTCAGGGACCAGAACCTTTCATCTGTATGGACAGCTGAATATGCTCTTGATTTGTTCTTTATTGGTGGACTCATTCCAGAGGCTGTGTGGTTAGCACACACACTTGGGGACTGGAAGCTCTCTATTTCAATTGGTCTGGCCTACCATCTGTATTGTCAGAACTCTGATGAGCTCTCAAGGTAAATTTGCAATTGTAATTAGTATACTAAATTCTGTTATATAGTTATTTTCATGAAGTTTGTAACAAGCCATATATATTGCCTCAGAGATTTATATTCCCAGATTTCTAGTAGGTGTCATGATGAGTTATTTTGGCATAGATGTTTGTTTAACGGGCCTTCGTTGGATTATGTATGGATATTACTTTGTTACTCATGAGCAGTTTCTTGTTATACTTTCAGAATGAAAAAAACAGAGTGTCACCTGCCATTGAACTTATTACCAATGCAGACTTTTCAGGAAAAGTTACAGTCTTTGTTAGGACAGCCAGCAACTTCTGAAACATCAGGACATCTTAAATACAAGAAGTTCACAGGTACTTCAAAAATAGTTCTGGTTATTTTTCATGTTATTTGGCTACATATTCAGTGTTATACACTGTCTGAGAAAAGTAATTGCTTTGTCTTCTCCAGTGTGTTATAATATATTCAAACAATTCAAATTCACAAGTGTGTGAGTTCTGGCTTTGATCATTCCAGAAATGGAATATATTACCAATCTTGTTTTCTCATTTGTATTGTCCAAAACTTTATTTGACTGTATTTGTTATTAATTTATTTGAAAGAAAGCTCAATCTTCATTACAATTACTAAACAAAAAATTAATGTGTTAACAGTATAGGAAGTGTCATCACATTTGAAATTAGCTACAAGAACATGTTTAGTTTTACCTTTTCTTTTCTGATAAAGTGGATCCCCAGGTCCAGCAGCTAGCAAGGCTGAGAATCTATTCCCAGTAGTACACAAGCTTGCACCACACCTATATACTGGTCACACATGGACACCTACAGACCTGCTCACCACTCACACAGGCAGCACCCTCTCCTGTTGGCCAGGATGAAGGTCCTGCATACAGATACCAGTTTGTACAGTGTGTATCACTCCAGTAGGTGGGCCACTGGCAAGACCATTAGCTGAGTAGATAGCAAGGAGACCCAGTTGCTGAGTGTCACAGGTTACTCATGTCTGTGTATGTAAGCCCCCAAAGTCCTAGCCCCTCTCTGCTTTCTGGATACAGACCCACTCCCAAGCATCCTTTTCCCCCTCACACACACACTGTCCATGCATCTCCACAGCAGCTGGCCTGGAGTGTACAGTCCTGTCAGTATATAGGATACATCAGTGAGCAGGTGTGGGTCCTCAGCCTGCCCAGGTGCCTGACCTTCAGAGATACACACACATGCCTATGTACACACTGTATTTTTGGCGTATGGCCATGGCTCCCTTGGTCTCCCCTTGTCTTTCTCTTAGAGACATGAAGACACACAAGCAGGTCTCTCAGTTGTCTCTCTGGCTGTTGGCCAGGTCTTCACTGGTCCCTGCAGATACTGTGAACTACTAACTTAATACTTAACTGCTGAAATTCACACTGTTAGCTGGGTCAACATGTCCTTAGTTATATTCCACAGATAGTTTACTGGCACAATCTCTGTATTTTATTCTCTTTCTGTCTCAAAACATTTCAAATTCTTGTCAGCAGGTGGATGTTCTTGCTGATAAAAGAGTTGCTTTAGTCATTATTAATAATGCACCTGTTTTTGCTTCTTGGTAAGAATAATTGTGCCAATTAAATGCCTGGCTGAAAGGTTCAGTTCACTACCTAGAAAGGCAGTAGGCTTGATGGTAATGGGGCAAAACTTAATAATTAAATACTAGTTTTTAAATGTATGAGATCTAATCCTAAAGCAAATAGATGAGAACTATCATTGTAATGTATGAATGCAGATTCAGATAAAGTAACCTCATGATGTCAGAATGAGGATCCGTGTATTGATTCAGTTAATTTATCCATTTCTGGGCTTAATATTTTATAGATCCCATTGAAGAGGAAGATGCAGATGTTATTTACAGTTCAATGCAGGAACTACTGAAAGCAGCTGCTATGGCAGATGTTGATATTCTCTCAGAGACGTTTCAGCTTTTGATGGATTCTGCCAAGGATCTTTGCAGAAAGTTTTATGGTTTGGTTCCAGTTGGGCTCTGTCTTCCAGCACCACCATTGTACTGTCCTCAACCAGCTTCTGTCAGTGAAGTAAGTGTGTTTCTTGTGTGTTCGTTTGAATGCATTTATGAATCTTTATGAGCTTTATTCTGGTTCCTTTGCGCTCGTATTTCTGTTTTCTTCCATTTCTGCTCGTTTCCCTTAATAGCACAGCAGTGATGAGAAAGTATGTGTGCCTCTGTGTTTTTTCCATAAATTATCTATGCTGTAAAGAAGAAGGGATTAGTAACAACATTTAGTTATATGTTTTTTTCTAATTTTGGGCTTTGTCTTTGCATTTTCAGGAAGACAGCGATGACATTCTTTTAAAAATGGAGAAAGAAGCCCGCCAGAAAGTGTCAGGAGTTCTTCAGCGAATTGTCTTGCTCTTCCGGGCTGCTCATTGTTCTTGCCCTGCAGCACAGTGGTATATTACACAACTGAAGTGGGCTAGAAAAGTTATGCAGAAAGTAAATATTTAACTTTATATTTTTTGCATTGTAAATATTACTGATGAGTTTGTGGTTGCAGAAGCCTTCAAACTCACCTTGACTTTGATGTCATGTTTTGTACATGTTTTTAGTTTTACATGTTATGTTCATTTTTTTAGGAAACCAGAAGTTAAAGATATACGGTATCTACTTTGTAAAGTGTTTCCTTTTGGGTGTTTTTCTATACCTACTTGGTAACAAACAAATTCATTTATTTTCCACTGAAAGAAGAACTTTCATTGGGAGTTATAGCTGTTATCTGCAAATATGATCCAAATCACTTAGGGTTGAATATGTAACAGAGAAGGTAATGTTCACTTCAGGTAAAGGGATCATCTTACTGCACAGAGCTTCTAAGATCTCATTTTACTTTTATACAATTTGTTTGCACAGAAGCAAGTTCAGAATAAATTGATTGAAAGTTTTTGTGTAAAATCAATCTTTTCTTATGTCACATAATTATGACACTTAAGGAAGGTTGAGTTGAGAAGGGAGTGTGTATGGTGCTCCCTTCCTGCGACCTCCCTGCACCAGCATTAATGCAGTGATTGAGATCAGGAACTGGTCTGACTGAAAAGTAATTACTTTTGCATGGTCACATGGTTTGTGTTAGCATGGGGAGCTGGTCAGATGTACCGACTGAAACTGAAGGCAAAGCTAGTCAGCCTTGGTGACAGCAACCTGGAGTATGTTGAACCAGTCTTTCTTGGTTGTGATCTTAGTTCTTCTTATACTTCGTGTTACTCTTGTGTTTCAGAGTAATCATGAGTACCATTCAAACAAAAGCATTTTTTGTGCCATAGCTCATATTAAATGTATTCATTTCAATAAATTTTCAGAATAGTGATTTGAAGAAAATGAAATGTCAGCTTCAGGGAGTTTTACTGATCTTGGCAGTATTATCTAATAACTGAGAGGTTGTGCATTTAGGAGTGATACATGTAAAATGTTAGCTGTTTTTTATTTCCATTTTGATTCTTTATTTACCTGGTTTTGTAGATTCGAGTGAAAGGTTCTCTTCCTTTGCTGAGTCCATTCCCAGAGACTTTGCTTCGTTACTGCAATTTCCGCACTGTTCTCCATGGATCTACATCTTCTGGAGCCCATCAGTTTGATGACATTACCTGTAAAATTTTAGGTCTGTATGCAGTAACATAAAATAATTTAGAGCTGGAAAAAAGAACACCAGTGAAAATCCACAGGTGGAAAATAAGCTCTTATTAGCTTGAAATAGTATATTGCAATGTATCAGGATCACATTTCATTTCCAGCTTTTTTATGTTAGTTATCAGATCTCTTATTCTAAAATATACTGTTCTGGACAGACCTGACAGATGTGAAAGAACATGAACACTAAGTGGGACTAAGGAGTAGTAGTTCTAGAGCAATACTGAAAAATCTCAAGCTGCTCTATTTCATTTATTTAAGTAGAATATGACCATATTGCATGTTTGTATCGTAGGTTGGTTCAGAGAATTCTGTGCATTATGTTGGATGTTTCATGTTCGTGAAAAATTATCTGACAGCTGTAGGCGGTACCAAACTGCAAGGGAAAATATGAGCAATATCAAGGTAATTGTGTTACTAATATAATAGAGATGCATCTTAATTGCGTGAGGCTATGAGAAGAATTCTAAAGATCTGCTGTATATTTCTGTGAGAACTTGCACAGTGTTTGCAACGTGAATTATGTATTTGATGCTGTGGAGTAGTGTGCTGTACATGTGATCTCCATCTTCCTGACAGTATTTCTGTTAGGCTTTTCCTTTGTATTTGAGTCAGAAGAGCTGCCAGGAAAACAATAGCTTCTACACTTGTTGACCCAAGAATTTACTTTCTGATTTGTTTTTTTTCCCCATTAGGTCAAGATATTTTGAGTATTTCCTGAATAATATATACTTAGTACACCAAAAATGGGGTTTATGGTGTGTTAAATATACACGGTTGTCAGAAGGAGTAATTTAAAAAGTTAAAATTTAATCATGTTTTCTCTACTTGTTCCTTCTTCAATTGATGACATAGGCCCAGGAAGAAAAATAAAGAAACTACTAGCATATTTGTTATGTATTCTGTAATGTGTCCAAGATTTTTCTTCACCAGAAAACACAAGTTTCAAATAAATGACATGGTTCTGTTTCAAATGGTAGAATACTCTGATTTTTCTGTACTTTGTGTGACAGTGACAAATGAGGTAGAAAATACTGTTCAAAATAAACCAATCCATCTTAAAAGCCTCTTGTGAGACTTAATTATCTTGCTCACAAGAAAGAATTTATGATCACCTGAAGTCAAAGTAGAATTACTTCACAGTTTAGGCAAATCCTCAGGTTTTACTTGTGACTGTAAACAAACTCTTCAGCAGAGTGCTAATGGAATTATTTCCTAAGCTGGTTTAAAAAAAGCTCTTTTTTCCTCTTTTTTTTGATGTACATTGTGTTCCACTGCAACGTTGATCTGTTTCCTGGCCTCATACTACTCTGCTTGACAGGTAGGTTAGAGATTTTTATTTTTTGTGGGCTAGGAAAAAAGCACTACTATCAGCAATGTATGAATAATTTTGCTGAAATATATTGTTCATACTAATTAATGTTTCTGATGTTTTTTTAGGATCTGAATAAGAATGGATATGATACCTACACAGTTGAGCATTGTCTGAATGCAGTGGAGTGGGCTTGTCGAATGCTTCCTTTCTGCAGATTCATGAATGCTGAAGAATTAGTTCAAGATGTAATTTTGAGTCTGCTTGGAGAATTGCCACCAGTAGAAAAGGTAAAAGACCTTAAAACTAGAATAAAAACAATAGAGGTTATCACAAGTATTTCTCCTCCTTGGAAAACCTACTAGTTAGATTTTCTCATGGTGTAGGTTCTGTGTGAAAAGACACCTACTTGATAATAAATGATAGCTACTGGAAAATATCCTTTTTTTGTATGTGTATAGGTGGCAGAGATTTTTGTAAAGGCATTTCCTAATCCTGAAGATATAAGAGTTTCACTCAGAGATAAATATCATGGACTTCAGCAGCGACTCAGACACAGTACTGTTAAAGGTAATGTTCATCATTCTTTAGGAAGTTTTAAACAAGCTTTGATTTTTATTCTTCTTATCAGCTTGTGACAGTATTTTCTTTCATACCCCACGCAAAACAATTGTTGTAATTTTCAGCTGTACAACTTAGAGTTTTGTGACAAATTCTGTGTTTTCTTTCTGATAAGTCTATACCAAACGCAGAGTATCATGGCTCTCAAAATGTTGATGTTTCTTCAGTTTATCACAGTTCCTTGTTGAATTTATAAATGGCTCTAATTTATGATTTTAATTGAAATCTAATTCACGTCTCAATTTGATAGACTAACTTAAAACTGAAAATTAAGTTTGAAGACTTGTTTTTCTTTCTTTCAGTAGGTCCTGAAAGTGAAGAAATTATGTCTGTTGTTATACAGGCTGCTGAAGAAGTGAGGACGAAGGCCTTGAGACGTGTAGTAAAGAACATAGGCCCTATAGAAATTAATATATGGGAACCAGTAGAAGAGGGAGCATCAAATGATGAGGAACACTGTTGTGACAGATTCTCACTAGGCACTAGTCTAAGCACAAGCACACTTACTGATTTTGGGAATCCTCAGATATATAGTGATGCAGATGCGGCAGACACACTTTCTGATGCTTTGGATGCTGTAGAATCAAGAGCTCAAACAACTTCATTCCCAAGGTATGAAAAAACTGTGACACAAAGCCTTTGGTTTAAATTAGGGAGGGAAAAAGAAGAAAAAAGAGTTCTGTCCTGCTGATCAAGTAATCTCTTTACCAAACAGGTTAATTGTCACTATGGGTGATTTATCAAGTGGAAAATTACAAATTTCCCAAATCTTAGAACAGTATAACAGACAATGTTATATCAGTTAGTATGTGACTAATATATTATTGAAGTGTAAACTGCTATCAGCTATGCCTACATTTGTGTATGTTAATGCCTAGTTTCTGTCTAAGGATTTTGAATTTGATTAATTTGCCACCTATACATTGTAGTAATGTAAATTTAGGTTTGTTGGCTATTTTTAACTTCAGTGGTAGATAAAGAATTAATGTTGTATGTAATTCTTCTTAAAATGCGTTTGGCTATTAATGGTTCTTATATTTATTGTCTTACAGGGAAAATGAACTCCAACAACAAAGGGAAATAGGTAGCAAAAAGACCACACACAAGATAGAAGCTTCTAACTATAAAACAAAACATAAAGACAGAGTGTGTAGGAGAGTCGTGCTTAATCAATGTAATTTGCCTGTAGTTGGTGCATGGGAATTTGAACGTGATGATGATGAATATGTTAGATTTTTAGAACTCTTTCTGAGTTATGTTCTTGAGAGAGATCTGATAAAGTACAGTGATCTTGGAATTCCATTTCTCACTAGCTTTTCTGGGCTGCTTCAAGAACGTGAACTGAACTCACTCTTTTTTGATGTTCACACAACACTAAAACGTCGACAAAACAAAACTAGAAGTCAAAGTGTTTTTAGAGCAGGGTCTTGCTATACTGTCACCCTGGCATCTTGTGATCCTGAAAAAGTGTCTGCCTGTAAAGAAAACAAAAATACTTTGAAAAAACCAACAATTGTACAGTCTGTTGAACGGACCACAGAACCTTCTGTGTATAATCTAACAAAAGGACTTAAAGAAGGCTTGTTTGGTTTAAAATACAAGTCAATATACAGAGCTCAGACGGACAATCTGACTGTTGCACTAACAAGCCAGGCCTGTCCTAGCCATACTTACTCTACCCTGCAAACTGAGGCCATTTCTAAATACATTTACAAAACTCTTGATGTAGTTGGTATTGTACCAGCAGAAGAACTGCCTATAGAATTGATGGGCAAATTGAGCAAAATTTCAAAATTGCTGGAGTGGATGATCCGATGGTCTGATAAACGACTGCTCTGTGGTTCCAATAAACGCGATTCCTTAGAAGAGACTCTCCCAATGCTACATGTGAAAACATCATCGGCAGCTATCCTTACATCTTTTTGGTTGTTAGAACAGTTATATGGAGACAGATCTCAAACAAAGAGCATAAAATGCAAGGTAAGAATAGGGACAAGTATCAGTGAAATGTGTGAGTGAGTTATGTCAGTAAGGAAAAATCACATACATGTTTTACGTCATAGTTCTGTTCTCAGTAGAACATGGAATATTGATTAATAGTCTTTCCTTTAAGAGTTGCTAAGAAATAAGAAAAATAACAGAAATACTGAAATTCTGTCAGTAGAAATATTTGAGTTGAGATGAAAGTTCTCTTTGGAAGTTCAAAATATAGGTAATTTATCCAAATAACGCATTTTTTTGCATTAATTCCTGTAAATTTTGCCGCTATGTCTAGTTTTAGACATCATCTTTGAAAAAATGTATTACTGGAGATAGAACATGGCAAAGCAAGACAAAGAATAAAGAAATAGTTCCTCTTGCAAGAATTTAAGTTCATTTGTCTATGAGGACAGTACAGTCTGACCAGAGTATTTTAACCGGTTAGAGACCAGTGAAAAATGACTAGCACTGTTACAGAGATGTGGAGTATATGTGTGGATATGAAGGAAGAGATTTGCCAGAGGAATCTGGTACATACTGCTTTAGTTTATATTTCAGGAACAACTGGATCGCTTATCTTCTTTAAGTAACAGTGCATAGAGTCAGAGAATATATGAAAGGCTTTGAGGGAAGAGGATTGTGGGGCTTTTTTTGAGAATGCTTTTCTCCAATTTCAAAAGAGATTTTTTTTTCTTACTTTTGATTTGCATTTTCTGGGTTTTTGACTAGTATTTTATTTACAACAAGTTCTATGCATGCATCTAACCACTACATTACAAATGTCTTTCTGCCTTTCATACTGTTTTCAGTGGTAATTTGAGAGTTCTATATTGTATGGATAAGGCCAAGTCTTACTGTGTATTTTTGTCTTGATCATATTGTCATGTAGTGTCTTTGACAATTTACACTCAGTTGATACTGAGAAATCTTTCTTTTTTTTTTTTGGGTAATTCAGAGGACCATTGCTTCACTTAACGCAAAAAGGGGAGAAACTCATGTTTCACATGAAATCCAGGATTTCTTGGCTCTATAATAAAGAAAAGGATATTAATTAAGCATAATCATTCTATGTGAAAGCATTGTGGTTTTTTAAAAAGTACCTGGTATCTTTTTTTTTTTAACTAGTGAATTTTGATTATCATTTTTATTAATAGCATCCAGATGACCAATATCTGAAAGAAATTGCATCTCTATCAGAAGCCCAGTCTAGAACAGAGGAAGAAAGCAGTATGGATGAAGGCTCTTCCGCAGTGGCCAATTCTCCTGTTGATGTCCAGATTATACAAATCTATGATAATCTTTGTGGAAGGGAGTTGGGGTAACTTTTTTTTCAACCTAAGAACTCTAGTTGGTCATAATTCCTCTACTGAGCAACATGAAGAGGTCTACTGTTATTATGTATTAAATGCACGTTAAATTTTGTATGAAAAGTTAAACTTGGGAATATTGGTTGCAGCTGCATGAAGCAAATTAAATATTCTCCATCAACACATGTACATTAGCTGGAAAATAATGTAGCTTTTGCATATTAAGTGAATTGTAAATGGTTTTTTATAAACTTAGTGATGTGGAAACAGAACATAGATTTCCAATATAATGGGTGTCATGGTTTCCCCAGAGAATTCAGATAACTTCTCTTCACTGTAATTTTCTTTGATTTGAGATGAGCGGTTTACAATGTTTATTTTCCCCTGGATCTGTAATCTAGCTGTGTTCGTGTGTTTGTATGTCAGAAAAATAGATGGAAAAAGCAGTAAATATTTTATTTGTTAATTTCTTGCACTGTCCTGAAGATAAAGAATCCTTAACTGTTTCATCTTATGTTGCAATATAGAAAAAGGTAGATCTCTAGTATTAGAATGTATAAAGATAATTAATTATATAGATCTCTAGTATCCTGAAAATAATCTCTAGTATTTTGAGACACGATTTCATGTTTTATCTGTCAGCTTTCCTGTGAGGGAGATAAATGTAGCCTGAACCAGATGATTCTGAAGGCATAGCACAATTTGTCTGGAAACAGACTATCTGAAAGAGTGAGTGTACCATCAATGACACTAAAATATCACAGCTAGGCAAAAAAAAAAATTAAGCTTAGTTTAAGTCAAAGAGAAAACCTAAATGAATACTGTTTATATCACAACAGTGTTTATTTTACAGTTAGGCGCTAGCGTGCAATCTGAAAGCAGCAGCATACTAGAAGTGAGCCAAATACTATGTTGTTAATTATATTTTCTAATCCTTATTTCCAGAATGTCTGCAAAGTCAAAATATTTTTATAAGAAGGAAATTAATCATGGTAATAATTGTGTGCCTCATATAACTGAAGACCTGAATAAAGTGGGACCACTTGTTCAGCAGGAGTTGGATGTAATATCAGAACAAGGTTTGTTTTAATGGTATATGCTTTTACTATGGTCTGACATATAAAACAGTAGGAGTTTTGCATGAATACGATTTTATGTCCCTCTGTTTGTTTAATCAAAAAATGTGAATGCCTTCATTGTTCTATTGAAGTTATTTTATGCAGTTTGTATTACAACTAAATTATATAAAGTTGTTTCATCAAGACTTTCAGATTACTTTTTCACTATGTCACTTTTTTTTCCTATAGAGATAGAACAATGGATGTTAACATGTTCTATTCTCTCATATGCTTTCATTCCAGAAATATTCACACAACTGTGCAAAACAATTTGCAAATTTTAAGAGCTGAGTGTGCATAAATTATCATATTCATACCTGTTACATAAGCTGGGGATTTTTTTTACCTTCCTCTTTGGGTGCATGCATCAACACTAGTAAGAACACAAATTTTGAATTTGCTGAAACAACTCTGAACACTTCACTTTCACTAGTGAAAAAGTGGATTCATGTGATCTGCTGTCAGAAGTCATGTAACAGTACTATAATCTATGTAGTTTTCTAATGTAGAATAATTGTGTTTATTTTGTAGAGTTCTTTGAAGAGCCATATGAAACTTCAAAGAGCTCCAATAGCTCTGTCGAGATCAGACCTGTAGAACATCAAAGAGAACAGGCAAGTTACCAGAGAATCATGGGAGATCATAGAAACATTTGGTTTTAGAAGGGACCTTAAAACCCCCTGCTGTGCGCAGGGACACCTTCCACTAGACCAGATTATCCAGGGCCCTATCCAGCCTGGTCTTGAACACTTTCGTAGATGAGATATCCACAGCTTCTCTGAGAACCTGTTCCAGTGCCTTGTATCCTCACAGTAAAGAATTATTTCCTAAATCTAACATAAACCCACCCTTTTTCAGCCTGAAGTAATTCCCCCGCTCTTGTGTTATGTGCTCTTGTAAAAGGTCCATCTCCATCTTTCCTGTAGGCTTCTTTAGGTACTGAAAGACTGCTCTGTGGTCTGCCTAGACCTTCCTTTTCTTCTGAACAACTCCAACTCTGTCAGCCTTTCCTCGGGGAAAGGTGCACCTGGCCCCTGAACACCCTTTGTTCTGGACTTGATTTAGCAGGTCTGTGTCCTTATATTGGGGGACACAGAGCTGAACACAATCCTCCAGTGAGTCTTCTGAGGACGGAATAGAGGGGAGAATTGACTCCATCAAAATGCTAGCCATGCTGCTTTGGATGCAGCCCAGGATATGTTTGGCTTGGACAGGCTCTCAGTATTCCTTACCCTGTCCTTGTTTCAACCCTCTCTAGGCTTCATTTTTGTGTTTGACTTTGTCCAGGAACTCCTTTTTCATCCATGCAAGCCTCCTGTCATTTTTGCATAACTTCCTCTTTGTTGGGATACATCCCTCCTGAGGTTGTAGAAGGTGATTCTTGAATGTTAACCAGCTTTCATGTGCCCTTCTTCCTTCCAGGATGCTATCCCATGGGACTGTACCAAGCAAATCCCTGAAGAGGCCAGCGTCTGCTCTCCTGAAGTGAAGGTCAGTGAGCTTTCTGTATGCCCTCCTCACTTCCCTGAGGAACTCAAACTCCATAATTTCATGCTTCCTGCAGCTAAGACTGCCCCTTGAGCATTGTAAACATTCCCCATCAGCTCCTCCATGTTGGTCAGAATGAAGTCCACCATAGTGCCTCTCCTTGCTGGCTATTCTGTCACATGTGGAAGGAAGTTATCATGAATGCTTTCCAGAGCCTCCAGGATTGCCTGTGCCCTGCTGAATTGCCCCTTCAACAGATATTGGGATGGTTGATGTTCCCTTTGAGGACCAGGGCTTGCAAACATGAGGCGATTCTTATCTGCGTGTAGAGGACCTCATCTGCTTCATATTCCTAGTTGAGTATCAGACCCCCACTGTAATGTCACCTGTCCCTGCCCTTCCTGTAAATCTGAGCCTTATAAACTCTTGGTCAGCTCCTCATCCATCCCCAGACAGAGCTCCATGCACTCCAGCCAGTCACTGACAATAGAGGATGACACCCACTCCTCATCTCCCCTGCCTGGCCTTCCTAAAGAGTCTACGTCCATCCATTCCAACACTCCAATCATCAGAACCATGACACCATGTCTGCAATGCCAGTAAGATTGTACCTGGCAGATGTACATGTCCCCAACTCTTTTATTCCCCATGCCTGCATTGGAGCTGAAGGAGTAGTTGTAATTCTTTTGTGCAGATCTTCAGGTGCTCTGTTGACATGCAGTTCCTCTCCAGTCATCTCTTTGTGACCCTGGCAAAAAATCGCTCCTCCCCTGGCAACTTTAGTTTAAAGCTCTCTTTCCTCTTGCCGAGACTGACTGAAGGTGTTCTTCCCTTTCTCTGATAGATGAACCCCATCAGCCCTCAGCAGACTAGGTTCTCAAAGCAAGTGCCGTGGCTTAAGAAGCCATAACCCTGGCTGTGGCACCAGTCCTGTAACCATTTTTTTATTCACCAGATTCATACCCTTTCAAACGCCTTCCTTTTGACTGAGAGGATTGATTGTGCACTGCCACTCCATTCTCAGCCTGCTCATGGATGTGTCACTGACACCCCTGTGAAACAGCAGTAGCGAGTAATAGTGGCTTGGCTGTCTCTCAGAGGCATCCCTGACAGGAGCCCCAAGGAAGCAGCACCTCTCTAGAGAGTGTGTCAGGTCAGCAAATGGTTGCCTTGTTACCTCTCAGGAGAGAGTTGCCTCCTATTTCCACCCATCAACTTTCTGTAGTTGCACTGGTTTTAACACCAGGAGCAGATCTGGCTGCCTTACTTAGTTCCAGCATTTCTCCTGACATGACAGGATCTTACATGGAAGCATTAAATTGTTATGAACACTGTTTTCAAAGTATTCTGAATTCATCAATATATTTGTGAACTTGAGGGCTAAATTGTTCAGGGTTAGTGAATCTTCTTTCTTGCTAATAATAAAAGTAACAATTAAAGGTTAGTAAAGTGAGATCTGCTCTGGGTACTTTTAAAAATGTGTGTATGCTTTCATGTATGTATATATAGTAGATGTAATTATATATACATAAAATTCAATTGATTTTTTAAAAAATTAAATATATCAAGATGTTTATTTTGCTTCTGTCTGAAAACTCAGTCTGCATTTATGAATGAGCCTTCTTCTGTAATGCATCGTTTTTGGTCATAGGTATCTTTTCTTAGAAAGTGGCTAAGGGCAGGACTATTATGTATTGTGGTCTTCAATTTTTTCAATACAGTTTACTGTAGTGAATCTATGGCATGTGTGAAATCCTACATTTTTTCAATTTCTTAGTTTCTAGATAGTTTGTGTATAATGGGGTTGTTTCCATATTTTCATCTTTACTATAGGGGTGTGAATGAATATTAATTTGGAACTAAAGTCTCATAATAATGACATTGTTTTAAAAAAAAAGAAAGATGCACAGGTGAATTGGTACATGTCTTTGTTGCTGATCGGTAGCTGTCTTCTGATAAATATGTAATTTAGATGATTTTTAGTCAGATTTTTAAAATTGGATGATTAAACAAAAATACATTTACCATAGGCTAAAAAAATTATTGTGTTTATTGAAGCAGGAAGGATAGAAAAATTTGCAAATTCAGATACATCCTTTTCATTTTTTTATATTCAGCAGGTTGCCATTTCAGCTGTAGATAGTGCTCAAGAAGATCAAATCATGGAAAAAGCAAAGGAAGAAAAGGCTGAACAGAATATGTAAGTGACTTGTTGGTTTTTTTAAATTCCTCTTTTCACTTTGCTTAAAAGTCTAAAGTAGTTTTTGTTAATGAGACATCCATTGATGTCTCAGGGGTTCCTGCTGTTGCTTATAGCAACAAAGCCATAGTTTCAAACAATTTCAATGATCTCCTATTTCATGTACAGGCATTTCGCATACATGAAGATCTGGGTCGATGAGTCATTATTTTAGTAGTGATCTAATAAAATAAGCATGTTTTGTGGGAAGGGGTATTTTATCTAGGAGAAAGATAGACAATTACTGGAAAAATGGAAAATCTCATTGTGATGGCATATAAATAAATGTCCCTATGGATACATAATGTTTGTGAAAGACTTTGAAATTATTTTTAGAAATACTTGAAATCCTCTACTTTTTAAAATGACTTATTTTAAAAAGATGCAGTGTAAGATGCTCCTCCAAAATTTATTATGGCATTGTTTTTTCTCTTCTAGAGATGCAGATTATAGTGATAATAAGGGTATTACTTAAATTGGATTTTCTCTTCCTTTGTGTACCAGAATCAACCTCTTTTTTGCCAGCTGTCTGTCTTGAATAGCTGGAACTTTTTCAGTGCTTTTGTTTGAGTCAGTTTCTGATTGCTAGGGGAGACAAAACATAATTGTCAATATTTGCCAGCTCAGATTCCAGTGTAATGCAGTAATTGAAGCAATGCAGATCAGTATAGCTTTGATCAAGTGGCTTTCAGGTATTTTATCTTATTCTAATTAAAATACTTTTTCAGGAGGTTATATATATTTATACACATATAAAATATAAAATGGAAACAGAACCATAACAAATTATTGTAGTGTTTGCAATACAAATTTTTTCTCTCTTTATAGTGTGACTGAGGTTGTTACTAGCACCCTTTCCCACTCATTCTCTCTAAAACAGGATGCGGAAGTTCCTAGGTAAGATAAACTTATATTGTTTTATATAATAATATAATATTTTCGGTTTGAAGTAATGTGATGTGTAGATTTGAGTGCAAAGTATTTGCAGGTAGAGTGTATTGTACCTGCAAACTAAGTAGCTTTTTCTGGAACTTTTTTGTACTATAATCATTGTGGATCGTGTAATCTCGTGTGTTGTCTGGATTATCACACTACTCCAAAGTAATTCAGATCTACCAGATTTCAAGAGACATGACAGTTTCGTTTTCTGGTTCTGGACATTACATAATATTATTCTGGAAGATACTTGATTATATGGAATACATGAACAACAATATTTTAAACTTATATGTACATTTTAATTAAAATTACTAAAATGCATCTATCCTATGGCAACTGATAGATGTACATAATATATACAAAATAAAGAGAATATTGCAATTGAGAAAAGGATTCATGAGTCAGTCTCAAGCTTTCAGTTCTAGAACAGTGCTCTACGAGGCTTTTTTAATCTTGGAGGAAAAGATGAACTACGCATACTTTTGGGTTCCATTTTCATGTGTCTCTAATCTCTTTTCTTTCTGAGCTCCTCATGCCAACTGTTTTCAAAAGAAGTTTTACTTGGACTTTTGGCATTTCAGGTCATGCTTGCATGTTCTAATTGCCTTCCAAAGGATTTCATATGCTCCTTCATACCTATTAACTATCTAAAACTCATTAGCCATTACTTCATAATTCTGTTTGTTCACAAGCTTAGAGGCCATCCTGAACAATTGTGAAAAGTCCTCTAAGGGTTGCCTGTGTCCATAGCAATGTCAGCATTTTTCTTAAACAGAGAAATGTCTTTTGGGTCAATTTCTGTTGGTGTAAGTCCTTCAGTTTTCTTATAGATTAATGTAAATCCTATCCCTCTCTTCTTCATGTAAGGACTAATGTACTTCATATTCTTTACCTACTAGAAGTTCTTGTTATTACTGTGGGAAAATGTAATATATTGTACGTATTACTCTGATTTTAAATTATTTTCTTCAATCTGAAATCTTGTTACTTTTTAAGCCAAAATATTTAAAGGAACATTTAATCAAAATTCATCACAGTTCTTCCTTTTTTCAACTAAAAATGTTCCTCTTCATTTTCCATCAGAAAATGTTTGACTTTATGACTAACCAGGCCTTATATTTCTCTAATGAAAATAATATTTTAGATACACTTGTGGCTACAAAATCTGATAGAACTTACATCTTTACTACTGTTTTTCATTCAGTATTTTAAGAAGTGTTAAGAAATATGTTCTACATCTTCTCTTGTCAAGATTGTGCACTGTTAATTATTACGTTGTTCGTACATATTAACTAAGTTTTAAAATACTCATGTATATTTAAAATTTTTCTGGATTGATTTAAGACAACCTTGTATTGGTATTTTGAACTCTGAATGTTTTTCATAGTTTGTTCTTTTCTTTCTTAAGCAGTGCAGAGATTTGTGTAAGTGATTCTCAGCCTTCTCAGACTGCTGTGTCGACTATGTCAAGTCTTGCCTCCCATACTTCTGTTTGTGCAAAGAAGCAAGAAGTCAAGGAGGAAGTCCCTAGAGAAGAGAAACCAGACACATCAGAAACTGTCAGGCAGATGCTGCAAGATGAAATGTTTAAATTAGTTCAGGTGAGAGCATCTAATTATTTTAAGTAGTTTTCTTGGTACCAACTGTATTGTTAAAAAAATGGAAATAATTACTGTTTTAAAGACCTTTTGTGTGTGGTTGTTCTTGAAAGAGATTTCCAGATCCATGTTAACAAATGGGAAACTTATTTTAGGCTTAACTCTTGCTTTTAATTAAAGAAAATTAATTATATAATAATAGATATTTGAGTGTGTTTTAGCTCACATGAGTCAGTGTTGTTTATTAGTTTACATTTGGAAGAATTCTGATGCTGTAATAACTTTTCAACTGCACTAGGATTTAAGTGGTTGTAGTATGTTGAGCCAATTTAAGTGACCTTACATTTATTGAAACCAAAAAGTGAAGACATTTGTCTTGCTTTAGCATAACCTGTCTGTGGCAGGTATTTATGTATCTTACATAAGAAAGTCCAGTATAGTACAATTATACAAATGAATCATTATTGAATCATCCCATTATTGGGATGTTGTTTGTTTTATCACCTGGTATCAGCTGCAAGATTGACTGACATTTTTGTCAAGATTTCTGTTAAAATTTTTAGCATTGCTAACTTTGTTCGTGTGTGTATTCAGCTCCAGCAGATCAACTACATGAGTTTAATGCAAATAGTGCAGTCGTCCTTTACCAATGTGCCAAATGTGCAACAAATATTACAGCAGCATCAAATGGTTCATCTAGCCAGGAGCCAGCCTGCACACACTGCTGAAAGCAGTGTTTCTCCAAAAACACAAGTGCCTACTCAAGAAGAAAAAGGAAAAACTGGTGAAGAGGGCTCTGTTTTTCAGCCAAGGAAGGGGGTCCAAGATGAAAGCAGCAATGGTCAAATAAAAGTAGGTATAACAAAATATGGTTTATGAAAACTGTTCGGTATATCTGATATCTGTCCTGTTCAGTTAGGAAATGTGTTTGCAGTGATTGATGTAGACAGAACTATTTTTGTGCGTGGTTGATATGTAAATGCTGGTTTGTTTGTTTTTCTCATTTAGAATCATCTGGATATGAGTGCCTCTTTGACATTATTTGAAAGCAGCAGCAAGGAAACAGGATTAATGTCACCATCCCAAGATCTGCATTCTTCAGTGCCTACTAAACCACTTCATCTCCTAGCTCCTCCCTCAGGCATACAGAAAAAAATTAGGCTTATCCCTGTTGAAAAAAAAAATAGTTGCTCTAATGGATTTCCTTTGCTTAAGCTTGAATCAAGTTGTCATGTCAAAACATCGTTTTTACATCCAACAGAAATGTCATCAGCATTTGCCAAACCACCCCCAGTACCACGAGTAGCTTGGAGCTTATCGGATTCCTTATGGAACCATCAGTCATCATACGTACCAAAAAAGAGTAAGACAGAAGATTTCCACAGGAGTAGATATAACGCTGAGGATCCAAGACAAATGCATGAGGAAAAGAAGAGGTGGGCAGAAACAGTGCATAAGGGACCTCCCAAACATCTGAATCCAGATCTGTATGAAGGACAGCAAGAAGATTTACCTCAGCCTCCGTTCCCTGCAAATGTGAATGTGTTCAAAGGACCGACCATTCAGAACCTGGCTGGTATTCCACTGTTGCACTTGCAACTTGACCCAGTACCTAGAGCTCCACCAGCTCTGGTAAGGCAGCCAGTCCCTACTACTTTCATACCTGTTAAACCTGCAACAAAGGATGCTGACGTCAGAGAAACACCACGGGATGCAGGAATATCACTACTTCAGATTAATTTACCTCAGCAAAAGAAGGTACCAGATTTTTTCCATTCACAGAAAGGGTAGGAAGGAGGATCCTGGTAATTATAGGTCAGTTAGTCTGGCCTCTGTACCTGGTAAGGTAATGGAACAGGTCATCATGCAGCATTTACAGGATGGCCAGGGTGTCTGACCCAGCCATCGTGGGTTGAGGAGGGGCAGGTCGTGTTTGACCAACCTGATCTCCTTTTATGACCAAGTGACCCATCTAGTGGATGCAGGAAAGGCTGTGGATGTTGTACCTGGACTTCAGCAAGGCCTGTGACACTGTCTCCTAGAGCACACTCGTGGAAAAGCTGCAGCCCACGGCTTGGACAGGAGCACTCTGTGCTGGGTTAGGAACTGGCGGGCCCAGGGAGTGGTGAACGGTGCTGCATCCAGCTGGGATCAGTCACCAGTGCTGTCCCTCAGGGCTCTGTGCTGGGGCCAGTCCTGCTCAATATTTTTATTGATGGCATGGATGAGGGTGTTGAGTCTTTCATCAGTAAATTTGCAGATGACACTAAGCTGGGAGCATGTCTTGATCTGTGGGAAGGTAGAAGGGCTCTGCAGAGAGAGCTGGATGCTTGGATGGATAGGCAGAGTCCAATAGGATGAAGTTTAACAAGTCCAAGTCCTGCATTTTGGCCAAAATGACCCCTGCAGTGTTACAGGCTGGGGACAGTGTGTCTGGACAGTGCCCAGGCAGAAAGGGACCTGGGGGTACTGGTCAACAGCTGACTGAACATGAGTCAGCAGAGTGCCCTGGTGGCCAAAACGGCCAGTGGCCCCTGGCCTGTATCAGGAATGGTATCGCCAGCAGGAGCAGGGAGGTGATTCTTGCCCTGTACTCAGCACTGGTGAGGCCACACCTTGAGTGCTGTGTCCAGTTCTGTCCCCTCAGTTTAGGAAGGACCTTGAGACACTTGAGCAGGTCCAGAGGAGGCAACAAGGCTGGTGAGGGGCTTGGAACACAAACCCTGTGAGGAATGACTGAGGGAGCTGGGGATGTTTAGTCTGGAGAAAAGGTGACCTTATTACTCTACACAACTCCCTGAAAGGTGGCTGTAGTCAGGTGGGGGTTGGTCTCTTTCTCCATGACAGAATGAGAGGACAAAGTCTTAAGCTGCACCAAGGGAAATATGGGTTGGATATTAAGAGAAAGTTTTTTACTGAAAGAGTGATAAAATAACCGGAATTGTCTGCCCAGGGAGATGGTGGAGTCACCATCCCTGGATCTGTTTAAAAAGACTGGGAGTGGCACTCAGTGCCATGGTCTAGTTAAAGTGTTAGGGCATGGGTTGGACTCTATGATCTTGAAGATCTCTTCCAACCTGGTGATTCTGTGATTCTGTAATAATGTATTTTTCTAAGTTGTAGTGTTTTGTCAGTTTAACAATTTCTTACTCATCACTAGTAAGTTCATGTTTACAGATTATGGAATTTCGAATTGTTCAGCACAGGTACCAGGAGGTACCTGCTTACTGACATGACAGTATGAGGCAAACTGCAAGCCTGAAATTGTTTTTACTACATTAGATTGATTCTACATTCCATAGTTCATCAACGTTCAGCCCACTGGTAATGAGTATAAAAAATTTACTATCTAAAATACTGGATAATATTTGTATGGTAAAAAAATCAGGGATTTTCCCTGAAGATTATAACAGAATTATTTAGAGAAATGTGGTAAAAAATCCTTTTTTGCAGGGCAGAAATGGAATGGTAAAAGTCTTGCTAAAAAAATCTTACAGATGCTGAATACCTGATGTTTTGGAAAATGTTATTTCTTATAGACTTACATGCTTGCATATCCCATTGAGAAGAATGAGAATACTTTTCCTTAAAAGGTGCTTATTCATTCCTTGTCTACATTGGATGGTTCCTAACTTCACCCTGAGCTATGTACATAAGAAATGCAAATATTAGTGAAATATGTTCTGTTTAGAAAATGCGTATGCTCTGCGGAGAAAATTCATACCTGTTAATTAATTTTCAGAAAATAGTTTAGACATGTACATATTGGCAGAGGTTCTGGTCTCATGTTGTTAATAGTCTGTTTCCATATTCTTTACAAAATGCTACAGGAGTTTACTTTGTGCAACTGAAATCCAAACTGGACTTCTCACCCAATCTGACTTGGATTCCCCTCCCTGTTTTCGGTCTTTTTCTCTTAGGTACCAAAACTCATCCCTCTTCAAGATCTCATTGCATTTGAGCAACGCCATAGGCATCATTCTGTGCCCAGTACTTCCTTTGCACAAGACCAAACCAAACCTATGCAGCTACTAAGAACTGAAGTTGAACCATTTGAACTTAGAAATGTGCAGAGCAATAGGAAAAAAAGGCAAGCTAAGTTTTTTAAGTGGAACTTCATTTTGACAGACTAATTGGTATCCTATACCTTCTAGCTTTGACATCAGAGGCAGTGTATTCTCTCAGCAGAGGATTAAATAGCAAATGCTAGTAAAGGCACAGCAAAAGGGTGTCATTAGGGTGTAAGGAGTTCTTGCTCTTAGGAGATTGATAGGAAGAAGATTCAAGAGGAAATGTTTTTCAATCCACTGTGTTTTAAAGTCTATATAAAGCTATATACTCTTTATTAAGTGCTTTGCTCGTTAAACAGTGAATATTAGTCTGTCTAGGCTGCATATTGTCACTGTCATCTTCAAGAAGGAAAGGATGATATGCTTTCAGTATAATAAAATATGTTGGCTGTTTTTAATACAGACAGTGATTAACAAAATTCCTGCTGAAGCTGGGTTGGTTTTTTCCTTGCTAGATATGTTATTTATAACTTGCAAAATTTGATCTATTTTATGTTAATTGATTGCACAAACTGCTAAAACAATTTGTTTAGGTTGCTTACATATCTTTGTTCATTTCTCATGTAATGCTGATAGAATGTTCTGGAATAGAATACTTGGTTTCTTTCTCTTAAAATGCTTTTAATACTATCATTTTGGAACAGAAGCTCAAGGCCAGTTTTTCACTCTTGAAGTGAAAACTTGCTACACAAGTAACTGCAGATAGAGTTTAAAATACATTTTGATGTATCCGTGGAAGTGCTTAAAGCTACAGTTGCTGTCATATAATCTACTTGTCATATATTAAAGAAGATGCTACAGTTGTGTTGTGTAATCTTGTCATCTAGTAATTAGAAAACTGCTATGTAATTGAAGTTAGCTTCTTGCAGATTCCTTATAGGCATTTTGTCTAGTAATTATTAATTATATACAAGATATAGATATGAAATGTTATGTGGTTTGTAATATTTAATATAAATAGTTTATTAGACAATTAATAGATTTTAGTGTGATTGCTGGTATTTTTATGTATTCTACAACATTTTCTTGTAGACTTCAAGCAGATAGAAATTGTGGCTTGAACTGATCTGTATGCAGCAGCTGTTTATCTTTTCCAATCTGTGTTTCAGTGTTTATTTCTTAATAGCAATCTTTCCTAGAAAACAACGATTATAGGTATTGTTACTATTTCAGAGCACTTCTTACTCCTTATCTATTTAATAATAATATGTAATTAATATGTTGACAGTAAAAAGAGGCGTAATAAGAAACTACTGAAAGAGAAGGAGGATAAGGAGAAACCAAGCGTGTCCTTCCGTCCAGACGACTCCATCATCAGTATTAGTGACACAGCAGTGGTTACTGAATCAGACACTGGGGTATAAAATTATGGTTTTTTTCTTAGCCTTTTTCCATTCAGGCATTAGCAGAAAAGAAAGAAACAAAGCTATAAACCAAACAATAATATACTTCTCTTCCAGCCTAGAAACAGTGTGCGTATTTTAAATTCATATACTTGCATTTTCTGTAAACAGGAATTTGATTTTTATAAAGGATTCCAAGGTTGCTATTTTTTTTCCTGGAACATGAACTTGTCTGTTTTCATAGGATATAAGTCATATGTACATTTGCAGTAAATGCATACAAAAATGTTAAAAAAAAAATTTCGTAGTAGTAATGGTAGGACAAGTGACCCAGGCATTACTGTTTTCATGTGGGGCTGGATGGATGACAGTATAAGAGTAATGATGTGGGGTATTGGCATCTCAGTTCTGTCCCAGCCTCAGACACTGAAAAAAGAAAGTCTTCATTGAGCTGGGATTTGATTAGGTCTTTTTGATATCTTTTTGGTGTTATCCTTGCAAGTATCAAATTTCAAGCTAGAACATTACCAGTTTAGTGCTGGATCACTACGCAGAGCTATGTTTCTTGTCCATACCATACTTCCTCTGAGACTTCACTCCAGCACAGCATCTGGAGCCCTCACCTGGAGATGTTAGTCAGGGTACAGCAGGGATTGGATAGACTCAAAGAGGAAGAAGAAATTTGTTTTATTGAGCATCACCCCAAGGTACATAAGAGAATGTTATATAGTCAGTAAATTCCACTAAGCTGGAATGGATCAGAGGAATTTAAAAAGGGGTTGAGAAAAGTATGTGACAATTTTTTTTTTTTTTCCCCAAGTCATTACTCATATGAGGTATATTGGATAGTTAACATCACCAAGAAAGCCTTTAATCTGCACTGGAACTGTTTTTAAAGATGGTTCTTTTTTTTCCTTATATTAGGATCACAAACCAGAATCAACATCTTACGTTCAAGATGGTTTTTTCATCTCAAGGGGCAAGTACAAGTCTTTTTAATGCTTTGAGTGCTCAAATAAAAAAAAATTAAAGATGCATTAGTGTATGAGAATTCACAGTAAAACTCTACAATTCTCAACATGTTAAAAACTGGGATAATGTGGTCTGTGGGCAATAGAGCTTCCTGGCTTATGGGATCTTTCCCCAGATCTTTCAGAATGTACAACAGGTGTGCAGAATTTTTGAGAGATATTCATTTTACGGGATTGGTATGGAGAAAGATGCAGGCAAATTTAAGATCTTGTATGAATTATCTGAAGATTCAGAATAGTTTTCCCCAAAATTCCAGAAGTATTAAAATTTTTCTTCACAATGAGGGATAGTCTTGTATTTATGTTTATAAATAATACACTTAATGAAATAATAACAGTATGTCAAGTTAATTTAATTATCTGTGGTTGACTGTGATTTCATGTGATAATCAAAATAATTCTGTAAACAATTCAAATCCTATTTTTTTTTATTTTAAAAAGATATTATCCCAACATTGTTTGCCTGCATATTCTAATTACACAAAATTTAGGGCTCTTGTAAAAGAAACTCAATGCATGCAACGTTTCTAGCTTGCAATATGAAGACTGTGCTTGTGGAAAGATTTCATTCTTTATAGTATTTTAATTCATGACAATATTCAGTTCTGTCACAGGACAAAATGTAATTCATTCTTTGAAATTTGACCTCAAAGAAATGCAAACTTGGTAGAAAAAACAATAAAGAAATTAAGACATACATGTCATAAATATTCTTCCCCTCCTTTTAGAATGTGAAGCAGACTGTTACTGTTCAGCATACTAGAATATTTAATTTAAATTCACATATCCAAATTGAATCTTGGTTTTAATTCAGTGTAACATTGTGTCAGTTGGATATTCATATAAAGTTGGTCGCATGAACTTTTCTTGGAATCATTTATGAGGTATGCTTAGAGAAAAGTTAAAATTACCTGTCAGAAATACAAATAAGAATATGCTGGAGACCATAGTTGTGAGTCAGTATCATTGCTTTCAAAGATGTCTAGTTTGTATATCATCAATAGATACCTATTTTGTATTATCACATTTTAGATGCAATGGAGAAAGCAAGTGCTATCTCAGCAGATCTACATTTTTTGGCTTCTGTAGGAAAAAAACCAGCAGAAACTCAAGATGCAAGTACAAATACTAATCCAGGTAAGTGCTACACCAGTGACCTACAGAAACCAACTGTTTCTGGGGATGCTTCTTGATTAGTTGTGTTATTTTTGTTCAGTTTTCAAAATGCAGCAAACTAGTAAAGGGAAAGCAATTTTTTGTGCTCTTATTTCAAAAAGAACTAAACCAGAAAACATTGCAATATAAATTATAAAGCAATAGTTAAAATCATTATAATTAAAAATATTACTGACCAATTAGGCTTTTTTCCTCATGCTTTCTGTAAATCAGATGTACTGTGACTTTTTTTGAAAGCTTGTTTTAACTTTACTTTATCTAAAGTCATTTTAGACAATGTTTCACAATTGACTGTACTCTTCCTGCACTTTGATTGTGAAGTGGCATATCAGAAATATATACTCAGATAATGCCATCGGTATCTTTACTTTCCTTAAACTCATGCATTTTGGTCTTCTTTTTTTTTTCTTACCAAGTGCTCAGTTCATATCAGGATCAGGGAATCAGTGGTGGAAATGATGTTTCCAAAGTTCAAGGCAATGAGCTGGTCACGTCTGTTCCAGCATCAGGTGTGGCTGCAGTCTTTCTCTGCTTCATTTGTTGTTTGGGAAGTCTATGAAAGTGTTAGTATTCTAGCAGGGGTTTTGTACCTGATACAGCTTGACACATTAGTGTGCTAATTTAACTGAGTTCTTTAAATTAAATTCTTATTTTCTGGATTTTAGCTTGATTTTAGTGCCCATTTAATCTTTGGGATTTAGTGTAATGTAGACCAAATGAATTGAGCAGTGTAATGTTGAAACAAGTAACATGAAATGGAGCTGCAGTAGCATAGTTCCATAAATACATTACATAAATTTCAGTACCCAAGTATTTTCCCTGTGGTACCAAGAGAGTATATTAATTTTTTCATTATAGTAAAATTCAACAGTGTTTTTCCATTTGAAGATAATTTTACTACATCATATGACTCATTTGCAGTTAGTTTTATTAGGGATTTCTCTCTGAGTAATCTAATTTATTTGGATTAAGTAAAGATGCAGATTTTTTTTTTACCTAAGTAGGAGGGACTTGGATATTAATAGCAATCTAGATGGCAGCTTAGTTAAAGCTTTTCTTATCTTCTAGGGAATGCAGAGCTGTGTCTTAATAGTATGAAGTTTTTGTGGCTTTTACTGTGAATATAATACTGACTATTATTATTTCCTTGTAGAATCATCTAGTTCCTCTGTGATACTACTGCCAAACATGTATTTAAACCTGAGTTTCCCCACTGAACTGGATGAGAAACCTTTACCATCCTTTCTGTCAGATGCACCTGATTTGGTTAGTGATCTAATGTACATATGGCTGAAATGCATTTTAAGTATACTGTTTGTCTTCATGAATTTGGGTTGTCTGTATCTGCATGAGTCAGTTGTATAATATGGCAGGGAAGACTGTATTTATTTCGTTCCAAGAAAAAAAGCCTTTCATCTCCAAATGTAAAGAGGCAAAAAGAGGGAATGGTGAGCTATGCACTATAAACAGCTCATTCAATACACTTACTGTATAATTCTTCATTATCATGTTGTTTAGCATAATCGGGAATATATCAGTGTGACTGACATTGAAGACAGAGATATCCTTAGCAATTTGCCCATAGTACCTGAGTCTGCAGAAGAGATAGCTGCTGCACAGCAGGATAAGAAGCTTGAAATTCCATCTCCTACTGAACTTCATCACACAGCTGCTTCTGTTACTAGTGCCGTTCCACCTGGGGGATTTCAGGAGCAAGGTAAACCATTTCAATTTTAAATCCAAGATAAAGTAATACTCTTTTGTTGTAATACTCCCACAGAAAATCTGCAGCCTTTCCCCAATTAACCTCATGGTTTTTTAGTCTTAAACATCAACATTGGTACAGTTGACTTCTTTTGTAATGTTTCTTGACTTCTAAAATACATTATTAGGTATGGCACATTTGTACCTAATTACTTGCAATATTCAGGTGCTTGTGGCTTATTCAGTGATTTTGGTGCATTCTTTGGGTTTTTTTCTATTTTAAGATGATCGTCAGAAAAAAGTATCAAGCAAATTGCAAAAGAAGGATAAGTCAGATTTTGCTACAGATATTGTAACTTGGAACATTCCACATGAAGATGGAGAAAATCTTCCTTCATCAGGGCTTCCATCCAAAGTAATTGAAAAAGAATACTTTTCCACAAAGCAGAAGGAAATGGATATGCAATTACAGACACTGCAGAACATAGTAGAAAATATGGAGCAAGATTTCAGAAATAGCAGAATTGTGAGTGTTGATTTTTAAACTGTTTATTTTTTCAGCTGAAGACAAAACCTGCATTCTGGAATAATGTGTTCTCAAATCTGCTTAGTATCTGTTGAGAGATATTGAGAATAATTATATAAATATATAATATGTTTATTTTATATTAGTTGCATTTTATATATATATATCTTGTAATACAGATTTTACAGAAATATATATATATATATACACACACAGTGTTCTTTGATGTTTACTGCTGAATCTGTTGACTGATATTGACTGACATGGTTGCTTACAATGAATGCTTACAAAATGTTGGCCAGAATGGTGATGTTATTAGTGAATGGGCAGAACATATTTAATTTCCATTCAGGCTGAGGAGGAGACCTTTTTGGCAAAGACTTCTGCAGTTGTGCCTCTGCAAAATATTGTGTGACTGTTTCTGGAACCTGATCCAATTTGCTTCATAAAATATTTGCATTTTTGCCATCTTTATAAATCCTAATATTGAAGTAAAATAAAATTGGGCTTTGATAGATCTTTTACGTCTCTTCTAATTCAGGATATTCTGTGATTCAAAGAAATTTAAAGACTTAATTATGTCACTTACAGTTGTTACACTCAGGTAGATTATTTAATCACTTACATTCTTTATCAAGATTATTATTTAAATCAGATTATTTAAAAGCCTGTAGGGAAAAAAATCTTGATATATCCTGTATTTGTTTCAGCATTTCATAGTTACCTGGGTTTTCATTATCTAGCCAAGTCCTGAAGAAAACCCCCCTTTTTTGCCTTTTCTTTTAGTTCATAGCAGTTGGTCATTCATTTTATAACAATTTCTCATGTATTACATATCAGTTATGAGATTTTTTTTCTTTTTGAGACTATGCTCAGTAAAGTGTCTCATTCTGGGTTAGTCAGTTCTAGTTTTGATTTTTGAATTTGAAACATCAGATTTATGAAGATGATGGATGTATTTTAATATCTGTGCGTTTTAGTTAAATATATATTGGAAGACTTCAGCTGCTTTAAAAGTAATGTGATTGGTAGGTGTAAAACTGTCCAAACAAATAATAGAAATTATATGTAATTTTCTCAAAGCAAGTATCCAGAAGATTGAAATTCTTACAAGAAATGAATCTACATGAGCTGCTTTGATACCTGAACCTTTTTGTTTGTTTTCAGTCAGAAAACTGCATTTAAAATGTTTGTAAGATTCTGGCAAGAAAAATATATTTGAAGTGGACTTTGCATAAATATCTGTGGTGTAAGTCTCAGAAATACCTTGAAGAAAGTATCATTACCTAGTTTTTGGGTTTCACTTACAGTTAGTGAAGCTGATAGAAGATTTTGAAATGGTTGCTGATTCAGACCTTGGTGCTCGTCCTGCAGTCTCTGAAGCTGCTGGAGTCATTGGTGGTGGTATGTGTCCAATTAACAGAAAGATAATAAGTTTGCCATGGAATATGCATCTTAAATAACATTTAGTTACCACTGACATTTAATGCAATCCCTAATGGTGTTACTGAAATATGAAGCAAAAATACCAGAGATAGAAATAAGACGAAAGGTAGCCAGTCTGAATATTGAATTACAATATCTACTGGTTTTATAAAAATCTTACATCAGCTTAAGTGTTTACTAGAGCAGAAGTATTGAATGATCCATTGTTTATTTAACAAATAACAATGTGGTATCTACTTATAGCTGCTGTAGTGTGCCAAGAGCGTAGTCTAATCTACTTATGGAGTTAATACAAAGCCAAGTGGTTGAACCAAGTCATGGCTATATCTGTATTCATACGTAAGACGATATTTAGGATGTCCTTTAGGCTCACACGGAGCAACTCCTGGTTCAGTCATTTTTTTTGTGTGTGCAGGACTGGTTCACACACCACAGCCCTGGGAGTGTCCTTCTGTAGGGAGGCACAGCTGATCCAGGTCCAGGCTGTAGGTGACAGATAAATTAAAAATGCCACTGACCAAAATGCAAGAGTGATAGTTTCTACATTGTGAGGATTCTTCATCGAGCTACACTAAGTACAATATATTATCTTTTTTTTCACAGATTTAGAACATCGTTTGACGGGCATGATCTTTGAAGATGTTATAGATGATCAAAAGGAGATCTCAAACTTGGAATATCCTATGCGCAGTTCTACTACAGTGGGTGCACACTCTCCTGCCTCTGCAGCCTTGGCTTCTGACTCTCCCAGTGGCCTGAAGTCACATTCTGGTATAATCTTTATTGTATATTTTTCCCCTTTGCATCTTTTAAAAATAAGTAAACCTTTTCCTCATGCTGTAATGCTTCCTTATGGCTGTTGCACAGAATGTTATGTAATGCCAATGAGCTCATTAAAGTCAGGCCTGAGTCTTTCTAGATTGCATTATTTAGAATGGCTTCACTGATGTGTTCTGATACTGAGTTTGTTACATGACATAACAGTATCACTGAGTTTTGAAAACTGTTCAGCAATGAATCATACTTTCACTCAAATTCACTGTTATTGAAAGAAAATAGTTAACGTTGGGTCTGTTTCTAAAACCCATCACTGGGCTGATTTGTACTTATTTACCTAAGTGGATATAAATGACTGTGGTATCACACAACATTCGGAGCTTCTTCCAAATGCTGTCTTGATCGTCTGTCATCTCCCTATGGTGGCACCTCTGTTAAATCCAGCCTAGATCAGCAAAATCAATTGGTTTATTTCTCTGACAGTAACTACTGTATGTTCCTAAAAGATTGTTTTATGAGGTCTAATAATTTTGAGAACTGAGGTTAAATTGATTTTTGCAGTTATGAAGACTGCAGTAGCATTAAAAGGAGGAGGAAAAACCATTCTGCAAGCAACCTGTTGCCTGAGGTTAAAAATGCAGTTGCATTGTTTTCTCTGCATATTGCCTGCATTGCTTGCAGTCGGGCCCCAAAAGAGATATGTGCTTTGTACATGTGAATGTGCATTTGATAGTCACATTTACAGCAATCTTAAATGGTATTAAAACATGGTTCCTGTGTCTGTATACAGCAAGTGAATCTCAAATAGTACACACACACAGTTAAATTTTGAAAACCGTAATAGAGTTTTCTAAGTATAACTTGTTATTTGCAAGCTAAGAAAACTACAGGTGATACTAAGTTACAACTATAATTTTTTGAGATGGAGAGATTAGTTTAGGAGAGAAAGCAGTGCTCTTCCTTCCAAGAGAACCATACTGCTCTTCAGTTGCATCTTCTGAATTCCAATCTTCTTCTGAGTGCCTGGATTCCTCAAGTAAGTGTCAATCGTTAATTTCCATGAAACACTGTATAATTAATTGGAACAGATAATGTCCAGTTAGCTGGTCATGGCAGAAATCTGTCAACAGTGACCATATCTTCCTTGCAAAACTACCCACAAAAGCCAGCAGCTGTTAATTAGTGCTCTCTGGAGCCTCACCTGGCACTCAATGATGTGTTGTCTCCCAGGCCATTAAGCTTCTGTACAATATTAATTTGTTTTTAATGTCAACACATTGGGGTTGAGGCATTTCTATTTTATCCCACAGGCTGTTTAATATATTACTAAAAAAGATTGTTTCTGTTTCAGGTACTCACTTATGCAGAGATCTATGTCCTGGGTATGTATTTTGAGACTGGTTTTATTGACAGTGTACTAGAAAGCTGACTTTCAGAGTGGAATCATCACTTTATAAAAATCAAAGCATTTATTTTCAAACTGAGCAAAAGTACTTTTGTTAGCTATCTTCAGGCATTTACTCTGACTTTGGTGGTGCCTTTTAGGTTTACTTCATGCAAAAGCTCCAGAAGCATTCAAAGTTCTTTTCTAGTTACAAGTATTGGAGCTGTTAATGTAGATGGTGCTCTTGTCTTGTGTGTATTTGTTATTTCTCCTATTTGCAAACCACTTTTTCAGCACAGTACATGCAACTGCTGTGGATAGTTTTCTACAAAAGCCAGCTATCACCAAAATGTTTTAAAACTCTCAGTGTGTAAAAAGTGTAAAGCAACAGACTGAAGATTTCAAAACTGGAAAGAGTCTGTGCATTAAATAAAATGGTCTGATATATATTTTTTTACTTTTAGCTACTGTTAGACTTCTGGATCTAGAACAAATGAGTAGCTGGTTTCCTTTATTCCTGGTAATAATGCTCCATTACCCATCTTTATTGCTTTACTTGAAGCATAGCAGTAAACTGAATGGTTTATTCTGGTTTTTTAATATTTTAAGTGGAACTGGTTGTTGTGACTAAGTAGGTTAGTGATTACATAAGGTGGAGTATGAGTGTGAGGCAATAAACTTTAGCAGACACTGATAGCTTGTTGTCCTAAACTATGGGATTTTTAAATTTTTTTTTACTGGGAACAACATTAAAAGAGAGGAAAGAAATGGGGAGAATTTAGGTGAAGCTGTGCTCTCACTGACACTGATTCTTGCTCAGAAGATCATTGAGATTTGGGTACCATTGAAACTGGTAGCACCCCATAACCTTATCTCCTGATGGGCAGCAATACAAACCCTGTGGGTGCTCCTGGCTGCCAGGCTCAGCCTCCTGTGGGCCAGCCATGTTCACACACCACAGCAGAACTCAAGCATTTCAGTTCTGGATTGTCCCTCTGATGTTAGTCAGGTATTGCTCCTTCTGTCCTCCTCAAAGCTGACTCAAATGTACTAACACAGTGGAAATGTTGGGAAAGAATAACCAGTCCAAAGGCTTTATGTAAAACAACCTGAATATTGTTGTTTTTAGCATGAAGGAAAGGGGTTTAGCTTGTTGTTCTTACAAGGATGTTTTACATTAATTTAGTAACAGCTTTTTTTCCCTACCTAACATCAAGCTCTTTAGAAGATGCCCTGCAAATTACTGGTCCAAGTGATGTTACTGACATTGTGAATGATCGTGTGGTAGAAAGCAGCACCTCTCTGTTGGAGCTGGGCTTTGCAAGAACTAAGAAAATCTCTAGGTAATACCATGGCTGGTTTTTGTTATGTGTTGCTTAAATTGTTTTAACTCTGATTATTCTCATAGTTCACACCCTGTAAACAGTGGAAGCAAATATGTGGTTTGATGTCAATGGGACTACTGTCAGAGTTTTTAATCACCACAAATCTATTGGTCATTACTGTAAAATGTACTAATTGTTTTCTAGTGTTCTGGTTTTGAAATTCTTACCTTCCCGTTTGGTTGCTCCTTCTTCTGCTAGGTATAGGCTGGAACAGAACTGTTTTTATACAGCAGATTCAGTCCAGACCTTCAGGTCTTCTAAAGCAGTTCTGAAAGACAGAACTGAAATTTCCTGGCAGTGGCATAGCAGCTTCAGAAACTTCAGCCCCAGATTCCAGCTTGACATGCTCCCCTCCCTGTTCTGCAACTTCTGACTGTCAGTTACAGAATCAGCTGTGTTCTTTCCTGGAAGAGGTCAAAGTGACAGCTGTTTCCTACTCCAGTTTGTGATATCAATTGCTGAAAAGGCAAAAAAATACATCTGTTCAGGTCACCAGTCTGCTGCATTGGTGATACAGTTTACACCAGCTTAAGCTCTAGTTCTATTTTCTGAATGTAGCTGAGGAGGAAAAGAAAAATTTTATGCAATGTCTTAGAAATTACTTGTTTACCAGGATTTTACATAGTAAAATTTTGCAAAAGAAAATTTCCCTTCTTGTTCATTACTTATGCTTCCAGCTGTGTTAGAATTTTAAAAGATTTCCAATACTTTTATTATATTGTGTAGTGGCCGTTTTCTGTGGCAATTTACAGGATGTGCTAGATTATTACCTGCTTACATCTGCCCTCAGGGTCCTTGATTCTGCTTCTGGGCATTCTCGAAGAACAGAAAAGGAGAGGAAAGAGATACAAACATGGATGAAAAGAAAGCAAAAGGAAAGAATGAGAGAGTATCTGAAGAAACTGGATGAACAAAGACAGAAAGAACATCATCCATTCAACCTGGGAAAGAATACGGTAAGAGTAACAGGTGTCCTGAAGAGTAACTGCTACTTATTATACGAGTATTGATTATTCAGGTTAGATAACGTAAAGGCTGGGAGTGGTTGTTTTTGTTTTCCTATTGTAATGTGAGATTTCTACATTAATTTTATTTTACAGGAACTGGCCATGGTTGTGTCAGGTAAGTAAACACACCAGTGTTCTTCACAGGCTGCTGTGGTGACCATTGGCTGCAGGTGGCCATTGCAAAGTAATGCAGGTGGCCCTCAACTGTAAAGGATACAGCTGCAACATTCACTGACCAAAGATGTGTTTCTCAGGGAGTGATAGCTACAGCAGTTGTGTTTACACCTTTGTTTCATCATCCCCACACACCTTCCAAAAACCCCCAGAGAATTTAAAAAGCAGAGTTCGTATGCCAGTATCCTTTACAAACAGGGCAGGATACTGAGGGCAGCCATCACTGTCATTCACCCACACAGAGGTGCATGCAAAAATCATAAGGGGTCAGCAGAGATGCTAGAATTTGCCATATAGGTCAAGTATCTTATGAAATTATTTGTTCAAGGCTGATTTAATGAACAGTCCACTCCCAGAATTCTTTGCATTTTAAATGTAATTAGTGAAAACACATTTATGGCCTGATCTGGAAATTTTTCTCTGCTGGAAATAATAGAAATTTTCAAACAAACTTACAAAAGCAGTTCAGAAGAAATTTTCCAATCAGTATTAACTCTTGTAATCTGCATTTACCATCTGGATACTTTCAGGATCTGAAAAGACTCTGCTGAGTCACAGGAAGCTCTGGAGTTACAGGAGATGAGACCTAACAATCCCAAATAGATCTCTATACTTTCTACTTGTTGAATTCAGGATATGCTGTAAATACTTCCAGGCTGAAGCTCTATTTGTTTTAACTCCCAAGCAGCAAATATGTAACATACACAAGCTCCCTATTGCTAAATAATTCAGTTGTATTCACTTTCAGAAAGAGTAACAGATTTATGTGAAATAAAGTATTTCCCCTGGTTTTAAACAATCTTTTGAAACTGAACTGGGGTGCTCTTCTGCATTTCTGTGGAGAGAAGTGATGTAACAAAAATAATCCTGCTTCTCTCCCTTTCCTGTGTTGTCATGTCATAAATATAGACTTGATGCTTTTGCTGTGGGCTTTTCTCCTGAAATCATTAGTGGAAGAGTCACAGCTTTCAGTGGATGGCTTGGGTTTCGTTTGGATTGGTTTGGATTTTTTTTAAGAAGAATTAAAGACTTCAGATTGTACTCTAGGAAACACAAGTCAAAGTGCAACCTTGCCATGTTTTTTAAATTCATTATTGGGATCATCACTGATTTTTTGGAAACTGGAGGTGAGGCAATTTGAGCAATCAAACCTTTAGCTTGAATATGAGGCCATCTCCTTAGGAATGTTAATGTTTTAAGCATATGAGGTATGGAAGATGTGACTGCAGGATTTCAGTATAGTTTTTGAGACTGGAAAGTTTCAGAGAATCTTACTCGAATTTCCTGGTAGGGACATTTGCTTTCTTTTTTTTATTTTCTGAAGAGTTTCTTAAGCAGTAACTTTCAAGTCAAGTAAATACATTCTGAGAGTGAGAGACTGGAAGGAGACAACAGTATGCAATAAGTTAATGATTTTTATCCTTTCTTAAACAGCATCATCATCCTACTTCAAAGGATATTAGAATCTTCCAGAAGAAGAAAGAAGAAAAAGACAAGTAAGTTGCTATTAAATCCTTATTTGTATATTAGTTTTCTAGTTCTGAGACAGAGGTAGAGATGGTTTTAATTATATTGCCTATGAAATTTTAGATATTGCTTAATGAAATTTCAACCAAAAGCATAAATAATTCACATTTGTTTTACCATTTAGGAAAACTCTGAACATTTTTCTCCTTTGACTATATTTGTCACTTTCCAAATATTGTTTGTTTTCTTTCCCCAACATTTACTCATTCATTCTGTCAAACCCTTCCGTAAGAAACGTTCTAACTTTTTACTAATGATCTCTTAGAAGGCTTAGTATATTTTCTGTGAAATCTTGCAAAAAAATGTTCTTCATGCAGCCTTATAGGACTCAGAAGCCAGCTGTGGTGAAATGAGTGACAGCATGAGGTAACGTGTGATATTATTTTTCCACAGAGCCCTGTTGTCTGAGCATCACAGAATCAGAATATCACAGGCACTTTCCCTGATGAATGAAATGTTATCTGAAACAGTGCCAACACCAGCAAGTGATCACAGGACATTGTCCAGCACAAGGTCACCTCAAGCTTACAGAAGGAGCAATGTGGCATCTAGTCCAGGGTAACACTCTAAGCATTAAACCTGCTCTGTTCTACTGGTGTCTTTACCACACTCCAAAGTCTATAGCAAATTTAGACAGGATTAGCTTTAGAGAAAAGTCTAATGCTGGTAGAATCAAAGATACAATTCGTCTGAATCAGAGGACTCAAGTCCCTGTTCCAGGCTTGTTAAAACCAGTACTGGTTTTAAATCTTGGAGGGAGCCCTAAAAATGCGTTTTGGATCACTGAATAAGCCAACTCAGGAGTCGAGCTATAATCAGTGTCCTAATCCATTCCACTCAAAATCAGCTCCTTTACAAAAAAGGTGGTTAAACACTGGAACAGGCTGCCCAGGGATGTGGTGGAGTCACCCTTCCTGGAGGTGTGACTGGACATGGCATTCAGTGCCAGAGCCTAGTTGACAGGCTTGTGATCCCATCAAAGGTTGTACTTGATGATCTTAGATGTCCTCTGCAGCTTTAATGATCCCATGAGTTCTACTAGACTATAACCAGCAATACAGACTGAAGAGCATCTAACAACAAGCAAGAAGCAAATAAAAATTCTGCTATGCAAGCTCTAGACTTGTTCTCTTTCTTGCTAATTTTTTCATTACTTAGGATTTCACTTGTTCTTTCTTTAGCATTTTGCTTTTTGCCTTTCGAGGAGGTGAGAGTATCTGAGTATTGCAAATTGATACATTTATTCCGTTTGATGGCATTAATGCTACGTGTCTGTATATGTAATTCAGGTGTATAGTATTGTAGTTTTTATTTTTATATATATGGTTCATGCTTTTCCGAATAATAGGGAGAACTTCATACTTCAGGTAATCCTATAATTCAATATTTCTGCTTTTCTTTTTCAGTACAGTGCCTTTTTTAGGTACAGTTCCAGGATACAGCATTAAACTGAATGTAGTCAGTGCTGTGCAGAGCCTGCTGGTGGTGTCCATGGGAAGTTTAAGTGCATCAGCCAAACCAGAATCAGACATGCTAAGGAACATCAAGCAGGAATCCACTTAGGAGTGGCAGGAACTACTAACTAATAAGTTTTGTTGAGCCTGAAGTGCTCAATTTGGCTAAAGCAAATTTGATATGTCTACACTGTGATTGCAGCAGTTCTGATTTTGGTGAGGCTTACTGGCCCCACAAGCAGTGTGTGATGCTGATCCTCAGCTAAGTGGGCTGAATGTGATTTCTCTGGCTTTTATGTCTCTTCTGAATATACCCTGTGAGGTTGGAGTTGTGTGAAGCAATGGTACATGGTACACTGCAGGAAGTATTTGAGCTTTATTGTGTTGGGTTTTTGTCTTCTTGTAGAGGGCATCTGAACAGTCCTGTTCTGGCAGGAAGGAGCAGAATTCCTGCAAAACCTGGCTTTGGTCAAAAAGTACAACGTTTCACTCCAGCTCTTGGTTTAACACAGTCCAGAGGTAAGAACAGATCTTTTTTGATGAAGGTACGTACTGAAAAAGATCTTCAAGTGACTGCTGGATTTTTGGGAGGGAGGAACTTTGATGTCTGTGTGAAAATCAGGTTTAAAATCCTGGATGTTTCCTGTCCTGAGGCTTTTGCAGTTCTGCTGCCGTTGACCTGCTAAATGATGAGAGTTACTAAGATTTACCATTTCTTATAATTTCTCTTTAAATCCAAAGCAGCTTAAATTGCCGTAGCAAGAGTATTGTGTAATCCAGGCAGCAAACTTGCAGATGAAAATTTCTAAGCATCTTTGAATATATTTGATTTGTGTTTAAAAAAGGAAATGTTTACTTTCCAGGAAACACCTGTATGATCCTTCAGAAAAGTACCTCTAGAAGACGACTGAGAAATGCTACAAACTGTCCTGTTAATTCTAGACACTGTAAGTTATACTGAGCAATGCCATAGTGCTGCATGGCGGGGGGATGAGATGCAGATACAGCATTTGTTTAGAAGAATAAAACTCATTGTCCAAGTTTAGGACAAATTTGGGGAAAGACCTCCAAAGGAGCCCCCCCAGAGAGTAATACCCCCCACAATTCCTTCCTTCACCGTGCTTGCAAAGAATTCTTCTCAGGGGAAAGTGGAAAAAAATTATTTATTAACAAACACAAGGGAAACACTTCCCAGTACAGACCCCGATGAGTGAAAAAAAACCATTTTCATCGAGACAGAGAGAGAGCGAAGGTGGATGAACTCAGACGGTCTCCGCTGGGAAGGGCGAAAAAGCTTCTTTGGCAGGCTTCCAGAGGCAGTCTCTGATGTTCAGATCCCCCTGTCCGGAGCCGGTGCTGATTTTTGGGATGAGGAGAAGAAGGGAGAGAGAAAGAGGGGGCAGCCGGGGCAGCAGCCGGAGAGCAAGCGGCAATGCCAGCGGGGCAGCAAAGCCAGGGCAGCAAGCAGCAATGCCAGCGGGGCAGCAAAGCCAGGGCAGCAAGCAGCAAAGCCAGCGGGGCAGCAAGCGGCAACGCCGGGGCAGCAGCAGCAGCAGCAGCAGCAGCAGCAGCAGGCCAGCCCAAGCAGCCCAGCAAACCAGCAGCCCCCAGCAGCCCAGGGCCCGCCGGGCGAGGGAGGAACGGCCACAGCGGCAGCAGCTCCGTGCAGACAGCGAGGAGGGGGCAGAGAGAGGAGTAGACATAACACCAACCCAGGATACTCATTATTTTTTCCCATGTAAAAATCCTTTTACTTATAAACTTGTGAAATATTTTAATAATTTCTATTTGCTTGCTGAAGCTTTAGCCAGATGACAGTTTCAAGATTACTGAAACAAGTATGCTAGATTTTAGTGAATTCCTGAAATACATGTTATGAAATCATGAGGGATGGAGGCTTTGAGTCTTATTTTCAACTCAAACCCACAGCGAGAATGTTAATTAGCAGACCATGACACAAGAATTGTGCCTCTCCCTTACCTTTCTATGCTGCTTACTCCCAAGCTCTTTAGAACAGGAATTGTCTTCGTTATCCCTCTGTACAATATCCATTTAAGATATCATTTTGTCATAATGTTAGCCTGGAAAAATTTGACTAAGCTGAACAAGAAAACTCCCATTTGGATTTTAGTAGTACTTTTTTCCATGCCTATTTTTGTAGGTCTGGTTCCACAAAAGATTGCTCCAATCAAATTCTTTAACAGATACAGTACTTGTTAACAGCAGCAGAATTTCTGATCAAAGAATGAGTGAATCAGTCTGAGACTTAGGAGATATTGTGGCCTGATTCTATTCTGCCTTACATCAGAATTATACTATTGGCATAATTTGGACAGTCAAAGGACAATGTATTTGACTTGTCAGTGCAGGAAATTGAGAGAAGCAATAATTAGCAGAAAGGCACTTTTCCTGAATCGCCTCTACTCATGTGGAAAAGTATTTTTTCTCCATTCCATATATTCACTTTTTAAGCTCTATCTTCATGTTGATCTTTCCCTGATTTCCTGGCACCTTCTGGTTTTTCCAGTATATCACATCACTGCTAAGGGTTTCATCAAAGTTTCATGTCTTCTAAAGAGACACAGGTTCAGAATTTATTTAGTTTAGTCCTCTGCCTAATAATTACACAATGTACTTTTTTGGGGGGACTGTACCACAGAACCTGGATGCTGTAGGCATCTTGTTCCACTTGTGTTCTGCCCTGGGAAGGCACTTCAGAGCACGAGGCTGGAAGGATCCAGCAGCCTTTTCTCACCATGACCCCACACTAGATACCAGAGCTTGCTGTTTTCACATGTATTTGCACACAGCTTCAGCTCTTAGAGCCTGGAGTTTCTATCCTTGGAGGAGTTTCAAGAGATTGAGATGAAAAATGCAAGAAGTGTTACAGTGCTATGGTTAGCCTTTTTTCTCCTTCTCTCCTCAGCTGCTGAGTGCAGAGTCAGCAGATCAACACAAAAGCCTCCTCAAGTTACCACTGCAGTTCAGACAGAAGGTGTTGATCTTGACAGTGATCGAGACGTGGTGAGTCCTTGGACTGTGCCTGATGATATCCAAAGGATACTTCAAGAAACTCATGACTCTATGTTCCAGGTAGAGTACCTACTTATTCTATAAACTATTTGATACTTGCCACTGAACACTTTCTGCTTTATTTAAAATGTGGTTCTCTATTCAAAACATGTGGATGAGATAGATACAGAGGGACATAAGTGGCTTCAGCAGAACCACTTTTTTTTTTTCCATAGGCAAAATCATTCTTGTGAGCCTTGAAATTTAATGTTCTTTTTAACAGCTCTATAGGTACATTGCCTGCCCAGGCAACAGACACCAGTGGGAGGGCATAAACAGGAAAATAGATTGCATTCGTTGCAGAATAATCAGACACAACTTGGTTTGGACATGTTTTAAAAGAGTGGGATCATTTCTGCTGTCCACAATGATCAGTTCATCTTCTCTTCCCCCCACAGGCCTCTGCAGTGCACAGCATGAGTTTCTCTCCTCTTGGCAGTATCAACACTGACAGTGTTTCTGAAAGCACAGGGAGCATCCTCAGCAAGCTGGACTGGAATGCAGTTGAGGCTATGATAGCAGATGTAGAAGACAAGTAAATAGTGCCACTGTGCTCTTCCAAACAGTTGCTGGTGTTTGGGTTTTGTTTTCCAAAAATAGTAATTACTCTGCTTAGAATGGATTGAGGCCTGCATGGGTTTCCTTCTTAAGCAGCATGGAGGCTCTCACTGCTTCCAGCTGCCTAGATGAATCTGAATTCCTTAAAATGTCATTTTCCTTCCTTATGTCTTCAGGTCAAGAAGAACTAAATATAGTTGGTAAAGGCAGACCCACAGTCTCAAACAGATCTGAGTCAGCTGCTTTACATAGAAACAAATATAAACATAAAGAATATAATTTTATTTTAAGAACGGTCTACAACTGTTGTTGTTTTGTATTTAATATTTAACATTATTATGAAGTTATTTTTGTAATGTAAGGGTTGTGTTAAACTGGTTTAATAAAAGTGATTTTATTAGTTTCTGCTATAAATGATTTACACATGTAACACTATTAATTATTACTGTGTACCACTAGGACTCATATTTTAAACTCAGCCTACTTGTGCAGTAGTTTTGAGAAATCTTAGAAGAGTTTCAGTGATTGATAGAAAGAGTCAGAAATAGGCTGACAAATAGTCAGAAATGAAAATGAAAAATAGACTTTTGTTAGAAAAGTCAGGCAGCAGCATGAGACAGAGGGCAAGTACTTCCTGGGGTAAAAATAATATTGCTGTTCATCCATCTGCAGAATGCTGCTACTTAGAGCTCCTCCAGCAGCCCCTAGGGGTTTGTATGAAAAATTTCCCATGTGCTCAGTGACCATCAAGTAGGTGTGATGTCTGAACAGATGCAGCTGTGGTGACTTTTTCCCAACAGCTGTAGCTTTTATTTTGTAGTGAAGAAATCTGAATTTTTCATGGAAGTCAAAAGTGTATTAATTGCTGGTAATTAATTACTGTCTCCTCAAAGTGTAATAGTTAAAAAACAAAAAAAATTCATATTTCCAAGAGAAGCTTCATCTTGGCAAATATCAAACAATAAGGTTCAGAGGGAGGCTGTTACAGGATTACACACATGCCAGGATAGAACTGACAGTTGCTGTAGGCTCAGAGGTCCAGCAGCAATCCTCAGAATCTGCATCAGTTTTTCTCACAGGATTGACCAGAGTGTAAAACTCAGGATTGGGTTTGCTCATCTTGAAATGAAAGGGGCCAGTGCCTTCAAAGAGCCAGTCTAAGCATGAGACTGTGACTTTACCCGAAGTGTAATACTGTGTTTCTGCAGAGTGGCAGCAAACAGATCATCAGGAAGTACTTTCTCTTCCTGGTGGAAAAATACTGTGAAACATACTGATATAGCCAAGTGTGGAAATTTCATTGTGCTCACAGCCATCTGTGAGAAGGAAAAGCAGTCAGTCCATTTCATTCTAACAGTGGTAAAGGAAACACTTTCTTGAGGTGCCTCCAGATCCACAGCATCACATTAACACAAGGGCAGAGAGGCAGTTCAAAGACCTCCCAGCACTGAAGCTGAGCTGTGGCAGCAGCAGAGCCTGGGCAGACAGAGCTGCTCCTGCAGAGCCACAGCAGTGAGGAAAAGCACTTGGAACACATGAAAGGATCATTAAGAGTGATTTCTTAACCAAGCTGCTTCCATGGACTCAGAAATTTTTTTTTGCAATTTCTCCTGTGATGCTCTTTTTAGGGCGGAAGAGGAGAAAACTGCTTAGAACATCTTTTTCTGAGAGAAGCAGGTAGTCATGTGAAATCGATGAAATCTTGAAATAGACATAAAAAATCCTTGGCGAGGTCTGCTGTCATAGAAGTTATGAGGATCAAACAAATAAAAATCTGTTAAATCATTGCAATCTTTTAGAAACAAATTTTTTAAAGCCCATTTTCTCTAGTGTCCTAGTAAAGGTAGTCAAAATACAACGGTATATATATTTACTAATCGAAACTGGTTTACTGTTTAATTGCCTTATTACTTGCTTAACTTTTCAGGGCCAAAGTTTCTCTTGCAAAGCTAAAAGAGAAGTTAATGCTTTTGTTCAAATTTGAAGGCCTAAGATTTTCCCCAAGCACCAAATTGCAGAACTGGAAACTTTGGAAAAGGAACAAGTTGGTAATTTTTCCTTCGTTATCCAGCCTGCCTCATTTTTCCCATCCCTTTGGGGTTTTTTGTTACTTTTTGGTGTTTTTTTGGTTACAGTCTTTCACCTGTTTCAGTGACTCACTCACCACCTTGAACAGAGAAAAATTCTTCTCTCCTTCTATAGCCTGAATTGATCCTCTTTCAATTTAAACCCATTCCCCCTTGTCCTACCACTGCCTACCCTTGTAAAAAATCCGTCTCCAGGTTTCTTGTGGGGTCCCTTCAGGTAATAGAAGGAGCTCTAAAATCTCCCAAGAGCTTTCTTTTTCCAGGCTGATCAATCCCAACTCCCTCAGTGTGTCCTCAGAGCAGAGGTGCTCCATCCCTCTAGTCATTGTCATGGCCCCCTCTGGACTTGCTCCATCAGGGACCCCAGCTCTGGTGCAGTGCTCCAGGTGGTCTCAGCAGAGCAGAGCAGAGGGGCAGAATCCCCTCCCTGCCCTGCTGCCCACGGGGCTCTGGATGCAGCCCAGGACATGTTTGGCTTTCTTTTCCAGGAGTTTCCTGATACTTAGCATTCCCAAGCAAATATCTGTTTACACTTTGCATAGGATAAATGTTTAGAAACATAAATTTGTTTATTTTAATTTTGGGTTAGTGGCCAGCATGGGAAATCTTCAAAGTCACCTCTTTGGGAAAATAAGAAGGAAAGTGAAGAATAACACTGCCAGACACAAACAAAATTCTCATTGTTCAGTTACAGTGTCTGTTCTGTATTTGACAGCAGCCTGGATACTGGAGGTGAATGCACCAGTAGCAATTTGCTCATGATCCAGACTGGGAGGTGCTGTGGATTCTTTGGAGGGACAGGAGGCCTTGCAGAGGAGCCTAGATAGGAGCACTGAGCACTCTTAAACGGTGTGAAATTTGACAGGTCTAAATACTGAATTCTGCACGTAGGATGGAGTAACATGGGGCCCAGGGGTAAAGTGGGAGATGTGTGGCTGCACAGCTGCAGAGGGAGCTGGGGCTGGCTGGTGCTGGGCTCAGTGTGGGTCAGCAGAGACCGGGCAGCCCGAGGACAAACCCCATCCCAGAGCACCGAGCACAGCACAGCCCGTGGTCCTGCTGGGCTCAGCCTTGGGCAGCCTCAGCATGGGCTCTGCTGGGCCCTGCAGGGGGAGAAGGAGGGGAAGGTCCTTCAGTGCATCCTGAGGAGGGAAACAAAGCTGGAACCTCCCGTGAGGAGCAGCTGAAGTCTTTGGGCTTGTCACTTTGGAGAAACAGAGGCTTAGCAGTGACCTCACTGCTCTCCACAGCTTCACAGGGAGGGGAAGGGCACAGGGAGGTGCTGAGCTCTTCTGCCTCACATCCAGGGGCAGGATGAGTAGCAATGGCTCAGAGCTGAAGCAGGGGAGGTTTAGACTGGATAGTAGGAAGCATTTCCTTATCACAAGGGTTGTGGGTGGTCACATATAAGAACAGACATCTGGGAGAGGTGGTTGATACCAGAGTCTGTCAAGCTTCAAGAGCCACTAGCAACAGGCTTTAATCTTTGGTCAATCCTAAAGTGTTCTTTAGATTAGCAAAACGGTCTTTGGAAGTGACAGTTGGATTATGATTGTTGTAGGTCCCTTCCAAAACCATAGCTCTCCTCTCCTCTCCTCTCCTCTCCTCTCCTCTCCTCTCCTCTCCTCTCCTCTCCTCTCCTCTCCTCTCCTCTCCTCTCCTCTCCTCTCCTCTCCTCTCCTCTCCTCTCCTCTCCTCTCCTCTCCTCTCCTCTCCTCTCCTCTCCTCCTCTCCTCTCCTCTCCTCTCCCTCTCCTCTCCTCTCCTCTCCTCTCCTCTCCTCTCCTCTCCTCTCCTCTCCTCTCCTCTCCCTCATATTGAAATGCCAGGTCAATTTTGTTAACCAAGCAGTGAGAAAACAGTTCAGTACCTTGCAATTAATGGCAAGATGATGGGAAAAGTAATGAATTTTACCCTGAGATTCATTATCCCAGCAGCTCCTTGGCTTCTTTTACCACAGTCACTATGGAAGAAACCTTATTTTAAACATTGAAAGCCTATTTTCTTTCTTACACAGAAACTTGTAAAAGTACAAATTCTCTTTTGAGTTTTAAATTGCTCATCTGCATATTACCCACTAGATGCAGGACGACCCAGAGGTTTCTCGGCTGTGTTTGAGTTACTGTCTCTCTGTAACTCTGTTTCTGATGCAGGGGTACTGCTCGAGCAGGGTGCCAGCGCAACGCCTTCCAGCAGTTGTCACTCCCTCGGCAGATGCTCCTCAGGCCGGGGTGCAGCAGGACCGTGGCAGCCCCTCCTCTGCTGCACCTGACACAACCTGGAGGTGCCGTGGCAACCATCACTAAAAGCCATTGCCTGAGGCTGTTGCCATGGACACTTGCACTGAGATACTGCTGGGGCTGGGTGCTGGGGCTGCCACAGCTATTTGGGCATCTCATCCAGAGACCTGAACTTCCTTTACCTCTCTAATAGCAGGACATTTCCATAGGAATGAAAGACAGGGAAGCTTCACAGATTAAGCATATTATTATTTTCTTTGGATTGAATCATATAGAAAGGTTGTGTTCTCTACACCATGCATTTTAGATTTTAATATGTTTTGATCTTTGTTTTTTGTGGTGTTTTCTGTTGAAAAGCTTTAAAAAGTGAAAAGCAACTTATTTCAGGTAAAAACTTTCTTGCAGGAAGTCTAAAAAAACAAAAACCAAAAATTGAAGTAAAACCAAAAGCAAAACTAAAAAACCCCACCAACCAAATCCTGAAAAGAGGTATTGGAGACAACACCCCACACCAACTTTAAAAAGCACCCAAAAATAAAAGAATTAAAATAAGAAGATGAAAAAGACAAAGCTACAAAAGTAAGAACATACTACTTCAGCTACTTTGGTTCATTAATATGAAATCTTGATTATTAAGGGACCCAGGGAGTAATAAATTCAGTGGTACTTAGCACTGGCTGACATGAGAGGAGCACCTTCAGCAGAAGTGTCTCTAAGCCAGGGCTCTGCTAAGGTACTTAAACTTAGAGACTACTAACGAGATGTGAAGTTCTGTGAAAAGACACATTAAGATATACAGGGCATTTATGTTTTCTTTTCAAAAGCACTGGCCAGTGAAGAAAGAGAAACAGTTATGTTTCAAGAGGAAAATACAAGGCAAGTTTCATTTTGGGCTCTCTGTTTCCTCAAAGCCACACTCACACCTTCTAAAGATGGATGTGAGTATCTTCTAGCTGTGGAATTTTAAGGATCCTACATAGGCTTCAAGATGTGTGGCATTGAAATGTGAAGACAAGATAAATCTGCAACACAATCTGTAAAATTTTGTAGGAAAAAGGAACAAAACTTCGCTATTACTAAAACAATAAATACAACCATAAAATTTTTTTTTTAATAATACTGTCAGTTTGAGATAACACGCAGGAGGTAAAGCACCAAAAGACTACCCTGAGCCTCACCTGGGAATTTTTCAAATACACTAAAATAAGGGAAGGACATTTTTTTCTCATATAGAAGATGCAACAAATAGATGCAACAAAAGTTCAAAAGATACTTAAATTTGAAAAGGGCCTGCTAAGAGTAATACATAACTTGTAATGACCAATTATATGCACTCTGCTACAAATATCCAGTATGACATTTAAAGAAGTGGCCAGAATGGGTTTCCCAGCCAAGATTTAAAAATCAAACGTAGGAAAAATTTACACTTAGCTATGGAGGATCCTGTAATTGGGATCAGTTGTCCAAAGAAAAAAACTCAGTGTATAGAAGCCTGCACATGGCTGGTCCGGATGTTTGGTCTGGAAAGTTTGGTCTGTTCAGCTCAAAGGCTGAATACGGATTTAATAACAACTTCTGCATCAGTTAGTTCATGCGGATTTCAACACAAAAGGGAGGAAAGGAATCCTCTCTCTTGGGTGGAGCATCAGCAGTACTTTTGGAGAGCAAATAAAAAGCCTTCATGAGGAGTGGTCCAAATCACCCAGAACTTCATATTACGTGAATCTGTCCTGCAGGTTTGTCAGTGGAGATGTAACTGTAGGGACTCATTGCACAGGTGATGTTCAAGGCTGACCTTGAATCCGAACATCCACTTCCAAATGAGACTATTCAAAATAAAAAAGCTTTCATAAATAAGAAACAAAGAGATTTTCTCAAGGAATAATCATACTTTGTTTGCCTGTGCTCACAGAATAGTCTGAGTCAGAAACCCACTACACCCTCTGCACATGCATTTCTGGCTTTATTAAGTGCATGGAAGGAGTATTTCTGTACAATCACGAATCATAACAAGAGAACAAAACATGCAAAATAAGTGACTGAAAGAAGACTTGCTCAAAGTTTGTGCATGTGAAGTCAAAACGAAAAGCAGACAGCCCCCCGCAAGGTTTCTCAAAAATAAATTTCAGGTATTGACAAAATGGGGCTGTTTCCAGCAAATTTTGTAGCCTTTTGGCTACAGTATAGTTGGGAAAAGGAATTCAGAAGTCCTCTTCCTCTGGTGGAACAGCAGTGTGGGTGCAGGCAGCAGCAGCAGTGACCCTCCCAGCGCTGCTCAGAGGCAGAGGCTGCACTGCGGGCACAGCTGCAACACCCCGTCAATGACCAGTCCCCAGGAAAGTGCGGGTGAAATCAGATAAATCACCTTTCTAGATTATAGGAAGCAGGATCCTGTTTCAAAACAGAAATACGAGCCTTTCAACACAGCCGCGCAAAGAGCAGTGATGGAGAAAAGCTCCTTTGAAGCCCAAGCAGATTGCTTTCGAGAAGAAGCCGCAGCAGTGACGAGTAGCGCGGGTCACTCGGTGCAGACACTGTTGTAGGTGGGACAGGCAGCGCTGGTGACATCCTGCTGTAACTCCAGAGCAGGGAGTCCCTCCCCGGCGGTGGTTGCCGCGGGCACAGCACACACTTGGGCCGCCACGCTGCTGTTGGTGGCCTGAGCCAGCCCAGCTCGTCGCAGGATGAACCCTCCCTGCCCCTCCCGTGCCGCCGAACCAGCCCGAAGGGCAAGGAGTGTTTGGGGCATATCTGACCTCAGCTCGGGTAGCCGTGAGCAGTGCATGCAGCTGCACCGCCCCTGAATAACGCAGAAATTAGAAATTATATAGTTATGTCTGATGTGAACACAGACTGGCAAGAAGTATTCAAAAAATGCATTTCCTGGATGATTTGCAGGTGCCCAGGCATAATTTGAGCACTGTGAACATAGTGAAAAGGGAGCAACAAAATGTATGCACATTCTTGGATTAAAAACTTGAAGTTTCATTTTGGAAGGGTCCAAACTGATCCTTGAAACATTTATTTTAAATAAATGAAATATGAAAATACTATGAATTTATTTGTATATAACAATAACATTTTAATATTTAGTCATTGAACCACCAAGGATCTAAAAACTTGCTACTTACATTAAGAACTCAGCCATTACAACTCAGAACGTCAATGATAGGATGACAAATTCTCCGAAGGATATGGAAACGCTCATGTGGTCATGGTGTGGCTCTTTGGTGAGTGGAGGAACTCTAGGATACAGGAACTGTGGCTTGCCCTCCTGCTTTGTGTAGGGCATGAGGGTTTCAGTGTCACTAAGTTCTGCCTGGGGCTCGGAGTCAAAGCAAAGGATCAGCTGAACTCATCCATTCATTTCCTTGGAGTATCATTAACACATGCATGTGGCAGAGTGTCTTGCTGTTAACTAGCACTAGATGAGCCAGACCTGACTAAAACCTTTTTTTTGACATGAGCCACAAACACATTTAAGAACTATTTTAGGGCTGCAAGGTATTTCATGCTAGAGCTACTGTTTAGCGCATCCTAATTATTCCACAGTAACAATATTCTTACTAGTGACACCACAGTAGCAAAACAAAGGCTAAAGTTTGACTCAAATTTTAAAAATCTAAATAACTTTTTTTTTTAAATGGTCACGCCACGGAATATTTCCCATGCCTAATTTGTACACACTGAGTTGTTAATATAAGCAATAAAGAACCTCAAAAATACAAAAGTGTGTTACTGAATCATTTAAAAAAATACTTATAATTACAGTTCTGTCAAAAACTATTGTGATCTTGACAATATTCAAGAATTATTCTGCAATTTTACAGTACTGAAGTGAAAGATTAAAAATAATAATTCCATTCTTTTTTCAGATTGTTGACGTGTCTGTGTTTTCTTAAAAAGTTCAATATGGCTAGTGTTAATTCTAAAAGCTTGATAATACCCCTTTGTTAGGTAAGCTACTGCAACAAGTTTCATGTACAGATCCTGTACTCAAAGGGAGAAAGCAGGAAGAACAAAAAGTTCAATAATCTTATATATGTAAAAATCTATATCCATACAGTGAAAAAATACTACAAAGCTTTGTCAATACAAAAAAGAAAAATTGTGTCACTGGATCAGTTATGAAAAACCAAACCAAAACCAAACACTCTCATGTGGAAAAATTCTTATCTTGGCATGTGCTGCTGCAGCTGAAGTGTTCATGTTGGAAAAACTGCAGGTGCTGCTCAGTCTGAGCCCTGCACTGAAGCCACTGGTGCCGAGGCTGGGCCCCCGACTCCACGCGAGAGAAGCACCAGCCCGGGTCACGCTCGGCAAACACGAGTTTGCTCCTCAAAACAGGCACTGCTGCCTTCTCCTCTCACAGCAGGTAACTGTTTTCGCAAAACCAGACTAGGTGTTACACTGTGTACTTTGGGAAGGTAAAATTCAACTCTTAACTAGTAAGAATCATATTCAATTTATTTAATAATCTATAATCAACTTTATAACTGTAAATTATATAACAGCCATCACATCTCACCAAGGAGCATGTATGCCACTGGCATATCATACAATATAGTAATGGTCTAAATCCCCTCAACTAAGACAGCTTTAGACTTCAGGTTTATATTGTTTCATTATAACTTCTTTCTGATAACTTTATTCCAATAAATACCAAGCAAATTGAAATAATCCCCCATCTTTGCTATTGGAAAAGCCACATGAAATGAACAAGGAAATATTTGTATTATCTATTAAAAATAAGATGCTTTTATATAATTGCATCAGAAATTACTAACCGTCAACTTAACTTTAAGCCCTAACTGTATGAAATCCTTGGGTTTATCACTTGGCAATTTCTTGGTGAAGTACTTTCAGCTCTGCTTATCAGTAGTATCTGATGTTATATAACCCCTCTAGTCTCCAAGCATGAGTTTGCCAATACAAATGCTGCACTTGGCCCTGAGAAATACAGTCTTTCATTGTTTGCTACAAAAATGTTCTGTTTCCAGAGCTGCAGAGGTCTGACTCCTGCTTCTTCTACTTCTCCCTCCTTTAACAACACCAATCTTAGCCCAAGCAGTGGCTTTTTGTATGGTGAAGAGATCAACACTATCAAAGAAAGATGTGCTAAAACATTCCTGTTCAGAAAAATTCCACTGGTGAAACAGCAAAAAGGCATCCCCAACAATTTACTAACTAGATTCTGAGGAGTTATTAATAATTTGTTTAATGTGTTGTCTGGGGTTTTTTTACATATCAGTATTTTGGAATACTGTTACTATTCCTCACAAATTGAATAACGTATTAGAATTCTGCAAATTAGTTTAATAAGAAAAGCCCCCTATCATATATTAAACTTTTAAAAGAAACAAAACATAATAGAAAAATAATTATGTTGAGGAACACTTGTTTTCGATAAATACCTTTGAAAAGACAGCAGGGTTAATAGACTCCTAAAAAGTTTAGCTGTTTCTAGATTTTTTCCTGTTTGCAAATATGCTGCTTTTCTTGTTTTCTAGGAAGACTGCTTATGAATGGTTGTGGCAAGGCAGTTGAAGCAAATGCTTCTGGAAGATTTCAATAGCATTCTTTCAATTTACAAAATGCGAAAACATCTTTCAATTAGTAAAAAAATTAATCTAATATACAAACAATTTTTAAAAAAAATCATTTGTGAAGAAATGTAGTGTAATTGCCCAGACTCATACCCATCCACTCCTCAGACACCGGTAGCTAGCTCCTCTTGACACAAGCCTCTCTATATTAATCCAGAGAAATGCATACATGGCCAGTTCGCCCAAGCAGAAGAGTCATTCAGCTTTCCCCAAATCTGAACTACCATAAATTACCACTTGGACAGCATTAGAAAGAAATTGAAGCATACAAGGAATAAACTATAGTTTCTTTTTATATCAAAATGTACTCTTGAAAATGTGTTTGGCACAGTGCTAAATCATATAGTTAATACTAAATATTGCAGGATACAATAAAACCCTGGAGTTAACTCGTGTTTACACCCTTTTAGGGATAAAAATAAAGAGATACCAATTATTCAGAAGTCAGCCTATACAAACTGTATAAACAATATTTTATGTCTTGTTTTGAAAACCACTGATATAGTAAATTTTACATAAAAGACTGCAAAATAATATAAATGGATTTAAACAGATCTTTACAGTAAGAAATTCAAATGGAAACAGACAAGTAACAAAGAGAAGTAAAAAAATTTATTGCAGTATTCGTTCCACCAGATTTGCTGGGGATCCCTTTTCTTGTATTATTTCAGGGTGACCTAATACATCAAAATCTACATTTACAAAAACTCCTCCTGCAGATAGGTCATAGATACTGCATGCTTTTTTTTTTTTTTTTTTCTTCAACAGAATAAATTATATATCCAGGAGATTCTGCCACTTTACAGCCTGGAAAAACAATGCTTTCCTGGAAACTGGGCTAAGCTAAAGAAAGCCATCCGCTGCTAGGTTAAACTCCAAGAACACTTTATTAAGAACATTAACAGACTAATTTCCAACATTCACTTGTTTATTTTTTCAAAACAGAAAGGTTTTTTTTTTCAAGATATAAACAATTTTTTTGTTAAACTATAATACAGTGGGAGTAAAAATGAACTGAGAAGTTTCTGCTGCACAACAGCGAAGGAAGCTCCCACAAAAATGTTTACCAAACATTTCCTTCTTTTTTCCCCGCGTCCCAGGTTCCATTCTTACTCTTCATTTAACTGATTTTTTTTTGCCAGAAAGTTGGTATTTCAAGTTTTTCTGTTATTTCAATTCCTGTAAATTTGGCTGCATGTACAAATTCATTAGCTGGAAGTTCCATCCTTGGCGGCATACAGCGATCGTAAAGTCTGCACAACTTTATTAGTCAGCTTATTAGCACTCGTTAGAGCAATTTTTTTGTAAATAATGTCTGACTCTTTAATAGTGTCTACCCAAGGCACCAGTTTGCGGCCATCACGGCGCTTAGCCTCAGTCCAGGAGCCACTGTAGGAGCCTGCCATCCACTGAACACTGAAGCCATTGCTGGTTTTCTGTACTACTCTTGCAATTTGTGGTCGGTCTTTGTACTTTGGACAGCAAATAGCGATGACATCCATGACATCAACACTTTCATTCATCTGTGCTGCCAACTCCGTAGAGTCTGAATTTCGTTTTGACCTTCTCAATGACTAAAACATTGGGGGGAAAAAAGACCAAGTGTTACACAAAAGAACTTTAGTGAAATTATTGCTTTTATTGCTTTTAATCCCTTGACGCCGGGAGTTGGGATTCCCCGGCACACATTCCATTGCCGGCAATGAGACGCACCGCGACCGCCAGCGCCAAGGGGTTAACATATCCTTGTAAAACCACATACTCTTAATTTGTACCCGTGTCTTTATCTCTTATTGATATATAAAATTATATATACACATGAATCATAAAGCTACATAAAAACTTGGCAACAATAAAAAGGATAACACACAGTACATTCCAAAGGAAAATTAATAACTTTTTATACGGGATAAATCTCATTTTCTAGTTTGTTTTTTTTTTATTGTCTTTTCTGTTAAACTTTCTACAAAAGTTGTATAAACGGTTAAGTAGAGAATCTCTATCTACAAAATGCTTTTTTTTCATGTGGATTACATTACTTGGTGTACATTTAATATAATAAACTGACATTTATAAGCACATAAAAATCATTTTACGTAATACGCTGCGAAATACGTTGACTCCTCCTCCGCCTCACCCCTGAAGTGCCTCCTCCTCTATCCTCCCCATCACTTTCATCGTCCTCTGTCTCAGCTGCATTGTTTTTAGGGCTGCCTCCTCCAAGCAGCGAGGTAATTGCTTTGTTCCGAGCATTTGTGCTAGCTGACACCTCTCCATCTTCCTCCTCTTCATCAGGATCCAAATGTTCCATAAGGAGCTTAAACTATTAGAACAAAAAAGATCAGTTCACTTTGTACCTTTAAACATGGACATTTATATCATGTTACATTATGTTAGAAAAAAAGTAGCAACATAAAGAAAGAGGGTAAAACTAACAGCAGACAACTTAAACAGCTTATATTGTGTTGTACAAACTTAACTTTCTGGTTTTTTTTTGGTAGATACACAAAAGCTTTCTTCCTGTGTTTTCCAAATGGCAAGTTTTCTCTAACTGTTATTGGTGCAGGGTGAGGGACAGTTAAAAAACCACATCCTGTCTCTGTTCCTATGATGCAAAGAGTCAGGAATAAAGTGAACAAGTAATATGGGAGACGCATACAAGATGGATACCAGAACTCAGAAAACACTCCATAAATATGAATATCTTTTAGTTGAAATTAATTATAATTGAGTTTAAACTTACTAGAAACCTTTGAAATACAGTCCTGCTAAACATCCTAAAAGGAAGATCCACATGTCACATAAGATAACCAGAAATGTAACATTTTGAAATGTACTTTCAAGTTTATACTGTGTTAAAGGATTTCAGACTTCCGCAAAGGAACTTAACTTACATCTAAGTACTGTTTTACTATACTCCTCTTCACCTCTTCCGTGATCTTGGAATTAGCCATATCACTCCGCAGAAAATCCAAAGTTTGTTTTGGATGGAAATGCACTCCCGTCTTCCTGTTTATAGCTTTATCATAAACTTTTGCAGATTCAGATGGAGAATATTTTTGAATTTTACTGTTTAAAGGAAACAAAAGAAAAGACCTTTAAGGAAAGTCCAGAGTAATTTGAACAAAAAGCTTTTAAAATCTCCAATATAAGTATTTATCTTTGAATCATTCCATATACAATACATAGCCTGGTAAGAAATTAAATAATTGGGTCTTTTTGGGCCAAAGTTCAACTTAATATTTCTTTTTTCTCTGTTACACAAATGTATTGCTTAAACAAACACTTACAGTAAACTCAAATAAATGAAAAAACTTCTAAACAACTCACTGCTTAAACAAGTGTCCTATTATCTAAACAGCCTTACCTATCAGAGAATCCACAGAGGTTCTTTAGATGCTGTTTCAGCATCAGAAGTAATAATATGCCTTGGGAGACATTAGCAAATTCAATTAAAGGAGCTGAATTTTCAGGTAAACACTTCATCACTGCATTTATATCATTTTCTTCATCAGAATCTGAGTCAGAGTCCACTCGTTTCCGTAACCTCCGAGGCTTAGAAGCTTCCTCCTCGCTTTCACTCCCGCTTCCACTGTTACTGTCACTGTCGGTCTCCTCATCTGATAAAGGCTTTCTTTCCTTTTTTTTGTCTTTCACCATAGACTGCAAGACAGAGAAGTTAACAAACATTCCAAAATTAGCATACGTAAATATCATGTATGTTCCTAAAATAATCTGTCCAAAATCATTACTAGCTTAAATTAGAATTCCCTGAACCATGTTATTAATTTATAACTTGACAGTCTTAAACTTATTTGTGGCAAAAAGATATCGAAAAATTTATCAAAAAACCTAGATTTTTTTGCAAGGTGCATACAGAAGGAACTGAAGCTAAAAGCACTCTCCTGGTATGTTATGATTAAAAGACTGCTGAAGTTCACTAGCTATGACAGCAAAATAGAGTAGAAGGCCAAACACAATCAGGAAGAAAATTCTGGTTTTTTTTCACCTGAATATAATTTCTGTGTATCATGGAGATTTCCACATGTACTTTGGTGTCCAATCTGGTTTTAAATCCTTTTAAATCCTGTCTCTTAAAATTCTGTGGCACTAATTACACTGCTGACCAAAGTGATCATATTAATAATGAATTAACAATGATTAATAATCATCAGCTGCCCTATTCCTGGGTGGGGCTCTGAGAAATCTGGTCTAGTGGAAGGTCCTTGCTCTTAATGGAAGGTTGGAACAAGGTGATCTTTAAGGTCCTTCCAACACTAGCCATTTTATGATTCTGTGATTAGTTCTGTGATTACTTGTAGTTCTACAGAATTTCACATATGAATTATTATTGCATATATGATTTTTCAGGACACAGACCTAAGCAGGATCTCATCCTTTTTGGGTGCTGGGTGCTACACAATGGTTTGCAATCTGAAGAATGTATTGTCTCTTTCTAGCAGATTAAAAATCAGCTTTGGTTGGGTGAGAGTTTAAAGCACAGTACTTTTCAGGCAGTGAACATTCAGGCGTCAGCTCTGACTTGTACTTATAAGTCAAACTGGGCATTCTAGAAACTAATTTGCTTTCTGACAATTTACTCCTTCTACTGTAATAGTCATTCAGGAAAGGAAGACACTGAAGTCTTTAAGAAGCAGAGGCCCCTCATAGGCTTGTGTGTTGCCATAACAACAGGTACTCTATCATGATCCAGGTTCTTATGTGTGCCTTAAGAAATACTGCCCATTCCTCTCAACAAACAATGTATTTTAAATCTCTCAGACAATACAAATGCAACTGCCATCAGCTACTTGACAATAAAATCAATTGCTAACTGAATTTTATTATTAAAATTTTACGAACAACCATGACAAACTAGTATTCCACAACGATTCTAGGTTCATTTGCTTTCAGATGCATACTATTAACTGTTAGTCAGCCATATTGGGAAATTATATATATTTTATCTCAAAAGATATTTATTCTTTTTTAATAATATAAGCAGCAATGCAAGTAGAGTTTTGACTAGTGTCTACCAGATACAGGTCAGAACAGACAGTGTTGCTTATTTTGGATTATTGTTTATAAGCCAAGTAATGCAACTGGTTCACACAATAATAATGGTACTGCATTCACTGAAAAACTGATCACATTATAGAGAAGCTTATGCTTCCACCATCATAAATTTACTAAAATATAAATACACATACCTCTTTAAATGACTGTAGTAGGTTGCTACCAGAAACTGATAGTGTAATGTCTATATGATGCATTATAAACAGGGGCTCTTCCTGTGTTTGGTAAGGAAAACAGGCTAGATTGTCTGCTATATACAAAAGCATATTCACCTCTGTTTTCTGGAAGTCAAAGAAAAAATTACACATAAATACATGCAGAAACATCCTGGATTCCTATACTTCTGCAATGTTCTTAACAGTCTAGAGAAAAAACATGCTCACAATTTTTATTCTATATAGCCCCCAAACCCACCCTAGACAGCACCTATACATGCAAAATTTAGTCATACTTGAAGATATATTGTTTCTGATCAATCTAAACTGAGCATAAAAAGGTACAGAGTGATGCAACATGCATTCTATTACACAGATAAATACTTTACATTAGAAAGTAAAAGAAGTATATTGGGGATAAAGCTATCAATAATTATGTCATAACAAGACATAATAAAAGAACTTAAGCTTGTAATGCTGCATTTTAACTTCTTTTTAAGTGAAGGAAACATGGTGCTTACTGCAGTATCATCAAAGAGGTTGAGTAAAGAAATTAGAAAGGCTCGTCTGTGTTGACGGTTCCCTCGAATCATGGAGTAAAGGTGTGAACACAGTGCACTGGATGATTCATCATGTCTAAAACCTCTCACAGGATCTTTTGGGCAGGTATTAATTGCCTGTTGTACTTGGTAAGACATCTTCATACCAGCCACTGCTTTCATCTGAAATGGAAATATTTTATTTTTATTCAAAACATTGCTTCCAAAGCAGTACAACTGAATCTTTTTAAAGGGATGCTCGTCTGAAACTTAAATTTAAAACACGCACTGAGGCAACACTACCTTTTGAGGTGGCAAACAGATTTGACCTGTCAAACAGAATGTGGCAGAGATGAGAATGTCTTGTGGATTGCTTTAACTGTAAATTCTGCTAGGAACATGCAGCTAGTCTGTTTACCCACTACAGCCAGGTATTTCAATTTAAACAATTTTCAGGAACATTGAAATGTTTACATACATGAACGAAATATTTTACCACATGTATATGCTCGGTATCCCCTGTAGTGGAACCAATAACTGAATGCATATTAGTACAATAGGACTAACACATAGAAAATTAGTGGTCTGGTTTTTTTTTTCACATATCCAATACTTTCCAGTTGATTTTACTCACTTCAATGGTCCTACTCTAGTTCCAGAATAAACCGAATCTTTAGTTAGGCTGCACAGCCAACTGTCCACATGTCACCTCTGCTGCTGTTCAGCAAAGTTGCCTATTTGTCTATACACTGTCTTAAATCCCAGCTGCCTAAAACAGCAAATTCCAACAACTAGCCTTCACTTAATGGATGACTTATCTGTTTGGATGACATTAACACTGAAATGCTTCAAATGCACTTCCTTCAAATATAAGGAAGGACATGTGAGAAGTCCTACAACACAGCAAACACACTGAATCTAGACTGGGATCTTCCAAGATACTGAGAATGCTGCAGCTTAATTTCAGATCTTAAACAGAACTGGTACAATGCTACAACTCCACATCTTCACACAGCGCTTAGTTTTTCCTTTCAGCAAGATTCATCATATGTAAAAAGCTTCCTATGCCTCTTCTGCTTAGATTACAATTTACAAAGCCTTGGTGCCTTGCACACTCTAATATATATACTGTAAGGACTGCTATTGACTGTTACATGGTGTTTTCTAGTCCACTGATACAGGAAAATCACTGCTAAACATTATGAAACACTTGTTATCTTTTATCAAATAAAGGCACTAAAGTACTATTTGGTGTGGAAAATATTACTGTGACTCTTAAATGAAAGGAAATTTTGGACTAGAAGGGACACTTCAAAATATAATATCCTTTCTGTTTCTCAGAGTAATCTTTACAACTGCTTATAGTTATTGTTTATTCTCTTACTTGATACTCTTTTTCTGAAGCTGAAGTATATTCAAGTGTTAAACCACTAAAAAACATAATAGTCTTTTGTAAAATATTAAATTAGAATTACTTACGTGAATAAATCCAGCATATTTTTTGTCTATTTCCACCAACTGTTGATCAGCTTTATTTCGCATAGAGGGCTCTGGATCTGTGCCCATAGCAATTAAGTACGGCACACACTTGAAAAACAAATGAAATGGTGATTCAGGGCATTGTACCTCCTCTTTGTCAGTCTTTGTTTCTACTACAGAAATTAGAATAGGAAGGTCTGTGCAACTTACTACTCTTTTTTCAAGTAAATGGAACAAAATACTACGAGACACCAGCATTCTAACAAAGTTGTGAGGTTTCAGGTAGTGTTTCCCTTTTTCTCAAACTCTAAAGTCAATTTAAAATACAGAAAACTGCACCTAAAAAACCCCCAAAAAACCACTTATGACTGAACATATGCAATTGATGCAGCACCAAAATTAATTACGAAACAGTATGTAAGCAAAGAATGATGGAGATGATGATTGAAGTTCTGACACTGACTGCGGAATTTCATGTTCAGAGGATATAGGGATTAAGGTGGAAGCAAGCTGAGACAAGATAACTAAATAAAGAAAACATTTTGGCATATACTTCAAGTTGTAATAGAAATATGCTCCAATATACATATCTACATGCCCTTTAGGTACTGCCTGGGCTTTTACATCTTAATCCAAAAATAGATAATGAAGCATTTGGAATCTTGTGGGCTAATAACATAAAGCAGATTTTAAAAAATGCCTTCTGTAAAGGGCTCTTGCTACAGTAAGAAACTACTGCAACATAAATAGAAGACTTGGAAATTTACATGGCAAGTGTGAAAGCCTCTAAAAACATGAATAAAAGGAAGTCCCACCACAAAAGCCTATCATACCTGAACAGGATGGATGAGACCTTGGTTTAATGTCAGTGCAATGACATTTAGGGCAAAGTGGCGTACATTGGACTGGTTATGAAAGAAAGCCTCAAGGACCTGTTTGAGATATAGCTGCATGATGGAACTACTCATCCCTGAAGAAATATCACCCATTTCTTTCAGGTCTTCCTGTTTTGCTACTTTTTTCCCTGTAAAAAGGAGAAAAGCAATAGCATACTCATCATAGTATAACCACTTATTTTGCCATGACTTGCTATATGCCAATCTCTAAATTTCACAATAAATACACATTTCAGCCGTCTTAGAATGTGTTTATGATCTCATGAAACACAGAACAATCTAATGTATAAATACCTATTTAAAAATAGAGAGACAAAATTTTAATTCAAGTCTTAATTCCTTAATAAAGTATATTAAAAATATTGCATTTACGATTTTTTATCTGCAAATTAAAATTAGTGGGTTTTTTGATAAAAAATATTACATGACTACAACAATTATAAATTCTGGATTGCTTCCAGTATTTATACATCTTGGAAGTAAATAATCTACCTGTGCATATACCTCTTTTAAAATAATTTTTAAATACTTTGGGTACAATACTACTGATCTGTTTATAATTTTTAGTGATTTAGCACAGATTTATAGTAACTGTATGCAACAAAGTCCAGTTTTGCAAGGCTCATGAGCACAAAAGAACTCAGCACTTACAGTCTCTGTCTGCCTGCTGCATACGTGTATCCTCCTCCTGCAAGTAGGTCTGGAGGTTTTTTAATACCTGGATTTTTAAGTTTACGGAACAGTTCTTATCTGAAAGAATGTTGTTGTACAGAGCCTTCACTTCTTGTTCGAACATTAAACTTGGGTGTTGAATAAATGCAAATCCTAAAAGTGGAGAAAAGAGGAAACAGTTGTCATTATTATAATTTAGAAATTGTATTTCTGGTTTTTAAGTTCTTCAGAGGAAAGATATGAAATTTATCTCCTCCCAGCAGCATAGCTTTTTCTAGTCCAAACAGTATCACGCTTCCATATGGATACCATCCATTGCTTATAAGGAGTTCTGATAGCCATGACAGTTGTATTAACCATGACTATTTGATGGATAAAATGCAGTGTTGACCCAGGGCAGCTGCACAGAAAATTATACAGGTCTGGAACCAGGTCCAGTGTAGTGGCCTGCATCTCAATGACTAGGAGCTACCATAAGAAAAAGAAAGGAACATTACCAAAAATTATCTGTTATTTTTCTAATACAGACATTCTAATACATCTAGAGACAAACATTTTGCTGCAACTGCAAAATTTGACTCATATGGATGCAGAGAAAAAGCAGGAAAGTTGATAAATACCATAAGTATTTAACACAATAATAGAAAAAATAGTCACCAGGGAACACAGTAAAATTTATACCTCTTGCTGTCATTATTCATATACCTATTGCAGTCTTTTCTTGAATATCATCTGAAATGTTCCCAAGACTATGTGTTTTGAAAGACACAAACTACAGAACAGTTCTTATCTGTGGCCTTACCCTTGTCAACAAACTTGGTGTTCTTAAGTCCGTATTTAACAAAACTTTTCTAAGTATGTAGATTTAGAAGAGTTGCTGACAAACTCTTAGAGTATCTTAAAAAAACAGTAATGGGAACATTACATCCTAATTTAATTCACTTTAACTACTTCATTGTTTTTAAGGCTGTTTAGGAAAAGCAGGCATTAAATGCATTTTCTATGACCATAAAAAATTCAGATTTTAAATTGACATACAGAAAAAATAACAACACAAAAGAAAACTGGGTGGAAAAATGAAATTATGCAAGAACAATACATAAAAATGGCTGTAATAGAGGGAAGATTGAGTCAAGTTTTTAAAACAGGATCCATATACACAATAAGACAGTGTAGGTAAAGGCTAAGCCCAAGGCAAGCCCTTGGTGTGTTTCAGATCTCATTTCAGTCTCAAAACAAATGAAATTATGCAAGAACAATACATAAAAATGGCTGTAATAGAGGGAAGATTGAGTCAAGTTTTTAAAACAGGATCCATATACACAATAAGACAGTGTAGGTAAAGGCTAAGTCCAAGGCAAGCCCTTGGTGTGTTTCAGATCTCATTTCAGTCTCAAAACAAATGAGAGACAGGGAAAAGAGAAGAAAAAGAAATTCTGGTGGTCTTCTGAGTATGTGGTATTATGAGATTGTGCAGTCTATACAAATGTATACTAATGTTTGTAACTTGACTGTCTCTGTGCAAAATCCAATTTCTTCTGTCTAATTTTAAAAATGAAAAGCACATGGACGTATCTGTAACAACTCATAAAACTTTTTCCTCATTCACTTTAACAAATCTAAACCACCAGTGTTCTCAGGCAAATTCTTACTTTTCCATCCCCACTTAACTGGAAATAAATCTTATATGGCATAAGAGGCTGTCATAGGAGATGAAGAAAAGCACCTGCTGTATGTTTTTCTAAGGACTGAATTCACCTCTCAGAGATGGTGTCATACCATTTCTCTTCAAATCTTTGTTTTCACTCTGTTCAGAATCTTTAGAGTAATCACTGAACTTGGTTAACTATTAAGTACTTAAAATTTTAGCTAAATTTACTAACAAGTTTATATCCTCAATTTGTTTTGCAAGTACACATCTGGAAGAGAAGCACAATCATTATCATTAACCGTAGGATTAGGCTTAATCCCCCAACAGCAGTGGCACATACTGAGGCAAAGGCTTTAAAGTGTTGAGTGTCCCTCCTAAAGTGACAGGCTGATATGAAAATACATTCTTCATGTGACCATTTTTGTCATATATAAATGTTGAGTTAGCTTGCTAGTCCTTTTCACTGTGCTGCTGCTCACAAACACTAAATGAGTTAGACAACTTTGTTTAGTGACCAGTCTGAGATAGAAATTTGCACTGCCTGCCACATCTCCACACATCCAACAACTATCTTCAGAATCAGTACCTAGATGAAATCAATATATCACTAAAAACAGTGAGGTTTAATTAAAATAAAGATTGATATTCTTAAAAGCAGAAAAAAAAATCTGAAGGATGACTACTGACACAACAGATCACAGTTCAGTCTATAATTTAGAAACATTTTTGGCAAATGTAATATACTCCATACAGACCCTACCCCACCTATGATATTCTGTAGAGTGCAATTAAACTGGACTAGACTATATGTAAGCATCATGACATAATGCCTAGAAAAATTGAAAGTAATCCAGAAAACCATAGCCTTTCTCCTGCAACAGGGGCAACTCCAATGCCATTAATCCTGCTCAACTGTCTTGAAATGGTTTCTCATAGAACACGAAATGAAGATTCAGTCTTGATCCTTATCCTCATAGCCCTCCCTAGCCTGTATTAGAGTAGAGTATCTGAAAAGTCACAAACACAGCAACATGAAGAGGCAAATTCTTGTCCACAGTTAAATCATACAATGGAAGCTCTCATGCCTTGGAGACAATTTACTTCAGACCAAGCAATAGCCATGAATTGAACTCTTCCAGACATCAAGACCTATCTGCCCAAACAAGATTTTTTCAGATGTACAATTTTGTCCCCAAGTGAGTGGCAGTTCATTTTCTACTGTAACTCACTGATGCCATACTAATCTCACAGAGGCCATCCAGCTACTATAAACAGCAGTTCCCTGGACTCCTGCAGAATGGCTGCTCCCACCCCTAAAATGTTCCAAGTTTTCCCATCCTTTTTTACCTTGTGGACTCAAAAACAAGGTTTGGAGGTACAACATACTTGCATGTGGAGTAAAAAAATAGCATCTTCATGACCTTGGAAATTTGCTGCCCTCTACAGCTTGATCACAATAGGCATGCACTGTCAAAATCACCCAGGCTGCTGCAGACTTACAAAATGTAGCAACCCTTTGACAGCTTTGCTATGACCAGTTCTCAAAATAGGCAGTAAATTTTGATTTTAAGTAAACACTTCTGTGACTACACAAATACGTGAATTCCGACTGATCCACATGGATTTGTACTAGAGCAGAATAATAAAAAAGTATTAATATTTCTTACCAAGACCAATAATGGCTTTTGTCTGTACTTCTTCATCTGAATGCTTTGTAAAGTACATCAGCAGTTCAAGTACTTTATCCTTAATGTTAACCTGGGTAAATGAAAACAAAAACAATACTTATTTGAAGATGAAACAGATGTTTTTAATCTCTTATAGAAAGTATATATATATAAAAGGAAAGGAAATATACAACTTCACTGCATAGTCCTTGCAAAACCAGGTATTTAAAAACCAGAAAGCTATACCAAATGCATTATGGAAAAATATATACCTTTGGGAGATTTGGAATAATGTGTTTTCAAACTCTCATTATATCTAAGACATGGATAATAAATGAAAGTTATTTTACCTTACTGTTGCCCTTAAAATCTTCATGATCAAAATCAAAATGCCGACACAGTGCTCCAACAGTGAAAAGTGATCTAAGGAGTGCTGGCTTATTGGCAGTGAGTATTGTACTGTTGGGGTCTTCTTGGTGTTGATTTTTTAATTTAGAAAGTGCGCCTGCAGTAAAACAAAAGTTTTTATCACAGTGTTTCATTGTGGTGTATCCCTCAGATAAGACTTGTACTCGAAATTGAAAAGTGACAGTTTCTTGTTACAATTTTGCTTACCATAGTATCTGTTAAAACAGGCCCACACAAATTTATAGTTCTGGGTGACCTTGTTCACAACAGCCCCAAGACAGCTCACACAGTGCTGAACAACCTAGGAGCAAGAAAGAATAAACAGATTACCTACTTACAAGTTTAAACTGAGGTTCTTGTAAAGAAAAAAGCTATTCTGAACTAAAATTAACAATCTAATACATATAATGTAATGCCCCTCCTTTGATTGCTCTGCAAACCTAGTCAAATTCATTAAAATACAGAAGAGCCACATGAAAACCCTGGTAAACCAAGTACACTGATTTTTTTATTACTCAAAAGTTAACTTTATAATGAAGACAAGACTGTCTTTAAACCAAAGTCATGTGAAATGGAATTAATAGAATAGTAGCAATTAAAAACTTACTGTCATGCCATATTTGATGATGAGTTTCATGAGGTCTTCCTCAATAGTGGCAAGAAAGGTCTCACTTGGGTGCTCCATTAGCGGTACTACAAGTTCTAAGATTTTTGCAACATTGCAGATCACCATAAAATCATTCTGGGTCTGAAAAAACAACATTTATCATATTTAACACTTCTGGCCATGGATAAGACAAGTACTATTAATACGCACTGACAGTTCAAAACTCCAGTTTGTTTAAGATATTTGGTAAACATCTAAAATAATAAAATAAAAAAATAATTGTATAATAATTAAAATTATAAAATAATGTGTTATTATAATTTATAAAAATATAAAATAATATTTATATATTTTACATCTTTTATTAAATTACATGAAATGTATGAAATCTAGTTCTGTTTACTGCAGGCATTCTGGGGGAAAAATGTCTGGATGAAGGAGAATTGCACCTCTTAGCAATGCTGTGTCCTGAAAACCTTTGGATCTGATAATTTGCTGGAGTATTACAAGAAATCTAGAACTCTTCCTGAGATATGTACACTAGAGAAGACACACCTGAAAACCAGGTATCAGCAGCAAAATGAAGTTGTGCTATAACTTAATGCACCTCAAACAAAAGGTAATAATGTGTACAAGTGTAGAAATTACACTTAAAACTACTAGTGCATTATCATGATTGTATGTACATTTTAAGTGTGGAATCTATGGAAAACATCTGTTAAAGAGACATACTGCTAGAAATGGACTACTGCCAAATCCAGCTTGTTAATCAGGATATCATAAATCCTGAGTACTAGTATCAAGCTATGTGACATGTTCAAAGTGTCAGTGGTAATTCTATGACTCATCTCAACCATGTGTAAATACAAAACAAACCATTTGCAACCTAACAAATGAATAGCAAGTAAATATTTAGATAGTCTTTCCTATACTGTTTCTTCAGAAGCAGGTCTAAGAGCCTATTGTAAATGTGCCTAGAGAACGTGGAAAATGCCTGGAAAGTGCTAGGCTGTATCTACAGTCTAAATTGTTAACAATTGTTAACAATTACCCCTTCAGCCTGCCCTGGGCAGTTCACCTATTGAAAGGGACTGCTGCCACCCACTCTTGCTCATTGAGGAATGGGTGCTTAATCCTGCTCTGCTCCTCAACGAACCAGGGTGCCAAATCAAAATGACAGAAACTGCTGCAAGGATTCAAACACTTGACTCGGGAAGGGTTTCAGTTTTAGAGCTCTCTACAATGTCTTACAGGGGAATACAAGACCACTAGAGCTAGAGCAGTGAGAAATGAAGTCTAGAAGAGGATGAAATAACACTTTTGTCTTCTCATATATTTGCTATATATTAAATCACTCTATCTTATGAAACTTTATCCCTTAAGATTCATATGTTAAACATTAATACTTTTAAGATTGTGACTGTAAACTAAAAGAATTCTGAGAAACTATTTCTTAAAGAGAGAAAAACTAGAAAAGAGGCAGCACAGGTTTCATTTTCATTGGGCTGCAAAATATGGAGGTAGAATGTGAGGAAGAACATCTTAAAAGCTACAGGGATCTTCAAAAAGATCTTGTAACCTCCAAAGCTACAACTCTCATATAAAACTCCACAATTTAAAATTTTCTTTTCCTACCTTAAATTTCATCAAGTATACAAGATAGATGTTCATTTTCATGCTCAATTATCTAGGGAAAAGACTAATTTTCTCTACTTACACTACATTTAGTGGTCAGGTATGGCTGCATGGTCATGGCATGTTTGACCATTAGCTGGGGCCTTATTTTGCTGAATAAGAACAAAGTGGTTATGCAAGCAACCAAGCGACCAGAATTCACACCTTTGTTGTCAGAATCTGCAAAAGATTAGAAAACACAAAAAGGACAGTAAGACCAAGTACTGTTTAAGCAATGAAATCCACTGTTTGTGTATCTCTTTCAATGCATCTCTTTAAAGATCAAAACGGAATGTTCATATTAGAAATGGGAACATAAAGTGTTAATATTTATATGTGACCACAAAAGACTTGAAAAAAGAAGCAAAGATGCATCAAAGAGCTCACTATTTTTAAATTCCTTACTGTAAATGTTAGACTAGCCCAGCCAATGATTCGTATTACAGATGCAGAATATACCAATGCAAATAAGATTTGCCATGTTAGTTTTGGTTTTAGTGATCTGAAAGTTTGAACCAGTTATTTTAAAAATAGTTCTACTATTGTGGTTAGCTAGTGAAGATTAGGAAGGTTTTATTATTACACATTGCTTAAAATTCCATCATTTAAAAACGATGATTTATTACAAGTAGCTTTTTACAGGAATTCCAGAACAGTAACTTTTTGCAATGAAGTGATTTCTACAACTGTATCATAAAAAATTCAAAGGATTTTAGCTGAGTTTTAAATAATATTACCTGATAAAGATTCTTCATACTTAAGAATGTGCTCAACCAAATTGTCAACAAGTTGAGTACAGGCTTTCTTCACAGGTTTATATGAGGCATCCTCTTCTGACTTCAACAGCTGTAGCAGATAAAACAGAAAATAGTTTAATGTTAAGTTGCATTCATTTGCATAGGATACATGCTGGTTTTATAACAATTATTACAGATACAAAAGAATTTTAGACTATAAAAGTATGTCTCTAAAACTTACATGGTGAAGAAAAAAAATACGGGAAGTAAAAAAGCAACATAAGTAATGAAAAAATAACTGCAATAAAAATCCATAGTAATTCTTATTTTTTTGCATTGGGATGAAAGCTGCTCTATGTTTAATGAAATTATGCAGAAACTAGCAGGAGATGGAAGATTTTTAAAATGTTTAGAGAAATAAAGTGCAAATTAAAAACAAATGTTTTTGACACTAACCCAAAATACCAAATGAGGACCTAATACAGCTGCATATCAACACTTTATTTAAACTTTTTACATATGAGTTTGAGTACTAAAATTGTGTCCATGAATATTCTTCTAATATCTAAGAAGGACTGAGACCATATTATAGACTTTTCTTCAGTGAAGAGGCTCTTAATTAAGAGGCTCTGATTTACTTAATAAACTATCTTTATGACACTCCAGGCAAGAGGGGAATCAAAGGATTTTCTTGCTTGAAAATCAACCAGTGCATGCAAGATATAGAGAATGATAACACAGGTTAAGAGATATAAACAAACCAAGCTCAATTCTTAGAAATATTGGTATTAGATATAAGTAGAACATAACACAGAAGTAACTTATACTCTGAAGATTCATTGCTTTCATAAATTGTGTAGAAAATACACTGGATATGAAAATACACTTATCTACTGTTTAAAAAAAAATCTACATCATTAGATACCTTATTTCAGAATTAACTACCTTAGCTGTGGACTTTGTGTTATGTCAGACATTACTGAAGAACTAATGAAACCAACCAAACAAATCAAACTCCTCCCAAAACCAAGAAGTGTTTTTAAGACATCATTTGCCGAAGCAAACTGCAGAAAGATATTAAAAACAGTCAGTTCTTAAAGAGCAAGAATGGAATTTGTCTATTGTAGGACTGCTTTTGAAGTTTCCCTTCTAAGTGTTTTAGAAACAAAAGGAATACTAAAATTCTAACAATGATTGTACTACACATTCAAAATTCATTACTTACATTTTGAAGAAGCTGTTCAAACCAATCATATCCTGTATCTCTACAAGCTGCAACCTATAAGTATTTTTGAGAAGAAACTGGTCAATAAACAAGGTATCTGAGGATAAATTATTTCAATACATATATCATCTCAAAATACCAGCAAATATGCACACATTTCTACATGATTTAAAAATAATGGAGACCAGAAACTCTCTTCTGCATTTGAAAAACAGTTCCCAGAATTTAAGTGACTCTAGAATTTGTATTTCATACATTCACACAAAGCCTACATGATTTACTGGAGATTGCTGCAAGACAAGCTCCTATTTTGTAGAAAATTTTGCATAAATTTATGTATAAATACGATCCTGACACTTTGAAAATGGACATGCATGTGTATCATAGAACCACAGGATGTCCTGAGTTGGAAAGGATCCACAGGGATCATCAAATCCAACTCCTGGCCCTGCACAACAAACTCCAGAAGTCACACACCATGTGCCTGAGAGCATTGTCCAAATGCTTCTCTGCCAGGCTGGTGCTGTGACCACTGCTCTGGGGGAGCCTGTTCAGTGCCCAAACACCCTCTGGGGAAGAACCTTCTCCTGATATCCAACCTAAACCTCCCCTGACACAACTTCAGGCCATTTCCTAGGGTCCTGTCACTGAGAAAAGTACACACACACACACACACACATTTATTTAGGTGTATATATATCTATATACCTGTATATATCTATCTATATCTATATCTATCTATCTATCTATTCGTGTTATTATAAGAACAAACCAAGCCCTCACTGGTATCATATGCCAGGAGCAGCACATAGGTGGTTCAAATTAGAACAGGCAGAAGAACTGAGAATTAAAGAGAAGTCAAATTGACTGACTTCTCAGATGGGAATTTGCAAACTAGGCTACATTTTTTAACAATACTGTCAAGCAAAATTACGTTTAAACCTCATTGTAACTTTTAATTGTAAGTAATGAAGTGAGTTTTTTAATTTAAGATTTAGCCCTTTGAATAATTGACATTAAAACATCTCTCAGCACAGTGGTTTTATACAATGTATTTTCACTTCAAATTACAGCATTTTTATCTGGAACAGATTTTGTTTTATGGAGATATGCTATTTAATTTGCTGCTCCTAAAAAGAGAGATAGAATTATGCAAACGCCAGTTTACTTTAAGTGAAAACATGACCCTGTATTTATTAATATAGCTTGTTAACCTTGCCAAATAAAAGTTACCAATTGTTTGAAGAAAATTTTCTTTTAAGAGACAAGTTCTTAGGTAGGCTTAACTATACGCTGCTTGTAGCAATTCTGATAGAATGTTACATACAACAGAAACTGGTTGTGTTTTAACTTAAAAAGTACTTGATAGGATCTCAGTACAGTGTGGTCAGAATTATTATTTCCAGCAGATTAGTGAGCATTTAAAATTTTCTACAGCCTGCTCAATCACGTGAATATTTCTGCCATACATTTCATGCCAGGAAATATAAAAAGGGAAACCATCCAACATATTATTGTGTTCAAAAAATACAGATAATGCTTCTAAGACAGTAAAAGCAAAATTGTATTTTGCACACAACTCAAATTTATTTAACATACCACATCAGTGATGTTTAGTATTTTCCTTGTCATTGCCTCTTTGTCATGGTGCGGAGTTGGAGTAAACCAGAGCTTCTGGAATGTCTCATTTACTAATTTCTGAAGGAAAACAAAATATTAGCAGAAATAAATAAATGTACATTGTCACATAAGTATTATTTTTAATACATCCATGTAACAGATGTACTGATAATCTGTGCCTTTTCAAAAGGAATTATGCAATGAAACTGTAGTAGGAAATGTTATCTGAGACAGATCCAGATCTATTATTACAGGACTTACACTGATCTCATGTCAAAGTTCAGCAGAATGAAACAATGGGAACCGATGCTACAGAAAATAAAAGTTACCACCTTCCAGCATTAATTGGTATTCACAGCTGACAACTGAACAAACAATCCTTACAGCAGAACTGAAACAGCAGTGGTAAGTTCCTTTAGTTTACAAAACAGCTGTGACAAGGTGGGAAAGAGAGAGAAGCCAAGTCTCCAAACTCAAATATAGGAATTACGTTGCCTTCCAATATTTTTGAATGGAGAACAATATAGAATGGAATGCAAGTGAAAAAACATTATTCCAAAATTACTTCTCATTCATGGAATTGTTAAAGACACATTGAAGTTTATGCCTCATTTTTTCTTATTGTTAGAAAGGTAAGGGGAAGGAGGAGAGAGAACATGTTGATACTCCCTTTCCAGCAGCACCTTGGCTCTAGCTGTTCATTGGTTGTTGATTTAGAGTCTTCTCAGAAAGTCACTCTACATTAACATACCTCAAGAGGTAAAAATACCTGCTGCAGCTTTAAAGCTTTCAAATTTTATTGAAAGTGTGATACAAAATTATTACAGGTGTGTCCCTAATTACTCAACAATTGTCAGCAAGATGTTACAGAAAACAGAGGACAGAAAAGAAAGGGAAGGAAGTCAGAGAGAATAACAGCCCTTTAAAATTCATAAGTCCTAAATATGGCAAAGGAGAAATTAAATACTCTTTTTTTGGTCAAAATAGGGAAACACTGAAGTAACAATAATTAAATTTATGAAGGATATGTTTCATTCTACCTTAATGCCTTCTTCATCATTGACTCTCCGAATCATTTTCACACACATTTCTGTAATTTTGGGAAAGGTTGGTTGTTCAATGCAGATATCTCTAAGTATTTTTATTACTCTTTTTCTGACACTGATACCAGTATCCTGTGAAAAGGAAAGAATGGCACTCTTGAAAACAGATCAGAAACATTAATTTACATTCTTTATGAATTAATGTTTGAAGATCACCCAATTTGACTTGCAAAATTTATTTAGCAAAGGCAGCTAAAATCTTCTGGAATGCATTTACACAAAAGTTCAGCATAACTTGTTCTAAAGGCTCTGTCTGAGTCCCCAGAATGCTGAAACATTTTCTCCATCTATACCTCCCATCTAAGAGTTCATGATGTTGGAAAATGGATAATCCACTTCTTAACTCAAGAACTTACAAGCCAGATGTGGTGACGCTTTAGCTATTTTTTTGGAACACACAAGATTCCCTATAGATTTGGACAGTACTACTTTAAGCCTTCAGATAAAGCTTATGAATAAGATGCATGCAGGCAGTTGTTTCCATTTTACTAGGCTAAATCTAAGGAGATAGATGACGAGAGTTTCATATCACCTTACTCAAAATCTGTTGATTTTGAGTGTGGTGTTTAACTGCTTTATATAGTATCGTAAGCACCTACTTATCCCCAAAAGCCTTCACAAACTCATTTTACCATGTAACTACAGCAAATGTGTAATACTTGACTAAAATCCTGACATGGATACCATTAATTAATGTTATCCGACAGTTAAATTAACATTGAACACCTAGACAAAGAAAACACCTTTTTGTAAAAAAAACGAATAAACCTTTCAAAACACTAAAAATAATATAGAAAAGCTGCCCTCAATAACCCATATTTCAGACTTCAAATATGCAGACTTCAAATATGCAGCAAAATTCCTTATTTCATCTTGGCCTGGTTAAAACTAGGGTAGAGTTAATTTCTTCTAGTAGCTGTTACAGCGCTGTATTTTGGATGCAGAATGAGAATGGTGTTGATAACACACCGATCTTTTGGTTTTGGTTAAGTTGTGTTTATCCCAAGTTAAGAACTCTTTTTTCTCTCCTTGTCTCATGTTCTGCCAATGAGGAGGTAGGACTGGGAGGGAGAATGCCAGCACAGGTGACCTGAACAGGCTGAAGGGATACTCCACACCACAGAATGTCATGCCTGGTATATAAACAGGGGGGAGTTATCAGAAAGCACAGCCAATCTAGGTTTGGGAACAGGGCTCTGGCATCGGTCAGCAGATGGTGAGCAATTGCATTGTGCATCAATGGGTTGTGTTCGTTTTATTATCATTATTTATAATTTTTATTGATTTTACTTTATTATAATTATTAAATATTCTTATCTCAACATGTAAATTTTACCACAATCCTCCTGCTCCTTCCACTAGGGTGGGGGTAAGAGATGTGGTGGTTGAGTGAGCAGCTGCATGGTGTGTGCTAAACTTCTATTTGGGCTTAAACCACGACACAGCTAATTTGAGCACTATTAATGGAATCAAAAGGAATCTAGCCCAGGTCTTGATGCAGTACAACTTTCTGTAGAGTTTCACCCTGCAACTTAATAAAGCCTCCCTAGAAGCAAGTGGTGCATTTCACAAGGTTATCCATAGAAGCATGGTGGCTCATCATTCAAACAATTCAAACTTGTTAAACAGGCTCGGTTAATAGCAAATTTTCCAATGCCACTTATTTTACTGTAAATATCACAATAAATACCGTACCAATATTCTTTCAATCAGCATGTCATAATACTGCTCAGCAAGCTGGGGACGACAGAGCACAAACCGTCCAAGCAGCTCCACAGCTGCTTCTCGAACACTAGTGGAGTTATCCATTAGCCGCCCATGAACTCCTCGCTGCATATCCAGCTAAAAAGAACAAATGAAACAAAGATTCAGAATAAGAAATAAAGATTTATTTTAAGAGTGTTATGTGCATAGTAGATATTTTCTTTTTTACCCTGGCTAGAATACTGGGATCTACAGCAACAACCTCAGACAAACACTTCATGGCTTTTGTTCGAACAGCAATTGCATTTTCACCAAGTACACGCAGAATCTAGAAGACAACAACAAAAAAAGATTCCATTGTTTTGGGAAGGTATCAAATAATAATTAAGAGCAAAAATGCAGCAGAATAACATATAAATAATATTACTAAAATAGTAATAACTAAAAGCTGAATATATCTTTTCACAATAAAAAGGCACATGTAAAGTGATGTTTCATGGCACTGAAAACTGAGCATGGATATTTACCATGATTTGCTACTTCTCTAAAATGGGTTATAAGGTTCTTAACTTTAAATTCTACTTTTGTCATTCAGTTGTAGCTTTCACCATGGTTCTTTTAATAGCAGAGTTGGATATAAGCACGCTAAAAGTTGCTCTGTATGCAGATCAATTTAAGTAGTGCAATCTAAACTAGTACTGAATTTCAAACATGCCATTGTGTCAGTGTTAGTGCTCTTCTCCCAGAAAAAGGAAGAAATTACACTGGTCAAACAGCAGCTTCCAAAGTGATAGTAAAATGCACTGCAAACAACTGGCCAATCTGGCTTTTACTTTCAAATCAAATTAAGCTCAATTTCATGAGTTAATCTTAGCAAAGGAGCAAGCATCTTACAGAAGCTGTGAAAATTATTTCAACACTTTGTAAAGATCCTCTCACTGTGTGCATACAATGATTTTGCCATACATGAGTAAATAAAATAATGTGTGCATGACATAACATCCAAAACACATGCAAGAAAAAGAAACCTAGTCACTTATGCCATCAATACAGAACATGAAAGCACATGGTGTTATCATGGCCTGTAAACACCTCTGCTCAACAATGGACATATACAGTACAAAGCTGTGAAAGTGTTTGGAATCAGAATCTAACTGTGTCTCACTATACTAAGACTTTCAGCACAGTTTACCTGTGTCAAATAAATATCGAAGCTCTGGGCAAACGGCCTCATAGAGGCCAAGTAGCGAACAATCAAACATGCATCTTCATAGTCCACAGTATCAGAATTCATCCTGAAATAAATTCCATGTGTTAATCAGGTCATGACCACAAAAAAATTATTTAAAACATCAAATGCATGGCTAATAAAGAAGTAAGTGGTACTGAAACATACTTTAATGTACTGAACTGAGATGGAGCAGTTTTAATGATGCTGCGAAGAAACTTTTTGCGACTTTCTGCTCTATGCATGATTTGTCCTGTAGTTTCAACATCTTTTGCATGATGAGTTCCTTCAGATGAATCCTCATCCTTCTGAGATTTAATTGCTTTTTCTGTCTCCATAGTTGTATCACGGAACCACTGAGCTACATAAAACTTCCGAGAAAACTGGAGAAATAGAGCAGGATGCACAGAAAACAAAATCAACAGATACAGAAAAAGAAAATTAATAGATTTATAATGAGATTTAGGGAATCTAATGCATCAACATTATTTTGGAAAACACAATCAACAGTATATGGTAGGGTGACAATTTAACTGAAGCACTAATATATATAATAAAAAATATATTTTTTCAGTACATGCTACTGAAATTATTTATATACATTTCTGATGAAAGACAGCTGAAATTTACCACTAATGATGCATCAATTTCTGTGTTCTCATCCAGATAATCTAGTAAAGCCTTTTGCAGCTGTTGAATTTCATCATCTCCTCCTGAAACCTGTTAGAAGTAGAAACATAGTTACAAACAAGAATAGTGCACAGTCATAATTACCATCTGAAAATATCCATATATTTGCATATATGTCCACATATAAAATACATTGAAGCCAGTTGTTTGCATAACTGTACAGCATTAACATTTTTTTAACCAATTAGTTATAAAGTAAAAAAAATATTAAGATCAGAATAAGGCAGGTTTTAAAACAGACTGACTGACTTGGTTCTGTCACAGAAAAATAAAAAAGGGCGAAACTGAGAAAACACCCTTATTTCCTCAATATTATACTGAAACACCGAGATCCTTGCAGTTGCTGATATTACAGCAGAACAAGGTATTATTCTTTTACCCCAAAATTAATGACTTCAAGAGTTCACAGCATGTCTACAAGTCATATAATAGTGATTAAGTTTATAAATATAAATATAAATATAAATATAAATATAAATATAAAAATAAATAAATAAATATATAAAAATAAAACACCCTGATACATGTGCAAATTGTGAGTAGAAATTCTGGCCCTTGACAAAATTAAAATTCTGTAGATAATTGGCTTATAATAAGGATTGCTTTATGCTTAACTGCCGAACTACTTTTAAACAAATAAAAATCCCAGAACAAAGAGAAACTCAGAAGCCTATAAAAATCATATTCAATAATCAAAATGAAAGTAGAAGAATAATTTTTTGCTTTAAATTTACCAGCCAGAAAAAAATTTTCTCCATCAGCAATGAAACTTCTAACTTATAACCATCTTTAGTGCTGTATTAACAGCATCGACTGAGAATCTTGACACATATTCAGCATTTAACATCAGCAAGTGCAGAAAGGTACAATTAACAAGTCCAGAATATCAGTGTATCGAGAGATAAACTAATGAAAAGCATGCACAAGTGTTCAAATACACTAGACAATCTATTTCTAAAAAAATATACTGTTTGAAAATGTCAAAATGGAATAGATTTTCCTCTAAAACCTATTCTATGAATCATGAGTCCAAACCACAGTAGAGAGCACTAAATGCATTTATCAATCATTGACTAATATCATGGGAATGACTGCAGAAGACAATATTAAAAAAAAGAATTCAATTTAGCAGAAAAAAAAATCTGTAGAAGTATGAGCTTATTATTTCTCAATAGAAATAATAATCTAAGTTTCTGATGACAACAGCTACCAATGGATCTTCTTAGTTTCTTGTCATTTAAACAAGAAAGTGAAGGTCAGCTGTACAATGCACAGATTGTTCTTCTCTCACAAATTAGTAAGTAACATAACAGCTTATCCTGACTGACGGTAGTGTATAGTACACACCTTCCACAATGCATGGATGGTAATGTCTACCTTATTGATGCTAAGTTTCCTGAGAAACTGAGAAAAAATGTTTTAGCGCCAATTGCCCACAGCAATTTCATTTCTGCAGATGCCAATGAATAGCAGCTACCTGATCCTGTAAAAACCCGAAACCAAACAGAAAAATTCAGGTCACTGCTCGGGTATATATCTTTCTAGAATATTTTTCAATACTATTACAACTTCTGAGGATAAGGAAAGAGAAACAGATTCTTCACTAAGTATAATTTAAAACTGTCAGAATCACTGTTAACAGTGGAGAATTATAATTCCTTATCATACAGGAGTATAAATTATATTATGCCATGGAAATAAATATTCAACACTGTATGTTGAAGAATATTCCAAACAAAAGAAATTATGGGAAGAATCAGCCTCATGAAGGAGTAGATGACTTTTACTCTTTAACTTAATGCCTGAAAAGTACAGAAGTTTTCCTCCAATAGAAATCTAGTGGTCATTATAAAGTACATGTAATAGATCTGTAGTTCTTTCAGAGAAGTGAAAGGGAAGTTAGTTCAGAAAGAAATGTATAGCGTCCATAAGAAAAATGCAAGTCTCCATTTGTAAAATGACACACGAGACAAGAGGTTTTCTCATGTAATGTAGAGAGCCCAAATATATACATTGCTTTAGCATATGTTTCTACTCCTGCAGACTTTGAGCAGCATTAGCAGAAATCCAAGCATGAACTCTCTAATAAAAGACTTGGCAAGGCCTAGTTTTGGTGGGGGTGGAGGCAACAGGGATGGTTCTGTGAGAAGCTGTCAGAAGCATCTTCCATGTCCAGCAGAGCCACCCAAAGATGGAGGTGCTGCTGGCCAAGGCTGGGCCAACTAGAGATGGTGGCAATGTCTCTGAGATAACATATTTTAGAAAAAAGAACAAAAAAGTTATTGTTCAAATGTAATTGTGACCAGAGAAGAGTGGGGTGAGAACATGTGAGAGGAACAGTCCTGAAGACACCAAGGTCAGGGAAGGAGGAGGGGCAGGAGGAGCTCCAGGCTCTGGAACTGAGATTCCCCTGCCCCTGGTGCAGCCCATGGTGAGGCAGCTGTGCCCTGCAGCCCAGGGAGGTCCCAGGGATGCAGAGATCCACTGCAGCCCCTGGAGGAGCCCACACCAGAGCAGGGGGTGCCTGAGGGGAGCCTGTGGGACACCTGTGGGAAGAGGGCCCTGCTCCAGGAGGAGCGGGCTGTCCTTGAAGGACTGCACCCCATGGAAGAGTGACCCACTGCTGCTGCCCACGGATGGACTCGTGGCAGGTGAGGCAGACTGCAGGAGCTGCTGCCTGTGAGATGCACTCCTGCTGGAGAAGTTCATGGAGAGCTGTCTCCCATGGGAGGGACCCCAGGGTGCAGCAGAGGAATGACTCCTCTCCCCCAGCAGTGAGAGAAGCCCTGGGTGATGAACTGAGCACAGCCCCCATTCCCTGTCTCCTTGCACTGCTGGGCTAGGAGTAGAGCTGGGAATGAGGGAGGGGTGGGAAAGGTGTTTCTAAGGATTAATTTTACTTCTCATTATCCTGCTCTGATTTTGTTAGGATAAGTTCACCTACTATCACTTCAGTTCAGCCTGTTTTGCCTGTGATGGTATTTGATGAGGGATTTCTCACTGTCCTTATCTCAACCCATGAGCCCTTCCTTACATATTCTCTCCTCTGTGCAGCTGCAGAGGGGAATCAGAGCAGCTTGGGTGAAGGCTTGGCATCTGGCCAGCATCAACTCACTTCAAACACATAAGCAAGTTCAGTAAAAAACACCAAACCTCCCGAAAACATCAAATTACACCACGTAAAAACTTGCGTTACAAGATTAATAGATTAACTCCCTAAAGCGTGTATTTGAATTCCAAAAGCTCATATTCCACTTTGCAATAGCAAATGCAGGTTCATATGTATTTTTAAGGTCTCTTGAGACAAAATCCAACTGTTGTTCCATGATTTCCTCAGTATTGTCAGAAGAAAACTGACTAACCACTGTAATTATTTAATTTATAGGATCACTACAGAAATAGAGCAAGAAAGACATGAGTTAAAAAATGTGATATGTATAAATTGTGTATATTTGATTCAGAAACCTAAACAGTGAATTAAGACTGATTCTCCATAATGCAAATTTTTCAAGCATATTTAAACATTTCAAGTATTTGAATGGATAGATCTCCATCCAGCTGCCCTGGATGTTTCACACACCTGTTTGAGGATTCTGGCTAAAGATCCTTGATCCATTTTGCTAGTGACTGCATCTTTCCTCAGTCTTGCTGCAACAGTTCCAAGATAGTCAAGTGATGCAACTCTTAATGCCATTTCTGTAGATTTGTTACTGAACTGGTGAACCTAAGAAAAGCAAAATAGACATTTAAAAATAGTTATTTATGCCACAGAGATTCTTCTCACAAAAGATTGCTTTACCTTATTAAAATTTCCACCTGCAAAAACTTCCACACAGAAAAAAATTCTGTCATTTACTATTACATCACACATACATTACTTACTTTATATTAATGTTTCTTTTTTATTAAGTAACTCTCACTCTACATATACATCTGTCCGAGGTTTTTTAGTATATTTTCATTAAACAAACTGGACAACTAGCATAGCAGATCTCCAACAGCAGAAATTTTAAGTACCATAATGCCATCTACTCATTATTCACATAAAGCTACGTTTTACCAAGAACAGTACCATAAAATATTTTTTCAAGAAGCTGCTCGAATTACAGTGTAATTACATTATAATACTGAAGAGCAACACTCAAAAAACACACTAACAAAAATAGTCCCATTCTGGAAAATATCATAAGCATTTGCTGTAGTTGTAATAACCAAATCACTGAGTTGTTTCCTGGCTCTGTGCTAAGGGAATAGTCCAGAGAAGATACCTAATATGTATAATTACAGCTATTAGGCTGACTTTACTCCAAATAAACACATACACTTATTAGATGCTCTGAAATGACACCTTTTAATGTTGAAAATGTAATCAAATAGTGGAACTGGACTTCCATGAGAAAATCTACAATTTTTAACAAGTTCCATATGAATGATTCTCTAACCAAAATCTAATTCTTTATATATTGCATAGTAGTGACACATGCAAGGAAATCCTTATACGCTGCATGTGTGCCAACAATCAGAAAGCATTCCTACAGTAGTTTCAGCAGAATTAAGCAAGTGTTCATTGTAATAAGAAACGAATTAATATAGTTAAAAACAAGAGTGCCTTACCAATAGCCTTCCCAGTAAGCTAAGTAGTAACTCTGCAGCTGGCCATTCTGGTTTATTGACTGTTGAAAGCAGATCTTGAATAAAGTTCTCAAATAGTGGCCTGTAATCTTCTTCCCCTTGTTTACTGCCACACCTATTAACAAGAATACACTTTTTCTAAGCAAATTTAACAGCCATATAAGGTTTCTTCTGATATAAACAGAAATAATCCTATGTTTAATCAGGAAAAACAGTTTTATTCAATTCCAAGAAAATAAATCTGAAATACTAGCAGTAAATTAGTTTTACTCATTTGCAGAGAAATAGCTTAAACAGTTATCATTCCAAGTTGCACTGTAAATAAAGCAGCTAATCCATGACAGGAGAATTTAGTTGCTAAGATTTTTATTTTTCTTTTTGCATTAAAAAAAGAACATTTTTTTTTTCATTTTTGAGAGATCACTTATCAAAGTCTGTCATAACTTGGATAGAATTATAAATGGTAGAATTATAAATATGAAGCTAGAGTAGGATATTTAAGAGTTGGTATGTTTATATTCTTTAAGCTTGGTTTTGTTTATCTGATAGTGATAACACATCTCAGTATTATCCTTGATAAAGGTTACAATCAGAATGCCAAAAAAACCACCAACCAACCATCCAACCAACCAAAACCACAAAAAACCCACCAAAAGTTAACATACCCAATACTATCTGACATCTATATATCATCTTTAACATCAGGAGCATGCAATTGCTAGATGGTGAATTAAATAGCTTTTCAGCTTTAAGTGTAGAAATTAATAAAAAAAAACTTAAAGACTCTTCTTTTGAAATCCTGTGGTTAATTCAGGTGCATTTTTCATTCCTTTTTGAGCTATTGACACTCCTAACTTTAGTTCAGTGAAAGTAATTTTTAGGTTTTTTATATCTGATGGCTGAATCAGCATGGTTTCACCACTTAAACGTCTCTTCAGCCTTCTCTTTCAGGCTTCAGATAAATAAAAGACCCAAAGTAAAGGAATTCTACATAAACTGTGAGACAGTTTCTCAAATGGATGAAGAATACCCTGCAGGATTTCTCTTCTAGAAATGTTTTTGTCTAGGCAACAAGCTCTCTTGGGCATCTATAAAGTACATTATTATAAATAATGAACAGGTATTTATCACTTTATTTATGTTCAGTGGTCAGGTTTTAAAGTATTCATTGGAGTTGGGTTTATCAGTACATTAAAGAATGCAACAGTACTTACTTCTTAAGAAAAATAGAAAGGAAGTTTTGTGCTGTTCTCATGGCTGTTTCATATGAGTTAGTAATAAGCACATCTTGATCCACCTAAAAATAACAAGATACATTTGTGCATTATCTTAGCATAGGTCTATGACTTACAAATTACCATTTCTCATGCATCCAAAAATTACAGCAGACATAAAATTACAATGCTTGATTACTATAGCACTGTAATAACGTATTATACCTATGAACACCTATTCATGAATTACCTAAGTGATTTCTGCACAGGCACATAAAAAGGCTTTTAAAATTATCTTACTTTCTTGTTTGATTCCTCCTCTGAATTAGAATCCTTTTCTGCTGATGGTAAGTGCACCACACACTGAATAAGTTGTAGAACTAGTGCAGTTACCATCTGAATGTACATAGGCTCCCCATCAGTGTCACTGCTGTTTAACCTGTTAGTAAGAAAAGATAGTATTAACAATAAAAGTAAACAAAAAGGAAAAAACACAAGCACAATTTTTGCTCCTAAGTAGTATCTTTCAAAAACTATTAACACAGCTGAAAACCTATATTCTAGACACTTACCTATTAATTTGCTCCTTTTTATGCAGTGTAACATTTGACCTAACAAAACCAGTAAGTATTGCTCTTGCACAGAAGAGGTGAACTGAAACAGCACATAGCTCATTGGCTGAAACAGCTACAGGAATATTTAATAAAACAAACACCTACCTGCTAAAATACTTGTAATAAGCTTATTACGTATAATACTGTGTTCTCTCCAACACAACACAGCAAAACACACCAAACTGTTGCCATAATAATTTTTCTGTAGTATTTAATGTATGTGAAATGTGTAGGACTTTTAAAAACCAGAAAATAATAACCATAACCTAGACTGACTTTTACAAGGGCTACATCTGAAATAATCTCTAGCGGCATAGCAAACTTCAGCAGACAGCTTCCTTAAACCGGTAAGAAGCCAGTTTCTCCTTGATGTAACCTCAGAAGTAGTATGAGTTCAATGCCCATACACACACCAATACCACCTTATTGCTACACTTGGCATCAAAATGTGGTAAACCCCGACATATGAGATGATACGGATATGAAACTGATTCCCTTCCTGAAAAAAGTGCTCTGAGTGTATGCTCAAAGAAATTCAGCTAGAATTTTCCTACAAAGATTTAGCTATGAAGAATAATGCAACTCCATACAAATAGAATTAAAGAATTGACCAACAAATAATAAGCCTCAACATATACTAACATTACAGCCATTCACATTCTTATTGAGAAAAATGTTTCAATTATTTCTTTAAGTAGGCACTAAATTGATAGCATAAAACTGAGGAATCATTAAAAGATATTTGTCAAACAACTTGTTTTGAAATCTCAACCTGAAAAAGTGCAGCTTGTAGAGACAGATTTTAGTTTAATTATCAATGAAGCCTAAAATCCTACATCTACAAAACTCTAAATGCTAGAGTCTACAAGTTATTAATTTAGATCAGAAATTACCTGAAGTTTCTCAAACTCCTCTTGCTAGTTGGTAGTCTTGCAAGGGAAGTGAAAATTTCTTCTAGTATCAGTTGTCTGTGTTTTTCATACCGGGAGAACACCTATTCAATAATTACAGGATTAATCATTAAACAATATTTTATTGTTACATAAAATCTAGCATTTTAAATATATCATAATTATATATGACAGCATATATTTCACATGACATTTTAACAAATTCACCTTCTTGTAAATGCATTGCTTTCTCAATGCAAGCATTTCACTAAAAAATACATAAAAACTTTTCCATACAGAGATTTTAAAAAAATCTTTATATAACATAAATGTGTAATAGGTCTTGAAAATACCTTCTATTTAAAACATTTTTGTCAACAGTATAACACACTATATATGAAAGTCAAACAGTATAATACTAAGTTTTTGTACTTAGTATTTATTTTCTCTCAGTACAAAGGAAAACTGTCATAACATAATTTATGTGAACACATACAGGTTGTAGAGTACATTTGAGAAAACAGTTTTACTTCATATACCAGGCTTTAATGTTTGCCTGACATTATATTTTCTTTAAATTTACAGTCAGGACTGTTGATTTTGTATCCCCTTTTTTTTTGGGGGCAGAATATTGAGATATATAATCCTTACAAAGATTAAAATGTCCTGCTTGAGCAAGGACATTTGTGTTCCACTACATTTTTCCTGAAATAACATTTTGCTTATCCTGTGATTTTTTCAAATAGTCACCTCTTCTGTGGAGAATAATTTATTCTATTATACAGAAATACCATACTAGTTCTTTGACTTACTGTGTAAATTCAAATCTGAATATAGGAAATAAGGAATATCACATAGACAGGGTGAAAGATTTAAAAAGAAAATTCTTAAAATAAAAAATGGACAGGTAAGAGGAAGAAGTTTATGTTTACAGGTTAACTGACAATCAAAATTCAGAAGCTTCTTGCTTGAAGTAGGTAATTTCTTTCTATAGAGTACTTTGTAAATAGGGGCAGCTCAAGTAGATATAACACAATTTTTATACTATGATATCAAACTGTAAAAACATGCAAAAATAGCATTAATTCTAGACTTCAAGTCTCCACCAGAGAGAAAATACAGCCTATGTAAATACCCTAAGAACTCTCAGCAGTACAGGCACAAGAACCCACAAATTAGAAAGTACTTACTGCAGTCACTAATTTGATGGCACATAACTGTAGCTCACTGACATTTTCTACAAAGAAAGGTGTTATTCCCATCGATGACACCTATCAATGGACAGAAGTTATTTTAAATATATATGACTAACAAACTGGTATTTATGCAGTTTCACAAGTTGGTTATTCATTCGGCAGGTAAGGCATTCAACAATTACTTTATATTATTTGCAAATAAAGTTATTAAATTAGGGCCCAGGTCTTACGAGGAGTGGCTGAGAGGGTATCAGGCTGTTTAGTGTGGAGAAGAGGAGGCTCCAGGAGGGGCCTTACAGTTCTCTACAACTCCCTGAAAGGAGTGAGTAGCCAGGTGAGGTTGGTCTCTTCTCCCGGCTAAGTGGGCCACAGGGATGGATTTTAAGTGCCCATGGAAGCAGTTCAGCCAATATCCCCATAGATATTTGAAAGACATGTAGACAGGATGTTAAGGACATGGTTTAGCAATGCACTTGGCAGTTTACACTTGATGTTCTTAAGGATCGTTTCCAGCATAAATGATTCTACTACTCCATACTTGAATTCGATCAGGTTAAACTTCTGAGTGTATAAGAGAAGATGTAAATAACATACTACACAAAAACTAGTCACTCTGATGCTAAGAATTCAAAAGCTTGTACTGATTTCAAACTTCATGTCAGTGAGACAATTATACCTCATATTTACTCTAGAAAAAGCAAAGCTAACATTTCTGGACAGGAATTCTGAGAAAACCTACCTGAAGAATAGTTGTATCCGTGAGAAGCTGTATCTCTAGCAACTCTGACAAACTGCTGACAATGTCACAAACTTTGTTATACAACATCACTATAACTCTTTGCTTGTGAGTGGAACACTTGGCACGCTTTGCTTTTGAACTTAAAACACCGCCTAGAAAATAAAATACACATTCATTAATATTTTCAGTGTTTCAAATACTAGAAAGATGATCTTCCTCAACAAGTACCCCCAAAACAACTGCATGACTACAGCTTTGCAAAAGCAATTTAGAAAAACTACTTAGTAGCATCAGGTGGAAAGCAGGAATTTTACATGATAATTATTTTTCATAATTACTCTGAATTCTCGACCTGAGATCTTTAGAAAGGTTCTTGAAATTAGAGCCATGCATATGTTTGTGAAAAGGCTAGAAGCTAAATTGTTTTCCCTGAAACAAATCATTATATACATGGAGATTATGACTATGAAATAACTTATTTCAACATACAATAACTATACATAAAAGTTAACTTCAAACTTCTAAATACTTCAGTCTAAACACTTTGGTAACATTGACATTATTGTAGTAAACCAAGGTGCTATATGACTAAGTTCTTCAGATGACACATTTCATTGGTTTTTCTCCAGTTTCACCACCCTCAAACTAACAGTGCACTAATTCAGGATACTATATGTGACAAGAAAGAACTGTCAATATAAAAGTTGCATATAAAAAACTTACTCCAGAAAGTCATTTGCATCACCATACAGTAGATTAACTTTTTATAGCTTTTAATATGGAAAGATTTCTTAGCATACTAACCACCATGAGGATCCACTCTATACACAGGATCATACTGAGGATAGAGAGTGTTCTGCAAATGAAATTTTGTGTACTGAATAACTCTTTCAATTACATCCTCAATATATACAGCTTTAGGCATATTTGGTGATGTCATAATATTGATAGCAGTAAGACAAGCATCAGCAGATTTTGTCACCCTTTCCATAATAAGATCTCGCCATAATCTCTCCTCATCTTCAGTGTCGTTATTCTGCAACAAGCAAGAAAAACAGGAGAGTATAAACAAGAAGTCAAATTTTTATTCTCACCAAGTAAAAGAAAATAACATTACATTAATATGTTTACATACACTAATTTATAAAATATTTCTCTCTTGTACAACACCAAAGTATGTTGTTTTAAAAATCAAGTAATATTTGTTTTACTAGAAACAAGTTTGTAATGTCTCTCTAAGCTATTGGTCTTCAAAGTCCTGTATTCTGTATTTTTCTGCTAGAACACAACAAAGGTTTCTGTGTCTCACTGGGAAGCACTATGAGGGAAGACAGCTGCATGTTCTATTTAAGACTGATGTACATTAAGCAAAATCTAATTCCTTCATCTGGTGTTTTCTTCAGAGGCACCAGTTGCTGCTTTGATCCATGTAATTTCTGCCACTAGAGGGAATTCTTCTACAAAAAGACCGTTGCAAGTCACATGAAATCCGTAAGTACACAACTTTCTCTGCTTCATAGACCACCCCAGCTCTTGTCAAATATGTTCATTTAGATTATTACAGGCTACTGTGTCTCTGTACAACTCTGTTTATATAAGTTACCGGAACAAACATACATGATGTTAAATATGACCATCCAGCAATACTTAAATACTGTAATAACATTATTACAGCAAAGCTAGGTAGAATTTCTCTTAGCTTCTCTGGTACAGACAGAGCCTTCAGAGACAAAGGGTCTTTACTACCTATATGGCACCACACCATAACACTTTCGGCTTTCCTTGTAAAGATCAGAGGTCAGTGAAACTGTAACAGCTTTTTGCCTTTGGGGTAAGAGAATTTGAATCAATAGAACAGTGCACTATATATATGATATACACAATTATAGAATCAACAAAAATCTTCAGATCAGGAGATCTCTGCAAACTTCTCAGATACAATGTCTTCATGGAATTTGCTACGTAGAAAAATGACACCTTAAGAAAAAAAAAAGTTTCTCCTAATTAATCTTGGAAATGAAACTGATATTAAAGCAACCTCTGCCTCTGAAAAATATACTGACATGGAGGTAAGATATCTTCACTGCACTGTAAAAGTAGCAAGCTTATGCCTTAGGAGAGCCTTTCTTTGCCAAAATGATTCTAATAAGTTTTAACAGTTTTAAGAAAATCTAAAACTTGTTTGTCTCTTTTAAAAAACTGTTGTTTTTTTTTAATACCACTTTGCCTCTGAATTGCAAGCATCAGACAATTTAATTAACTTCTTAATATTTTTGAGTTTTACATCAAGAAACTAAAAAAAAAAATACCACTTTAAAATCATTAGCATAAAGACTTCATCACAATAAAGTAGACCAGGTAAACCAGTATTTTCTTTTTATGGCTTTTTTTTGTATTGCCAAAGACATTCAGAACCATATACTGAAACTTTGAAACCCCAATAAACTATCTAGATGGAACTATTAAGGTACAAATACTGTGTCTCTGGTTCTTGGGTTCAAGTTCAAATTCTTCCTTTCTGGTAATCTACTAATCTCTCATTTCTACAGATGAGAAGGTTTTTTCTAGAAAAGTAAATTATAATATTGCTGCAATATTGTTTTTAATAAAAAGTGAATAAAAAATATGTGAAATGCGAAATATGGAACATCAAGCTCATAAAACCTTAACATCTTTGAGTAGTTTTAGGTATACCAGGAAAAAAACTCCATCCTAAAATATTAAGCTTCATGTTAATTTTATTTATACTGAGATTGTCACTTTGCAATGTAAGAACACTTAAACCTTAAACTTCCTTCTTAATGCTCAGAAGAAACAGAGACTCTGTGTGAAAACTGCAGTATTTCTTCCATTTTGTAAGGGATGTTTTATGGACACATAGCAAAGAAACATCCAACAATGCAAATTACACCAGAATTACCATGAATATTTCAGGATGAAACTATAATATTTAAAATGAAATAACAGAAAATACAGTTGCTCCCAATACATCTGTTAGTTTTCTCTATTATAGTAAAACATGGTTAGTACTGAAAAAATATAATTAGTTGAATTTTGCTTCAAGCATTAAAAGTTGGCAAACTCAATCACACACATATTATATCAGAAATCCCTTTCACATATATACAGAGTATTTCAACATATCACTAAATAGGACTCAAGTGAAGAAAACCATTCTCCAAAATGGTGTGAAACTTTGAAATTTCAAACTCACGTGGTTAAGTAAAGTAGACAGCTTTGATCCATCTTGAATATTCTTCTCCAAAATATTTAGGACTTTTACTGTTTTATCTGTTGAGAGCTAAAACAAATAAAGAAACTTGTCAAACAACAGCAGGAGTACAAATAATTCCAAATTGCTGAAATGAACATTGAGGAATGAAGAACAGAGCTTGTACAATCTGAATCTGTATACAGACTTAATCTGTAAGAAATTTGGCATAACTGCAACCCTAGAATATATTTTAGCTGTTTTCATTAAACTGCATTTTCAACCAGCAAAATCCAGAGAAACAAAATTTTAAATTTCCTGTCATTAATGTTGTGTAGTTATTTGCTTCTAGAAATAGAAATTTACCAAATCCATGTATGATCTACAAATTCTAACTGACCATATCAAGCTTTGTGAGGAGAAAATCCATACTGCATGAGCAAGCAGAAAGAAATTCCCTGATACTTGAAAGACAATAAAAGGGAAATGTATTCTTAATATTCGTGTTAACTTCAAAGAAGTATCATGTTGAAAAAAGTAAATTGAACTCACTTACTGATCTTCTGCATAAGTCTTGGCTAAATAATTTGTGGAATATGTTAAATTTGAGGAGAGGCAGTTTTTCTCATCTATTCACACTGGAAGCAACAAAACTGATATAGTCGTATATATATGTATGTATGTATGTATGTATGTATGAAAAAATATGAGACAGAGGTTGAGAATGAGAAACAATCATGCCACTCACAAACTACAAAGGAAGCTAGGGAGATTGAAGGAAAACTCAGGAGGAATATCTCAAGTTTGGATTAGAGAAGTTTGGAATAGTCCAGAGTAGTTATAACAGTAAGTGGTTTCATAGAAACTCCACAAATGTTAAGTGGTCAAGAGCAGGCAAGACTGCCCAAAGACAAAAGCTCCAGGAAGATAAAATGAAATCAAGAACACTGCTCCTGGAGGTGAGACATCAACAAGTTCACACCAACAACAGTTCCTCTAGCTGACGGGTGAAAAGCAGGACACAGGAGAGAACCTTTCAACAAAAATGTCTCGGCTTCATCCTCAGTTAGGATGTTGTAACTTGCTAAGCACTTTAACTAAGTGAACTGAAGCTCATTTGTTCTTCCAGTCTGTGCACCCTTGAAGAGGGTGGAACGTCATTACAGAGGAAGTAAGTTTTTGTATGTTAATCAATATTTTATCTTCCAAAAAAAAGTTAGATTATGAAGATTTACCTTGTCCATAATGCCCATTGCCTTGATTTTTGCAGATTCACTACCCAACTCACTAAGCTGATGTTTGCCCAGTAGCAATTCCTGTGGAATTTCATCATCATCACCTGTAAAGAAAAAAACCCCAAAACCTAAAAATTAACAATTCTATTTCTAATAAGATTTCTAGGAAATCAGTATTTTTTATTCCAATATGAAAAAGCTATCTGAAAGAAGAGCTGATTGTCGAAATCGCCAGCATCTAATGGTTCCCGATAATTAGCATCTAACAAAGATTGATGATGGCACCTTTTAGTTGTGTTGAATCAAGGAATACTTGCGAAGTATGACTGGTTCTGAAATGCCATGTAAGAGCCTAACATGAGGCACGCACTTCTGAAAGTCACAAACTAAAAATTTTTCAAATAGAAAACCCCATTTAATGAGGAACTTGTGCCATCATTTTCAATTCAGTAAAACAAATCTTAAACTATTGTAGCCCTAAAGTTCAAATCTGGGCAAGAGCAGAAGGTGATAAACACATATGAAATTAAGCACCTTGAGATAATCTACGTCTTAGTTGTATTTAACCTTAGACAAAAATCATGTTACCAGACACAGAAAGATCCAATGGCTTCACTTCTAAATTCAATGTTGCATACACTGTGGCTTTAAAAACTATAGAAACTTGTTTACTATGCCCCTCCCCTTCTTTTAATCCTGTGACAAAGATGGTAGGATAAATATTAATGAATATTCCATTATCCATTCCCAAAGAAAGTCACCTTTGGCAACATGAACTACTTCCTTAGACAGTTATTTAAGGAGGCTGTTTCTCCACTGAAATAGGTAAGTGATTCTGTGTCTTAGCCATAAATTCAAAAGGACTCTGCTGTCTGAATCGAATAACCATATCTGCACGTAGCAGATCTGTAATTACATGCCTCAGACATTCCTAGCAAGAGAACCATCTTTTTTACATGTTTGACAGAAGCTCACACCCTAATGACAGCCCAAAGAGTATCCCTTCCACTCCAAAGGGACTACTCATTATGATTTATGCCCCATTTGGATTCTGCACAGAGGAGGAAGAAGGATCTTCTTCAGACAGCGGCAAGTGAAATTGGAAAGGTAAAGGCAACCGCTCAAGGTGGAAGCCATATAAATCCAGTATGTCCTAGCAAGATATCACATGAAATTAAATCACCATGAAGGAAGTTCAAAAATACCAATACAGTTTTTTCTCAGGTTTCTAACTGGGGCAAGCATTTTGAAAACTTCTGATGTATTACCAAAAGCTGTAAAATCCATGTCTTCCAGATTTTCCAAAATATTCTCTATTGAAGCAGTGAACCTTTTGAAGGTTGAAGAATCCATCATTTCTGATGAAAAAAAAAAGGGGGGGAATTAATAAACAATTGTCTTAAATATAAAGCAGAAAATACAAGCCATAGAAAATAAATCTTCCAAAATTACCTTCAGGTGTTAGTTTAGGTTCATAAGCTTTCCTCTTCTTTTGTTTTTCTTTCTTCTTCATTTTTCTAGCCACTAATTAAAAGAATAAAGAGTAAAACAAACACTTCCTCAAAATTTAAAGAAAGGATTATTTACATTTCTTACACATGTACTCAATATTGCATGCAATGATGTCCATTTAAAAATATTTAGCATACCCACTAAAAAAGCACTAGTATTACGGAATAAAATTAAATCTTTATAATGATCAGTTACCCTCACTGAGGCTAGGAGGAGGAGAATAATCATCCATATCAGAGTCATCGGGACTGCGATTACGGTAACGGCCACTACCAGAAATCCTCCTTCCTTCATGATAATGACCACTTCTCCTATGGTCACCAGAACTTCTTCTGTCATGTTCTTCATACTCCCAAGCTTCATCTCTATCCTTTTTGTGTCTCTTACGAGAAGCTAGAAATAAATGCATTTTCATTTTAAATACAAAACTCACACTTAGTTCAAAATCGAACATTTTTTAAAAATTAAGAGATGTGCAGATGTAGGGCTTAGGAACATGGTCTAGTGGAATTTGACTTTGTTTTATGATTGGACTTGATGGTCATAAAAGTCCTAAATGATTCTATGACTTGCAAGTCCAATACTCTTATATAACTGTTCTCTAAGTCAAATATACACTAAAGTTATCATATACAATTCTGTAATGGATTATTTATATTAAGGTTTTCTTTTGAATTAGAGAAAAGCTCTGCCTGAAACTCACAAAGATCCCAGGAAATATTTAAAAATATTAATTTACAGGGCATTTGTCTTTTTTAAAGCAAAGTAAACAAAGTTGAACAAATCAAAATAAGCTTCATCTTTTTAAAAAAGAATATTGAGATAATTTCCTGTTATCTAAATTGTGACTGTTACTGGGTGCCCATATTCCCCAAGTTAGGTGATTGCCTTGCCCACCTAACACACCAAATTCCAATGAGACTTGGAGAGACTTGGAGGCTGTTTTCTTAAAGACATTCTGTTTTGCCAAGACAGTTAAAATTTTGCCTTGGTATACAGTGCAGGAAATTTGTGTAAAGGAGAAAGCTGGAGTCACAATTCTGGGCCAAACAGCTACCCTCTACCATAGATAATTATTCTAATTAATTTTCATGCAGCTCCAAAAAGCTCAGCACAAGTGAATGCTGGAGTAAATATTACATACAGAGATTTGATGGAAATAAAAGGGGGGAGAAGAATGACAGTTCTCTGTTACTTTGAAAGAAAGTCTTGTATGTTTTGAAGTTGAGAGAGTGCTTGGTTTTAACAGAAAAGGAAATGGATGAGGTGGTAGCTTCCTCCATTAAATTTGCCAACTTTCCATTTTTTAACATAATCAGCTAACTGAGCTACCAAAGACATGTCTAACACAGACTTCACCGTAAAGATCAAAACACTTCCAAAACATCACATTCTAGACCAGCAGTGTTTATTGCCAGTTTATTGCTTCTGGACCTGCATATAACAGTCTTGATATTGTGTGTCTCTACCAAAGTTTTCTTGGCATGACTGTATATAAGGTTATTTCTGAGCAGAATAGTTCAATGCATTTATGTAGAAGTGGAAGAGGTACTAGCACAGCCTAAAATGGTCGAGAGAGTTACTGAAGAAATGGTGAGCCATCTGGAACCACTCAGTGGCTAGGAAATTGGCTGGACAGTCACACTCAAAGACTTGAAGTCAATGGCTTGATGGTCAAATGGGGACCAATGGCAAGTGATGTCCCTCAGGAGTCCGCGTTGGGGCCTGCACGATAACATCTTGGTGACACTGACAGTGAGATTGAAGGCACTCTCAGCAAGCTGCAGATGACACAGAGCTGTCTGGTGCACTGGGGGGAATGGATGCTATCCAGAGGGAAGGGATTGTGACAGGCTCTAGAGTTTAGCCTCTATGAACCCTTTCACAAGGACATGGAGTCCTAGGACAAGGGGTAACAAGTTGAAACTTCAAGAGAGCAGGTTCAGATCAGAGATTAGAAAAAATTCTTTATGTGAGGGTGGTGAGGCAGTGAGCAGATTGCCCAGTGAAGCTATGGATGCAACATGCCTGGAAATGTTCAAGGCCAGGCTGGACATGGCCTGGCCTAGGGAGCAACCTGGCCTAGGGAGGCGTTCTCACCCATGGCAGGGGGTTGAGACTAGATGACCTTTAAGGCTGTTTCCTAACCCTAACTTGAACCATTCTATAATGGAATAAATATACTGGAGAAGAAAGTAAGAGCTCTATAGGAAAAGGCTTTACACAACTGATTCCTTTACCCCACGAGACAGTGTTCTGTGAAGGCAGATGGCTCTCTCTCCAGTTTAAAAATCATCTGTAACAGTGAGTTCGGTAGGATGAATTCTGACCCCAGTTACATCTCCACAAGACTAGTAACTTACAGTATTGCTTTCTGACAGAATTTTAGATTGACCAGTTTATCCATGTTGCATGACAAAACAGAATGTTTTACAGTTCTGGTAGGTCTACAAGAACAAATAACTTGAACATAGGAACAGTTATTCACAATCACTGCTCTACCATATTTATTTTGAAGTCAATATAATTGACTATAAATTTAAGTATTAATAACATTTCAAGAATTAGGATTGATTTTATATATAATACAAATACAAATTTATACATTATACAAATACTATTTGGAATATAAACATCCAATTTCCTTCAGAATTCTGCCAAACATTTATGCAATATCACATTTAGTAATTACTGTAAGAGAATGACTTCATCAATCTTTAATTTATCATTATTTAGTTTAATGGCATGTCCCTTATTAATGAAATATTCAAAGAAACTTCCATTTTTCTATATTAATCACTATTTCATATTTAAGTTCAATTTTAGGCAAACAGAATAATTAAAAAACATGTATTTGTAACAACACAAACCTATTCAGCATACTTGCCACAAATCTTTCACTTTTGATAGTTTTGTCTTCTTTTAAATTTAATTCATTTCTACAGTATTCTTTAAGAAATACCACAATTTATTTTTAAACCAGACGTACTTGCTAAATTGATTAAAGTGACGGCCAGATCTTGAGTGGACATAATGAAACTAGAATTCCTCAAGGCATATAATTATTGTGAAGTTTTCCTTAATTTGTTCTACTTTGTAAATAAGAATTTTAACAGCCACTATGACTAATATATAGATTAAGGTATTTTAAATTCTTGACAATTTTTTCCATTCCCAACCAACTTAAATAACTTTTCTTAATGAATTTATTTTTTTACTTCACTGTTCCAAATTATTAACATCATGTGCATATGATATGATATCGTAAACAGAGAATATAGACTTCCTGAATGAAGCAAGTCATCATTAATCCTTTGCCATAACTTAAACTGATTACAATTTACCTCAAGACAAAACATTCATGCACAGATAAGCATTATTCAGTTAAAACTACAAGGGAAAACAAACAAACAGAAGGACATTCTTTTCAGCTTCTTTGATAAAGATCAAAGGTAACAGTGTTATAATTTTCATGTGCAGAACCCCATTGTCGGATGAAAAGTTGAAATATACTAAGAAGAACAACAAACAAATATTTCTCTTTTGAACCTCAAGAAATACTAAACCCCAAAACACTGTCTTTTATGAAAGTTCATTAAGATGTTTCTATAAACAAAGGTGCACAACTTGGGAAAAAATCATTATAAGCAAAATTACTTCTCAAGCTGACAGGCTTCTCCTATAGCCCTATATAGCTACACAGCTCAGACTGAACTGATTCACTTAGTTCAGTTTATTTCCCGTGCTGGTTAACTGTACAACCATAGAAACTAACCAACAATACTTCAAATCAACAAGTAGGAGATGTCTTCCTAATTTAGACAATAATAACAATTTTTTTTTCCTTAGGAACTTTATTCAATTGCACAGCAAAATTCTAAATAGAAGCTTCCTCTCTTCGTTTGAAAACAGTGAATTCTAGCATAGTAGAAGCAGCAAATGGTATTTTGAGAATTCACAAAGAACAAACTTCTGTCTTTCAAGAAATATGACAAAAGAAATACTAGACAAAATATTTTTAGAAACTTCCGTGCAGTAAGGCTCTCAATTTATTATGTCAATAAAAATCCAACAGGGAATCTTTCACTTTTCTTATCAATTAAACGAAGAATAAGTCAAGAATTTATTTAATGAAATTTCTCTGTGCATACACTTGTATGTAAATTCTTTGCCTCTTTAGAGGATATCTTTCTTAATCTGAATAGTTAGAAATGTTTTATGGTACAACTGAAAAAAAATTATCTAGGGAGTAATCAGGAAAATAAATTTAACAATTCAGTGCTTTTCTTCTTGAATGACAAATTGCAATCAAGTAATTTTTCTTTTGGAAGAGAAACAAGGATTCTTGGCCAGGCAGCTGTCAGGATAGCAAATTTGAAGCTGTATGTCTTAGGGTAGCCAACTTTAAAAATTGTGTATCTTTTTGTAAAAACAAGATATTAGCTTTTTTTTACCTTAAGGAACAGAATTATATACTACTTACATTCAAAAGCTTCTTCACTGTCATTATCTTCATCAGAACTGATTTCAGCATATTTTGGTTTCTCATTAACTGTGCTACGTTTGCGCTTGTTCATTTTCACACGTTCACAAAGTGGCATGGTGGATTCAATTTCTGCCAGGAGCTCAGGAGGCAACTCCTTTAACACTGACTGATCTATGCTACCTATTAGTGGAGAGTAAGAAGAGCAAATGTGAATGTGAAGATAAAAAAGAAGGCCCAATACTACAATCCTTTCTCAGGAACCACTCACAGGATAACCACCAACAATCAGTTAGATCACAATTAGATAGACCTGAATGTATTTGACAGCCTTTTTTTAAACTTCACACTACAATTAGAAATAACACAATAAATTGAATACACATTTCCTTCAATAAAATATTTTGTCAGGCATAAAAATGAATTACCTTTGAATCACCTTTTGAATTACCTTAGTCAAATGATATCCTTGCTCTACTCGACAGTTTAATCTTATTTCAGTTCATCTTCTGAATTTATCAGGTTTTCTAATAGTAGAAGTTTTAAGTAAATGATGGATTCTTAGCGCCTCATTAACATTTCTGTTTAGTATCATTCATAATAATTGGCGTACACAAGACAATAATATTCCCTCTTCCAGTAAAAAGAGACAATCTGTGGCAAAACTTGGGGGGTCATATCCCTAAATACAAGCCAAATCATTGACAACTCAACTTTTGCTGCAGATTTTTTCTTACCTCCTACTGGTAGTTTGATGATGCAATACAAATTGTTGCTTGATTTTTTTTATGAAATGAAATGAAAACAATTTTATTTCATACAAACAAACAGCTGAACCACAAATCAGATTTCTTTGCCACAGTGATAAATAGGTAGACAATATCACACCATTCTCATCATTTTGAAATGAAGATTAAACCCACGTGCAGACAGAATGAAGAGGATTTGCAGGCAAAAATTTTCCAACTGACACAAGGAAACCGAATCAATTCAAAATTTCTTTGGGATTGGTTTATTTGATGTCTTATTTTCATTTATCAAAGAACCTATTACACAGATTTGCAGATTGTCAGACTAAATTAAACTGCTAATCCTTTTCCAACAACAAAAGAAACACTTTTGTCATAAGTGCCCCTCTCTCCTTCCCAGTGCACAGTATATTATTTTGAGAGGATATCACCTCCAAATTGCTATACACACACACTCCTGCAAGAAAAACCTATTTCCTGGATGATAATATACTTCTAAATTGCATTCAGTACATCACTTCACTAACTTTCTAAAATTGATTTCCATTTTTGTGTTACTATCCTAACTTCTAATGCAAGAGAGTTTTTGGATTTTTTCTCTCTTTAAACATCTTTAATTAGAATTAGAAGAGTCTTACTATGAGATTCCAGCATCAAAATACATTCTGCAACTCATCTCATTTAAGTGCATTTTAAAAAACAATTTAACTTCAAATATTGGGGTTTTTGAAGCGAAGTAAAACATATACAAAATAAAGTGATAGTTACAGTTTTCTCTTCTTCCTTCACATGGTGATCACCTATTTATGTTAGGTTGCCATCACCAAAGCCACCTAAATTATCAATATTGCTTTTGAAAATGCTGAAAAACATTTCATGGTGTGGTTGGCCGTGTTTCTCAGTTAATGATTAATTTTGAGGGCTATGCACTTGACTTCAGACAGGCAGAAGTACAGCAGCATGAGCAGACCCTTTCCTCTGTGTGTACCAGCAGCTGACTGGATGACAGCCAGGTCCAGGCTGGATTTGCAGAGCTCTGCATCTGAGCACTGTCCCCCCATACTCTGTATGCCTGTACAGTGGATGAGGAGCTTACATCCAGCCCCAGAATGCAGAAAAATTTACATATACAAGTTTTAAGACAATTTCCACAGATGAAATTCATAGAGGGCTGTAAATCCAGGTTCTCTTATATGTATTTTCAATTTTATGTCCATTGGTTATTTCATTAAGATCAGCAGGACTATACACATAGCATGAAGCCTACAATAAATTTGGCCAAACAAAAACATTGCAAAAGACACCTACAAGTAAATGAACAAGTTAAATCCTCAAATAGCAAATAAAACTCATGGGCTACTCTATTGTCTCCTAGGAATATCTGTTCTTGAATTCTTTCCTCACTGACTTTTCATTTTGTACTCATTCTTTAAATATAAATCAAAAATCACAGCATTCATGGGGCATAAGTGAAAAAAAAATTGACTACTGATTTTATTTCTGTCTCAAAAGTTTCAAGTTTCTATTTTTACAGTGCTAAATTCAATGACGGCTTGATTTGCACTCTCTCCTCTTACAGATATTTCAGATTACAGTACAAGCTTACTCATTTTTCCTTTATTAGGAAATAGGAAAATCTTACTTTATTCAATTAGGGAACAGCAGAAAACAAATAGAACAAATAGAATCATTATAAAACTCTCTATAAGCTATCACTTTCTGTCACAATGTTCCCTGAAATAAATGTGCCACATACACAGTTTTCTTAGCTGCTGAGGATTGTAAACAACCTTTTGTAGAGTTTTACTTATGTGGTACAAAGGAGATAAGCATGACTGTACACACACATACAATTCTAATATACATGGAGAACAACTTATCATCCTTTCTGGAGAAAATCTGATATATCAGATATCAGTACAGATATTCTATACTTTCGGTCAAGTGAAGAGCTTGTTAAAATTTATTTTACTCTACTAATTATGCTATCTTGAGTCAGGGCAGCCCAAAAGTCACTAGAAATAACTTCCTAAATTCCTTCTTTCATATCTCCTATCTTATAATGTAGGCACTATTTTTTTGTTCAGAGTGCTAAAGAAATACTTACAAGAATCCAGTTCACCTAAGAATCTAGTCACATGGCAGTAAGAATTAGGTTATAAAACAATAAAATATGTAACACAAACACCTTTAAAATCTACAAATCCACGTACAATCACTTTCAATTTTCAATTATTTTTTCTAAATTTGCTAGGACCTAGTACTTAGTTCCACGTCTTCACTTTATTCAGTTACATTTGGCTCTAGCATGCATGGCTTTTTAAATAGTAAAGAAGAAGTAACTTTACTGAAAGGTTACTTGATAATCTCATAGAATGTCCAAATATTTTGCTGAAGGATTTTCTGCAACAATGGAAAAACTCCATTTTCTGCAATGTGTGTGATCAGTGTATACCATATGCCTGAAATGAGACTACAGGCAAGTGTATTCTTCAGAAGTCATTTATACATAATTTCAAAACTTCTGCAACTATTAAATCAAACAATCAAAAAATAAACTCCTACTGACTGCACTCAATTTTGCCCTTTTCTTGTGGTTTTTTTTCATCACAAAGATATTACTTTCTACAGGTAATTCTTATTTTGACAATGACTAATATATCCAGTCTTGTTATTATTCCACAGAGACTAAGCTCACCTTCCTTAAATATCCTCTCTGAACATTTGATAAAGGATAGTCCTCCTTTTCTAGTAAGCTTACAGTCTTTAATCTTATGTCAGGCATATATATGCAGGGAAGGAAAACAGTTTCTTCCTGGATTAGCTCAACCAACCTTCAAACCTGTGCTAAATGAAATAAAATATCCTTACTCCTTATTCTTATAAGAAAAGTGCTACTATCTCATTGAATAACCATGTCACTGTAGCTACAAAAGCAGAGACTCAAAGGTTAAATCTACAGGAAATACTCATGCAGATAGGGTTGCGTTTTAGATAAGAAACTAAAAGAAAAAAAAAAAGAAAGGATAGAGATACTTCCCTATGTTATAAGTTGTTTAGAAAATAAACACCCTCACAAAATTGCTAACCTCTTGCTACAGTATAGCATTCAGGCACTGGTACGTAAAGGGCCACATGAGTGCCTATAAACTGATGAAGACATTGTTGGTTAAAGCTGAAAAATCTTTGATTCTTTCTCAAGTGTGCAAATTTAATGATTACATTTCCACCAGATTCTCCTTTAAAATGCTCCAGTGTGTTCTTTATATGGTGCAGTGAGCCCTCGGTGATCAGTCCTCTGCCCACCAGCTTCACACTTGTCAAAGTAATTTTGTGCCCTGAACATTTTCAGGAATAGAAGGGGAAACACAGGAAAATCCTAGAACTTTTTTAGGTGAATTAAGTTTTGAAAAGGACATATCTGCTCATATGATGGAAGTTCCCCTTTCATCTCAATACCCTATCATCAGTTGAAAAACACATAATCAAATGAAGACTGGTGAAAACAGAGTAGTACATTTGCACCAGCAGCTCTTCTCTTTCCTCTCTCCTTCACTGCTGTAAAGCTTATAGAAGGGTATAAAGCTGCAGGATGTATCCAAAAGGATGTAACATTCTATTGAGTGCCTTACCCACATCTTTTGACTGCATATATGAAGGGATAACTCCAGAGCCCACCCCATATACACTCTTGCCAGAAAAAGGGTGGGAAACAGATGCCCTCACTAGCACCCAAGGGGCTGCACGCACAGGACTTCTCTGCTGCAATCAATTCAGCAGGATGGAGAAAGTAGTGTTAGGGAGAAGTCCTACATTCGGAACCTGCTTTAACAAATTTTTAAAAACAATTCTTCCTCATCTTCCCCAATAGTAGCATAAAGGAAAGGCTCTCAGCTAAAAAAGTTCCAGATTCCTTGCTTTTGCTCCAGTCCCTAGCTCTGGCCTTGAAAGATGCTGGTCAGAGAAGGATCTGGACATGGCAACAGAATAATTCCATGATATAACAGAGGTAATCATTAACCACAGGTAAGAATTTTAGATTCAAAAAGAATTCTAGAACAGTACAAAATACTCTGAGAAGAAATAAGCATTCTTAGAAGGAGCAAAGAAATTTCAAAAGGGAACTCTGAAATATCCAGGCAGAGAGCAGGGAATACATCCAACACACACTCTCCCAAGCTGCCAAGAGAACACACATTTACATTGGCATCTAAGATGTTCTCAAGTATCTGATTGCTGTAGCAACTGCTGGCCTTATTGCTGATTTTTTGTCTGTACAGAAATTGATTAAAGGAGGCTAGAGCAGTCTAGTGTTCCACGATGCCGTACAAAAAATAAAGCAGTAATAATAAAGCAGTACTCAGAATAAAAAGGAGCAATGTTGGCAATTGAAATAAATGTAATGCTGCACAAACTCCCTTGCTTTTATGAGTCAGTGTTGGAGGGTGCTTTTGGATTTTGCTGTCATTGCTTTGGAACATTTGCATTGAAATTTTGGTCAACTCAATTTATTCTTTTTAGAAGTTAAGGTGTTTTGTACAGTTGCAAAACCCAGCATGCAATTATCTGTTAATATTCTTCTATTAAAACTCCCTTCAGTACTCAAAAGGGGCTTATAAAAAAGGGTGTTTATAAAAAAAGAGGCAGAGTGGCTTATTACACTGGCAGATAGCATTACGACAATGGGAAAGAGTTTTAAACCAAAAGAGGAGATTTAGTTCAGATGTTGGAAGTAAGTTCTTTACCAAGAGGGTGGTGAGATACTGGAACAAATTGCCTAGAAAGGTTGTGGGTGGCCCATCCCTGGCAGTGTTCAAGGCCATGCTGGATGGAGCTCTGAGCAACCTGATCCAGTGTAAGGTGTCCCTGACCATGGCAGAGGGCTGGAATGAGATGATGTTAAAGATCATTTCCAACCCAGACCATTCGTTGACCCTATGATGATTAAGGTTTGGGATCCAAAATTTATGACTAATGTATTTTTCCAGCCATGTATTCTGATTGTTTACTGACACCGAGACAAAAGACCTTAATTAAATGAAATCAATTATTCCTCAGAATTTCTATTCTCATAAAACAAAAACTTCTATATAAGGAATATAATACAACCAAAATCTTTGCAGATAATAAGCAAATAAAAACCATTATTTTACATCTCATCTATAACTTCTGGGCACATTAAGAAGACCTGCTTATTTTTATTATTGCATAGAAAGAGTCTCACTTCTTATCACTGAAAATACCGCATGAAGCTACTAGTTTTGTTTCTTCAAGGTAACAATTACATAAGGAACAACAAAAAAAGATCACTGATGCTTTAGCTGTAAATATAAAATAGTACAGGAAAACTGCTTGGAAGATAATTAAAAAGAATGTATATTTAAGGAAAAGTTACTCAATGAAAACAACAGTTCAGTAATTTGATTTTTTTTCTGTTTGCTGGTAGTATTCCTACAGAGCAAAAATAAACTCCAAATTTCAAATTTCAATCTTATATTTTCTTACATGAAAAGAGTCACCTAGAACAGCTGAAAATATTGAGCAACAGAAAATTTAATTCTCCAGAAGCAAATATGAGGCTTTTTGGTAGTCAAATTTGCCCTTTGGCTAGAAGAAAATTCAAGCCAAAAATTTCAAGCACATATCCCTGTACATAAGCCAAAATTAATATCCACCTTCAGACCTTTAGACACATGAACAAATCTGCATTGCATACCATAATTGACATCAGACAAATTGCTGGGCCACAATTTACACATTGCAATGCATTGTTGCAAAAATTGTTTACGCAAAATAGCCTTAGCTACTCTCAGAAGAGGAACTCTATCAAGCATCCATGTCCATGAACCAAGAGTAGTTTCAGACTTTCAATAAATTGTTCTGACAAATTAGGTAATGAATATGTATCATTTACATGTGCCAAAGTAATTTTTCAAAAATCAACTAATTAAATAATGCACTCCTAAATCTGCAAACGGACAAATCATCATATTTCAGTCAAATCAAAGTAAAATGGACTTAGTGAGTTGGGTCAAATTCGTTGGTTTTGCTAAGAATTCGATGTGGCACATGCAAAGTTCATTTTTCCAATGCAGAAAAATACTGTAGAAGCAAGAATCAAAGTATTGACCTTAGTAGCAAAGTCTTAAGTAGGAAGCAAATAGCAGGAAAGCAGCCACCAGACAAGGCTTTGTGCTGAAAATGTTACCTCTATCACCACTAACAGATCAGCAAAAGGAACTACTCCAGAGTGCAGTGGCTGATTCCTGCTGCGTACCAATACCAGTTTACCCAACAACTACTTCTGAAAAACTAGCACCAAAAATTAAGGCCCCAGAGAGTATGTACAGTGCCTACACAAGTGGGACAGATACACGATACTTTAAAATGCCCTGCAAGTAGGTGCAGAACCATTCCAGTGCAAAGCACATTGGAGAAATCAGATCTTCCTAGAGTTTAACAAGTTATATATAGTTTAAACTTTTAACTAAACAATGCTTGGAATAATTTTTCAAAATGTGAACCTCTTAATCCAGGAAAAAACCCCAAATAATCAGGGCTCAATGAACAAAGTGCATATTAAAACGGGTCCCCTGCAAACCCAACATATCTTGAAATACTTCTAATGGCACAAGGGTGAGCTAGTCCTTCTTATAGCTTAGTTAAGTTGAGAGGACGTAGTCATTAATATATTGCAAAATAGAAAAAATAGGAAGACTGCAGAATTCTCATGAAAGTCTTAGCTGTTTTTCTATAATTGCAATTAAATTTTAGTTTGAAGAAGGTTTTAACATTTGAGCCGAGAAGAATAATTACAAATTTTCTGCTGTAAATGCTAAAATATTTTTCCTTGAAAATGTGGCATAATTTTCTACAGATCCACCTGGTGCTACATGCGCATGCAACATGGTCGGCAGGTTATTACTTTGGCTTTGACACATGCAAATGTAGTTGCTACCAGGAGCTTCAAGACAGTGATTTAAAATTCAAGATATATGCAACTGAGCTTTTTCACAATGCTAACCTTTACAAAAGCACAGTTTATGGGAAGCAAGCTGAGTTTCAAACTCTCCCTTGCCCAGGGTAGTATGTTTTTATTCCAGTTATTTCCTTTTGGCCCCTCTGATTTCCAGGCGTCTGTTTCAGCATTAAAAAATGGTTATTTTGGAAACAAATTTGTGTGAACTCTAAAATTTGATGTGCTAACATCCATAACCCAGTTTTGTTCTTATAGAATTCCTGTACGTGTAGGATTTAAACAAGGTTTAGAATTGGTACTTCCTTTCTGCCCACAGTTTTCATCTGTACCATAAAACCTCTTTAAGTAGTTTGGCTGTGCTAACTAGAAATCAGTGAGAGTTCATTCCATCGAGCCCACACAATCTGGATACAGCTTTTCATCCTGAAATACTCCCCTTCTTGTCATTACTAGAAGAAAATTGACTGCTGTTTCCCAAGTGAAACTATGTCCAACAGTGCTAGAACCCAGACTGTCATGTTACAGAAATGCCAAATCAGAGTTCCTACAGGCTCTGAAAGTCACCTGGAATTTAAAACAAACTAAAACCCCCCAAAAACCATATAAGCACATATCACAGAAAAATCCAGAAGTGTTGCTTTAATGACATAAAGATGATTAAGGAGTAAGATTTTTAGCTGTTCCTGTAAAGAGTATATATGAAGAACACCTTCAAAGAAACGTCAAGTCTTTACTCAAATTTCAGATCAGAGCAGCAGGAAACATAGTATATTTAGGAAGACTTGTAGTGAGCAACAAAATGTTATGTCTTCAGTTCTGTGTTTTAAAGATAATGAAATCCCATAACAATCTACACAATGGAGGAATACCATCCAGATCAGAATTTCTTTTTTTTCCCCTTAAAGCAATAAACTCCTTTTAGGTGATATAGGAAGATCCAAAAGATGCTTATTTTGCAAAAACAATCCTTCAAACATATTATAAACCTACTCAGACATCTTACACAGACAGTGACAGTTTCTCTCACTTGTACTTTAGAAATGAAAATTTGTCTTTTTCAGAATGCAGTAACCGTGAAGCTGCTAACAGCTCCCATCCCAACACAGCTGATTACCACAGCTCTAAAAAGCAGCAGAGAGGGTATTCAATGAAGCTCTGAAAAGAAAGGATACCAAAGACGACCTCCTCATTGCAGACACAAGGTTAAAGGGAAAAATTTCATGGATCCCACAAAAACATACATTTGCACTAAAACCAAGATAAAAGACATTCACAGATGTTAAAATCAGACAAAGAAAATGTCACTATTCATTCTGAACTGGACAAAATTGGCCACAAGACTCCACCACAAGATTCTGTAACAAAAATACTATAAAAAAAATCCATAACTTTCCTCTGAGATACACTGAATATTTCACAAAAATGCTCAAAAGGTCAGGAGAGAGAGTAAAGGAGGGAGAGAAAAGTTCCCTCTTTCTTGTAAATGCCAAAAGGGACTCTTGGATTCATTCAATATTAAGAGTCACATACTGTGGCTACCCCTCCCATTCATAACTTGATAAAATTTCAAACATGTCTATAAAATTTGGTGATAATGTTACCTTGTCTTTTTGCAGTCCAATGCAAAAAAAGACAAGATTTTAAAATTTAAAATCTACTAAAACAATGAAAAAAGTTATACAGACTTTCAGTTTGCAAAGAATTAATTGTAGCTTAACATGAGTCAGTTTTATTAAGTTTTGTAATGAAGGGGAATTAGCCCCTTAAGACAGAAAGACTATCTAAATGTTGTTTTGAACTAGCTGAACAACCCTATTTTAAACTGCATTTCTGATATATTATAGCAATGATGTTGAACATGACAAAGCCAGGAGAAGACATTTTCTTGAGGGAGGGATGGATGAGAAAGCAAAAAGAAAGGAAAAGAGATATAAGGGTAATGAAATAAGAGAAAGTAAAATATACTAAACTACATGGCATAAGAGGCATGTGAGAAGTTGAATAATGATGCTAAAAGGCAACACTAGAAAAGAATTGCTACAATCTACTAAGTAGCATAGGATGAACTAAAAGAAGGTTTAAGAAAGTTAAATTTCCTAGCATATTAAAAAGTTTATAACTAAAAATGGCACCAAGTAAAACTGTGAACACTATTCCAACTGAATTGAGGACACTGCAGCAGTGGCATGAATACATCTACATCACTTAGCTATTGACAAATAGCCTTTGCCTTATGAAGGGAGATAACTTTATAAAATATGTACCTTTTCAAACATCTGGAATTCACCTGGTTAATTACCACGTGTTCTAGGAAGTGCCTTACCAGAAAAAAAATACAGAACTAAATACATACATCAAAAATCTTCAGTCCAAAGACAATTTCTCCAAAATTTCCCTGCTGAACACTAAAAACTTGATTTTTAAGATAAAAATAGTTACATTATTTTCCTCATAAAACCTATTTCTAGCATCATTGTAGGAACTTTATTCTGAATACAATTGCAAAAAGACTCAGATTCAAACAATTTTTCTCCTGCAAAACATGTCCCATGTTTTTTTAAAATGCAAGAAATGCAAGAAAATGATGACTTCAAAAAGAAAAAAAATGCAGAAAAACACTGTAGAGAAATTATAAACCTGACTTTAAAATCAATGCATTGCTGATCTGTGACAGCTACTAGAATCACACCAAAAGTCATTAAAACTTTTACACATTACTAAAGCAGTCTACATATAACTACATATAATACAGACTACAAGAAAAAAGTAATTCAGAAACATTTTGGAAAGCACGCATGTAGTGCTTATTGTTCTGAAGACTTTAAATAACAGACCTTCTGCATATAAAAATGTGTAAATTCAAAGTCTATCCTACTGACACTAGACCTGAGTTCCATCAGAAAGTTTTTAGCATTTCCTATCAAGAACATAAGGGTTTTATCTGAAAGCTTCAGATTAAACGGAGAACAAAGATATCACAATTTTATGGCTAACTCTAGATACCTATATTAGAAATGGAAATTTTGCCCCTTTTCAACCTTGAAAATGGACAGGGACAATGTTCTTATTTCCAGGACTAAAAGAAATCCCTAACACGGAGGCTAATATTTTACAAAGATGTAAAATACATCACAAATCATTATTAAGGCTTTATAGAGTTAATATAAACAGGTTAGTAGAGAGAAAACAGGCATAGCACAATAAATTAATGATACAGACAACATCTTTTTACAAGTGCACATAAAATAGTTACACATTCACAAAGACAATTTCTACATCATTTCTTACCAGATCAGCTGTGTAAGAAAATGTTTTAATCTTGAATTCATTATACACCTGGAAATGGATTTATACATCCTGCACACAGCTGTAAACCTTTCCTCTGGCTTTTGATTTGTCTATTTTAAGACATGACAACTCTATAAACATGACTATATAAGAAACTTAAATTCTTTAAATGTTAAATGTAAAAAAAAAAAAAAAAAAAATTGATCAGTTAGTAATATTGATTACACAGTGTGAAATGATCTACTTCAGTCTGAAACCAAAGGAGCCAAACTGAAAGCACCAAAAAGAAATCATATTTAAAAGAAGTGTTAAATCTGCAGAAGAGACATTCAGTTAAATATCAAACCTACAAGCTATTCTAAATTATTTCCTGTCCATATTACTAATTTCAAAATGCCAGCATATTGTTCATGGGGTTTTTTTCTGCTTATAATGGACACTAGAGACAATGATACATGAATTCTCCTACAGACCAAACGTTTTTCCAAGTCTATTGTCATGAAGTCTCAAATATGGAACCTCCTCAAATGACTTGTATTTACAGTGTTGAAGAGGTAGGTGGGACTTTGCAACTATGTTCTTACTATCACCATGTGAAAACAGGCTTTGGAAAAACCCATTTCACTTCAAATTAAATATACAAAAGCATCTTAGGGCTCGTATACTTAGGTGTTTCCCCTCCTTTCAGCTACACTATTTACAGTAGTAGCAGTCCTTTATACAGACACAACCAAACCAGATAAAATTATACATACAACAGTTACATTCCATGGATAAATTACCATATAAAACTAATGCAGCTGAAGTACATCTTAAGTTCACTTAAGTGTTGCCAGATTAGGCACTTGTACTGAAATAAATAAATAACTTCAGGCACATTTCTAGCAAGATTTCTGATAATGACAAGTCCTTAGACTAGTTTAACTTTATTTCTCACCATATAAGCAAGCATATAAACTATCAAATGTTTGTATTTAATTTCCAACAGCAGAAATAGAAAATCTTCAAGAATTCAAGTGTAAAAGATATAATTCAATTAATATTAAAACAATCTTACCTTTATTAGGTTTAGATGACTTGTTCTTGTTAGCTTTAAAACAAGAGCCCCTTGATTTATCTTCTCTGTCCTTAATAAATTTCTGCACATCATCCAAGGAAAGCTTTTGAAGGACAACTACAGGCTTAGCTCCTTTATTAAGATCTTCAACTAGCCCAATCTTCTCTACTTTGTCCTTATGTTCACCTCTAAATTCAGTTTTCCTGGACTCCTGAGTAACATTGCCATCTTTATCACGCTTGATTTTTGGAATGACAAAATGTTTTAATGCGCCAGATCTTCCCCCCAACAAATAACTGGGAAACTCTGCTTTATTATCACCATGTGCTTTATTACTATCTACTTTACTCTTATTACCATCTGTCCTTCGCTCATCCTTGCTGTTTGGTGACTTAAAACCAGGTTTATCAGGTCTTGATTTGCTAGAATCCCCTTTACCTTCCTGTTTAATACGAGGGCTGTCAGGTCTTGATTTTTGATCCCCAGAAGAAAACCTTGAATCACCAGACTCATGCCTATATTTCCTTTCAAATTTCTCAGGTTTTGAACCATCAGATTTAATACCGTGCTTAGAATCATGTTCATTTTTGTTTGAGGATCTCAAATATTCTGGCCTTCTAATCTTGGATGGATCTCCTCTGTATCTCTCTGACTCCCCCCTGTCCTCAGATCTTTGTTTAAGGCTATCATGGTCACGCCTTGGTGTATCAGAAACAGAGCGCCCATCAGGCCTTGGTTTTGTTGGATCAGGTCGACTTTCAGGCTTCATCCTTGAAGGATCAGATTTTACATCTAGTTTGTGCCTAGATATTTCAATCTTCTTGTCTGACAAAGGTTTACTGGAGTCCCTCCTATTATCATGTTTGTGTTTTGGTGTTTCAGGCCTCCCTTCACTCTTCTGTTTTGGTGTTTCAGGTCTGCCTTCATTCTTCTGTTTCGGTGTTTCTGGCCTCTGCCGTATTTCCTGTTTGCCATTATTTTGTTTTCCCTCATTTTGTTTCATCTCCATTTGCCTGCTCTCGTTTTGTTTCGATTCTGTCTGTCTGCTCTCATTTTGTTTCATTTCCATTTGCCTGCTTTCATGTTTCACTTCTAACTGCTTGCTTTCATTGTATTTACTTTCCAACCGTCTGCTCTCATTTTGCTGGAATTCCATTTGTCTGCTTTCATTTTGCTGGATATCTGTCTTTTGACTTTCAAAGTCTGACTTTTTTCTAAAAATTTCTGGATGGTTTTCAGGTTTAAACTTAAGAACTCCAACAGCATCTTCTTGGGGAATGCAGACAAACCCATCATTATACTGCTTAACTTCTTCCGGTTTTTTGATGGTATCCAAATCCTGAGTTACTGTTGCCTGAGAGTCTGCTCTTCCTGCTTGCTGCAGATCAATACTAACCATCAATGCTGGCCTTGCCCCATTTCCTGCAGAACCTGTCTCCTGAGAAGCTGCTCTATTTCCTCCAGTAGCACCTCCAGCCTCTGGTGGTTTGTTTTCTTGTTTTCGCTTCTTCAGAGGCTTATCTGCAAGTTAAAAGAGAAAAAAATCACAAATTATATATAAAATTTGATAAATGTCCAAAGAAGAATGTCCATTCCCTTCCACTCCCACAATTAATCCTTCTCACCATGGATGTGCACACACAACAAAATCAATAGAATTTAAAAGCAATAGGACTTTTCTAACTAATACTTTTTCATTCAGTATTCAGACTATCATTCATTGTCATTCTCCCACAAATACCAGTTAATCATTAAAAAAGCCCTTCCTCAAAACATATGAAATCAAAAGCTCTGTGCAATTCCCAAGAGAGCACCTAATATAGCTAATATTGCTAATATGCAATACATAACAACCAAAAAAACACACCCCATTTTAAAAAAACCCAAAATACTCAATTACACTTGAAGCAGAAGTCTGAAAAGTCAAAGTTAAGGTGCAGCTCTACAACTAGTTTTTGAGGATTATTACTATAAAAGATATCTTCTTCAGATTCAACCTGCTTTATTACACATGTACTAAGCAAGGATCTGCAGTGATTATGACAGAAGTTTTCCACTTGGTTTCGTGGATCAGCTGGACTTCACATATATTTTAGTCAGGAAACACACAAACAAAACTGATAAAAGTAACTATTCCACCACTCCACGCTTCTCCTGAAGCAAAGCAGTACACCAAGGAGTCTACACCTTAACATGTGCATATTAGGTGAGGGGTGGCCACAACACACTTAAATCTTGAATAACTTTCCCTTTGCAATCATAATGCTTTTTACAGATGAAAGAAAAATAGAGTGATAATTTTCTGTCAAGAACCTGACTCTGCAATAAGCCTTTCAGTTTACACTGAAAAATCATTAGGAGCAGAATACATAAAAATTGAATCAACCACACACCCTGTAATTTGGTAGAATGCATAGAAATGAGAAGCACATGGAAGTAACCAAAAGAGTATATTCTACGCATAAAAAACTACAACCCATTTATACTGCCAACACAGAACTCTAAATAAAAATAATTTCTGCCATGAAAACTAGATGCCCTACCTGCACTAAGGCGTATATTTTCATTTCTCAACTATGACTCCAAAATTACTCCACTGTCATTCATAAGAAAAAAAAAATTACTTTCTCTGTAATCAGGGAATATGATTGCAAGTCTTAAGGAATTACCAAACATACATATATTGTCGAAATGCCTAGACCACAAATGTGAAGAGAAACACCCTACTTTGTGCCTAGGTTTGTGGTGCCTTATCACCAGATGAAATGAACCAGCTCTCCTACTAAGAGCAGGTGAATGAACAGTATGGAGGATGCAATCAAGAAATATGAGGATGCATCAAAAAGTGTCAATGAAAAAACTCACACAGTCCCCTGGAACTGTAAACCAGAATTACAACATATGAATTCTGATTTCTTGTAAATTTTTAGAAGATTCTTATTTAGAAATACTTTGAAGGATCACTTCCAAAATTAAAATTATGCCACAATAACAAGCAGTAACATGGTCAATTCCAGTGATGTGAAGAGGCTTTTTTCCCCATCGTTTTCATCCTCAAATCTATCTGGGTATCTCTAACTTTCTAAAACTCAAAAATTTTGTATAAGATTTAATGGCTGGAAGACAGTAAAGACAGATACAATAAACTCCATGCAGAAACTGATCAACTGCAAATAAAGAACTTTGGAAAGCTCAGTAGAAGCCTGTAGGAATGAAGGCCAATTTTATGACAGACATATGAGGCAAAATGACTTTTCCAAGTCAAAGATGCAGCAGGGAGATTTTTGCTTTTTCTGTGCTACAGCAACTCCTAGATTCATATGAGGACTTATATAGACAAATTTTTCTTCACTATGGATTAGAACAAATATACATACATCCACACAAATATCATTACCTACTCAATTAAAACTCTTAAAATTTTGAAAACTAAGTTCAGAAACTTACATTCCTATAAGAAGGTTGGTCAGCCTTGTCATTTTAGTCCAGAAACGCTAGGCACACTGAAAAAGTCCTGTAAGGCTCTGATGGTGGATCTAACAGCAATCTTTATTACTGTAATTCATTATCTGTCCCATTTCTTTAATTGTAGTTGTCTTCTGTAGCAGAAGGGAACACGCCTTTGTATTTCCACAACTACATTTCATCTAATGCATCACCACTAGGCACTAGTGAAGGTGGTTTGCCTTAACCTACCAGGCCGAATGATTCAGTTTTAAGCAAGAAAATGCTTTCCTCTTTTATGCCTATTATAGGAGCAGATGGCCACAAGCTGTGATGCCTTAAACAGCTGTAGCTGGATCAACCAAAAACTCACCTTTTAGAGCCCTCATGCTGAAGGCACCAAGAACAAACAACCAAAATAATTCAAGTAGGGTCATTTTTCTTGCTTGGACTTCTGTAAGTGACCAGGTTCAACATGCTGCTGTTCTTCATCATCCAAAATGTCAAATTGTAAGATGAGAACGTGTAAGTAGATGATCATATCACAACTTGGCATAGATATTCCCTCTAAATACATAGCTCTTCTGATGCACATTCTTCATTTCTTTTGACATTAGAATACAGATATTTTAGTAACTTGATATCTTGCCTGAGAAGAAAGGGACACCATCATAACTTTATTTTCTTAGATGGCAAGGTGATTGCAGACAGAGTTACAGATCACTCACAGATTTCTTCTTATTTCCAGTGCATCTTGAAAGTGAGCCTCAAAACTAGACTCAATCATTACTGCTTTGCCTCTATAAAAATTCTTGCTCTAGGACAAAAAAGCTGTCCTGAGTATAATAAAATATCCAGTTGAACTAGGGCAAAAAAGGTAGGATGAATACATAGCACCACTGCCTTCATAAAGCATAATGAAAAAAAACCCACTGAATAAGTACAAAAACTTTTTAAGTTGCCATAATAGCTGCAAAAATTTGAAAGCTGAACATACTATTGGGTTTTGAGGGCTTTATAAAATCTTGAACTTTCAGCTATATGAGAATTAGAATCAGCGAGCTGAGAGGAGAGCAGTGAACCACTTAAAACAGATGTCTTCAGATCTTCTCTTTTACAGTCAAATACATGCAAGTTTGCATATAGCAGCTTCGTTAAGTCGTAAGTCTCAAAATGAACAGATGAACTTTTACATTATCCATGTAAATATACTTCATATCCTTCAAGACATCAGTATTCAAGCTTCATTCCCTTCATTCCACAGACAGTAGTAGGTATTTGTTTTAATATGGGGATCTAGTACTTCACCGAAATATCAGACTAATGTCTTTCTTTGAAATCTTACAGACCTAGATCTAAAGCTTGTTGCAGTTCCAAATATGTTGGCTCACAATCTCTTTAGTCGTATAAAGTGTGATAAGGATGTCTTTGCTTCCATCTTTGCAACCATTTTCATGGTAAAAGGACTATGTACTAAGTTACAGGAAAGCTTTCTGACCATATTAATGATTGAGTATACAAGTTCATTGTTTTCAGATTCTTTTCAAAACCATTATTCGTTCCTCCACTTTCTCTGATGTTGTAGATATATTCAAAATATACCTACATTTTTTCCAATTCCTTTAAAAAATCTATAGTATTTCAGAGAACAGTTACCCTATGTATGAATCCTTTTGACTTGGCAAATTCACAGGAATATTCTCTTCACCTTGCAACACGCTCACTAAAAGGAAGTACATTGAAACTCAAAGCATGATCATAAACTATATTATAGTAAAAAACAGTATTGTTGTTCTATCAAATGAAATGATTCACTGTGGTACAAAAAACAAAACATTACTGGAACCACAAGCTTTGTATGGGAAAAAATATTAGCTGGATTTCCAAGAGGTAATCTCCCACCAATCCCTTTACAAACAGTATTCCTGGAGACAGGTTATGGCCTTTGCCTTTGGAAATATATGTGCATCAAAGTTGTGAGTGCAGTACTTTAAGATTTAGAAATTAATTAATTAATTAATTACTGTGGAACCTTTGTGCGAAAAAAACACATTGCACTGGAATAACCACAGACATCTTGAGATACATTTCTGCTGCAACTACAAGGCAATTGTGATTTGAAGAACATTCATCCTGAAAACAGATACTCTTGGTACCTGAAGAAGTCTTAGAAGCTGCAGGTGGATGAGGAGAGCTGCATTACAAACGTATATCTATTCTTTCACTCACCCTAGAATCTTTCCAAAGCAACAGTCAAGACACAATTAGTGCTGAAACCCTCTACGTTACTGCTTTCTTGCAAGCCTGATGATTGCCTTAAATCCCAGAAAAAACTCTTTAAACAACTGAGTATAATTGGATGATATGCAGTTCTAGAACTGCTTGGAAAATTGCTAGCAAATAAAAATGGGCCTTTTGTAAGTATCTATGAAAAGGTAGTAAGTTTAAATAATAACCATGAGCATGGTTACTAAGCTTCCTTTTAGCAGAATGGTAACACTTCCCTCTATTAATACTGTTTGGTATACTTATAAATAGACATAAATTTTTGCTTCCTCATTTACAACTTGCAAGGGACTCAGTGGCAGACTTTACATTCAAAATGGTTACATGTGAATGTTCTCCTCTTCAGAGACACAAAAAAGATTGATCCTCTAATGCTGAATTCTAGATGAACCATTTAAATGGTAATTGAAAGTATAAATTTTCTTTTTGTAGAGGATAACCTTTAAGAGTTTTACATCTTTAAACCTCTAACTCTTCTAATCTCTCATATAAGAGATTACTGGCGTATGCTTCCACTCATTTGAAATAGCACTTATTTAATCATATCACTAATTAACGAATTTAACTCGAATACACTAGTCCTAAGCAGTTATTACATATTGTCAAACCTTCTAATTTTTAACAACAGAGATAAGTCAGATAGAGCCCAATTATAGGCTTATCTTATCTAAGATAGCAATCAAGATTAGAAATTTTCGACAAATGACACATAGATAAATGCCCAAATAACAAACACATGTCTACTGTCAACAGTTTCCTTTTCTTGTTATTCTTCACAGATCTCTTCAACGCTAAGTGCCCTGTCCCCCCAATCTAGAGTGCTCTGTAGACCACAAGAATCTAATCTGTATACAAGGAATCTTTAAACCACTTCAATGATACCAATGGATGACCCATCAGCAGAATGAGGGCAAAATATCCATTCTTTTCTGCTCCTTCATGTATGCACACCACTGACCAGCCATGAGAGTTTGCTCTCATCTGACCTCCCTTCAAAGTCTTATGCCAACTGAAAAAAAGCACTGAACAACCAAAGAGAAACCCTCCCATCAGCAGACCAGATTTCAACAACACTAGCTCCTCCCCTTGAAGGAGATTTAGCCAACACAGGCTGAAGATTTTATTCTCACTGCTTCCTACCTAACAGAAGAAATAAGAAAGGACAGTCATGAATCTTGTATAGGAAGCTTTACAGAACGGTACATAATTCCAAAAATCTCTGAAGAGACCAGAAGACTGCCAGCTGCTGCAGCTCAAATAAAGGGACTTGCAAGACTCAGAACAGAAGCACCTGCTAATCTTTAGCAACCTGTTAAAAGCATTCATCTAACTTCTGGTCATTGTCCAAAAAGTGTGTTCAAAAAGTCCCATCAGAAGGGATGTCTAAACTCATTCAGCTCAAAATACAAAAAGGATACAGTGATCCCTGACATGCCTTAAGGTGTAGCAGACATTATCAAAATGAAATTTCTGAGGTTTTGCTTATTTTCTTAAATACAGCAATAACACACTCATCATATTGTTTTATGAATTTTTCTACTTAAGGATGTCTGGTTACTCACTATTCTCTGTCAATTATAGTAATACAAAGGAAATACTACACCAGGAAATAACAAAAATTGAACTGCAGAAAAGTATAATCAAATACCTACATTTGTTTAGAGACTGGAAACTGTAACAAGCTCCGTGAATTTAACATTGCTTTCACAAACCATATGACTTTAATTCCTTTATGAGATAGATTTTTCAGCATAAACACTGGGTTTTATCCACATGATTTTGTGCAAAATTACAGTTTTGTAAACTCAAAATATCTGAGCAAAACCTGAAATGCACTTAGTTTGAAATACCCAGTGCAGCATCTAATTCCAAAAGAAAAATGCAACACACTGATATCAGACTTAATGAAAACTACTTAAGTATCACAGCAAACATATCCATTTAGGTTTTAATTAATTTGTATAGACAGAAAACTTTAGAAATAAACAGTGACTTTCCCTTCTCCCTTCCAACTGTTGATTTTGTTCTGCCTTGCCCTCAAAAATATAATGAATTAACTAGATCAGTAAGATTTATATTCCAAGACAATGAAAAAAAATGTGTGTTTTCTCAGGTTGATGCCAGCATGAACTTAGTGACTGTGAGCTACAAAAATGCTGGGATTAAGCTCTTAATAGGGTTTACTAACTACTCATGCCATTTCTTTATCCAGATTTAAATCCACTAGAGAGAAATTACTGTCCCAGAATGTAAGTCATTACTAGGTTAAGGATATCATAAATCCTGTCATCCAATAGGTACAATCAAGGGTACACATTACATGCAATTTATATTGAATTTTCTAGTCTTAGTTTACAGAGCAGATTGAAACAAAGAATGTTTCTTGCTAAAGAACTGCTAGAGTTTATTTATTTTCTACACCTTCTTAGAAGAGCAGTTTTCTGCACTACCCTATGTAAAGTACAACCTGAGATAAACAGGGGAATTTTGATTCATATTACATATGATCACAAATAAAAATCCTACCTTTAAAAAAAAAAAGCCTTTCATTTGTTAAGCATTTAAATCTTTATAAAAACTATGAAAGGAAGCAACGTTACACAAATAGGTGTAAACATTGCAACATTTCACTGCAATTCCTTTAATAGGACAGTGATTTCTTTCCCTTACTTTTCTTAAAACATGTCTGAACACACACAAACAGAAAATCTGTCTTTTATAGGACCTGGAGACTGCAAAGCTGGTTTTTCTTGGAAGAGCTATATAAGGTGTCAGTTTCATCCATTACATCACACTACAAAATGCAGACCTAATAAAAGCTTGTATACACAAAACACATGATACCTAAGTCTCACATTCTACTACACAGACACTCAGTTATTTATGTTTCACACTCTATTTCTGCTGGTATTAATGACTATAATCGGCAAGATTACTATAAAAATTACTCCTTGTATTTGTATTTGTAATTTCCAATTTTAAGGAAATAAGCCCTCTACAACATATTTTTTGGAAATGAATTCTAATGTACTAGTTATAATTACTCGTTCTGTCATTTAACTAATCGGCTATATAGAATTAGACATAAACAAACTTTCCATTCTTTATAGTATACTTCTACTAGTTTTCTCTTTAGGTAATTTTATGGGGGAGATGGGTAATGGGGACAAAGGGAGAGGAGCTGGGTAAGAACTTAAAACATAAGAGAAAAAGGTTACTTACCTATAACTGTAGTTTTGAGAGTTTTGCTCCGGCAGATTCACACTCTTGGGATGTGTGTCTCTGCTGCTAAGGGCTTGGAACGAACCAAAAAAAGAAGGGCCCACAGCAGGCATCCAAATGCCCCCTAACTGATCCAACTATTGGAAATAAAGTTATTACAGCTTCACTTCTTCCTAATTCAAAGAATCCACAGTAAGATTCCAGAGAAGTGGGTAAAATGGATCCTCAGGGGTAAAATATATAGAGAAAAACACACATATACAAGTCGGTTTGTCTCATTTAAAAAATTCTTCTAATGCTTTTAAGTTAAAAAAAAATATTAGCCTCCTAATGAAATGGTTAATGATTTCATTACTCTTCTCACAAATGCCAGAAAACAGTGCCTTTTACAAGTAAAACTCCTCAATCTGTTAAGACAGCTGTATTGTACAAAAGTATCTTTGAAGAGCCTAAAACCTATCAACACAATTCTGTGTATGGAACAGCTCAGAAAGCTCAGAATAAAACGCAACAATTCTGAATAAAGTAAAAAAAGCTAAAACAATTCGCAAAAGAGTATCTGAAAAAGATGGGTTACTTTCTGGGGTTTTACGTGATTTTAGAGGTTATCTTTCCTTTTCCTGTGGCTAACAGACTCTGAGTTCATTTTAGCATTACTATGTTCAACATTTTTGTTTCCCAGTATTTGGAGGTTTTAGAAAAGCATGAAAGATCTTTGATGTATAAACTTTGTATCTGAAAAGTAATTCTGTAGCAGGTCTAAATCTTGAAAAAGAATAAGAACTTATTGTAATGCTCTAGGAAAGGCTTAGTCTAAAAGTGATGGACTAACTTTGAACTACTTAACTACACACAGAAATAGGCCACTTGTACCTGAACAGTGGAAAAGCCCAAGCTAATGCAAAGAACTGAGGTTACCAAAATGAATTTTCTCATTCCCATCTCCCAAAAGGAAAAATGATGTCTGAGAACAACAGAAATTCCTGTGACCATTTCTAAAACTTAATAGGATTTCCTGTAGTTTCTTGGAGTAGTCAGCTTCAGAATATGAACAAAGCACAATTTCACTTAAAGGAACAAAACTGGTTGTTTCAAAAGCCTTCAACAGCACCAAGTAATACAGGAAGTGTGACTACTCGCAGTAGTTAGAAGAGAAGAAAGTGTGAATTAAGTTTCACTATCTTTCTGAAGAAATTATATAATCAAAATATCACAATGTAACTAGAGCAGAGGATTGTTTACCTGTCAATTGCTGTGAAAAAAGTCAATCCACTTCTCTAATACACCTTTTGAATCACTTTTTTCCAACTCATATAAATCTGAGTTTTGATAAATAATAGCTAGATCTATCTGTAATAGTACACATTCTTTCAAAAGAAAATATATGATCTATTGATTAATATCTTGTATCTGATGATGGTATAAGAGGCCATTGTGAGAAGAGCAATGGGAACTGAAGACCTGAGTTCTGTCATGTTCCATGGACTATTTAGCAGTACTGAAGCTATTAAATGTAAGAGATATATTAGAACGTAACTCTTGGTGCCAGATGCCTAGATCTTCAAAATCTCACTAACTGATACAGAAAAATTACTTGTTGAATTAATCAATAGAGAGATTTTCTTAATGCATAAAGTAGAAAGAGGACATGAACTCCTGCTCTCCCACACAGAGGACAAAAACGAAACCAACTTGTTAAACTTCACACCTCTCTATCATGACAAATGAAAACATTCCATTTAATCCAAAAGCCAAGTAGCCCAAAAGGATAGAATAGCTGCAAAAATCACTCAGATAGGAGGAAGTCTATATAATAAAATCACTCCTTATGCATATCTAGCCCAAATTTGTCAGATTTTGCATTATGATTTTTGCCTTTTTCATAAAGCAAAAGCATGAAAATCAGATTTCAGAAAGGAAAGCTGCTTTCCAAAGAAGAAGGCATCTCTGCAAAACTCTGTGTTAATCCCATGTCTGAAACACAGACAGCTTAGCACTTTGAGAGACTTTGTTTGGTGGAAGCTAAATATTTTAACAGCTTTATTAGAAAAAAGGATTTATTACAGAAAATACCATAATTACCACAAGGCTCCAATCTCCATTTCCCACCAGCACCAAATACAAAACAAGGACCTCAGCACTAAAAAAACAAACCCAGACCTTAGCATTGCCTTTGCCAAGTTGTATCATTTTTAGCACGAATGCCCCCTGCCCCCAAAATTTCTGCTGCTTCTCTGAAATAAACTCCTCCACTGGTTATTAGCCTCAGAAGAACACATCTATCCAACAAATCCTTACAGTTAAAAAGAAAGTCTTTGAAAATCTGTGATGGAGTATAGGACTATGAAGATTTTATGTCTAAAATTAAGGACAGAAAAGACCACTATTCTACTATCCAAACTTTCGAGTACATCTTTACTGAAAGTAATTTATGGAAATCAGTGTGAATATACACAGAAAACACAGTATGCTGTAATATACATTCCCATGCCTCTGTTACAAAAGCAGCAAAGACGCTTTCATGCAGGTTTTAGCATTTGCTAGCATTTTGAGTAAGCTCTCTAAAGGGATGCTTACTATTGTAAAGCATCAGCTGGCACTACGCACTCCCACTCTAATTAGACAGAGCACTTGCTGCACCCACACTCTCTTCCTGACATAATGTGATCTGAAGTTACAGTACACATACAAAAAGGCACAAATGCCAGGCTTTTATATAAATACACTATGCAGCTTTGCAGAAATTAATGACATATTTAGAAGTTATTGAATATGTTTCTAACAGACATATTCCTATAGGAACAATAGAGGATGCTTTCTCCTGAAGCCTCACAGAACCAAGCAGCTCTAACTAGAAAATCCCAGAGTGTATCAGCTTCTAGACATAGCATAAATTTAGAAGCAATGGTAAAAATATTAACAAAAAGTAAGAACTGCATTTTCAGGAAATCTGTTCCAAGACTGGTAAAAATCTTTGTACTAAATACAATGCAGTTGTGGCTGAAACCTCAAGAGCCAGAATGAAAAGGTGAAAAGTGCTGCTGTCTATCATAGGGGCAACTTAGCACAAGAGAATAAATAGTGCTAATTGGTCCCAGTATAAGGCAGCAACACTTGTACCTGATATATAGGAATTGTAGGAATTCAGGAAGATCTGAGACCTACGAGAGGATGCAGGTAAGGGGAAATCATAATGTCAAAATCTGTATTTGAGAAGATGGTTATTGACAAGTGATGAACAGAAAAGGCCACAGTATAAAAATCACTCCTTTCCCCAAAATAATCAAACTAAGGCTTTCACCATTGATGTATAATTATGGTAAACAAACTTTAGAACTAACGCTCAACATTTTCTGAAAATCACAACAAAACAAAAAGCGTGTTTTCAGTCTTGATCAAAGAGTTTGAAATCTCTTGTGCATTTTTTCAGCTTCTTCTCAAGTAAAATGTGGTAGAGGTTCTATTTCAAGTGTGCAGACAGAAATGTAGCTTTTGAAGTATTTGGCCACAAACTACAAGTTCCCCAACAATAAATTTAAAATTAATGGAAGAGATTTAAGTAAATAAACAAATTTTCCATCTCATTAAATTAAAATTAAAGACAATAGAGATCAGTAGAGATCTCTTCTGAGGTGAGTACACTTTTTCTCCTTATATTCATAAACAGTTTTTCCAAAAAAGATTTGATTTAGTTATCAAATAAGAAACATCTTAGAAGCTAAACCTTTTAGTATGGCAACCATGTTTACAAACAAACAAACACACATACACACACACACACACACACACACACACACACACACACAGAGTCTCTCTTCCCTTCACTACTCAGGCATCTCTAAAAATTGGGAAAAACCACTTTGAAGAGAGAAAAATGTTTACCCTCCCTGCTGGTTAAAGACCCAAACTGGGTGTAAAATCATTCCATGCAATATGTCTACATGGACCATTTTCACCCATGAACTTCCAATATCAGAATTTCACCATTTTCCACTCTGCAAGACTTTTCTTGAGAGTATCTAGTAAATTAGGATTATGCTTTAAAATATATTTTTTTTCAGAAGTTAAGCAGAGGAAGATTCTGAAAAATACTTATGGTAAATTATTACTATCTAATTAATAAAATACATCTGAAACCCAAGACTTTCAAATCATTTAACAACAGAAAAAGAAAAAGAAATCAAAATAAAAAAATTGATAGATTCAATTAAATCCATTAAGAAAACAAGTGCACCTACCGAATGAAGATAAAACATTTCAGAGGCCCACCTGGTTCTCTGCTACACACCATACAGCTATATGGTAATTCTCTAAAGTTTCTAATGCCTACATAATAATTAATATCCAGTTGAACAAACATTAGAGACAACATAATTGTACATATTACCTAATCATTACATTAACTTCAAAAGAATAGAACAGATGTGATTTTAGTCTAACATCTCCTTCACATTAAATCCAAATGGGGATATGAGTAGAAATGGGATAAAACCGTTTTACTGCATTTTCTTAAATTAATAACACAACTATTACTATAAATTTTGATTTATGGTACTGCTGGGATTTTAGAAACTATAAACAACATCAACTGTACTTCATTTAGTCTCATGATTCAAAGTAAGAGTATTTTAAGAGAATTCTGAAACAAAAGAATTTCACTTTCCATTCTTAAAGACCCCAAATAAAGAATATCAGATACTCAAATTATGCATATATGGAAGATTACAGTTCATTGTTGGAAGAGAATGGAAATGAATGTCGCAGAAGAACCTACACTGAGTATACAGAATTGAACTATGTGACAATGACAGGAAGTTTTTTATATATATATATATATGGGGTTTATATGCATATATATATATTTATATAATATATAGTGTATATACACACACACAATCCTTTTACCTTTATCTTGCACTTCTTTTGAAAATCGCTCCCTTTCAATAGCTGATTCACGTTCTATCCGCTCAATTTCAGCCAATGCATCCAATTCTACTTCATCATATGACGTTATAGCTCCTTGTTGCGAAACCTGTTGCTGTGTCTGTACCACAGGAGTTTGAGGCTGTTTTGCAGCAACTGAAGTGTTCTGTTGTAAAACAGGCACTTGTTGTGCCTGAAGGAAAGCTGTCTGTTCATGCTGCGGCAAACACTGAGCAGCGTTTAGTGGGCGGTTAACATCCTGTGGAGTAACGGGTGTTTTAGAAGTCTGTCCTGGGTACTGCACATTAAAAGGAATATCACCCTCTGACACACTGCTGTTTTCCAAACCAGAAAGCATATCATCCTGCTGGTCCATATCCGAAGATCTTACACGAGACAGTCTTAATGTAAGCTTAGTGGAGTCCTTGGAAGGAGAGCTAATGATATCATACATTGCAGCTTTTTCAGTCTGGTCTTTTTCATCCTTGCCTAACTTCATTTTCTTTTGTTTCTTTTGCTTTCTTTCTGGAGAATCTAACAATATGTCTGGGGGAACATCTCTAGGTGATGAATAAGGTGGAGGCTGAGATTGTTGGATTAAAGGTTGTCTTGATCCTAGAATAATAATTCAGAAAAACTGAACAGTTATGTTGTTTCATGTTTATATAAAAACACACTGAATATAACCTGCATACTTTTAATGTGTATTTCTACATATAACTGTGTTCACAAAATGTCTAAATAAGATTGGTAAGAAGCACATTATTGCTAGATCAAGATGCAATCTAGATAGTTGCAGTGTATTTCCCAGGAACTTTAGCAGTCCACTGCAAGTAGAGAAGAGATCATTTCAGAGAAGACGGAACAAAAAAAAACCACCACCAAAAAAGAGTAAATAAAAATTGTATCTAAGGTTCAGAATATCAGCTACTATAAAATGATCAACAAAAGCAAGTTGATGACAGAAAAAAGGAAAGATCAAAGATTCTTACTAAGGTCCAGTGATGAAGGATTAATGACCAATGTATAGGGACTAGAAATTTCAGCCACACATTCTTAATTAAAAAAAAGAAAACCAAAACATACACAACCTCCTTAACTTGGATTCTGACAGGTCATTTAATTTTTTTTTTCTTTTTTAATTTCATTTTAGGTAAATTTATTCCAACCTCCCCCACTCATTACTATCTAGAAAACACTAGTTATCTAAAGACATCTTTCTACCATTCCCTGCCCTATCTCTCCTCCTTTTTCGTTTACTGTATGAGTTGTTCTTCTATGTATACTCTTTCCAGGATTTGAAGGTATCTACAGAAATTTTAAAAGGAGGACAATTCTAATTAAGTAATTTTTCCAATTAATTACATTTGAAGTTTTAATTCCTCTAACTAATCACCTTAACTGTTAGCCTAGAAAAAAGTCTGAAAAACAGAGGCAGTTTTCAATCTGTTCCAAATTGTAATTTTGAGCTTTAGTTTTGGCTTAGAAGGGAATACTGTGCAAGGTGGGAAACACACACAGTCTCCTCTTCTTAAAGCAACCATTCAGATTCCATTCACCCATTGGGGAACAGTGATCTTCCAGTTAGTAGAAAGCAGTGTCAGCACTTCTGACAACAAGTGAAAATCAACTGGAATACAGGTCCTATGTGCTTCATTCAAGAAATACCACTAAATAAGAAAGCAGCTTTATTTTGGAGATACAATTTGTACCTGATATTTTTAGAAATGTTAAGAATTATTAAGCAATATACTAAAACCATAGATGAAACAACAGAATAGTTTTATCTGTCAAAACTTCAGTTTACATGAAAAGTGTGTGTTTAGTGATGGCCTCTTAACACAGACTACTATGTTTCTGTCTCCTTAGACTATTCTGTAAGAAATCCCACAACTTCTTTATGTAGCGAGCAGGTACGACACGGATTTATCTTAATCCTTCTTAGCCCTAAGCAACAAATCCATATTCTATCAATAACACCCACAAATTTGGAAAGCCCTGTTTTGACTCATCCCAATTTTCAAAATTGTTCTATTACTCTACCTTCCTTCCCCAAATCAGATACCACACTCAGCAACCAGTACCAGAATTCTCACTACACCCTAAGAAGATTTCTACCTTGCTTTTCACCAGATTCTTATTCTTGTTATGCTCCTCCCCACAACTACCATTTCTTTGGGTAATTTGCAAGATTAAATGTAATGTATAGCAGGAACCCTTAGCTACCAATTTCTTTTTTGGTAATGACTACCGATCAAGAAGTACAAGCTGCAGGATATTTCTATAAAAAGCAGAGGCAACTCAGAACTTTTCAAAGAGATACTAACAGACATCTTAATCTTGAATTCCCTCTTACACAAATACTTTAAAAGTTGCAACAATGGAACACTTACTATTTTTCAGAGTTACACTTCTAAACACAGATTTGATACTCCCTTGTCCTAATCTCCTAGATAAGCATGACAAGATCTGATTTGGTATTAATTTGGCATTTCTTACGGTGAAAAGTAAGACTGCAGCAATAGATAAAGTGTTTTTTTAATCTTTGAATAAACTTGAGGAGGCCAGAAGGATTTCACTGCATTCCATTGGACAGTCTTAGAATTCAGTAAATGAAGAAACAAAAATAAAGTTTTGCCTCTCCTAGGCAGCACTACGAATAAGTATTTGAAAATACCTTCCTCCTAAACGAAATTGTTGAAACATTTTGCTAGTAAAGCCTATAAGCTGCATTTAAAAAGAATGAGTTCCAGCAATAACTTCATGTATTTCTGAAACGTTTAATGATGTTTAACAACTCAGACAAAAAGGAGGCTCAGAAGTACAATGCCTTTGTATGGAGGTGAAAAGAAACTGAAAAATACAAAACATTCTTGAGCAGTTTCACCCTACCCCAAATCTTAGCAGTTTCGAACAGATACCACACAGGGAACACATAGCAAATTCTGTTCAATATTGAAACTTTAGACAAAAGCCAGCTGAGTATCCAGGTGGCCAAGAGGGCCAAAGGCACCTGGCCTGTATCAGCAATAGTGTGGCCAGCAGGACCAGGGCAAGGATTGTCCCTGTGTACTCCGCACTGGTGAAGACAAATCTTGAACGCTTTGTTCAGTTCTCACTACAAGAAAGGCACTGACATGTTGAAGCACGACTGGAGAAGGGGAACAGAGCTGGAGCACAAGTTCTGTGAGAAGTAGGTGAGAGAGCTGGGGGTGTTTATCCTGGAGAAGAGGCTCAGAGGAGACCTTATCACTTTCTACAACCACCTGAAAGGAGGTTGAGGCCAGGTGGGGATCAGCCTATTTGCCCAGGCAACTAGAGAAAATGGTCTCAAACTGTACTGGAGGAGGTTCAGGTTGGACCTCAGGAAAAATTTCTTCATTGAAAGGACAGGTAAGCATTGGAATGGACTGCCCAGGGAGGTGGTGTAGTCACTGTTCTTGGAGGTGTTCAAGAAGCAATTGGGCATGGCATTTGGTGCTATGGTTTAGTTGGCATGATGATTTTTCCTTTAAGGGTAAAACCTTAATAATCCTGTGAAAACTACACCCATTATACAGAGAGGGCTTTGTCTATTAATGGTGGAGTCAGTCTGGAGTATTTCCTATGGGAGAAGTCTTGGGCCATTATATGTCTGAGAATATTTTTCCAAGACTGGATAACAAAAAAAAACCCCAAAACTTAGAGAATACACAGATAGTTATGATGAGTTTGCTGAACCAGTTGAGATTCCAAGACTGAGATTTGTTTACAAAATGCTGTCAATGCAACAAATAATACATAATTCTTCAGAAACTATCTTTAGGAATGTACCAAATTTCTTATTTTTGAGTCTAAATCTAAGGTTGGGCAGTAACTCAGGAGAAAAATAAATCTGACTTTCTGTAATTGATTTTCCACATATAGTATCACTAAAAGAACTTTGTGTGTGCTCTCTTTATATAGCAGGAATATGTACAACTTCTGAGATAAAAAGAGGTTCTCCCCTCACTGTATTGTTACTAAACAGCAAACATTGATAGTCAACCAGATAACACTGAACACAGCTGAGAATCAGGTATCATCATAGGAAATGAAGTCTCTACAGAGAACAAAGACAACCATCAACAATACCTCTCTAGTCTTTCAGCAACAGTCATTCTGACCACTCACGATAATCCTAGGGCTAGTTCTCTACATTTCTTAGTACTGCTACTGGTTCCTACTGGTAGATGGCATTGAGCATGGAAGAAGTTTAAACAACTGCTGTAGCAATTTGAAAACAGCTCTTTTTTCTGTGATTCTTGACCGGTATCTTATTAAATCCTACATAATGCAATCAACTATAAAAAGAATTTAATTGCATTGACAAAGACTTAGCCTTCCTTAAAATGTAAAGTTTTGAATCCACTTCTGGTTTGTTTACCTTGGCTCTACTTGCTCACTGTGTATCACTAGCTTGACAGCAAACACAGAAGCTTCTGTCCAGGAGACTGGATATATCACTGACATCCCCATCCTATGGTCTTCTCTGTACTTGCTAATCACACCACAATACTCACACTTTCCTTAAGTATTTGTGATACTTGTTCTGATCATCTCTAAGCCTCTTCACATCACTTGCCTTTCAAAGATGATGCAGCAAAGTCACACCACTCTCTGTTGTGATCCACATGGTTAAAAAGCAATTACTAAGATTACCAGGAAGTTAGGACTCACACATTTTTCATTATTAAAAAAGTTATTATCTTTCCACTTGTACAACAAGAAGTTCCAAAGAGTCACCTGAAACAGTATCTTCATATCCTTTTTAATTCCCTTGCAGGCAAAAGTTCTCAGATGTTGATAAAACCCTTTCAACGATCCTACATCCTGTTTTTCCAGAATCATCATTCCCTAAGCATGAAAGTTGGCAAAACTTCTAGAGAGCAAATGAAATGTTTAATACTTGGTTCACAGCACATTGGAGAGAAACTTCAAGAATGTTCAAGTGCTACACTTTTTAAAATCCATAGGAAAGCGATCTTTCCATACTCCTGGAACACGATTTAAATTGGTACCAAACTGGTGTATAAACCTGGATACAACATTCCAGACATTTTACTGGGAAACCCTTTGGAAAGAGAGGCTTTAAGAAATGTATATGTGCTACATGTGAATTATAAAGACTTCACATATTATTAATTTCACATATGAATAATTAAGCTTAGAAGGTGAAGAAGATAACCAGAGCATTCATACTGTATTCACAATGACACTTGTCTGTTGGAAAAGCTAAGAACATTGTGATTACAGAACCTGAGGAACACACTATTGCCAACAAATTTTAAGAGACTGCAGTTAAAATGTGTAAATGAAGCGTGTCTCTTTTTTTTTCTTTTACATGATCTTATTTATCACCTTCACATAAAAGAAAAGTTTTCATGAAAATGGGATCAGACAAATTTACCCTGAAAATCTGGCTAAACCAGTCTCAAAATTGGTAATAATCACTTTGAGAATTTTTGCCTCCAGTAGACTCAAAAAGGGAAAAATAGTCCCTTCAAAAGGATGGTAAAGGCCTACCCACAGTACAACACACAGTCTGTATGATTCGAGTACACACTAGAATAATTTTCCTGTAAAAACTGAGATAATGAAGAAATGATATTCCAAAAGGAGTTTGTTAAGAATAACTGTCATCAAATCCTGAAGAGTTGAGTGCCATATCTGGACTCTAGCATGGCTTTCTACATAGCTTCTCATAATAATAACACTAAGAAGCTGAAGAGTATCATCTAGACAAAAATATTATTGTAAGCCTACTGTGAAGCTATGTTCACACAAATTCAATTTTTCTTAATAAAAATGAAGTGAGCATTTGTGAACAAGTGCAGTTTTCCAGAGCACTGTCATAAGAACAGTAATTTAAAATATTTGTCATTAACATCTTCTCATGTAACAGAATTAAAGACTATTTCATTAATCTACATATCATTACTGATTTTGGTTTTAAGTCTTTGAGAGGCCACTCCCTGTTTTTAAAAATCAAATCAAAAGTTTTATTGTCTAATTTTAGTCACTTTCTAAAACAAAACAAATTCAGTGACAAGAAGAACAAACTTCTTATTCATCTGTGAATTTCAAACCATAAGAGGAAGATGGACAAGCTCTACAGAAAGACAGTAGAGTATTTAAAACAACTTGCAATATAATTCCATGTTATCAGCAAAGAGCAGTTATACTCACATATATATCACATACACAACAGTAGCATCACACAAAGCAGCCTCCAGTACTTTCCTGACTTCTCATCCTAAATCTTCAAATAGAGATGTAACAATGTCTTAGGACAGTAGAACATCAAGATATATGCAGACCAATTAAAAGTCAGCTAAAAAATTCAGAGACAATTGGACGTTCAAATGATGACTTATGTAAAGGTAATAGAAACTGCGCAATTCAGTTTGTAGATCAGATTAGTGCAAGACGTCACAATGTTCTATGATATGTAAATGCCTGATATAACAAAAAAGATGTGATCTGTTTTTCTTTGCCCACTGGAAAGAAATCAAGAAGTATCATGACTAACTGCAACAAAAATAATTCAGGTTAACCTTTAGGAGCTTTCTAGCACTAAGAATTTGAATAAGTTCTATGGCAAAGCCAAGGAGACTCTGTTACTGAAACTGTAAAATATATGGAAATCACTGAGAGCAGTACTGCTACAGCTCAGTCAACAGGAGTGGAAAAAGATGGCAAGACCTCACGTCCTCTCCTGCAGCTTTATCTAAAATCCTAGAATCTTCCTCTGGAAAGCTCTCCAAATTTTGCATTAGATATAAAGAAAACATTACTTATTTTGATTAGCAGACAACGACACTTATTTTCAAAGAGTATATTTAAATTTAAAATTCAAAATTACAGGCATAACATGTGAGGCAGATAAAGAACATACATTTGAGAAGTTTTTAGGACAGATTGTTTTGACTTTTCATATCCTCTTCCAATAGTTTTCAGGGAAGAGTCCCACCACTCTACCAAGAGTTTGAAATGTCTCATTAAAAACTCAGCTTTGACTGTTCTACCTGAGAATGGATGTATTTGGAGCCTCCCTGCATAAAAATTAAGACTCAAAAGAAGAAACAAGAATGAATGTTTATTTTGGCGCTATCAGAAAAAAAACCCTGTGAACAAATTTCTTCTGTCTTTTCTTTGAAGGAGAGAAGGGAAGAGAGTACTTTTTCTTCACTGAAGAGAGAACACTAAAGTCTACACTACAGACTTAACAAGAAGAATTAGGAATCTTCTCATTTATTCTTTCTTCAGGGACCAAGTGTAGTGCAATCTGTCTGGAAAAGTTCTGTGAAGTCCTAAGAAAACAGATGTGATATTTCCAAATTATTCAGAAAACAATAACATGTTCATTAGACACTTTCTGGAGATAATACAACCTTTTTGTGAAAAGAGTGCAAAATTAAATAATTTCATGAGAGTTGTTGCTAGTCTTTACAGATGTTCTTAAGTATTTAGGAAACAGTATGAAAACAGGACTGTAAATGATATGAACACACCTCTTCTTAAAGAAATGGACTAATAACATCGTAAAAGGTTTTTCTTTATCCAACTCTTTAGAAGTTTCCTCACGAAAAAAATTAGAATTAAAATAAAATGTGAGGTTCCATAGCAGTAAGAAAGCAGAATAGATGGATAAAATATTCTGATAAGTGATCAATCTTCTGTAATAGAATCCAGAGGATATTTTATGAGGTCAAGAAGAGGAAGACACTCCATGATACTTCATACCCTATTTGCAGAATGAGTTTTTGAAAAGTAGATGTGGCAACAGATGACAGCATGAAAAGAGAGGCATTATGATGTTTGCATAGCTAAAACAAAAAAATTTTGTGGGATTAAACTTCAGCTGCTCTTGTACCTTTAGTGAAGCAGAAGGGAAGCAAAGAATGAAATTTTCTCCACTGATTAACTGAATAACCACCCAAACCACAAATGTAAGTCCTGCCATGTCTCTAACATTTGCCTGCATTACAACAAAACTTCTCCCTCATTCAGATTCTGTCAAACAGACAGCTACACTCAGTGTGAAGGTAACTCAAGACTGTGCAACCATGACCTGCATTTCTCCAGAAGGCCTATAACCTTGAGTAAATGCCTCAAACCTCTATGTTATATAAGAAAGCTCAGACATTACAACAACCTTCCAGAGATCTCCAGATGGTTACATCTTTTGCCATTCTTTTTGTCCTTCCAGACAAATAGTAAGTATTTTGCTCATTTTCTTTATCAAGGTTTGTGACCTGCCAAGCAACTTTCAGGGACTAGTTAGAGAGCAAGAAGAAGCTCAGCATAAATACTTGTTGTAATTATCCCAACTTTCACTACAAATCATAGGCCAAAAATTCCCTGTAGGGGATCCTATGCTCTTAATAACACTGAAATTATTTACAACTCTTCCATATCTTTCTAAAATACTGGATGGAGAATCAAGAAGTGGTTCTGTCAACCAGGGTTCATTAATGTCTTAAGAGGGCAAAATGGTAACACCACTGGCAGCAGTATTTCAGTTGTGCAATTTATCAAAGGGAAAAGCAGTTAACATAGAGATAAGTAAATCAAAAAGCTCTTTTTGCACTTTAATGCTAATGCTGAAACATTACAATCTGAACTATGCAATCAGTTTGTTTTCAGAAATAATCTGAAAAGGTATCACTTTAAAACTGGGGTTTGAGTCAGTCAATTGGAACAGCAGCAACTTTAAAAAAATCAGTTATTTTCTGACTGAGTGGTTATCACATATATGAGTGGATTAAATTAGATCCACAACCTTCTTAAACCTATAAGCTTGACAAGGAGTGAAAAACAACCATGTACACAAATCTTAGGGGAAGTCCTTTAGAACAAGATCTCCTGAAATACTGAAGCTCCTGGCATTCTATACACATACCTCTCACTTGCCTCCTGAACCACAGGATAATTCAGTTAGGAAGGAACCTCAGGAGATGTTTAGTTCATCCTCATGCTCAAAGTTGGGTAGGGCAGGGACACACTATGTCAGGTTTTATCCAACCTGATCCTGAAAACCCCCAAGGACAGAAAACTCATAGATTCTATCAGGAGTCTTTTCCACTGCTTGCCTGTCTTCATAGTGAAAAAGTTTTTCCTTAGATCTAGTTAGAACCTATCTAAATTTAAGTCCATTGTATTTCATCCCTCTTGCATAAAGATGAAAAGACTGACAGATCTTCCTGATAATCTCCTCACAGGTATGGAAAGGCTGCCCTGAGGTCCACCCCTGACAAACATGTATGTCTCCTATCCAGGCTGCATAATGCCTTCACCTTTTCTGTAATCTCCACCATCTGCTGCTCTCTTCTCTGCCTAAACTGACCACCCAGTAAGACTTAGGTTTTTGTTTCAAGTCTATAGAGAAGAAAGCACTGTTCCATTTTTCAATTATTGCCCGTAAATGTACAATCACTGAAAAAGAAAATTAGCAAAAATATGTCCCAATCCCAACCTTACCAAGTGGATTTTAGTATAAAGAATTATTTTGAGCAGATTTTTTTCTGTTTCCTCTCAACTGACGGACAGTTCACCCTATTACCTCTCCACAGCTAAGGTTTTCAGGCTTTATTTATGTTATGTGTATTGAGCTCACTTATTTTCATACTTTTAGAATTTCATGATTGGAATTAAGACAAGTGTTGCATATTAAAACAGTTTTGAGCTGGTTAAGGGTTCAATACTCGTAATGCTGCCTTTAAAACTTTTCTTATGAAGAGCAACTGAATTCTTGTATATCATTTTGTTCTCAAATTGGAAAGGATTTTAAATCCTTCTGTCCTCCATAAATTTGAGCTTTATTTTGAAGGATGATTAGTTAATTTTCAGAACATCAGAAATTTCATCTGGATCAGGGCTCAAAATAATTTTGCATCCAAAAATAATGACATAGTCTCTAGTAGTATTTAAATACAGAAGTCAGGAGGAAAAAATTAATACCTCTTCAAATTCTCTGTTCTTTAAAACTGGGAAAAATAAATTGACACATATATGACTGCTAGACTACCTTTAAGGGCTCCATCACTTCCAGCTGGAGAGCAGACTGACTGTGGTGACCTCAAGGAAAAAGATGCAGCATTCCTTATTGAAGGATCGCCATCCTAAAACAAGAATGATTTAAAAAGTTAACATACAAATATAAACATCTGTTAAAATAAAAACTGAAATTAGTAAATGAATTGATAAAATGGATTGGGCAAAAAAGCATGCAGGATACCAGAAGAAGAGTCACATTAAGATCGTTGTAATTTAGACTGCTATTAGACTATAATATAAGCAATGCTCCAATCAGACCTAAGAAAAATCTACAACCAGAACAGGCACATAAAAAAAAAATCTCTGTGTAATGTTTTCTTGCTAGACAAACACTTTTGGGTTTACATTAAGATTCCATTTATAAGTTTTTGTTGTAAATACTCATAGTAAAGAGCTGAAGAGCAGATGCATGACCTTTGTGCACAAATGACACCACCATTTGAAAGAAATAGAGTATAAAACGTAGAATTTTAAAATTCCAGTATTTTACATAATCTACTCTTAAAAGATTATCTAGAATGCTATCTTACTCTTATACTTTGACAAAGTAACACTTTGTATCTATATCCTCAGTATACAGATGCCAGGACTGAAAAGAGTATCCAGCAGTCCCATTACAGTAGCTGAGTTAGTCTAATGTAAAACACAGCTACAGTGATTTTAGCTTGTAAGAGTTAAACAGGAAACAACTCAATGACAATATGAAGCACCTCCCCAAACTACTCTAAAGCAATTAATAATTTCTGACAAACTTTTAATATATAATACTAATTGCAAAGTAATTATGTCTATGATCTTTTTTTAGCAATGTAAATGTGTATTTTTACCCCCACGCTATTCTTAGATAAAATATGAAACTCACTATTCCAATCTCCATTCAGAGTTTTACATGGGTTTTTCCAATGCTTTTGTGTAGCCCTCTGCTGGTCATGACTACTCATTCATGCAATGCCCAATTAAACTTCAACTATAGAATGGTATTTCCCACTTCAACTACTGCTTTTTCTATAGCATCTATGAGAATGCTTGGGAAAAGGAAAAGCTATAAAATTCTGTATCTATGAAGAGAATTTTTCTATAATTACAAACAAAATCTAAAAATGTCATTCTTCCAAAAGGTACAGCCATACAAACAAAGTCTTCAAACAACTTACACAGTTATTACATATTTCCTAATTAAATTGGTTGCTTCACTAGTTAACATTCTAATATGACCCTTGTTGAGGTATCTGGATACAGGCAAGAGCCTTTTCTTTCCTTTTTCAAAAAAAATCTGAATTATCTGTCTGATGAATACTTTTTAACCTTTTGACCAATATATATACCAAATTAATAGAATGTTAGAAAGTTTATTTAATTGTAATTATGTTTTGACATGTCTACATGAAAGAAATCAGCATCCAGTAGTAAGATAGAAAGTTTAATTGGTATTTCAAGGAGATAGCAGCCTGCATAAATGGACAATCACACAGCCACTCCGACAATGGCCATACAGCCAAATTCCATGTGTGTAGCCACAGTATCGGCCATTTATTGCCACAAGGCTATGCTTTGTGAAAGGGTAGAAGATACTGCTAAGGGAAAAAGAAAGAGTTTGAAGTTTATGGACTTAAGGTGATTACAACTCAAAGAACACAAATCCATAAGAAATCAGATTTCATCTGTTTTACCACCTATCGGCACTTATACCACAACAACATTAGATTTTTTTCTTTCCATTCACAGCACATTAAACCTAAACTTACACTGTGGTGCTAATTATACTTATTTTGTGCAAGAGTGCTTGCAAAAAGAGTTGCTGCCTTCTGAGAAAATTCTCATGGGCAAAGGAGTTTAATACTCAGACCAGAACAATCAAATGAACTCCGTATCAAAAGCATATGATGCTATTTTAAGTGAACTTGAACTGATATCCTATTGAGATACTCATTTAGATACTGCACCAAAAATATGGAACTGATATTCTGTTTCCCAAACTGACTTTTCTTTGACTTGTAATAAAACTTAAAAAGATCCCCATACTGACAACTTTTACTAAATTAACTAAACATACTAACTAGGTATATGACATTTTGGGTAGAAATGTAATTTCTACCACAGCTGACAAATTTTCAAAAATATGCATTTACACTCTCTTAGTTTTGAGCTTCAGCAAATGATGAATAATATTCTAGGAATGCTCTCAAGTTTACAAAAAATTTGTCCTTAAGTTGAATGAGTATGTAGTGAGCCTCTAAGGGGGTACTTGCCGATTTTGTCTTTCAGAGATACGCAATGTATTAACTTTTTGAAAGCAATAAAATCTTAAAATGAATAAAAATAATTTATGTTCTTGAGTTTTATGACTCTTAAAATGCTCATTCATAAAGATCTTCTCCAAAGGAGAAGAGGCTGCAACATTATAATTATTATTCACACAGAGATGCAAAACTTTAATCAAAATTCTTCAAATCTTTTTCTGCATCATAGCTTCTAAAATCAGCTTTAAAAGTATAATTACAAATAAAACACAGGCAACACACATGAACCATTAAGAGTGTGCACAAAAGGATAAAAGTGCAAGTTCACAATATTTACTATTTTTTATAACTAGCATTTCTCCAGCTGGACCAGCCAATGAGGATGTACTATGTTTTCATAGTCTATCCATTTTCAAATGTGTCTACATGCCTGAAATTTAAATCTATCTTCAGTGGTTTTATCCATCAACAGCATCATCAAATATCTGACTTCTAAGGCAGTTTGACACATACTTTCTTTATCATAGTAGATATCTGCTTTATCATAATAAATTGATTTAGGTAACATACATCACTACTGAGTCTGTGCACCATCTGTAGGTAGTCTTCACTTGAGCCATGTCTGGAATTATCAGCATGATGATTAGCTGAATTTCCAGACAACTGACTTGGAACTTTATTTTCATGGAGATTTCTCATCCCAGCTGTGACAATGGGACTGGATACGGAAGCTGAAATATAAAAAAAGTAAGCAACTATATTGATACAGTCACAGAGTCATGAATTTGAAAAGACTCAGAGTAAACACCCTAACAGTGGATATTAAAATACTGGATAAAAGAGGTCTGGAATCTTAACTAGAATCCAACATGCCACAAATACCTTGATAATACATTATCTAAGATTTTGGAAAATTATTTTAAATCTTAATTCCATGTACAAATAGCCAAATTTCTCTCCATATCTATTCTTATTACAGTATCTTCCTCACTGATTATAAAAAATTTTGTTTACTTCTATATAGCTTGAATTCACTACCTTAGTAACTTTAAAGGTATTCATGAGACATATAACATTACATACAAAACAGCTGTATATATATACTGAGCACAATGTTACATTTTCAGAAAAAAATATTTAGAAGAATTGAATAGAATTCTACTTACCAACAAAGAAATGCCCTAGATACCTTAGTACTGATCAGGATTGCTTAGGATTGTTTTTAGACAAGGAAAGAATAAAAATCCATTTGTTCTGAAGGTCATTTTTGCCAGTTACTGCATACATTGAGCATAATTCTAGCCAACTTAGAATTATCTAACACTAAAAAGGGCCAGCAAAGCTAAAGAATCTCTAAAGTTAACTTTAGTTAATCTAAAGTTAAGAAAACTTAATTTTTCATTGGCAGAAATGTGGTTTTCCCTAGTACATGTAAGTGATGCTCACAGCTAACAAATGCAACTTTTAGGTTGCTCAGATTTTTTCTCTCGTCACATACACAGGGCAACAATGCAAACTGGACATAAATAGGTGAGCATTGCAACATGAATGTGCTTTACCTTTTCTTTTTCTATTTTTTTTTTTAAAGTAGATATCACCACTCTTTACAGTCAAAAAAGCAAAGCTTAAATATACCTGCCTAAAATATTTGCATTAAGCATGTGACTCCTTAAAAGAAATTAGAAACCCACGAAAGCAAAATTGACATGAAATAGGAGAATGAAATAAACATCACAGACTTACCTTGCTGCATTTGAGGATGAGCTGTATAACTTGGAGGATGTGAATATGGCATGTATCCTGCAGGGCTTTGAGGAGCATATGGACTAGGCACTGGACTGTTTTGTTGCGCCAAAAATCTGTTACCAGAGCTTGTCTGTGGTGGCACAAACCGGCTAGAAAAAACACAAAATTGAAAAAAAAGTCTTAAAAATTTGGAATACCAAATATAGACAAATTCATTATTTCTTTTGGAAATTGTACCTCCAGAACATGAAAATTTCTTTACAATAAAAAAAGCCCCCAACACAACTGAGAGCCTCCTTCAAAAGCTGTATTTTAAGCTATCTATATTTTCCTAATTGCAAATGTTACTTAAGAGTCAGAAGAAAATAAAAAACATACATAAGACCTCCACCTAGGGAAAGGAAACCATGATACAAATACATATGGAAATTAAATCTGCAATTTCCAAAAGTTAATCTCAGAAGTTTGAATGAAAATGACAGAAAAAGTTTTAATCAACTTGGTCACTAGGACTAACAAGGTGCTATTTACTCACTATTTACTTTCCAGTAAGGTTCCAAATAACTCCATCTAACAGAATGACACTGTCAAGATGTTATAGGCAGTTAGGTACGACCTGCCTCAAGTTCACTGAATACAACTTTCTCTTTCACTGGCTTTATCCTAGACTAATTCTACAGGTAGGAAGCCATAAAAATAGCATTGACTTGTGACAATAATACATGCGTGTTATTACTTTCATTCTTATATGAGCTTCTCAAAATTAAAACATTCAAACAAATATATCAGAAAGTACATTACAAGATTTCACAGCCCTCAGTTCTAAACAGGGACTCCAGGAAGGTAAATTTTCATAGAAAGAAACTGCTAAGTACTTAACATCAGGATTTTGCAAAGATTTCAAGAAAACTTCATACTATTCATTGTAATATTCACAACTCACACAACCTTTTTAGATATCCCTTTTAGACATAAAAGTTAAAAAATGTATTGGTTCTTGTGAAGAAACAGAACATTTCCTTTGCCAGTTACAGTAACTTGAAGTGAAATGTGAAATTAGTTTATTTTAATAATGACACCTAACAACTGAAGATAGGGTCTGTCAAAGCCCAGTATCTGGGTTGAAACTACAAGCAGAACTCTCTCCTCTAGTCCAGAGTACTTTAATTTATCAATAAAAGCCCAAATTACAGATAAATGCTATTTGTGAACACTCGAAAACTTTAAAAACTAGAAATCTGATGAGGATTTTTGTGGGAAGATTGGCCAAACTACTGGGCCTATCTTTCTGCAAGAAGCCTTTTGCATAACTGTTACAGTAGTGCTCCATGTTTTACAAATCTTCTTTCCCATCATTCTGCTAAACCAGTACTGGGAAAAGCTATAACACACCAGACTATTCTGTCCCATCCTCTTATCTCAGCCTCTGACATGGGTAGAAGACAACCAGAGGGGAACAGGAGGCAGAGGAACTCCTTAGGCAGGAAAGAAAGTTTCAGTAAATTATAGGATGGAGGAAGAGAGACAGGAATTAATGATGAATCATTAGAATACAGGGTTCACTGACAGAAAGATGTTTCTTTGTGCATGAAGAAATTTACACTGCTGCCAGACAAATGCCAGATTTGTCATGACACTGATCACCTTCCACGTACACACTTACAAACAAGAATGGGCAGTCAGTACTTGTAGCTCACTCTCCTCCCATCCCATTTAAAGAAAGGATTACCTGGAAGGGCTATGTGAGATAGTGGTTTGTTGATAATTGGAAGATGCAGGACTACCACGCATGGAATTCTGAGAAATATTAAACTGTGACATCATCATTCCTATTAAAAAAAAGGCAAGAGCATTACTTTACATGCATTTCCTTTTCAATCAATGAAATATCTCATTTCAGAATTTATTATATACGAGATTATGAACTTTAATGAATTATAAAATTTACTGACATTAAGATCATCTACCCACAACTGTTGACAAAATTAGAAATTAATGAATCCATGTATGATGTGCATTTTACATCATGACATAAAAAAGTGTTCCCTAAAGTTGGATTAATTCAGTTAGAAATATTAGCAGTAATTTCTTCATCTCTTCCTTAGAGCTTTCTAAGTCAAAATCTACTAGTAAAGAGAAACATTTTAAACTAGGACATATATTCTGCATCCCAGGCTGGTGTACACAATACTTGTTGTGCTGATAAGCAAAAGATTTGGCAGATTCACAAGTCAGAGGAGTGCAGAAAACTTATCGTCAGTTATTGGAGCAAGTATAGTAATCAGTCATCCTGGGTTGAGTGCTGCAAGATATTCTCATCGTTCCAATACCATTTAGTGCTCTCTTTCTACCCAGAGACAAAAAGCTTTCTATTCCACCTTCACTAAGCTTAGAGGGAATGTTATCCAAGAAAAGCGCTGAATTATTTCAATTGCAAAGCAAAGTTCTCACAGCTAGTAAATAGCACAGTCACATGTTGGAAGTTCAGGTGTTAAACCAGCTGGCAAATCACATGTACCAATGTTCTTGAAACAAACAGTCAGCCCTGAAGTTGTCAGACAGCTGGGTTAGATGATCATGGTAGGTCCTTTCCAATTGAAATATTCTATTATATTCTGAATCATATTGTATTAAAGGGGAATTTAAAGGAATCTTCTTTCCTCTCTTCAGTACAGGAATAAAGAATGTACTAACAACTGTGACAAGGTGACATAGAAACACAAAAATGTAAACGAATTTTAAGTTGTTTTAGTGACAGAATTTAATGCCTTACAGCCGAAAAAGTGTCAGAACTCATAAGCACACAGTATCTTGGGAAGCCACAGCAAATGATCTATAGCCTTAGGTAGAAGCTCATTAACAGTATAAGGATTTTTAGACAGTTAGTCTTTTTGTCCAGTATGAAACTGTTGGAAGATTTTTGTTAATCCTAAAAGTGCTATCACCAATTTAAATTACTGCAATAAACACACACGCAAAACTAGTTTCAGAAACCTTCCCTGTCACCCTCTTTTCTCCTCCATTTTCTCCATCAGAGAGAGTGATAATCCTGCAGGAACTAAGCCACAACTACTCCCAGTCAATGGTAATGCAGCATTCTATGTACTTGAGCACATTAATACTGGCCCTGAACAAGAGTTGAAGTCCTGTACTGTGCTGAAAAAGGTTAGATATTTCCATACCTCAATATAGAGTACATTTCAGTGTCCAGAGCAATAGACAGCAACTCCTCAACTTCTACAAAATTTGTTTAAACTGGTTGCCTCAACATAGAGGCAAGCGAACATGAAATCCAAGGGATTTTTTGCGCACAAAGGAGCACCCAGCATTGCACACTGCCCGCTCACCTCTCACCGCCTATCTGAACACAGCTGGGTACAATATTTCAGCCAAACAACTAACCTTAACATTCCTGTACAGAAAGTTGACATAATGTAACCATATCAGCATGAACTATACAGACAAAGTTTCAATTTTGTGCTTAAAGTACAGAGTGGTCTTTTTAAGGACTTTAAAAAATTTTCTTCTCCGTAATTTAAAATATGCTTTGAATCACAGATGTGCTAGTCTCTGGGTTTAAAAAAAAATATAATCAATTTTCTAAAGCAATTTTTTTTAAATCCCCTAATTAACTTAATATACGATGGATAGCTCTCAATTCTCTATCTCTGTTATGGATGGAAGGGCAAAGACATGGAAGGCCCAGTCAAGGTAATGGAAAAGAAAAATAGAAAGAAAAAATAAACCAAAACAAAACTAAACACCCCTCAACAACAAAATCAGGTTTTCCAAAGTTTCCAGACAGGTAGCTGTATAAGTGATAATGATGGAATGAGAAAGAAATAAAAACAAACCCCAAACATGGGGTCTAATACAGACTTGAAATTTGTTTTTAGTTTGCTATTAGCACTCCAATACCTTCTTACACTTTTTCACATTCTTGTCATATTACTACATAGCACTGAGAAAACACCATCTCAGTAGAAACATTGCTAGAATGAGATTCCTTACAAATACTCCTGGACGGACTACAATTTTTCTTCTTGTAAAAACGTGATATGAATAAATCTTTAGCATTCCTACCAAATGGCAAAGCATGTACTTCATGAAATCATAACTCAAGGTTACATAAAAATTCTTGTACAACTAAACGGTATTACAGCATCATACATGCTTAAGCTAGGATGGCTCAACAACAAGTGATTTTTCAGTTAGACATATATTCTTATTAAAAGTGCACGAGTGAAGTTGTTTCCTTTTACAGGCAGAAGTGCACTTGAGTTCTTGCATAAATGTAAAAGAATATTGAAATAACTGACATTTTTTGAAAGATGCATAAGGTTTTAGTCTCCCAAAATGCATAAATGGCTTAGAGCTATACAGCATCATAAGGTGCTAAGATGAGGAATGGCAGGGAGGAGCTGTTAAGGATGCCTCATTCAACCGTATTCCTTACTTTAAAACAGTTAAAAACTCTTACTGCAATGATGCACTATAATAATATAGATTTTCAGTAAGATAAACAGATATGTTTTCAACTTCAACTATTTACCAAGACAAACATATGAACCTGGACATAAAAATTCAAAATAAAATTGTTTCAAAATAAAATCCAATTATTTATCCTAGAGATTAAACTTTGAGGTGAAATGAAACATTTTTTAGAAAAACACCTGGTAGCTTTTATTTTCCTTCTTTTTTGCTATACAACTGCTCTTAGAAGATGTTAAGGTGCATAGCTTTGATCACTATCAAACACAAGGCAAGGCATAAATACAACAGTTGTGTTCTAATACATATTTGTGGTAACAGATTTACAGAACAACATAAAATTAATCAATAGATAATCAAAAATCCTTACCGCTTTGTACTCCGTATCTGTTTTGCATGCTTTTCTCCCTGAAAACATTAGGATTCCTTGCCAGAATAGCCTGCAGCAAGACTGGTATATCTCCTTCTGGATCATCACTGCCAAGGTTATCTTTCAACTCTCTGGAATTGTGGAAGTAAGCAAATAAAGAGGCAAATGCATTTTCAAATTATAAGAAACTATGAGTCAATTAAAAAAAACCCAAAAACCAAAGAAATAAAAAAAAACAAAAACAAAACCTAAAACGAAAGAAGACAATTTACTGTTAAAATATAGGAAAAATCAAGTCTGCAAAGCACTGCTTCCTGCCTCTATTTTTTTTCATCCTTTTCCTTATGGAATGGCAAAAGAAATGTTTCCTACAAGTCCTCACAGTCATTTTCTGTTGTTATACTTCCACATATATGTGTCTGTCAGTTTAAGACTATCATAAGAAGTTTCTTAGGCTCATTTTTATGTCACGATCTTATCTATAAAAGAATGCTTTGGCATAACATCAAGAGCACATAACTGTAGGAGTGAAAATAACATATCTATGAATGTATGACATTCAGGTTTCAAACCAATGCTTCGAAAATTGTTTCATTTTGAAAAGGGGAAATTGGATATCTTTGAGATCACAGGATTCCCTCTGAACTATAAAGACATGCAATAGATTTTCTATAAATGCATCTGTGCACTCACTTCTTGTGTGCTTTGAGGACTTTTTAAAGCTACTTCCATTTGAACAAAAAAAGTAAGGAAACAACAATAAAACAATTCAAAGGACACCAGGGAGAAATAAAAAAACTATTAACAAAAAGAGAATACATTACCATACTTGATGGCTCAACTGTTAAACTACTTAAGTTCAATACCTAATCAGAATTGACACAAGTGTCAAAAATTTTCTTTTGGGTAATTTGTCTAGGTGCATTAATGACTGACATTGAAGGCAAATTAGTGTTGCACAATCAACACCACAAAGTTTGCACTGTTACCTATCAAGAATGGAGTAAGTGTCATATCTGTAAAATAATCCCCACAGTTACGCGTAAGGGTAACTGATGGACAATTATTGATGGACAATTATTAGTGTTGTCTGACTTGAAACATTTGACCCTTATATTGCAGCCACTTGCTAAGCAAGCCTCAGGAAAACCTGCATACTCTAAATTTTCATATTCTTACATATCCTTCTCAATCCAGTTAATTTTGATTTCAAGGAGTAGGGATGGTGATCTGACGTAGAAGTTCAAAATACATACATGTGATCTGTTGACACCTGATTGAGACTGTGGACAAGCTGTGAAACCAGATTTTCATCCCTGCAAGCCAGAAGGCAGTTCACCTCTTCAGCTATCCGTCCATTGAAAAGCAGGCTTTTTGTTGTGGTAGCAGGTAAAGGTGATGGAAGAGGCAGCTGGTTCAAAACTGTTATTAGAAAACAGGAAGAACTTAAGGATCATTTAATGAGAAAAAAACATACAAATGTGGACACCCCCTTACTCTCTCATGAAATTAAAAAAGAAAACCTGACAACTAGATTTAAAACACAGCAAACACTTCTGCAATTTTTTTCATTCTTGAATTCACACGAAGAAACACACATACCCACTCACATACTCACACTGGACTCTCTAAACATTCCAGAATATTAAGCTCTTTATTATGTTATGGCACCTTTCTCCTTGAGCAAAATGCATGGATAAAAAAAGGAAATGCAAATTTTTTGTAGCTTCATGCAGTACTGTAAGGACAATGAGGATTTCTGTTGTCTATTCTGATCTGAATATTTAATCAGTGTTACTACTTTATAAGGCCTTTGAAGAAAAACCAAAAAAACCCAACACACCAAAAAACCCAAACAATCCAACACTAATTAATTTCTCAGTTTATTCTTCTCTTCCTGTATTTATTTCTATGTAAACCATCTTCTCAAGACAGGCCTAGTATTGTTGGTTGATATGTTCATTGAAATGTCAATTCAGCCAAAAAAACTTACTCACAAATCTCATGAAAAGATTTAATGAAAGCACTGTTTCAATCAGATTTTCAGCACATTTCAATTTCATAGGACATTCTTAGGTCTTCAGACATAGCAAGGAAGTGCACATATACAAAAGCTTGAGCAGACAATTGTAGAGCTACACAGACCAGAGGCGGGTAAGCCAGGAGAGGTCAAAGGGCTAGATATAGAGTAAAAGTTCAGAGGCTAGGTTCAGAGGCTTGAACCTCAGCTGGTTCAGGAAAACAAGCTGACTCTAACTGCAAGTTACCAGGCTGATCACATCCCTGAGATCAAAGTTTTAACTGAACCACTAGAAACAACTTCAGAAAAAAACCCAATCTAAGTGAAATGTATTTTTTGTTCTTTCATATTTAGAAATTTTAAAAGTGGGGTGATTCCAGCATTCTCACCCCTTGTAATGGATATCATTGCTGTACTTAGAAATAAAAGTGTGTAATATATTAAAATCACTAGCATTTTTACTTGCATCAGATTACCTTGAATGTGCCTAAAACTTGGAAAAATTAGCAAAATAAGCAAAGTATACTGATTAAAGCAGTATAAATTTAGCAAGCCTACTCTACTGCCTTCAGGCACCATATCATCCATGTTTTCAGGGCAAGTGGTCTTGTGCATTACAGTTCAGTGTTTTTTAAACTCTTGCACCAGAGTTTGATTGCTGACTTCCACAAATTAAGTAACTGTCCCTGCAAACGCTTTACTCTGGAAAACTGCCCATAGCCAGAAACATACTATCTGCATCCTGATGGTCTGATATTAGACATATGTGGTCATACATAGATACACCTTTAAATGCATAACCTGCATCTTCCATTTCAATAATTCAGAATATACCAGAAGGACATTAAGTGGTTTTTCCTCATACATCTGCCTTTTTTACTGTGAGCAATTAAATTCAATTGCTGGATAAATACTTCCAGTGTTTCTTGGAAAGCCTCCAATTTTCAACAGTCTAACAACAGAACTGCTTAGAAGAAGCACCTAAGGCCACTGAGTCCAATTATCATCAGAAAGACAATTGAGCTACAAAATTTTTCTTACACTTTGTAGAAACAAGACACATCTTTGTCCCAACTGCTCCTACTGCAATGGTTGCTCTAGGACCTCACTATATAATAATAAATCTCCTCTTAATTTTCACTAGAGATTATTTTATTATATTATAATGATTTGGTCTTGTGTCAATATCAGCTTGTATGTAAATAGTTATTTTTCTTTCCTTGCATTTTGTCTTCCTGATGTACTTTAAGTCAGCACACACACTTCACATGCTCCTTTTGCAGGCCAAACAGCAAAGAAAAAAGACTTAGGTTCAGCTGCTTATTTTCATTCTAGCACTCATTTTCTGCACCTATTAACCAGTTCAAAATTAATGAACTAGTTTTCAAGTATATTCAGTATATTCTACAACTCTCTTGATTAACTGCACATCAGTCTAATCTTGTATCCCTGTCTTTTCAGTGAAGGTGACAGGATACATGTTTTAGAAGTACTTTATCATTTATATGTTTTTCTTTATTTGTGTGGTACCCAGACATGTTATTAAATGATATTGCAAACAAATTATGAATTGCAGTATTTTGTTTCAGGTTTCCTTAAGGGTTTTTTTAACATGCATTTGACTTTATGCTTAAATATGCATGAGTTTTTTGGATCAACTTTGACAATTGAAGCAATAATAAGGCTAACATATTTAATGGCAAGTCTGACTTTAAACAGATTTAACTGTAAGAACAGTTAAAATAAAAACATTTTTAGAATTTTGAAAATACAGGTATTTTACCAAAGAGGTAGAAAACTGAATACAAACGACAAGAAAAAGAAAAGTACTTACGGTCTGTAAGACTAGCAATCCCTGCAAGAGTAGTGATGGGAACATGAGGCATATCCCCATTCATCCTGAAGTTCTGGGAGAGTAGTGCCTACACAGATACTTCAGTTCAGGTGCCAGCTGTCATTACTTCCCATCTCCCAAGCACTAAACACAAAACAAAAAGAATAAAACCAAATAAAATCTCTCCATTCACTTTTTAAAAATTTTAAATTTATTAACATAAATGAAACAGATCTTTATTAACTTTAGCTGCATACTAAGTAAATTTTTAAAAGAGTGGGTAGAACAGTGCATATTTTAAGTAACAGGTGGCATTAGCCAATTAAAAGGCAAGTTTTCTTCTGGTCTCAGAAGCAGCCCCTTCATCAAAAAAAGATGCAAGGTAAGGCAATTTTAAAAAAAAAGTTTGGTCAGGTTATACAATACTCACTCAAAAAAAGGTAACGAAATTTCTGTTAGCTCATGCTGAAGTGTGATAGCATTTAATGCATAACCATTTTAAACAATTTTAAATAATTAGCTGCTACATTCATTTCCCAGTTTTGCAGAAAGAGGCATTTTCATAAAGAGACCAGCAAAACTAAAAGCAGTAATTTATAGATTCAAAAATAAAGGAGCAAACATATTGACAAATATGAAATCTAAGTACATTATAAAAGTAGTAGCTATTTCAAACTTGATTTGACAATATCTCTTCAATATATAACTCTGGTCAAACAACTATCAGAAATTCTAATTACTCCTCCTGGGAAAAAAACAAAGTTTTGCCACCACTGAGCTAGCTCATTTATTTCCTGTAAAACAGCACATTTTATATTTAATTATAGAAAAAGGAATTAGTTCACTTGGATTTCATTAATTATAAAGATCCAAAGGGTAAGGAAGTCAGCACTGCTAAAAAAACCCCAAAAACTGCAGTTCCAAACCATCAAAAATTTACAAACATCACACAGTACAATCTCCTAGTATATAGTGAAATTGACATGATTTTTCTGAATACATTAAAGGAATTTGTTATGTGGTTACCTGTTGTAGACAGGCCTCTGTGTTGACAGTTTAGGAGATAGTAAGGAATTCTTACATAAGCATTTCTCTTATTTATAGAAATGCTGAAATCATGATTTATTTACACATGCCTGCATTTTTGAGAATTACATATAAAATACATACAAACCACGAGATCCTTGTAGTTTTTGAGAATTACATATAAATGCATACAAATCAAGAGATCCTTATGATTTCCTCAGTAATGTTTCTTAGTAACATTCTTTCTTATGCCATACCAACATGGCAACATACAGCAATATATAGCAACATATAAAGCACCACCGCTTATAAATGCACATAGACTCCAAGACAAGGAAAACAAATGTTGTCTTTTTGTGCTCAAAGTTTTCATCAGCCAGTGAAATTACCTTCTCAAAGTTCCCCTATCTCCACATCCTTTGAAAAAAATACTAACACTGAGGTTAAACGGAACTGACAGTGAGTTGACTTCCTTTGCTGCACCCGCCACAGTCTCATTCTGACCCAAATTACTGTTTTGAAATTAAAAATATAGTACATTGCAGAGACAGAAATCTAGTCAGTAAGGAGAATGCTACAGACTACAGACATAAACTCTATATGGATTGCTGTGTTTTGGAGTTTTTTTTAATTCACGAGAAAACTTCCCTCAGAGGAGTTTCAAGTACTACTTGATACCCAAGGGTTTTTTACCCTGAATGAATACAAACATATGCAGAATTTCAGTGGTTGCTTTGCTCCACAAATAAGAAATTCTGAAAAAGAAATTTTAAAAATCAAAGAAAATACTCCAAAAGAGTCCCATAATGAGTCCACTGCAACAAAGCCACAAGAGATAACATTTTTAAAATTCAAGTTTTCATTGAAAGCCTAGAAACTAAGGAAAACTTTTCAGACATAAATTTTATTTACTATAAAAATGTCATGTCTCATGACTACTCCTGAAACTGCATCAAAGGAAAGGCCACATCACTAGACTGTATTATCAGCAATTTTTATGTAGCACAGAAACGGTGAAATATAAGAAGAAAGTAGTTAATTCACTTTCACTTCTTCATCACATGAGAAAGCTGTTAATACAGAAGCTGTCACTCCTAATTCAAGTTCATTCCTAATTCAAGTATTACTGCCACAATAAGGAAAACAATACAGACATTTTACAGGAAAAATTTCTCCAAAACCGGATAATTAAAATTAGAAACCTTCTCCACAGATACATGATAAGAAACCTGAACCTGGCAAGGTCCAGACCTCAGAGTGGAGCAAGTGCAGTGAGCAGGGGAAAAGTAAACTTCCTTTGTAAGAGAAGAGTAAAAGGGGTTGGTTTGTTTAACTAACAAAACAAAGGTCAAGAGGGATGTGGTTGCTCTCTCTAAGGCAGTCAAAGAAAGTTACAAAGGAAGAAAGCCAATGCTAACACAACAATAAATGAGCACATAAATGCAAGCAAGAAGAAAACTAGAACAGTTTTTCACCATCGTAGCTGGCAATTTCTGGAGCCTTACATTAGCAGAGATAAGCAACGCCACTACTCCAAAGACAGAACATGGCTGGCTGCACCAGCTTGGAGCTAAGCATGGCATTTCAAGAAGTCCAGCTCTGACATTACGAAGTTTTTGTAAGCATGATGAAATGAATAAACAGATGAGAGTAAACGAGACAAAGAGAGACTGATGGGATTAAGTGACGAGATTAGTTTACGAAAGAAACACAACATGAAGAAGCCACATAGCAATATCTGGGTCCAAATACTGCATCTGTTGTGTTGAGGGCAAAATTGCATCTGTAATAAAATCAGCAAACAAGGTGGGATTCAATTCCAGAAACACAGACTGAGATCCAGGGAAATTACAACTCAAATCTGATGCTACTGAGAACATCAATAAACTCACTTATTTAAAGTTTTAAAGTCTCAAGAAGTTAGGGGAATAAAGATTAACAGCTCAAAACAGTACAGATTGTTCCATACACAACATCCATAGAGCATGTAACAATAGCTTGACTATCAGACAAGTTTTGATGGGGTTTTCTCCCTTACCTCCATTCCCAAATATAAGAAGAGTTAACAGTACTCTTGCAGCAGCTCACTATTAGTCAAGAAGAAAAATAATTTTCAATATCTAAAAATTTTCCATTGCCAGGCTTGTTCAGTAATTGTTAACAATAATGTAACATTTTACCCCTTAACTGACAAAAATGAAGCTGTTAGTTACATTAGCTGAATGAAGGAAATCAAAGATCTGCACTGGAAGGCTTTTAACAAATGCATTAGATTGTAGTGCAGCACTTCAGACAGAGTACAAGAAATCCAGTCTATATAAATGTATGTGGTCTTGTATATTCAGTATATAAGTATTTATGCTCTTGTTTCTTCACAAGAATGAATGGATACCATAAAAGACATTTTAGGGAGGAACTGCAGTGTGCAAAGGAAGCAAAACAAACAACCCCTCAGTGAAAGTAAAGCAGTGAAATGGCAGCATATTTAAAGAATAACACATGAAAAAGTTATCATCGTCATCATATACACTAATACAGAAAAGCCAAGTCAACATAGTAAGTAAAGTAATATTTAAAAACTTTAGGCTATGATTAATAAGTACAAATTTAAAGTGTTATTTCTGTAAGTTATCCTTTTTTTTTTTTTTTTTAATTATCTATATTGCCCTTTATTGTAAAGGCAAAATTAAGGGAGGAAAAGAGGATGAAAGTAAGTTGGGAACGATTTAAGTACAGACACTGACACCCAGCAAAAAGAAACTACAAGCATAAGAGGAAATAAATAACAACAACTCAAGCAAACAAAAAAATTACCCTGTAAAAACAAAAGGAGAAATAAAAACAAATTGCAATTCTATTTTTTTCAGATATTGCAGCATTTAATGATCAATTAAATGATGAGAGGATTCTGACCAGTGGTTACCGCATAAAGGTACAAGCTCTGCGTTTATGAAACATTTCTCTTGGTTGAGAAACTGCTTTGTCTCTAACAAAAATACCAGGTTTCCCCAGCTTTGCCACGTGCATGTATGAAAAGAGTAAAAACAAAACGAAAAATCTGTTTATGCAATAATAGAGAAAGTTTTAGTAGCAGAGTACAGACAGAGCACCATCACAGCAGAGCACAATCACAGCAGAGCACAGCCTCAGAACTGGGCAGTTTCCTATGTACATTTAAATGTTTCCTTTCACATTCTCCAGATATTCTTTGACTTATTATATCTTCAGATTTAAAACCATGTATATATATATATATGTATATATATATATACACATGACCTGATATTTTCCAAGAAGTAAAAAGGTGGATTAAAATTAAATTTCAAAGAAAAGCTATGATATATCTATGCTTTTCTTTTTAAAATGCATTCTACTGAGTAGAGTACTTTAAATAGTCTTGTTTTATTTTGCTTAGATTATGAAATCTTTATTTAGCAAGAAAGTACTTTAAAAAGCAGTTTCAGTTTCCTGTATGTTGAGTAATATCATATAGATATAACCACAGCACCATGATCTTGATTTCTTCAGCTGCATGAGCAAATAAACCAGTAAACCTATGTATTAGCTAATTCATAATTTACATGAAGAGTGGACATTTTCTTTTCTTTTAAATCAACATATCAGAAATCACAAATTTGTGAATCTTTGTCTCATAGTCAGTTTTAAGCTTCTACATTTTGCAAAAAATTTTTTTTCTTGTTTGTTATTACATGAATTTATGCTATCAGTCTGTAAACTATCCTTAAAAATTTCTCAAAGAATGAAAATCACAAAGAAAATAAATTAATATCCTTTAGTTCTTATTCAGGTAAGACACTGTGACTGAGGTCATACATCATACAGATTTATCCACAAGAGGGCAGATTTCTGGTTTCTGTCGCAGAGCTACAGTTTTATACAATGACAATAAGTTTCCAGAACTAAATGCTTTCAAAAATACTTCAAAAAACATACTATAGAAGGAGATACAGCTGACAAAACATAATCTAATATTTTAGTGTCTGGGATGGGGCAAGCATACACATTTACAACACAAAGCATTTAAAGCTAATTCAATCTCAGGAAAAGTCAGCATTGGAAATGAAGAGTGAACATTAATTAATCAGTTGCCTGATCCAGCTGTCTAAGGTTAAAATAGTAACACAAGAAAACATGAAACTACTGTATATTTATTTAAGCTGACAGCCAAATAGGTGGCTGCAGCATATGGGGAGGTAAGGAAAAGGGGGGATGCAAGCAGGGAAGAGCGTGTGTGTCTGTGTGCGTGTGTGTGTGTGTGCACTAGTGAAATATGTATGTTTCATTCATAAAGTGATCAGGCAGCAGAAACAGCGATGCTGACAAAACAAGTGAAAAATGAAGAAATCTGAGATAAGTATTACCTAGTACAACTTCTAAACCAGTATTGGCATAATGTGTTTTTCTACAGTAGGTGCTCAAATCATCACAAACCACAAACACTGTAAGAAAAAAAAACCTTAGCAAAAAAGTACTACCCTGTACAATTGTAAGTTGCTTATCAGTATAAAGCAATCTTAAGGAAAAAAAATTAAAGCAGCTGGCTTCTTAATCTGTAACTACTACCACATTCCTTTGGTCTCTGCTGTTCTAATTTGATAAACAATGACACTGATGTCTCTCCTGACCATGTGATACCAGTGCAGTGACACCACAGTACACAAAAAGAGAAATCAAAGTACAAGCAGTAGAAGCACAGACAGAATGAGATTGGTCTGTGGATTCAGCGAAACACACTCTCTAATCCAGGAGCACATGTATTCCTACCAGGGTAAGCATCAGTTACGCTCTGCACCTGTAGTAAGTCCTCCTGGAGGACGAAAGAAAGAGAGTTGACACAATCAGACCATGCCCAAATTCAGATCCAGCCATTTGCAAAGAACAAATGCCTGTAGGTAATACGCAGCTTCCCTGATCTGTGGGACAGTGGGACTGAGTGCACCCATGGCAAGTTTGCCAAGAACTCTGAGCCGTGTGATGCAGTGCCACGCTGCAGGGAAGGGGTGTCATCCAGAAGGACCTGGACAGGCTTGAGAAGCGGGACTGTGCAAACCTTGTGGAGCAGTCACAACTCTAACCACGACTGAGAAACAAACATAAAGGGAGAACATCAACCTACTTCAGTCGCTCATACATTTATTTCTCATCTGCATATTCCACATGCAGTTTCTACTCCAATTAAGAAGGTAAAGCTCTTTTGAGTGAGCACAGCCCTTGTGCTTGCTTAGGCACATATGCAGTGGCTGATATTAGATACAGTCCACTTAACTGGAAGAAAATAGCTAAGGGATGTATAGAAGAGCAAAAGCAAACCAAAGAGTTAATTTAAGTCAGGTCTGCCAAATGGAGAATACTTTAGATTACAATATCCATCTTCATTAATAAAATAGTTGTGACAGGTATTAGGGAGGAAGTAGCAGCTTGGTTTTTTTCAGCTTTCGGGAATGTCTCATGTTAACTGTTGGTAGTGCTGCCCTTTACCAAACACAGTAGTGTACTGACTTTTACTTGTATTTTAAAGACTTTTTGATCTTTTATTAGTCTGGAACTTAACCAGACTAAAAGTCTAGTGATTAAACACTGAACCAAAATGTACTTAATATAGTAGTCTCTTCCAATTTTTAATCTTGCCTTTCTGCTCGTGAACTCTCTCAGATTCTTCATTACCTTTACAAAAGTGGTAGGAAATTAGCCTCTTGAGGCAGCAGTTGATTTTCCACAAGTCTTCATGACACACAATTTTTTCCCTCTTTTTGACTTTGAAAATTAATTAAAATCCCTCCAAACTTCTTCAATACACACCAAAAAAACAAATGCATCAGTATACCATTTCTTTAGTAATCCATAATAAACACCAATGTAAAATTCTATATAAAAAGATTTAGTGAATTGCATTTCAAAAACACATCACTACCCCTTCATGTTGGAATTGATATTGATCAGTGACATGCTATTTCATTTGTCCCAGTATTCACCTTGTTGCCTGTTTTTCAATTTTAATGTCTCCCATATACAAGAGAGATGCTATATAGCACTGCAGGGAGTTAAGAAGCTTCTCTTCTGAATAGCTGTATTACTTCCCCTCATCCTCTCAACACAATGAAGCAATTCCTCCATGCAGAGGCTCTCAACTAGACCTCTGTAACATATCCAGTTTCCCCCTCTCATATCAAATCCACTCCCACACGACTCAGCTGCTGGATGAAGAGAGACAGCACACGCTGCAGCCTCTTTGTCAATGGGAACACAAGAATCTCTATTCAACAACCATTTTTCACAAATTAAACTGTCTTGACACTTCCAGTCCTTGTAAATGATAACTGAAATTTACTGATGCTTTCCAAAACTATTAGGTTAAGGGACTTATAGATAAAGAAATGACTAGTGATCAATAGGTATAAAATTATTAAATTAATCAGTGTTTTTAGTGACTGTGTGTAGAAATACAGAGAGTTTTGGTTATACTATCCTGCTGTACACATTTGTACAACTATGACAATGAAATTCTTTTTCTAATTTTATAGACTTTAGTGACTGTGTGTAGAAACACAAAGAGTTTACGTGATACTATCCTGCTGTACACATTTGTACAATTACGGTAATGTAATTATTTTTGCAATTTTATAGAATCAGTACTGAAAATTTGTTCTGTTTGGTTCCTTTTACACAAGGTATTATGCATTGTTTATGCAACACACAGGCAGATATACTCTCTAAAGGAAAGTATGCTGACATTTAAGAGACCAAACCCCTAAATAATCAATAAAATTTACCATTTTAATTAAGACAACTAATCTTTCAAAAACATACTGCTTCAAAAGTTTGAATACAAGAGCATTCACAGGAGTGCTTAACTGCAGTGTTAGTGTCTGATATATACAGTAACTGAATAAAGACTTCAAGAGATTAAATTTTTCATATATTTGATAGCTGATTCTAGTTAATGTATGTGTTCTAAAATTGAGAATTACATAAGCCTTTTGAACATATACCATCCAACCTAGCAATGCTAAAATGTAGAGCTCCATGGCTTTGTGACTACAATTAGCGTCTGGATTCCCTAACATTTTCCTTTACAGCATTTAAAAAATTATCCTCCTATCCTATTTAGCTACAATTCCTATTAACATTATAAACGAAGTTATAAATAAGCCTGTAAAACAGTATCACTAATCAGCCAAGACAGTCCTTTTTCCCAATTCCACACACATTCTGGTTAGCTAAACTCCTGAAGTACAATGAGTTCAAAGACATGGCACAGAAAACAAATGGAGAATAGAGTTGGGGAAAAAAAAATCAAACACATTAAAAAAGTTATTAAAAAAACGTGAAGTATAGTGCATGCAATATCTAGATGTATTTTGTTGGAATAACTGTTAATGAACTACGTTCAAATGAAGACCAGCTTACCATGAGCAATTTGGCCTAGACAGTAACAATCTGGAATCTCTCAACAGCTAGGAAAAATACTATTCCGGTGTTTGGTCCTTGTAGGTCAGGGAATGGATTCACAGTGGTACCTACGGAAGTGCCCCATGCAATTCTGAACTACTGCTGCTGCTGCTGGCTCTCCTACAGCTGCAGCAAAAACACAACAGATGTTTCTTAAGCTCACAAACTCTACTGAAAAGAGGGATGTATTTCCAAAAAAAAAATTCCTCCAAAGTGGTGTCACTTTACCTTACTGACCATTTTCCACATCTTACTCTTGGTAGCCCACAGATTTTACAAATCTACAAACCAAAATTACACAGGAATTGCACCAAGTAATTAGCAAAGCTGCTCACAGCCTAAAGCAAGCTCACAGCTTCCATCAAGGTTAAGTTTTGTTACTTTCACAGTTTTCAAACTTACCACTGTCAGAGCATAAACAACCATTCAGTCAAGAACAATTAGATGAAATTATGTTGGTCATGCACAAAAAAAGCTTGGGGATTTTTATCGTGTGGCCTGTCCACTTTAAACATTTTCAGTTCACCTTCACCGGGTACTGCAGCAATACAAAGTAACATAGAATAGCTGTCAAGAGTGAAAACATATTTGTAGAAGTCATATTTTAGAGCAAAACAAAAGGTAATTATTTATGTGGATAGGAATGCCATGACCCAGTCAGTATAAAACAAGTTCAGTGCAGCACAATACTTTGAAGAAAATCTCCTTTTCATAGAAATTCCCTAAAACATGCATCTGATTTTTTTCTTTAACAAATTGAACTAACTGAAACCAGTTTGGAAATTTTCTTCATACTTGAGTAGAGCTCACTCTATACAACTTAATTTTACAGCAAAATACAAAAAACTGAATATAAGCTACTAATTCTGAAACTGAATATAAACTCAAATGTTTAATGTAGCTCAACTAAACCACTTTAAATTAATTCCTCCTGTTAACTTGCATTAAAAACTTTAAATAATGTCATGATAGACAAGAATTGAGTCATGTCTTTCTTACTAATTATTTGAACAAAGCAATACATTTTGAAATAGTTCAGCTGAACACAAATAATACACCTGCAAAACCAGCTTCACGTTTGTTTTTTCCAGAAACAAGAACAATTTTAAGTTACACATTGTAAATTTCCTATCAGAACTTCTGGTACAAATTTATCAACCACAACAAAGGTGTGTAGACATAGAAAACAGAAGATTAGCTATGACATTTCAATACTGAAGTGTTGTCCATCTAGTAGATTTTATTTTCACTTTAATCATAAACTGTGACTCAAAGAGCTGAGAATTGAGGAATGGTGCAAAAAATTTAACTTCATTTGAAGACTTCTTTGAAGAACACAGAACATGGCCTGTCTGTGACGGCTACCTCCTCATTTCATAACAATCCCACAATATACAAGGTTGGAAGAGACAACGCCAAAGAGCTTTCTGAACAGGCCATGAAACCAAGCAAGCAAGTTATCTTTTGCTGACCTTTTTCCCACATCCAAAATAGATGTTTTTAAATTTAATGTCTTTGTACTCTAGTGTGGTTTTGTTCTGTTCCTTTAGGTCTATGTTTCATCATCTGTTTTACAGAATTCCCAAGGATAAGGCTGAGTCACAGAGATTCAGAACTGCAACTCAGTTGCTCAGACAGGTGGATATGCAGACACGGCTGCACAGTTATAGAGACCAGGGAGGTAGATGGAAAAATAAGTTGAGATAAATCTAAGCAGTAACTACAACTGGGATTCCCATTCTGTTACGAAATTTGGCTTCTGCTGATGCAGAGAACAGCACAAAGACAAATAACTAAAATGGAAGACATATACACTTCCCAAAACAATAAGAACACTTGAAAACAACATCTAGCTGACTGAAGGCACAATACACAAACTTACTGTTCCCTGACCCGTCTTTCTCCGGCTCCAAATGCTTGTCACTTATCTCAGTCCACAATTAATCCCATTACTGCATAAAAAACAATCTGCCCATGCAGATATTTCTCTAAAGCTCTCCTTTTCAGTATGCAACACACAGAACAGCAGAAAACAAGTCACTTTAAATTTAACAGGTCTGCAAACTGCCATCACCTCTACAGCTCAATAATGCCTTTCAGTACCAAAGAGGTAAACAGTTCATGACAACAAGTATCAAAGACATTGAACACACATTTGTTTCCCCTTCTTTGTTCCCCCCTACTCCTTACCCTTCAAAGGAGAAGGAAGGAATAGAGAACTACTACTCTGTTTATGCATCCAGGAATAGTTATCTCACCACATTTTTCCCACCAAAAACACAGAATGCTGAAGGAAGTGACCTCTGGAGGATATCTCATTCCATCTCCCACTCAAGCAGGGACACCATGATGTCCAGAAAATTGGAGGCAGGGAGAGAGATAAACCCTCCCAATTAAAAAAAAAATCCATGGACTCAAATTGACTATGCACTTTATTTTCTTTGGCTGTAATCTTTATTAAAGCCGACACAGAAGTACCTGATTTGCTCTATTAAAAAAAAATACAAAGAAAATTCAACCATTGAGACCACATATTTTATTAGACTTAGGAAAAAAGATATTTGCAAAGGGTAAAAAATCCAGAGAGCAACATTATATTAGCAAAATTAGTATTTTCAATGAGTGCAGGATACTCTCAGTTTGAGCTCCTACTCTAGTAGATATTTTATCATTTTAATTTTTAGAGCAAGCAGTGAATTTTATATTACAAAGGTCCCAAGGAAAGTAACATTTCTAATCTTGACAGTGAGTGCAATGAAACAAAAACGTCTCCTGAAGTTCTCATTAGCCTCTATCTTTAGACCAAGTAAGTTTCGATTAACCACGTAACCATACACCAAAAGTATATACAGCTAGAAAAGGTCACTACAAGATAAAAGGGCATCAGTAATTGAGAAGTTGAACCAAATAACACAAAGAGTTAAGTCTAGATTAGTTTATTTTCCACAACTATTCCATATTGTAGTTTTTACTTTTGGCTTTTAATTCTACTCATGCATTACTTTGATGGATGCAGAAAGTAAGTTACTTGCTTGAACATAGCTAGCCTGCACAGTAAATAGTAATTTTTTTTTAGATCCCTTTTACTGTAAATAAGAATAACAAATAAAAAAACAAACCAAACACAAACCAACAGAGACTTTTCAAAAGCATCTTGCAAAAAAGAAATTAGTACCCCAACATCTCCAATAGGAAGGGGCTCTTTAAACAAAATTAGAAATATCTATAACGACAGAAACTTTTTTCCTACATGATTAGTGGATGCAATGAAGTCTTTTCTATTCTTCTCAATTCACAGATTCATGGGACTGTAGAAAACTCAGCTTTCAGCTTTAAGTGCTTTTCAATATGAGCCACAGGCCTTCTAATCTTCCTTTGACAAATATGAAGAACTTTGGTTAAACAAGTGTTCCACAACCAGATGAAGAAGTTGAAAGAGAAACACATCCAAGTATCTAATTTTTCTATTTGCCTAATCAGGGTGCAGCTACAGTTTAGATTTCTCCTTAAGAGAAGGCTTTATTGCTTAAGAGAAGCAATGGTTCTCTTAAATTACCAAATATGATGCCTTCCAACTGCAGAATTAACCATAATTCACACTCAGCATACAGACTCACAAACAAAATGTTTGCTCCCCAAGCCTTGAAGGAACAACATATTCTGGCAAATTGCTCAATTCTTCCCAATTCCCTTCATATCTGATCTGACCCACCTGAAACTACTTTTGCAGGTTTCAAAGCAACAGTCCTAGCCTTTGCAACTGTGATAGAAAATACCTGGCTAACACAATGACCATATCCCTCAATTTAATGCAGTCTTCCAGCATGATTTTGCAACCCAGTACAATCTCCCAAGGGAATTATTGCTAATTAGCACACAAAATTTAACAGTATATTATCCAGAGTTTGAATGATTGATGCTGAATATTGCCTGCCAAGTTAATACAAAAAAAACCAAACAAAAAGACCCCAAACAAATCAACCAACCAACCAACCCAGGCAAACAATCCACCTTTAAGGTATTGGTTCTTAGAAATGCCTTTACTAGACCTCGTTCCTCTTGGAGAAATGGAAGCCCTTCAGAATCACCCCTCAGCAGAAATTTCACAACTAAATGTAAAAAGGACTGGAAGTGCCAGAGCTCTCAAGCTGATTCCAAGTTTCTCAGCTCGGAGGGCAATTTTGGTATTTAGCCTTCCTAAACCAGACAAAAACTCTAATAAAAATGCTATTTCAATGTCCAGAATATTATGTGAGACAAATGATCTTAGAAAGATGTAAGCAGGCAGTCACTCCCGTAACATTTTCAGTAAGTTTGTCTACCTCTTTTGAAGTAAACTTACTTAGAAAGCTCTCATGCTTATTAACACATGGGAAAAAAGGGTTTCAACTATTAAATGAAAGTTGAGTAACATGAAGGATGAGTATAATCTATGATACACACAAATCCTATTGGAAAAAAATTTGAGATAATAATTTGAGGAAACTGGAAAGATTCACTCTACATATCTCTAAAGTGATAATTCTCTCTGTAGTAAAAAGAGCATAGTTCCTTTCGGAAATTATGTAGGGGACTCAGACTACATTTTTCTTTCCTAATCATGAATGACAATGCCTACTTACTCAGCAAGTACAAAAATAAGAGTATAGCTAGCCACTTACGAAGTAGAGTTTTTTATCAACTGTTAATAACTTGAGAGGGGGCCCATGCAAACCTCATGTGGTTCAACAAGACCAAGTGCAAGGAACTTGTGTAAGGGCAATCCCAAGTACACACGCAGGAAGGACTGCAGGTGCTGGTGGATGAAAATATGGACATGAGCTGTCAACATGAGCTCTGAGCCCAGAAAGCCAAATGTGCTGGGTTGCAACCAGAGGAGTGTGCGCTTCAGGGGAAGGAGGGGATTCTGCCATCCTGCTCCACTGTTGAGACCCATCTGGAGCACTGCATCCAGCTCAGGGGTCCCCAATACATGAATGACATGGACCTGCCAGAACAAGTCCATAGAAGGCCACCAAGAGGCTCAGAAGCTGGAGCAGCTCTGCTATGAAAACAGGCTTGAGAGAGTTGGGGCTCTCCAGCCTGGAGAAGAGAAGGCTCTGCAAAGACCATACCACCTTCTAGAACCCTGAGGGAGTCTACAAGAAAGTTGTCCATAATACAGGGACAGCCATGCTCAGGTATGCTTCCTTTGCTCTACACAGGGAAGCAACAATGTAAACTTCATCAAGACAGTGAAGCCACATATAGAAAACCACACAGTGAGCAGAACACCTCTCTACAGAAGCTTACCATAAAAATGAGAGGATAAGTGTCTAAAGCTAGAAGGAAAGATAAACTACTATTTTAGTTTACAATGTCCCTATTTATTCCATCTAAAACAGGGACTTTGATTAATCTGAGTATATATTTGGTTGGTGAACTAGTTCAGTTTCTCAGATACTTTACAAAATCATACCAGTACTTGACAGAAAAAGAAACAAAAAAGGGGCAAAAAAATAAATTGGGGGAAAAACCCACTAGTATGTTTTCCCACAGAAAGCTGTAATTTGATAAAAACTGATCACCAATGGTTTAGAAAATAAAATTGCTTACTTTAACAGCACATTGCTTATACTGGAAAATAACAAAATCAAAGTTCAAAAACATTGCAGAAAAAGGCAAAGACTTCTGCAACATGCATGAGATCTCAGGATTTAGACCGCCAAAATTCAAACAACACAGAAAGCATTGTGAAACAAACGCAAAAATCTAAAACCATATACACTGAAAAGGATAAAGAATCTAATTATATTGACCCAGGTATAATAAAGTGCCTTTCAAAGAGAAGCATTCCTCAGAATGTATTTCATTTTACAAATTACAAATTAAGTTACGAATTTAAAATTACATTGACTTGTATCAGCTTATATATATACAATTTATAACTGCAGATAAGCGAAACTACTCCAGTAATTCTGGCTGGGCATACCAAGCATTTTAAAGTTTCAGGGTAATATTACTGAATCATGATCATCCTCCTCCTCCTCTGAACACTGAAACAGAATTACTAAAAATCATGAACAGCCAGGATCTCAGTGTAAGATTTCTTCTGAGATGAAAAATGGTTTATCAGTGTTTCTGTGTAACTAAAATCTTGTCTTTTCAAACCTCTGTGAAACAGACGAGAAATATTTTTTTCCCAATTAATTGATTTAAATTTCCCACCAAAACGCCAATTGATTCAGTATCTCACTTCATGAAGAATGCCTTCTAAGAGGGAAATTGTCTCCTCTGATCTAACACTGATCAACAAATAGTAAAGCTTCATTCTACATCTTTCACTTGTCAATTATCTAGAGATTAACAAAATATTAAATTCTTCCATCTTCTGGAGAGATGATTGCCAGGAAATATGCTTTATTGAAAGCCTATCCTATACATCACAGCATTGGCTTCTTCTCTGGTTATTGGTAAAGCCATCAGATAAAGTTCAAATAGGTAAATTCAGATAACCATTTTATGACATTATAAAAAATAAGAAAAGCTTGTATCTATCAAGTAGTCAAGGCAAGAACTATGCATTATCCCATGACACTTATTTACACACTTCCTGTGGGTTTTTACGTGGAGTTCTACCTCAGAAAGCTAAACAAACACTGACGCTTGCAAAACTGAAGCATATGATCGTTATGCTGCAGTAAAGTTTGGCTTTGCCAGTTTGATTTGGGTTTAGGGGTGAGTTTTGGGTGTAGTTTAGTTGTCTGATTTTTTAAATCTAACTACTTAATAATTCAAGACTCAGTTTTAAATGTTGGCTGCAGGATTTCTGGATGCAAGGAATTACACTGTCAACTACTGGAATGCTGCTTTCCATTACCTGTACAGTTACTGGCATACATTTACATACTCTTTTAGCTCTGGACACAACTGAATATTTTACAAATTTTTAACATTGTTCAGCAAAATTCAGCACAATTTATAAGAAACTGTAGAGCTGTAACCAGTTGGTCAGCTGGTTACTGACCAGTAGCAGCACAGACTGCTAATTTTACATTTTCCTTTTTCAGATTACTGACAACTAAACAAATAATAGCTGAACTTTCAAACTCCATAATACTGGTTTTCTCCTTTGTCCCGGTAAGTTCCTGCAGTCATTGCAGAAATTTGCAGAGTCCTGGAACAAGCTCCCTAGGGCAGTGGTCCCAGCTCCAAGCCAAACAGAGCTCAAGAAGTGTTTGGACAATGCTCTTAGGCACATGGTGTGACTCTGGGATGGCGGTGCAGGACCAGGAGCTGGACTCAACTCAGTATATTCTACGACTCTATGATTTCAAATTCTGCTTTGCATGACAAATAAACCACATTTGAACTACAGATTGCACTGACAATAATGACAATGATGAGGACCTATCAATGATTCTCGAAGCTTTTGGACATGAGGAAAGTCACTGTTGGAGAATCCACAGTTTTATGTCACCTCCTGCTCCTTAAAGTCACCTGTGGTACTTCCACACTGCAACAGTCAACACACCTTTCAATTTCCACCTTACAAATCCCCTAAAACTCATCAATCTATATGCTGGGAAGTATTTGAGAACATTATGAGAACCTGAAGCACTTGATTTTTCCAGTAAACAGTACACAGAATAGGAGAGAAAGGTAGGCAAGTCATAGTTATGAGTGATTTTATTCTGAGACAACATGGCTGGGAAGAACTAATTAAAACTTACGCCACATTTGGCCAAGACAACCTTCATGAAGCCTATCATGGCAATCTGTGCTTCTGTATCAGATCCAGCTGACTGGATGCAGAAACAGAAGTTTCAGAATCAACCGTGGTTTTTTTTCTATAGGAAATTAAGCTAAGGAATTGCACAGCACTTACAATCTTAAGAAACTTATCTTCATAGATAGGGAAATATTACAGAAAGTGACATGTGATAGCAAATTGAACAGACTAGCAACTTAACTCAGAAGTGGTTTATAAAATCCCTGATTCAATAGAACAAGGATTATGAAATGCTGTTTCAATTTAGTAGTCATGGAATGAAGGTAGCATAAACAGTAGCAACTTAGAATACTAAAGTAATATAATCAAAGTCTCACCTACATGTATTTATTTGCAGCTTTACTTCACTGATACATTTGAATCTGCTTGTTCAAATCTAAATTTTTCAAATGTAGAAATTCTGTCTGGTTTCACATGAATTTTGTAAATCTCAAGAACTGTAAATATTAAACTTCCTGTAACTGCCAAACTTTAAAGTTTTTCTTCCAAAGTATTTTCAAATGATTTGCAGTTAATTAAAAAACTTAAGGGGAAGAGAGCACAACAGAATCAGCACTCTGAAAGTTTTCATTCTTTTTCAACTATGAGGGACAGAAATTGCATACTGGTGACTACAAGTTCTAAAATTTCCATTATATTAACACCTAGTAAAGAACAATGATACAGCCAAGTATCATTATGTTGTTCACTCTGTTTACTATGTTCTTCGGATAGGGAATTCACACTGTATTTTCTCCTCAGCTAAGAATTGCTGACCTTGTTAGGTAAAGAAGGGAAGATTTCTCACCATGTCCATTACCATTGTTTACAAGGCTGAAGTTCAAGGTGTAGGTTAAACTCTGTGGACAAAATAATACATGTTTCTCTGTTCTAATCAACCCATTCTTTAGCTCCAAGCATATGGACTGAAACCATTCTTAAGATTTATCAAACATGGTCATTCATAAACAGAAGTCCCATCTGAGTATGCACAAAAATAGAGCAAAACTATTTTAAAGTAGAAATGAAACAGTCAAGTTAGTTATTTTGAAACAAAGAAATGTACTTCAGCCACAGATATAGTTTTGGTAAAGAGACTGTGATACAATATGCATTTAGAAAGTAAGCTCTCCAAAACAGGGTCTTAACTATGGGATTTTTTTGGGAATCACATAGTCCAATGCCATTCTCTTACCTCCTATAAAATCTAAAGTTCTCTTACCTATAAAAAAATAACTTCTATAGCAGCATTGACTCATTGTACTCATTTCAAAAGAAGGAATGTTTAGTGCAAGTGCATTTGTTATTTAAGTGTCCACCTTCAAATGCAGCATTAAATCAGATTCTTCCTTTCAAACACACCACTTCATTGGTCCTGCATTACAGTTGCATAAATCCCTCAATGGAAATAGCACCACACTGTAAATGTTTGTTTCATTTCCACCTTAAGATACTCAGAAATCTTAATCTTATTAGCACCAGCAGAATTATGCATGAATAGTAAGTTCCAGCGGAGTGAAGCGAGTAGGACAAATTAATCTCACCTACTAGTAGTACCAATGACTCTCCATTCCCAACAGAAAAAAAAACCCAAAAAACCTCACTAAAGAAGTGAACAGAAATTTTAGGTATTAATGTAAAAATTCAATATGCATTTAGAAGGCAACCTGAATAAATTAGATATTAAGTTCCCATTCAAAGACAGCAATAGTCTAAAACTACCAGTAATTCCATTACTCTGAATATGGCTAAACATACTAGTCCCATAATATGATATTCAGTTTCTTGTTTTGTTGGATTTTTTTTTGTTAGATTGTATATTTTTATATTAGAAACAATTTTCTCACACTGTTTTCTTAAGAAGTAAGGAATTCCCTGATCATGCAGTCTGAGCATTATCATTTACATCATATAATGTCTTCAAGCATTTTGCAATTTCATAAACATTTTGCCTTCATCATTTTTACTGGAAGGTAATTCCAGTATCTCATGCATTTGCATTCTAGAGCTTTACATAAATTTCCAGATGGAAATTATTCACTGCTACTTTATGTTGCATCTTCTTGGCTGGTAGCTCCTCTCCTTTCCAACTGTGAATCCTTCCAGGAAATTTAGGGCTCATTTGTATCATCCCTCTCAAGCCCCCAAAGACAGGGCTGTAGAAGCAAAATATAGTACTGACAAACTTAACAGCAGGAGAATGACTTTTAAAGAAAAAACCAACATCAAAAACCACAAAAAAAACCCCAAAACATGGTCCCAAGCTCAGAAATGAAACGAGAGAAAAAAGGCTTGGGAATTTCTGCATTATTAGGTCAAATATTAAGAGTACCACTTGTAAACACTCTGAGCTAGTTGGACACGAGCCAGCTGTAGTCCAGAAGTCATGTAAACAAATTAGTTCTAATTAGTTTAAATTAGTTTAGCTGCACTGTAATGCATGCCGAGACCCCGCTGTTACAAAAATAAGTTTTTGCATAAAATAAATTCTCCCAACATTCTTACTGTCCTCTATACCTGATACCATCATACCTGTTTATTTTCCTGAGCCCAAAAGAATCACACACCAATACATTGCATGTCAAGGCATGTACTCTGATACTTTCTACAAAGACATACCTGTTCTAATAGATTAAAAAACTGCATATGCTTTTTAACAGTCTCATTTTGCTGATGACTAAGTATTTTCTAATAACTTTAATATACACAGATCTTATGCTTCCCCTGACATATCATGTGGAAAAGCTGTCTGTTTACAGCATAAATTCTAGTAATAAATCTTTAAATGTACCAACATTTTGCACTTGAATTTTATCCTACCTCTATTTCTGCAGCTCCTAAGGTCATCAAATGTTTAACAAGTCTCTATTTTATAAAGCTTACGGATTCATCATTCAAAACTCTCATTTCCTTATAAACATTTTTTAATGTCTAACACTGCTTAACATTACAGTGCATTCCTTCTTGCACTAACCTAAAAATTAGATTCTTAACTGGCATATAACTTTTCAGTAGCTAAAATAAAGTATGCTATTTAGAAAACATTAAATTATATTATTTAAATATCACTACTGTGAAAGAACATTGAGTTGAAGACATAACAGTAGTTTCCATCTACAAAAAAATCTACATCCATAGGAACTGGAAATAAAGGAAAAAAATATTAGGAAGAAACAGAGCTTCTAATTATGATTGCTTTGAGTAACACCCAGCAAGAAGCACCTCTAGATAAATTACTTCAGTACAACGATTCCCACTCTTTCTTTCATCATTTAAACATAGAATTTCAAGAACTGGACATGCAATTACAGTAAATCAGATCAAGAAGTTTGAAATTACATTTTAAAAGCTACCTTTTAGATAAACATCTTTATCTAACTGAAATACCTAATTCCATCAAATCCATGAGAGGTACCATGTAACATCCCAGACAGGCGAGTAACTTCCAAATGTGCTTAAATGAAACTTTGTATTCACACTTGGATTATCTTGAATACATCATCTAAGTAAGATTGAACTGGACCAGTATTTCAATGAAGCTTTCTCTCGATAACTGCTGTTACTACCAAGTATAGACAATGATTCTAAACAGAAGTTGGCACAAAATCAACTTATTTACTGTAAGAGGGACATCTGGACCAACCCTTTGCTCAAAGTAAGAGCAATCTCAAAGTTATGTCAGGTTGCTAAGGGCCATCCCAGTGAAAATCTGCTTTCAAGAATGGGGATTCACTGTGAATTTTCCCCAGTTAAAACCAGACAGAACTCCCTTATTGCAACAGCAGCTGTTGCTTCTTTTGTTTTGCCCCTCAGAGGAGTCTGCCTTGCCTTCTACGTAAATGATCATTATTAGACAGGTTAAAGAGAGCATTTCAATCCCTCTCTTAGCTTTCTCTTCACCACAGCAACCAAACCTCAGATTTTCCTCCTATATTTCATGCTTCAGCCCCCTAACCATCTCAGTAGCCCTCTGTCACACTTGCTCCACTTGGTCATCTCTTTTTTAGCTGATTGTGTCATTTACATTCTGTTTTCAGACTGATTTTGTCTTCATGTCCCACAGTGTAATTCGTTGTTACAACTGTCATCATGGTCTTTTGAGCCCAACTTTTTGTCTTCTGTCTTCCACCAGCTTCCATATCTACCCCACAATGTTACAGCTGCAAGATTTTGCAGTTTTTCCCATATCACTTACATGCTTTGTCTCACATCACAGTTCATTCCATCTCCTCCACACTGTCAATAAGGCTAGCCTCCTCTATCATCTGCTCCTCTCATACTAATAGTCAAAAGGTTTGAATGCTTTGTTCTGTCTTCCATATACAAAGTAAAATTCCTAGATATATCACAAGTCCTTTGTGTTCTCCACTCTGGTATCTTTTTGAACAATACTCTCCCTAAAAAGCATAGGACACTGGCTGATTATCCTGAGCAAGGTACAGCTTGTATACATGAAGGTTCTGGTTTCATCTGGGGTCGAGTTAACCATGATAACTATTTATATAAACTTGTAAACAAAACTGTTTACCTATTTTACTTACCCACAAATTACCCCATCCTTCCCGAGACTTACTGCAACTTCAGGTTTAGAAGGCAGCCACATAGTGAAGGAAATGAGCTACTGTTTCATCACTTCTGAAAAACTACTTATTTCAGATAAGGATTTGATTGTTTTCCTGATAAATTGCTGAATGAGTTTATATTGCCAATATTCTGGCTTAGGTCTCTTCTTCAGGTTGCTGTGCATCAGCTGAGATATGGCCATTGCTGACTTTCTGCAGCTTTGCAACTCAAATATAGCAAAAGTGCAAACAAGCTTCTGTCAATATACAAAAGCATTATCCTATCACACTTTGACAATGGAAGTTTAGGCCTAGAAACAATGTATTTTATAAATCAGGAATATTTCAGTTTCATCTACTTTTGTATTAGTGTGGCAATTAAAAAAAAAAAGGTATTGTATATTAGAGGCTAGATTAAAGGTGGAAGCTGGAATCTGAATCATTCCAGAATTATTAATATATTTAAAATTTAGACTGTACACAATCTAAAAGAATTTCAATAATTTACTGCACTGTGCACATAAACAAAAAAATGGAGCACCAAATAACATGATCAATTGACAAAAGTTAGTCCTGATAGCCTTCTGTAAATTAACACATCAAGAGACAGGAAGAGTAAATAGGAATTAGCATACAAAACAATAAATGCACGACAATCAGAGAATGGGAGATGCTGCGTGAGAGTAGTAGCACTAAAGGTGCTGACATAAAGCACAGGATAAAGTTCCATGTAACAGCTGAACTGACTGCCACTGAAAGTTACTGCTCTCACAGCACTGTCCAATTCATTATTCATTTCACTGAGAAAGCACAATATAGTAGTACACAAACAGGAGGGTAAGAATGAGATGACCTAATCTTATCCTGAAAGGGGGTAGTCAAGAAAAAAAATCTGAATTTTAATTTTCTAATGCAATTAGGAGCTAAACTGAGAATCAGTAGAAAGGTGCTAACCATTTCTTTATCTCTCTTTGCCTATTTCTGTATATTTCCAACCTCTAAAGAAAAAAAACAAATACAGTTCCCTACTGTTGTAACCAGCAACTCTTCAAAATGCTTTCCTCAAATTCAACTATTTTACTTCTTATTGCTTTTCTTTTCTCTCAATTCTATACACTAGCCAAGTTTCCTTCTATGCTGTCCCCACTAGTTCTTGCAAAGATAAATATTCACTACATAAACACAAAAACCCCCTTGGATTAATCCGACTCCTTTTGCTCCCTCACAACAGCACACTAGCAATATAGTACATCAGTGTCAGTGCTGGTGGAAGCACTGGTGAGTAAAGAACTGAGTAATATTTGAGAACACAGATAGAGTGAATTCTTCTGTCCCATCTATCAATATTTCCAAATTCTTAAATATTAGAGCAATAATTTAAACCTGAGATGTATACCTGAGCCCAGACATATAGGGGCAAAAAACTACAAAGAAAAACAAAACTGAACAAACCCCCTACGTAAAGAAACCCACACAAAGAGAGAAAGGTCATAGCAGCTTTATCATCAACGATGAAAATTACTCTGATGAAAGGACTCTGACCTCCAGCTACTCCCGAGACTATCCTGTGACCCAATGCAGGTAATTTTTTTCACCTGTTTCTACCATCTTATCAAAAGTTGGTCTGTATGGGGAAATTGGTCACTTCAAATATTCAAATCCCAATGTTCAGCACCTGTTCAACACCATAACTGTCCCCATACAGCTGATTAATATATATATATATATATAAAATAAAACCATAAAACCAGATAGTATAACCACATTAAAATGAAAACATATAATAACTAAAACACATCAAGGTCATTGAAGAATTTCTATCATATTGTTTGGGACAATCCATGAAACTTGACCTTACACAACACCACTGCAGCATAACAACCCTGGCAAATTTTCACTGGTACTACTTTAGAAAAAAACACCTAAGACTTAACCAAATCACTACAACTGCAGACTGGAAAGTCAGCAAAATTATCATGGCTTCTATATTTATAGTGTAGAAGAATTACCCATGCTGCTCTCTGGAGAGCCAAACTCTAACTCCACCTGAATTTCATTTGCCGAGTAAACCCTAACAGTGCTTTGAAAGTGGTTTTGGTACTGAAGGTACTGAATAAAGAGACTGAAGACAACTTACAGTTGAGGCCTGAAACTTCTGTGTATATATGTAGATATTTAACCCATCACACAATGTTATACAGAAGAATATATGGCATACTTTCAATTTAATCCTCACTGTTCACTGAAAATGGCTGATTTTATACAGGTTCTTATTTCAGATATTAAAAGCAAAATTTTCTCTAACTTGAAATATATTCTGTGGACAGACTGACCTCGAAACTCCAAATTAAGCATACAGGCCTTCCTTCTAAAGCATAACATCTTCCCTGTAAAACCTCAGGAATATTTTGGCACCAGCTCTAACACTGTCAACTAATCCTCTTCAAAAAGCTTAATGACCCAAGATGATTCAAGACTCACAAACAACAGCACTAGTAAATACTAGAAATTAAGTAGTACTTCAATGAAGGGGCAAGGACAGCCTGCACTTCAATAGCAATATTTCTCAGGAAAATGTATGGATCCTGTAGATGTGTTCACTGCCTGTAAAGGAGCAGAAAGTTGTCTGGAGTTTTAAAGGGTGGTAGGGAGACACACCTGATAGATATAAGATGTGGTGATCAGGGAGAGGCATCTGACCATTAAACTGCATGTAGTTATTTTCAGCCCTTAACTATATCTTTTAAAAAGATATAACCTTACACAGAAATTCAATGAGACCTATTTAGCACACAGAAAATCCAAAGTCAAATGCAAAAGGAAAGGCCTAACCAACAGAATGTAATAATACATTCCTTAAAATATCAGTTTGCATGTCAAAACAGTGTATTGCTATCCCAGAAGTTAACTTCAAAAATATTTTCTTACTGAGCAACATTTCTGCTACAATGCAGCCAAGATCTCACAAGCAGTAGCTAGAAAAGGTGTTTCTTAACAATCTGTTTCTTAATAATTTATTTAACAATTAATTAATAATTCACACAATTTCAAGAGTCAAAAGGCACAAGCTGTGTAAGTGTGGAATGGTTGAACTCAATGATCTACAATTGGTCTCTATCTAGGAGGCCTTTTCCAACCAAAGTAATTCTGTGATTCGATGCTGGGTATGACACCTGACTAGCCAGGAAGACTCTACTGAACGTACCAGAAAATTTAAAAGTTGCAAAGCCTTTAAAAAGCTTTTTCTCCCCCTTTTTTAGTCATACCACCTTCTACATCATTATACCATGTTTTGCACACTCTTCAAGCTAAGAACTTGAAAAGCTGAGAAACTATACTCAGAGATAACTTCAAGTACAGAGAAGAGTGATTACCATTAATATTACATTAATATTAACATCTCTCACTGGTTTCATACATTTAGTAGAATAGACAAATCCTTACGAAAAATAGTAAAGTGATTTCCAACACAGTAATGCGTGTCCTCCATTGTTTCAGAAAACAGACTGAAAGGCAACTGACATCATAATAGTGAAATAATCAAATATTCTGAAACGCTGTTTTTAAGGAATCAATATATTTTTTGTTAAGAGTCGCAGTTTGACTGCCTGGGGTTTTTTCTGCCTGGTACTCAAACTCGTTTTCAAACTACACATTTGTTAGCTCTCTTTGTATTATATACAGACACACACTCAGATAATGCAAGCAAGACTAATGATATCAAGCCAATCATAAAAATTTCTAGCCAGTAATACTTCCTAGAAACAGCACCTAAATTAAAAACTCCTTTAGTTTCAATAAATTAAAACTGTAGTTACAAGGGTGGCTGGACAAGCAATATCAAAATGAGGTCTAAGAAAAGAACCACTGTAAAATTAGAAAATTATTAGAGGATTTCAAATTTCATTTATGTTTTTCACAGTTAAACTCCCACATATAACAATCTATTTGGCAATGTGATTTAAAACTAATGCAAAACTGTATTTTTCACCTCAAACACAAAACATGGGAAGGGAGAGGTGTAATCCCGAAAGGACTCTTCAGTCAATATGTAATGACTGCAGGCAAAGTATTACCACAGATATTTAATCTTTTTAAAAAGTGTCCTTTTCACAGATTCAAATTAAATTCCAGTGTTAAGGAGACTCTTACCATAAAAAGTAAATAAAGCTTGATAAAGAGGTTTCATTCACCAATTTTGAATAAAAGCATTTTTCCTTACTTTTCCAGTTTTGGAAAGTCAGAAGATCATAGCTGTATACATGAACAATTTCTCACTACAACTCAACAGCTCTGAATAAACTGGTTTAACAGACTCATTTAACATCAGTAATTGCAATGCTTCTACACTACCTATTGTGGAAAAAGCATCACTGTTCAGATAAACAAAGTACCTATTCTATAATTTAGGACAGGGTGTGCACTGACTAAGCATGTTCACTCCTAATAAACTTCCTTGCTCTGAAAAGAGAGATTTAATTTCGCATCATCCATAAAAACTTGGATTTACAGTCTTTATGCTTCCCTAGTACTACACTGTTAAACTCATATAATTAAACCACCAATTTTAAAGCACAGGAAATTAGTAAATTCAGCTAAATTTCACTGATTAGCACAGTTTACCTAGCTGGTCTTAATATAATCATCTGGAGTACTTTTTTTAGCTTAGGGAAACTTAAATGTAGCACTCTCAAAAATGGAGCTGAAAAATAACGGATGTTCATATTACAACCGTCCTGTCATATGAACCTGACCAAAAAAACTATAGTAGGCAGGGTTATGGATCAGAGATAACAAACTGAACCACAGCCACCTTAACTCTCCGTGTCTTGTACTTTCCAAAACCACATCTGGTAAAAAAAAAAAAATCACGCTCGTGCCAAGGCAACTGAATCTTCTCCTGAAGTCCTTGGCAACTCCTGCAATATCTTAATAAACCTGCCTATACATCAAACATTTTAAATAATCCATGAGATCAAAGCTGTCTAAGGCTCTCTGAAGTGAACCATACTAGGATCTAGAACATAACTGGAAAAGCAAGAAACATACGAAACTGGAAGATATTCTACAGCTACTAACTTATACATGTGCAGAAACTGGAGTAGTTTAATGGCCAGAAGTTTTAGGACATTATTCAGATTATATTACAGCATATGAGACCCCTATAAATACAGTATAGGGGGGACACACTGGTGAAAATTCCACTTCTTACACCTTCAGAGAGAAAATATTTATGCTCTTCCCAAACACCTATCCACTTAACTAAATGAGAATTTTTAAAATTAGAACACTTCACTAAAAAACTGTCATATGTCAAAGTGGGCACATCTTAGAAAATATTTCCATTTCAATCAACTTTAATTTAAAACAACAGAACTTAGCTGTTTCAGCTTTATAACATTACAGTGTTTCTAAAATAAAACACTTGATTTGCATTCTACAATTGCAGCTCTAGTACACTTTGATTCAAATTTTCCCCACAAATATCACTATGTTGTATTCAAATGTCAGACTATGGATTTTTATTGATGCAATATTTCCAAAAACCAGAGATGCCACACACTATTTCTGTTTTGCTTTGGAGCAGAGTCTCATCAAAAACTGTATATTCCATACAGAGAGAAAGTCCTCACTAGATCATATAACTGCTAAAAATTAATCTCTAAACTGATGCACTAACATAAAAGAAGTATGTCTTAGGCCAGGGACACAGTTCCAAGTTCTGGGCTGCACAGTTGACTGTGTTATGGGCATATGGGGAAGGCCCAAGAACTCCTTCATGAAGGTTCAATTAGACCTCAAAGGGTGACACCTGTGACCTGAAAAATCCACACAGAATACCTCCAACCCTGACAACTCACGGATGTTCCTCTTTATCTTGTATGTACTTTATTCTCCATTTACCTCATTCTAAACAACAATTGTCTCTTCTTAAAGATTTGAAGCTCACTACTGTAGAAGAGGAGCCTAATTACAGCTCTCAATTTCACTGAGGCTTTAATACAAAACTTTTGACTAGACAGCACTATTCTCCCAGCTGTTGCTAAGGTAAAGGTGAACCGTGGCCCATATGCTACAAATACACGGATAATCACAACTGACCATGCAGATGACCAAATTAATGAATAAAGTGAAGACTAGATTAGTAAGTCATGCTTAATTTTTTAATAGAAGTCACACAATTGGACGCTGAGAGCTCTATTTTTATAACCTGTTGAACCACAATAATTTGCAATTACATTTTCCCTTTTTCTAGGAAGGAAGTGGATTTTAAAGTATAAGTAAGTAATATTTGAACATATTTGGTCCACATGGGGATCAAATCCCCAACCTTGGGACTGCTCTAAGCAACTGAGCTAAATTTTACTTATCTTGAAAAAAATATTAAACTTTCATAAAACTGAATTATTACCATTGTATCTTCTAATTACTTTAAAATTAAACATTTTAAAATATCCTAAAATAAGCGTGCTATGCTTTTTCAGTTCATTTTCTTATAAGACAAATACTGTTATAGCTGTTTGCTGTTCATAAATCACTGATGAATGAAAATAAGTACATACAAAGCAAGATGTTAACCACAGCACTGCTACAAATATATACTTGCAGGCCAGTACCTACTTGAGGGAAGACTAAGGCTGATCTTTGCAGTCTTTCCTGAGATGCAGTTGATAACACGCACCTTTTAAAAGATAGTTCCATTCTTTTCCTGTGAAACATTATTTCTCAAGTCACAAGATCATTTTGGAGTTTTGCTCAATTCTCTGCAGCTTTGCTAGAATCCGTTTGCTTCTTTTCCAAACTGAAAGTTATTTTAGCACAAAGGAGACACAGAAGTTACACATCTTTTTGGGAATATTCTCACAATTCAGAAGCATCAGAAATTAAGGATGATACCCATCTAATTTCACTCACATGTCATCTGAAGAGAAACCAGAAGCATTTCAAATGGACCAGGCCTCAAATACCTTAGATTTGCATCAAGACTGACATATACACACACTAAATTAGGAATAAGGAGTAGCTAATAGTCTTTTGTTCTTATTTTGGATGCCAAGGCGCCTATACAGACAAGCACAATAACCGTTGGTAGTCACTTGTCCAGGCCATAAAACTACTGAGTTTTTTGTCCTGTTTTGCAACGGAGTAATTAACTTACCAATCTCTGTGATTAAACACACAACTGAGAGTAGGGCACCTTAGCAGCAAGGTAAAGATCTGTTCCTGCATGAACACGTTGTTTTACCTCCAGAAACAAACTCTTCACATTAAACTCGCAGAATATGACAGTGGGAGAGACACATCTCAATCCATAATCCTTTTTTCTCTTTAACAGTTGCCATGAGAGACCATAAATTAAGAGCCTGCAGAACCACAAGTGGCCTTCCCAGGCCAAATGTTTGACATTATTGTCTGCATGCTTTGGCACATATGATAATACCAGTGTCTGAGACACAAATTTATACTGATAGTAGTATTCTGTATAGTACGGAACTCCTATCTCATGTAATTCAACATTCACTTACATTTGTGTCTTCCAGATTCATATTACAAGGAACTTGAGCTCCCCCCACAGCTAATTATTCCTACTGTTTAATCACAACAAACATTCTCTTCTACATTTTCTAACACAATAACTGTCAAGTAGGTACTTATTTCTAAAAGATTTTAAGGTAAATTCTCAAAGACAACTCTGCTTTTTCAGTGAACAGTATTTGAGTTATTACCCAAACAAATACATAAGCTTTTTACGCACATATATATGTATGTATATGTATATATATTTATATAAATATATAAAATCTTTCAAGTTATCTGAAACTAATTAACACACCACTGATAAGTGTGTAAGCTCAATGAGTGCTGAATTTATTAAACTATTATTTTTATTAAACTATGTTCAAAGTTCAGATAGTTACTGCAAAGCAATCACAACTGGGAGGCCACCACTTCATTTCAGCAATTAGCACTCCAGACCACAACCCACTCCCACCTCATTCCCCCAAAATATAAACAGCTTTAATTTACAAAGATCCATGAAACATGTAACAATAATTATAAAAAAACCCAAACAAACAAATTAACCATAGAGTGATACTAAGTAACTATAAACGGATCACAAAGCTATTGTTACTCTTAATGGGAAAATCTTGCTTAAAATTTATCATGTATTATGTAAAGAAAAAAAGAGCTATTTTGTCTTGTGTGAACCCACTACTTACTACTATAATAAGTTTATTAAATATTTTATTATATGTGAATACCCTAACATTAAGGTCCTTGTTATTTCTTATTTAAGGAAGCAAATAGGCTGATAACAATTTTAAGTAATCACACCTGTGTAAATCCACTGAAAGTAATTTATTTTCAAAAGTATAATTTTAAAGCATTATTTATTAATGAACCTGCACGTAATCTGATTTTCAGAATATTTATAAATCATAATCATGCACATGAATCTAAACTGAATTTTTCCTATCAAGGTAACTATCATTTTGCAAATAAAACTTTTATGTTCTGTACAGTAGGTTTAATGTCTTCAGTAACTGATGCTTGTTCTATAGGGTCACCTTTAAAAATAAAGTTATGCAAAGTTTTTCTAATTTTTAACTCATTACAAAATAGCATAAGCATGTAAGCATAATCATAAAACCAATGTTTCTGTTCGTTTAAAATAATTATCTGCTCTATCTATAACTAGCTTTACAATATCTTCTATCTGAATTTCAAAATTTGTGTATTTCACAATGAGGATTTCATTCATTTTATTTGTTCTTCCCAAAACTCTCATTCCAATTTACACCTGTATCAAGAAATGGAGCAGGTAGTAGGCCTTACATGTTTTTGTTTCAGACAAATACTGTTGTCTCCCAAATTTTACATAGGGCTACACAGAGTGTCAGCCACACTTGGGCAACCTGATTAGTCCAAGTAAATTACATTCACTACTTAACTGTGCATCAGCTGGCTTTCAATAATTGTACATAATGCCCATGAAAAATGCAAATTAATCCAACTTTCCTTAGCCAGTTTAGGTTTAAATTAACCCAAGTTATGTGCACTTACTACATGCTACATATACACAATTGAACGTTCATGGTAACTGAGCATGCAGTAACTTCAGATATCAGGACTTCTGTTGAATTCTCAGAAGTCCATCTACAGAGCCTTTCATAAGACTTCACTGACTAATTGTTTATCAAGGCGTGATTAGGAATTTGCTTAATTCTATGGCATCGTATGTCTACTTTGAGTCTGGAGAAAAGATTTGACAGGAATAAATGCTAACATTTACCAGAAAAAAAGAGAAAATTTCTATTCTGAAGTCCACTAATTTAAGGCAAGCATTAATGCAGCACTAAATTAAATAAATTATTCCCATTATTCTTTCTCCAGGTTACAGGCTACAATTATAGTATGATGCGAAAACTGAGAATGTTTACTTTCCAGTAGTACGATGGCTAGTTCATGTAATGATATTTAGCGAATTACAGACAAAACAGTCTTTAAAGAATTCAATTTTTATTTCAATTCCTCTAATATTTTAATTCTATTCCGTGGTAAAAATAAATTATCTATTTTTGCAAATAACATGGCTAAATTTTATATCATGCTAGATAGAATGCCAGAGGGAATTACTCCAGTGAGTAAATATGCAGAGTCATAACTCCAAATAATCTTTTATAATAGTGACTGTAGAGTGCACAGTGTGTTCCTACAGCTTTCTAAGCCATTATTCACCTAACTTACCACCAGAGAAGTTCACCTACAACCTTCCTCCAGCATATGTCAGAACTAAGCAGCTCAATATCTGTTTTGCACCTAAGTCTGGGCAAGATCTGCAGAGTGAGGAAGTCCAGTCATTCACATGCTTTGAACACACCTAACATAGAAAACTGATTACTTGGCATTGTGTACTAGCCACTGCCTCATTCAAAGTCTCAGAAGGACAGACTGAACACTTGCTTGAGATACCAGCCCAATTCTGAAATCCTCCTCAGTAGCAGGACATTCAAACATGCATTTGTCACTATCTCTGTGTCTTTGATGGGCTCTGTATTTTATTGGGAGGGGACCATTCTCTTATCCTCCTGCTGAAGGAGTACTACATCACAGTGCAAAGAAAATTAATTAGAATAGAGAAAAAACCTGAAGGAGAGAAAACGGTTTTCAAATAAAGTAATCCAAACTGAACTCCAGGATGTAAAAATCTCTCCAGTGTTTTCTATCAACTAACCAATACAGATCCCTTACTTAGCACCACAGGAGCTGAGCTCCATCTTGCATCTCACGCATCTCAAACTTTTGACTGACATTCAAGGGCTGACCTTTTCAGTTACAATATCACAACAAAGTCCCTTTTTGATCTCACGCCAATTCCTTTTTATGATATAGAAATCAAGATTGAAAATTTTACTTATTGCACTCTGACAGTTATTTTACAAGACAATGCTTAGAAATGAGTCACACTAAATGCACAGCTGTACGTTAAAACGCCTATAATTAAATATATTAGAGGCATGACTTTTAAAACATCCTCCGAAGCAGAGCACTCAGCAAGCTGATATCAACAAATACTAAAACATTACTTTTCTTGAGTATCGATTCAACAGTTCCTAGACTTTTATAGGAAAGCCCACACCCCCAGGCTGAAAATCTTTGCAAAGTCAGTCAAAAGTTAATTAATGTCCCTTGCCTCCAAGAATTCTGACACAGTCCTTGGATTATGTAATTGTGTAACACTACTCTGCCACCCCCAGGCCCAATCTTCCTCCAGCTTACAGGAGGGATCTGCTCTGGAAAAGAATCAGAGGCTATTTGTAAGGCTGTAAGGTCTATTGTACACAAGACAGTTCAAGTCCAAGTAAAAACAACGAAAATATGAAAGAGACTTCAGATTAGACAGCAGGAAACAGAAAAACGCCACACTTGGAAATCTCATTCTATTTTTATTACCAATGGTAAATATTTCTGTGTTCCTTTTATCCTGCAGGCTTCAAAGCCTAATTTGAACAAGCACTGATTAGTCATATTTGTAACCAAAATTAACAAAATCTGTCCCACTATTACCATACAAATCATGATGCAAAAAAAGGAGCCAGTTAATTTAAAATTAAGGTTCTACACTTTTTCCAGGTAGACTTCCAAGGATAATAAAGGCCAACTTCTTCATCTCAGTACTCAACTTAAGTGATTACATACAACCCTCAAAAACATTTAAAAAATAAACATTTGTGTAGCTTGATGGTAGAATTATACTATTCCAGTTCAGGCCACAGAAAAGCCTATGAGGAAATTGAGACTTCTACCTCTGGAGCAGGGCTTCAGGACATGAAACAATTCAGGCAAAAGGCTACACACTGAACACCAAAGAGAAATCAAAATGTTTAATCATAAAAGACAGAACTGAAAGCAATCTCAGGAGTTTATCCCCATCCCCAAGGCAGAATTAACAATATCTAAGGCAAATACTTGGGACACATCCTTTTAATCTGTAGTATTATAAAAAAAAATTAAAAAGACAATTCAATTTATTTTATACAATCAGTGAAACAGACATCCATGTCAGTGAAAAAGGGATGACAGACTTAAGAGTATCACAATGCCCTCACAAAGTGGCACACGTACCTACACAGGTAATCTGAACTATAAGATCTCCTATTATTTGCTCTTACAATAAGTAGTCCATGTTTCTTAGCCTTTTTTTTCCTAAGTAATTTTCTCAGTTTAGGGAAAAAAAAGACAAAAAAACCCCCAAAAGACAACTCAAACAATGAATTCCTCTGTGTGAAATAATGCTTCTTTCCCCAGCCAATCCTTGCTTTGTACTTCTGGCTTCTTTGGCAATTTCTTCTCCTTCCCCTCTCTGGCCTCTCTCAGAACACACTTCCCATCCATTCTCATCCCTGAACTACTTTCCTTGACTGTACCAGCAAATCCACAGTATCATTTTTTGCCTTGGCTTCTTGATAAAACTGTTTCACAGCTCTTCCTTTATCTTTCTTAAGGGCTGCCCCACAAGCTCTTTTTTCCAGTCACTACAGTTCAGTCATTATTTCACAGAACAATAGAATGAATCTGGGTTGGAAGGAACCTTAAAGGTCATCCTCCCTGCCACTGATAAATACACCTTCCATTAACCCCATCCAACCTGGCCTTGAACATCTCTAGGGATGGGAGTGCTACACTTTCTCTGGGCAACAGGTTAAGTGTCCCACCACTCTCACAGTAAAAAATTCCTTCCTAAGACCTAATCTAAACCTTCCTTCTGTCATCTTAAAGTCATTCCCTGTTGTCCTAGCACTACATGCCCTTGTAAAACATCCCTCTCCAGCTTTTGCAAAATGTCCCACTTAGGTACTGAAAGTGCTATGAAGTCTCTCCCCAGAGCCTTCTTTTCTTCAGACTGAGCAATCCCAATTCTCTCAGACTGTGCTCATAGGTAATATGCTGATCATCTTAAAGAGCAGCCCTGCTCCATAAGAACTTCAAAGCTCCTGCTTTCTCCCAATTCCTGCCCTTCAAACTCCATTCCCTCCCCATTCGTGGAAGTCCAGTTCCAGTCCACTGCTCTTCTCCATATGCTCACCTTTCCATCCATCTGCAATTTCACTTTTACATACTCAAATTAATCTGTATTGTGGATAAGCAGAGAATGGACACCATAAAACTAAGGGTTTGTACATCTATCTCACTGCTTAGAACTTTTCAGGAAAACTCTGTTCTGTGTACAAGATTTTTCAACAGTAGTGCCAACAATCAGGGAAGTCAGTTAATTTTTTAGGCACTAACAATTTGCCCAATTTTTGAAAGCTTTTCAAATGGCAATAAAAGACACATTCTTAACATAAAAAGTCATCTCACACTGAAATTCTAAACTCCTTTTCCCAAGAAAGAACAGCAGTGCTCCAATTGCTTGAAAAAAAGGTCAGGAATAATTTTTAAACATTTTTTTCCTCTATCACAACCCATAGAAGCCAGTGAACTATGTTCACTTCAAACACTATACAAAGAATAAGTCAATAAACGTCATTCAATCAACATGGTAGATTTTGTCCCAAATGATTGAAGTTTGGCAAAGTCAGAAGTAAAAAAAAAAAAAAAAAAAAAAAAAAAAAAAGCCTTTAAATAGTACATCAGGAAACTGAGAGGAGAAACAGTCCTACCTACATCCAAGGAGAAATATGCATTCTTAAAGTCAGCTAGTAACTCTGTTAAGAAATGCTTCAAATCCTTGTAACTGCCAAATTTTAACAGCATAAATTAAGTTGTGCTATGTTACAGGTTATGTCTCAACATGAGTTTTAAAAGAAACTGACCAGAAGAGCCAACCATTACTGAGCATGCTAGAAGAAAAAAAAAAAAAAAATCAATTTTCCATTATTTCAAAAGAAGTTAAAAAAAGGAAATTTAGCATCCACACAGTAAAAAGCAATTATTTACTTTTAGCTAGAAACTTAATAAATGTATCACCAAGCAGATTTTAAATTTTCCCTTCAGGAAAAAAAAACCACAACAAAGTTTAAAAAAATCAAAGATTTTAGATCTTCACAAAGCACTCCCCATATGTTCTCACCACAGTCTTATTAGAATCTCATCAAAACTTTCCAGCCTTTTAGACTACAAAAAGCAGGTTTTTTTCTACACCAATTTTTTAAAGTCAGCTGCTATATACAGCATCTATTGAGGGCCCTCAAATTCTTCTTCCTATCCTCAATATCCAGAAAGCACACCTGAAGAAAAGGAGATAGCAACATATCTGAATGGAAAATAATATGAAAGGAAGTGGACAGTCTTATTAAGTCATAAGATTTGAAAACAAAATTTCAGAGACAGAGTACTTGCAATTTCATCCTTTCTGAGGTTAACATAGATGAAAGACTAAGTTCAAACATGAGAGATATAGACTGTATTATCACAGACATGTGTTTGTTATTCAGTGAACTTGAGGGAAAGAAAAGAGAGAAAAGGTGGTACTACAAAAACAAGCATCGAAGTATTAAGAAATGTCAGAATTATGGTTGCTTATGCCTATATTTTAGTTCCTTATGCATTGTGATAGTCATTGATTAAATGATCATATACCATTGCTTATTATTCACAGAATCACTGTCCTATATACAGCACGTGACATATATGTCATGGAACACAAACTTACAAAGTAAAAGGAGGTACCTTATGTGGAACATAACACTTTCCTACTACAGAATTTGAATAAAACAGAGTTAATAAAACCAATTCACTGTGAAGTCTCACATTCAAGACATCTTTTGCCAAAAACTGACATTTATGAAAATCAACTCTTGAAAAAAATCAAAACAAACTAAGAAAAAAAACCTCCACAAACGTATTCTTACAGAAAACCTTTGCAAGTAACGACAGAAAGAAGTTAATAAGACTAAAGTGCTACTTATTCTGCCAGTTCCATAATGTACTCACAGACCCTGAGCCATGCTTTGAGCATGATACAAAAAGGGGAAGAAAAAAGTTCAAGAGCTTCTGTACCTGATGTTATTATGCATTTGGCCCTGGACTTCCTACATCCCTGAAGCAATTTTCTTCCTAAGAAAGAACTTATTAAACCTCAGAACAGCCTTGCTTCACTAATAGTCTTAGAGGAGCGTGACAACTGACTGACATCACAATGGTCCGGCCACTGGGTGCAGAGGGGGGCATTCATGCACTCTACATCAATTGCAAGAATTATCAAGTCAAGAGCCCGAGTGTTACTCCCAAGAATCACAACCCAAAGTTTACAACACCTTCCAACAGAAACTAGCAATCCTAGAGAGCAACAGTAACATTTTGTATCTCTGTGTCCAATATTGTAACCACATCATTTAATACTTCAGGGATTCTAGTTAACATCTAATCCTTCTCTCTTCAAACTTTAAGAGACAGATAATGATTCGTTTTTTAGGTTCTCCAGACAAGAAGTTTGTTTTTTTCCAACTGCTGACATGATCAAAAGAGTTGAAACTTAACAGATGTTTAAGGCCTTCAGTGAAAACCCATTCTATACTTCTTAGGGATTCAGAAGGAGAAACAATGAGCCTAAGAGGTTGAAGTGTAAAACACATATGACCAAAAATAAGGCCAACAAAAATAATTCTATGAACTTCCTGAGAGTTGTAACTAAAAATCTGAAGAGTAAAGCATGTCACAGTAGATAAGATTTATAACCTTTTAAGATTCACTATTTTGATTATGTTTCAGTCTTCCACCAGTAAAATTGAAGAAATATTTTGCAGATGTACAAAAACAAAGCTCTCTGACATCTGCAAAACACCCTATTTTGAGATAACTCTACAAACTAAAATATGAAAACACTTCAGCCTTCCTGAAGGACTGGGGGGTACACAGCAGGTAATAAGGCAGCAGGTCACACACTGAATGATATGTATATAACTAGGCTGTAAGAGTATAATGGTCAGCTGGCATTTCCCATACATTGCATGAGGCACAGAACTGAGGCTGCGAGGGTAGGGTTGAATACTGTGACACAGTTAAAAGCCCAGCGCCTCAGTCTGTTGTTTCCTTACAGCACTCCCTTATTTTGCTGCCTAGGGCTTTCTGTCACTGCTCCTCTAAAACACATTGCATGTCTGCACATACACACTGCTACAAAAAAACAAAGTGCTTCAAATCAAACCACAGCAATAAAATGAAAAAAATAATTATCTGCTTATATAAAAATAATCTGAGATCTCTGATTGCTTACACTTAAACTGATACGAATAAAGGCCATAAAATTAACTTTTCTAGAATTTTTTATGACTTCAACATGAAAACCAGTCTTGCATATTTAAATTCTTTTAAAGTTTAAAGTGTACACCAGGAAATTACCTTAGAATATAGTATCAAAAATCATGTTCAATCTGACTGGAATCCCTTTTAATTTCCACATATAGTTGGGCCAAAATCCTTTCTTTCCACCCTTTTGTTGGGGAGATTTCCCATGGTTAACAGTAGGGACAGGAAGTGAAATACAAATGACAATTCTCGCACGATCTCCTCAAGTGCAATTTCCTTACTCATGGGGTGTCACACATGTCAATGTAAAGCATTTCTTTCATATCTACTTTGGGGGTCGGGATCAGCTACTAAGAAGTATGTTTGCCATACAAAGAAAATAAAAATACAAGTGTAGATTAATTACATTAAGGACTTTGCAATTGTTAAACACTTGTTTTCTTAACTTCAAGAATACTTCCTTTTTATTTTTAAAAGGGATCATTATTGTACAGAGTTATTATCAACAATACACAGGTATAACCAATTTCAAGCATTTCCTTGCAAGTATCTCTCTGCCACTGAGTGCTCATTACTGCTGTTTCAAAATCAGAAGCTAACCTAAACTGAAGTACTTCTAACAAAGGCAAATGAAAAACAAGATCAAATATAAGTGGTATAATACTGAAATGGCCATTCTTTCAAATGTTATATATTCCTAGTGTTTTGTGATAGATACTAAATAGCTACCCTAATGCAGGATGTCCCACCTCACACCTAGCAGTCAACAAACACTAAAGCTATCACTACTAATATTTTTCTGATTAATATGCCCATAGTTGTCATTCAAATTACACACATTCATTAATATTACATACTCCTCCAACATAATTTCTAGAAATCATAAAGTTGTAAATTTGAAGACTTAATTTCTTTCCTAGGTCTAGATATTCAGGATAGAAGTACATTTTTTTCTCTCTAGTTACATCAATTACCCAGAAACTTCGTATGTCTTGTGCAATTTTAATGAAATATTATTATGAATTTGATATGATCAGTTTAACACTTTGTAATATAATAGACATAAAAGTCCAGTTGCCACTGAACATATAAAAATAGGAATAGGATCTTTAGCCCAAATCAATTCATATTCTTCACCTAGTATCCTCCAAAATACAGTTTATTTATACTGTAGTGGGCTGTATACATTAAACACTTAGGATTAAAGTTATATTACCTTAATAATTGCACGAACACAACAACACAAACAAAAAGCTTCTGTCCTAAGGAAATCACAATTTATGGCCTTGATTCTGCAAGAAGAGTTGTATGAACATTTTGTGCATGGAGTCTCAAGCATAAGGTTTCACAGGGTACCTATCCTCTTAAGTAGAATAAGGATCTTCAAAAGGCCTTAGGTATGTAATGTTGCTTCTCTGATCCTGTCTGCTGCTTCTAAGTCAAAACTTAAACATTGCTTTTTTTTTTTACAAATTATTATTTTACTGCCATGCCTGTTCCTATGTCTTGATTTTTAAATAGTATAAAACCAGCTTGAATCAACAGCAAAAGACTTCAGGAAGAGATTTTTGTTGGAATAACTTTAGGTAAAATGTTCAAGAAGTTGAGAGAAAAAGCCAACCCGTACAGAAGAAGTAAATTCAAAATATACAAAGCAGGCAAAAGTACAAAATAAAATGCAGGAAGAAGCATTTTCCTCTTTTTGATGAAATAATAGTTACAACTAACATCTTGAGAATAATTAATTTTGTATTTCTATAACATCAAATTTAATACATTGTCCTTAAGCAGCTAGCTGTTGTGATAAACACTGGACTAGCAGAAGCTCCTAACATCAAGGAAAAAGTAGTATGAAAGTGCCACAGGCCTGCTTCACACATGCGCACAATACACATTCTTAAATATGCTAAAACATGCAACCCAAAAGAAATATAAGTCCTCTTATAAATATTTAACTTTAAATACTTCTGAAAATTTATATAAACTGTGATCAAACAACTAATTCAAGATTTGCCACATATGGCTCATAAGAACAAACCCAAAAAACTAACTGCAAATAAAAATAGACAACACCTTAAATTTCCCTTTATAAATGCACGTATTTTTCATTCCAGAGAAAAGTGCATCCGCTCCAATTAAAAAAAAGAAAGAAGAGTGAAGAGGTGTAAACACAACCGCACAACCCTGGCAAGATAAACTTGACAGGAACTGTGTAACTACAGCAGCACATTTCCTGCTCATATCTAGAATATTTAAAGCAAACCTCCTTAAATGAAAAATCAGTCAGAAAAATTCACTACTATTAGCTTAACAAACACATTCTTAGAACGGCAGCTGCCTGAAACAGAGACGAAAGAAACGCTAGGGCTGCAATGTCGCTTCCTGATGATGAAAACTACCCGAGAACTACAACTACTTCTGCACAGTCCTTTCTTTCCTGTGAAGCAGAGTTACACTCGGTCTCCACGCACCCTACGGGGCAAAAGCAAACAGCAATTCCGCTGTTACACACCGAGGTGGAGACAGTTAGAGACGACTAGTGGCTCCCTCTGCATTTCACAAAGTTTAAAAATAAAAAGGCTGCTTTTTCGAACTGTAAATGGTTCCTCTCCACGCACGTAGGCCTGAGGCCCTGTTGCAAACAGTGTCTAACAGGACCAGGCAGCACAAAGACAGGAATGGGAGATTAGTGGGAGGAAGGGAGGCCGGGATTGGGGCTCAGCAGGATCTTCTGGCTTTTTAAAATTCAAACTGCTCCCTGACCAATACAAATCACGGACACGCTACTGACTACTACATGGATTTACAGCATTAAAAACACGCCTTCTACGTGACAGCTATATTAACTTCACCCTTTTAAACATGTATCAGGGCATGCGGGAGGTACAGTTTTATTTGCAAGACTCTGAACACAAAGCACCAGAAAGTTACCCTATCAGATACAATAGCCATGCATTACAACAACAAACCTACCTGAACAACTAAAAAACCTGCTGAAAATGTAACAAATTATGTAATATCAATAATCGTTTGCCTCTAACAAAATTCCTTTCTACAAGCATGAAAACTTTGAATCTTTCTTTTGAATCTGAATTTCCCACAACTATGTAATTTCTGTAAAAGTTCGCAGGGTGTTTGTTTAAATGTGCCTGAGTTTTTAGCAACACTTACAACTCTACCACTTATAAATCCAAGATTTACCTTGTTGTAAATCAGTTACCATTTGCTTATAAAGACCTGAGACTAATAAAGAGTCATTTTCAAAACACATTTGACCTGTAAAAATGACACCTAATCACATATTCAAATATCATGGACACAAACAGCCAATAACAACTTCGGGATCTCAAAGTTATACAGCCTGACAAGAAAAGATGACACTTTTTAAGCATTCCTCACTTAAATAAATTTACATTTGATTCTCAAGTACTTTGGTTAAGATCTCATCTTCAACTTGGTCTATCAAATGTCATAAATGCAGCATTTTACACAGGATCCCTTGCCTGTTTTCTATTTGTTTGAAGCAGAAATTGGTATTTCTTCTTTTAACATATATTAGTATAATGTATACCGCACACAGACACCAAAATTGTGTGGAGTACCTGATACAATATGCCTGCCTATCTGTATTTCCTGGGTCTGCAGGTGTCTGTGTTGTGTCAATCATCCTTCAAGCACTATTTTATGCTATAAATATACTAAGTCATTAACATACTGATCAATAATGTTATTTAGAAATTAAACGTCTGCAAATTATAAAACCAAAAGCATTTAAACTTTTGAATGTTCAGAACACACTTGTTTAGAAGAGTAAGGTAAGAGCAAAGATAAGTGGTATTTTTGTTACTGAGTATTTACATTTTCTCTTCTCCCCTATGCCTCCACTCACTCCCGGCCAATTTCAGAGGGCTGTTTGCGCTGGGACCCTCCTTCCTTGCCCTAGGTGAAGTTGTAAATATGGCAAAGGATCAGTGCACATTTGCGACTAATTGTATTGTTTCCTCCTCCTCCTGCTCTTTTCGGGTTGAGGCCTGTCACTGAGCAGCCGCTTCGCCTTTCTAATCCCCGAGCTGGAGTAAAGGCGCTGGCCGGCGGGCCTGCGCCCTCCGCCGGGCCTGGGCCTCTCGGCAGCCCGGCACGAACCAACCTCGTCCGCCAGACCCGACCGAGCAGGAAGGGGGGCTGCGAAATAAACACCTCCGGTTGCCACTTACGCCCCTCTACCCCGGATAACAGCTAATCCCCTATGCTCCTGGCAGCGCTGGGCCGCTGGGCTGAGAGGCCCGGCCCGCTGCTGGAGAGGGCAGGGAGGGGAAGGGGAGACAAGGAGGGGGGATTACCTGAGCAAATCGGCGTCTGAATCCAACGAGAATCCGAGAGAGGGGGAGAGAAATCCGCCCCCCTCCCTCCTCAGAGGAGCCGCCGCCGCCGCTGGGCCGCCGCCGCCGCCGAGCAGGAGGAGGAGGGGAGATAATATAACAACAATAATCCGGGCCGGGAGGGGGGCTGGCTCCTCTTCCGTCTCCTCCTCAGTGCAGCGAACATGTAGAGCCGGGGGGTGTGCGGCCGAGGCAAATCCCTTCCCCCTGAGCCTGCTTCACAACATCAACACGAGCCGGGCCGCGCCGCGCCGAACCGGTTCCGAGCCTCGCTCCAAGCCGGGGAGAGCGGAGGGTGGCCGAGGGGCAGCGCTGCCAAGGGGCCGTCGCCGCCGCCGCCGCTCCCTCCGAGAGTGCGAGCGCAGGAGGGCGGGGAGGGGCGGCTTGGGCACGGTGAGTCGGTACCGAGCGGGGGGGCAGGGGAAGAGAAGGGCGGCGAGGAGGAGGAGGAGGAGGAGGAGGGGGAAGGATCCTATGTGTGTCTCTCTCGCTCCCTCTCAGAACAAAATGCCGACCGGAAGTGCAGCGGCAGGAATGACTCCCTCCACCGGCGCCAAACACCAGCAACCTCCCCCTTCCCTCACTGCCTCCTCCTCGCCCGGTCGCTCCCTCGCTCCACCAGCGCCGCTTCCGCCGCTGCAGCTGGAGGGGCTCCCTTGCCTCGCCTCTCCTGACAGAGCCTCCCCTGCCTAGCTCCTCTCCTTTCCACACCCCTCCGGCTGCTGCACGAGTTTCTTTTTTTTTCTTTCTTTCGTTTCGCCCCCTCCCTCCTGCCTTTTGGTACGCGGAACGAGACCGAAGTTTACGCTTAAGCCTGCGCTGAGAATTTATGAAGAAGGGACCGTTGGAAAAAGAATACACGTTTTGGTGTTTATTTTTTGTCCTTCTTAAGCGTGGTGGGGAGGACGAGGAGAAGGACTGCAAAAATGCTGCCTCGCAGGAGGCAGACCTGGAAAGGGGCCTTAAACTGAACCCTCAAAGGCGGCACCCCTGCGGGTGGGACACTCGCGGGAGTTACGGTCGCCGCTCATGCCCTTTCTCTGCGGATGTGAGAGGCCGCGCCGCAGGAACCGAAACACCCGCTACTCAAAGCATTGCCGGGGAGAAGGATTTCCAGGTGGACATACGGAACTGGAGTGGCTTTCAAAAACGGGCTTTTTGGAAGAGCACTGGGGAAAATACTGATGTTCAGGTGAAATGTCCTTCGCTGGAGGCTGAGGCACCACCGCCACCAGATTTACTGGAAATATTTTAATTGTATGTTGTGAAGGAGCATTTGGGGAGAGAAAGAGCATGTTCTAATCTGAAAGACTTTCTGGTGTTCCTCTGTACAGGTAAAACTGAATAATCATAGCACAGGATCATAATGAAGAAGCATTTATATATCCCATGAATTAACTATGTCTTTTAGTACTCACTTAATGTCGTTTTGCTGCTCAGTACTTGGACAAAAATGCTTTCATTTCTAGAGGAAGCACTGCTTGTCTGTCGACTTCAGGAATCAGCTGGACTCAGCTGTAAATACCCTGTGACATATAAACACACCCTTTCAGCTCTGGATGAATGTTATTTGCACAAAGGATAAAATCTTGCACCAGTGCACCTGGATCTCTCCAATGCTTAGGATTTTTTGAATAGTGCTCTTTAATATGGATTTCAAATACCTCTCTCAAGATTAAACTACTACAAAATTCGTAACTTTGGATGAATCAAAGTTTGGTTTATAAGTGTATGTGTTTTTGTTTAAAAGTATAGAAATGAAGACAGCACTGGAAAATATGGTAATTCAGTAGCGAAAATATGGTAATTCAGTAGCAGAAATACTATTATCTAATGGCACATATTAACAGGGACAGAGTTAACTGGGTTCTGAAAAAAATGTATTACAGACCTTTGTTCTAGGTTAATATAAAAGGTACCAATCCTATGATAGTTTATGCATTTATAACTTGAAGTTATCAATTTGAAATAAAGGGAAATAATTGGTGTTGCAAATGAAGTGTGTCCTTAAGTCTTTGCACTTAACTTAATACATTGCAACTCTGTAACTCAAGAGGAAAACTATTTACATTCTCTTGGAAATAAAGCATAATTTAATGAACTACCTATCTGGAGTTCACATACCATATATATGTGTACTTATACATCTATGAATTCTCAGGAAAATGTAATTCTAAAATTACACAGCTCAGGAATACTATTTCAATATACTCTTAAGTGATTGTTACCAATTCATGTCTTCTGTGATTTTAGTAATCTATTTAAATAATTTTTTTTTCTTAGTTGGTGAATTAATATGTAAATAAAATACAGAACATTGATACTTTAATTTTCAAGTGCCAAATATGTTTTAGACTTTACAAACATCATGGTCAGGCACAACACCTATTTGATTATGGTTTCAGTAAGATCATTTAATGCTTTTAAAATACTATTCAACTAAAAGAACTTGTAGGAATGGCTGTTTTACTTGAGTACTATGCTGCATTACCTGCACATGTGTAACACACATGGGCAAATTAGGACTTTATTTTCCTTAAGGGAAATTAAATATTTTTATTCCACTTTTTAAAATGAAAGATCTAATTCTTTGGCTGCATTCAGACAAGTGGTTCCTTGTATTCTGCTTCAAAAACTCACTCACAGCAATCTGTTGCAGAATGGAGGCTCACTATATTCCTAAAAATGCCTTAGTATGCACAAGGGTTCATGTCATTATGCCTGAAATTACCAGAGAAGTGATAAATCAAGTATTTCAGATCACCTGATAACTACTGCAAAAGCCTTTAAACCTTATTTCTGTTCCAGGCCTTAGTCATGGGGTGGGGATAGCCCTAATCTGTATGGGAGGAGCTATGCAGCCACGCAACCATGATTGTAGCACACTAAGGAGCACACACACTGCATGAACAAAGCTCCAATGTGGAGAAGGGCAGAGCTCTCTGAATTCCCCTGACAATCCACACCTATGTAGTCCAGAAAAAAACTGCAAGTTTCAGGGTAAAGCTTTAGAACCTAGTCCTGCTGCCTTTGATGTCAAGGGAGAATGCATCTCTTGCCCAAAACAAACGACTGAGTTCCCATAAATTTAAGTTATTTATGCAGTCTGTTACTCTCACACTCGTTTCTTATTCTTCAAAGTGAATCTTAATTCAAAAGGCAGGAATTAAAGATCTTAATGTAGAGAGTTCTCAAGCAATTTTCACAAAATACATGGAAAGCTGTAGGTATGTCACTTGCTGCTGTTTACAACTGCTATTGCTGTGTACTGAGATAAGCTTTCTAAATGCAAAGATAATATTTGTTAGTACACTGCTGAAAGTAGAGAAGGGACCTCTTTGCCCTCTTTACTCTGATGTTCACTTCCCTCACTGCTACATGTTGTTATTCAGCTTTGTAAATTATGGACAGCATGTAATACTGGAGTAAAAATACACCTGGCACCAATGTTTTCTTAGATACGATTGTTGTAATTTGATTTTTTTCTGTAGAATGGATGAAAAATGCATTGTTTTTTACCATTTTTATTCTTTAAGGGCCTGTATAACACTCAGGTACCTGTCATTTTAAGTTTTTATGTGATGCACAAACACTGTGCATTCTGTTTACCTCTTAGTAATTTACAGGTATGTATATTATTCATACTACAGTATATGTATTTCTAGGCAGATTTTTAAAATAATTAGGACATGTCAGTAAAATAATTTTTAAAATTATGACTGTATATTTTATAGACTCAATAATTGAAAAGAACTTTCTTATAAAAACTGGGAGCTTGTTATCTGAATACAGTAACAAATCATTAGCTATCATCCTAAATTTAAGTACTTAAATTATTTATAATCTGGTGTTAAGGCTGTACCACACAATGATTAGGAAGAATTTAATAATGTATGCTGTATGATAAGTCATACAAAGTTATGTTCTTTGAGTTGCTTTTAGTTCACAGAAACAAATTATAGCACCATGTAACTAATTGACTGGAATATATTCACTGTGGAAAATAAGTTGCCTAAATATGAAACTTTCAATGGCACAGGTTAAATAAAAAGCCAAGAAAGCTTGTAGACTGAGGAGTCAAATATTTGTATGATTACTCGCTTTAAGTTTACAACTTAATGGAAGCTACTAATTCTTATTTCTTTTTCCTGATAAGCCAGATGAAGGTAATATTTTTTCCTTCTTCTAATTATTTAGCTTAATTGACTAAAAAGAATTTAATATCAAATTAAATGGTACTTTTTCATTTAAGTAACAAACTTGCATTATATCTACCATGTTAAGAATGAGCTTTTGTTTGTACACAATATGAATTCTATGGCAGGCGTATATATTAAAATATATAATAATGTTTCTATTGAGAAAAACTGACAGAAGACAAAACTCTGGTACTTTCATTTGAATGTTAAAGTAAGCTCTTGAATATGCAAAGCACTAGGGCTTCTGAACAAAGTTAAAATAAAGACAATTAAAACATGTAATTTATACTATAAAACATACATAATAATAAGACACTATATAATTGAAAAAACACCAGTAATAGACTGCTGGACAGAATTCTGCTGTCACATAATTGTTACATCAGGGCCATAAAAACAGACCTAAAAACATTTAATATTTAGGGAAGATAAATAATCAGTTACACACTGTCCTTGAAGGTAATCCGAAATCCAGCAAGCAATATTTTTTAGGCTCTTTTCTCACTATTGCTGAACTTCAGAAAGGAAGCAGGTATCATTCCTGATACCTGATGTGATTTTCTTTTTTTTTTCTGTTCTTATTTTGAGCATTATATAACTGTCCTCTCAATTGTCTTGGTTTGTCTAGGCACTGGGAGGACAATTTACTGTCATGTTAGCCACATAAGAAATACTGCTCAATTTCCTACAAGACTGTTGTTGAGGGCCACTATGGGAAATCTTAGGACAGAAATATAAAGAGATTCAGGCTTTTTTTTTCTTTCCCCACTTATTAAGAAGTAAAGTTAAATCAGTACAGAACTTCACAGGCCAGCAAATAAATCTGAACATTCATCTTCTAGCAAAAGAGAGAAGTTAAAAATTCCCCTTAAGGGCTGTTGTATTCAGCTGAAAGTCATACTTGTATGCCTTAAAAAAAACCAAAAAACAAAACACAATATCATAACATGCCTTGCCATTCAATTTTTAATCAACTTGCCAAAAAAGAAGATTTAAGACAGAGATATGCTTATCTATACAATGTATGTTAAAAAAAGCCTTTTGGGCTCAAGCCTTTAAAAACTGCTTCCTTGGAAGAGAAAACTTTCATATTCTTCAGAAGCGTTAACTCAGACAAAGCATGAAATGGCTGCATATAAGTGTCAGGTTAAATATGTCTGGGACTGTTCTCTGGCATTGGAGCTTGTAGCCAAATAATTCCATGTTTGACAAACATTCCATGATTGACCATTCTATTCTTCTAAGAAGGACAGTTGCATGTTTTGCCCATTGGGAATAGTTCATTACTAACACTAATGCTTAAACTCTGCACAGAAATTGTTTGGGAGTGCAAGCTGGCATGCTTTGAGCCTGTGCCAAGGTCTGTTCAAACACTTTAATATGCAATTTTTAGACAGATTATTTACAATGTCCATGCATGTTCCATTTATGTTGCATTTTATAGACACACCTAAAGCAATCTGTGGTTCCCCATCTAGGGATAAATCACATTCACAATTCTAATTATTTCTTTATTCAAGCAATTAATGACCTTATATTTATCCAGAAACCTGATAAAAGAAAGTTGATTGAAGTTTGACTATCAATTTAGATATTTGTTCATATGAAGACATTTTAAAAAGTCCTACAGAGTGTCTAAACCAGACTTCTAACCTGTAGCAAATGCTCTTCTTGGTTTAGACATCCTATGGCCTTCATGAAAGGATATTACAATGAGATGGGGAAGAGAAAACATAGTGCAATAAAATGAAATAAGAACAAATAACTTTTGCACTTCTTTGCGTTATGGCTGTCAACATCAATTTGTAATGAAAACTACTTCTGGAGTGTAATGTATTGATTTTTAAGATAAGAATGAAAACTAAAATATCATGTTGTTTTCTTAATGCTGAATGTTCAATTTATAACTTTTATTTTCTTTTTCTTTTTTTTTTAATGTAGCTGGATATGTGCTGGAAATTTGCTTCTCAGCATGGCCACAGGGAAAAATAGCAGTGCATCTACTTTGTTAGGACTTTAGAAGATGTGTGAGTCCTCCATTAGTGAACCAGAAAACAGTATAAATTTGTCACTGATTTAATTTCTCACAGACATGCAATACTGTGCATTCTGAAGCACAGAGCCTTTTTAAAATTTTTGTTTAAGCTTTTGACAGAGACAATAATTGGTCCAGAAAACTAAGCTGTTGACCTGGAGCTCAAATTGAATATAAATATATGTCTCTGGCTAGATGATGCAGCTTTAAAATCACATCAAAATTATTTATTTGTGAAAAATGTCCTTTTCTGGATCATGATGTACTTAAATTCCAGTTTTTGATGTTCACATTTCTGTATTTATCCTCCCACTATTTTAAAATACATGCTCAGCTCCCTCAGGTTTCTTAAATGTAATTCATCTTATAGAAGAAGCACACCATAGAAAATTTTTGTCTCAGAGGTATAGATTTGGAAAAACAACACACTAAGCATAAGCAGTTTCCTTAAAGCTTATAGATAAGTGGAAATAGTTTTAAAATCATGATGATACTGAAAGACCACTAGTGTGCACAGCATTGTTAATTTGTAGTTTTGTATTATTATGGTACATTTTGTAGGTTTGCTAACTCATTTTACTGTTGATTGCATTCCAGTGCAAGTACTCATATGAAAAATGATACAGTGACTCTCCTGAAGAGGCTGTGATCTGTATACCTGTGCTGTTGCTAGTATGTTTTCCATGCTGGATTCAATTTATTAATGTGGTCTTATTAATTTATTCTCCTTAAAATTGCTGTTAGATAAAACATATCACAGCTAATTGTCATAGGCAGTGCTCTTCAACATCACTGTAAGAAGTAGTTTTAACTTTCTGGAAAAAAAGAACCAGTTTCCACAAGAACATGGCTGCATGTCACCACCAAAAACAAAGACAGATGTGTTTGGCACATGTTTTGTGGGATATTTGAGGATAGGCATGTGTCAGAAAAAAAGGCGTAAAATGCCATAGAAACAGATGCAGAGAAGACATAGAAACCCATACAGGCCTGAGCAATCACTGGGAAAGCAGGTGTAAGAAAAGCAAAGCAAGAGAGATTCAAGAGGACTATCAACCAAAAAGAAGCTGAGACTTTGAGTGAAACATTCACATGGTTTCAGAGGAAAAGAATGTACACACAATCTTTATAAATAGAGTGCATCAAAGCATCTGATGCCATCTATTTTCTCTGACCACTGACACTGCACTAACAAAGTCTAATTAAGTAAGAATACATTGCCAGTTTTAAAGACAGTTGCATTCTAAATAGATCCATAAAGTACAATAACCTGGCAACATTCAAAATATGCAATTCCCTGTCAGAAAAATGTGTGCATACGCACCACAAAATACTCTATAGACTTTCGTTCACTAGACTTTTTCCTAAACTTACTCATTACTTTCATATCTTCCACTGCTGTTTGCCCTTATTTCCAGACTTAAGAAAGTCTTTTGTTTATCCCAGGCTACAATAGTGATTACTCTTCTCTGGTTAAAATGCATTTTTCCTCCTGCATTTCCTTGGGCAATGTTTATCTTTTCTCTGCCATTAGGCTGTGTTTTCCCTAACATTTTGGATTGCTTCCTTCTTACTTGCTCCCAAAGGTTAGAGACAGCATATAAAAGCCCTTATTTTTTTATTTTCCTCTTTTGATTTTTCTTCATTGACAAAATAATCCATGATGTGAATTGCTATCTGCTCCACTTAAAGACTCACTGGCTTAAAAAGAGGATGTCTTTACAAAAAATTATCTTACTGGGTTTATTTTTTTCATAAAAATCATGTTTGTAGAATAACCAAATTCCCAGAGAGGCAAAAGAAGAGTGCACTATAAGAGTAGAAAGTGAATGATAAACTGACTTTGGTGTATGCAATTTTAATACTGTAGAAAAGGAATTTGTGATTGAATTATATTTGCATAAAAAGTTCAGTTAAATACGGGATAATCTGCTGGCAAAGAGATTATTTGTAAAGCCATGCTATAAATTTCTGTTTAAATTATAGCATAGCACAAAAACTACTTACATGAAAAACTGTCAGAAAAACTGTTTTATGTGTGCAGACCTGAAAATATGATCTTTCCTTTTTAAATTTTTTTTTCACACCAAATTTCACTTAGACTATTGTCTAAATGTGAGTGAATTGTCTGAATTGTGAGTGCAATTTATTTTTTTTATAAATTTAAAACTGTAGATGTTTTGCTGTATTTGTGATTGTCTGTGAATAACTTCGCATACTGCTAAATTCAGATGTTGCCTCAAAATGTTGAGAAGTACTGAAGTTTAGTCCAGCCTAGGGGCATGCCAAGTACAGTGGTTTCCAATATCTGAGCTTTCCTTAAGAATTAAATTCCATGAAATATTGATCATCTAAAAATTAGTGATAGATATTTAGGAAGTTTGTTTTGGTTTTAAAAACTAGATTTATAAAGGTAAATACAGTTTTTTCTAGTCCAACTGAATTCGGAATGGGAAGTGTGTTTTATTTTACAGTTAGTCATGATATCCTTATTGTCTGCTTATTTTTTACTCTTTTCATAAATACGATCTAGAACTTGAAAAGTGAGGAAAAATCCTTGGTATTGTTTTACTGTTGATAATTAACTCAAAAATATAACATGGCCTACAGGGGAAGGAGTGTCACATACATGTCGGATAGCCTGGCTATGAGGCTTTGTTTCATTAAGATGGACATTGTGTTGCACATCATTCCTGCGACCTTCATGGTGTTATGAAGTTAGCATGAAACTGTGTAACAGCTGAACATTCAAGATCTACCAAACTGATTAACTTAAGCAGTTACACCTTCTTCCTCCTTCTCACTCCTTTAATAATCTTCCCTCCCAACAATAAAATTGTGTATATTTAAATGAAGATTTTCTTACCGGGCCTCTACCAGCTTTACCCTCTTCTAAAAGCAGTTCAGAGATGTCTATATGAGACTTCTTTATGGCTGTTGTTCTTCACATGTAATAGATATAATCTGTCCAGTTCCCAAAAATTTCATTCAAAATGCTATTTACTGCTGTCAAAATGCCTGAAATAGAAAATTTCACATGTAATTTCAGGGAAGTTATAGAGCTGTAATAACCTGGCTATAGGAGTACAACTACACGTTTAGGTAGCTGTAGAATAAAATTTAATCATTGCCACTAGGAATATGGGGAGGGTCCATCTGCAGAAATTTAAAGGATAAACTCTTAGAACTCTCTATGTGCCAAGAAAAAATTTACAGTGCTATTAATCCAATAGGTTTTCTCCAGCATATACACTTTCCTTTGATTGCAAAAACATATTGCAAGTTTTTAATTAGAGATTATTTTTTTGTAATAGAGCTCAGGAAAGGTTCTGGATTACTAGTCTAGTGTACTGAGTTCCTTATTTAGTAAAAAAAGCCCAAAAAAGAAACAAAAATTAAAACAAAACAAAATAAACAAAAAACCCAAACAAAACCAGAACAAACAAACAAAAAAATAGCCAAAAAACAAACAAACAAAAACCCACAAAAACACAACTCCAAACAGTGCAGGAATAATGATTAAAGCACACTTCCTGGTGCTGTTTCACTGTTGCACTCCAGAGGGACCCAGGTTATAATGTAGTTCAATCTCACACATTTCTCTGAAATACGTGGGTTCTCCATCTATACTGTTACCACAGTATTATTGAAACAATACTGCCCAGCTGGTACTGTAGAATAATTAGGCAGACAAGAAATCTTATAAGTAATACAGAACAAAATATGCTACAAAAATTAATTTGGCTTCTCAAAGACAATGCCCCTCCTATTCCCTCATTGTAAGCTCTAAATTTGTTAATACTCTGTGGCTTTGGTCTACTTTTAAGTTTCAGAGTTTCTCAAAGGAAGTGGGATTGACATTTTATAGTTGCCTGGGAAGCACTGCCCATGCTTATGATTCCACAGAAATATTTTTAGTATGATGGAAAGCTCTCTATCACTAATAGCTGATTTTAAACCAGCTCCTTTATAGGACTTGAAGCACCCTCAGTGTCCTTCTGTCAAGGCGCAGGTCTAAGAACTCAGTTCCTCACTTTCTTAATTTTTACCATTAACAGCAAAAAAAATGCGACACTTTTTTTTTTCTTTCCTTTTTTTTTCTATAGTGACATATTAAATCGATCCTAAAGAATACAGACAATGTCTCTAAATCACTCCAAAACACTGGTGTGAGCAGATGTCCGAGGGCGCCTGCCGCCTGTTCCTGAACCGCCTGGGGCGATCTCAGCCCCGGCTTTCCAACGCCGCCTGTGAAATCCGGCCAAGTTACTCGCGTTTATGCTCAGGACTCCCAAACCTGTTTGTCACACCTCTTCCGCTGGGCTCGGCCAGCGAAGGCGACGGATTCTATCATTATCTGAACTGAAGAAAGCCACTGACCCCCTGACCGAGCAGCCCCCCAGGCTGCCCCGGCCGCTTCCCGCGCCTTTGTCACCTCAGAACCCTCCTGCCCGTCACCGCTTCCCTGCCCGCCCTTCCTCCTCTCCTCCCAGTCCCGCTTAGGCAAACAAGGCCTGATTCAAGCAGCCAGTGAAGAGGAAAATTCTAGCGATGCTAAAAGGAGAAATTAAAGTGTATCTAAAACTCCTACAGCACCCTGCGAACCCCAAACACGCTACCGGGGTGCCGCCTCGCCTCCTCCCTCAGACCGGGCTGAGCGCAACTTGCCCACGCAGGAGAAAAAGCCAGAAGTGCCCTCAGGATTTTACCTCAGGTTCACCTATTTTAACTCACAGACCTGCTTGTCATGCTTTAAAACAACTGCTTATAGCTTTTCTTTCCGAGTCTTAGCATTATCTGATAGGGAATAATTAGCAATGTGTAAGGCGTCCCCCCTCCCGAGGTAATGGAACAGTCCGCCGAGTTCCAGGCGCCGAGGCTCCGCGTTTAACTCCTTTCCTGCCGATCCCAAAGAATCTGCCTGGCGGCAGGCGGGGTGGGATCCTGCCTCGGGGGCTGCGGCGCTGGAGCACCGCGGGCAGGTCAGGGTAGTGAACACACCTCATACAGGCGGCGTGAAGTGGGGGCAGCTGCCACCCACCCGCAAAACCACCTTAAATACCATCTGATAAAGTCATCCAACATGTCTTCTTCGCAGTGTTTTGGAAACGTGTGACAATGTTTAAATAGTGATTGACTAAACTGAAGGGGGCGGGGGGTTGTTGCCATTTTTGTTTGTTTGTTTGCTGGTTTGTTTTTATGATTCCCAGTGGAGAATTTTGCAGACCCTGTATAGACGGTGCCTACCTGTCCCCCAGGTGAGCAATGTCTGCATCCCTGCAGACGGAGCATCGTCCTGCTCTCATCAGGTGGGCTCAGTCATTTGCGGGAAATCACACTGTGAAATCCAGTGTCCATAAAGAAGACAGAGGAACCACTCGCATAGTGGGAGAGAGTCTGCTGGGGCACACACCCGTGTGATTTTCTCTCTCGTGATTTTTAGGGGATGCAGCCTCCTTTTATCCTAAACCCCTGGCTGCATGTTGCCTTCTTTCTTTCCCCTCGGCTGAGGTACTAGGAAGGTACAGCCTTCCCAAACAGCCGACCCCATATTCCCCCTTGCACCTGTCATTTTTCCCAGAAGTTCAGAGGCTGAGGCCTGTGCAGGCCCTTGCTTTCAGGAGCCAAGCTCTCTGGGCTCTGCCACAAACCTGCGGCTTGAAGCCAGGAGAGATATTAAGACATTTCAAAAATGTCAACATCCATTCCTTCATCCATAGAGTTGTTTGTAAAGACAATATCTTAGCACATTTCTTTCCTACCAGTCACCTCTCAGAAACTCTTCAGCAATAACTGGAGAAATGGAGGTGTCCTGACCCTGAGAACTGGGATCCCAACCTGCCTTTCCCAGTTTAAGCACTTAAATGTCTAAGGTGAGATTGTATGCAGTTTTGACACACAATCTTTCCCAACTGCAGTTGCTGAGAGACTAAAGAAAATTTAAAATTTTATACTTACTTTTTAAAATTGTATAATGCAAAGAGTCATTTAGCTGAAATTTCCAGGTTCTGTCTTTTTATTACTATTACTTATTTCTCTATTCCTGCTTCTCCTTAAGTGGCAATTCAATCCCTCAAAAAGTTTTTGTTAAACAAAATAAAAGCATGTAAAACCCCCTATCATCTTCTTCTCAACTCTTAGTCTCTTCAGACTATTGCTATATTAAATACTAGAAACTCCACTTCCCTTCCTCACATTATCTCCTAGGGCCACAGAACTGGATCCCTGTGGTGTTTACACTGACATTAATGACTGCAATTAGTGTTTTCCTTTCAGTACTTTCAATCTTTGACAAGTTTTCCAGGTCAATATTCTTTCTCAGAGCCATGCTTATTCTTTCCTTTCTCTTTTATTCTCTGATTCTCACAGGATAATGGCCTGAACCATATTGAACTGTATGGCAAGAGGCATTTACATTTTTCAAGAAGAAGAGAAGGAATATAGCTTAAAGTAAATCAGTAGGAGGAAATCGGTAATTTTACTCCAACTTATTAAAGTTAATCCAAGTTATAAGTTATTAGGCCTTCATTGACAGCAAGGAACATGTGGAAAGACTTCTAGCAGACAAACTTCTACAAGTTGCATGAGTGCAGGAGATTTTTTCTAGAAGCCTTTCAAGTGATATGAATGGATCTACAAATTTGAATTCCTTGTCTGCTTAAGGCCAAGCAGGTGAGTTACTTGTGCTGGTGTCTGACAAACTATATATAATAATATCATATTTTCCTTTACTATACTAGACATTAGAATATTTAAATTTATTGCAGCTGCATAACTTCCTGTCTGAAAAGTGTTTTGCACTTTCAGTTTACATTTCAACGTCAGGCCTGGCTATCTAATCTAGAAAGCACACATGGTGCAAAACTGTAAACATGGTCTTCAAAAGTGAAAGGAAAAGGAAAACACATTTTGCAAAATAACAACAACAAAATGCAAGATTTTGTTTAAGACATTGCAAATGAGTAATGTTTGGTTTTGCTTAGAGTTGGACAAGTGCTTAAAAAAAAGGGTAAAGTAGGGTAATGCACTCACCTAGTGAATTTTGTTTGCTGTTCTTCCATCGAATGCAGAGCCTTCCTTTTCATATGAGAAAGTTTTGTGAGCACTGGGAACTTTGGAAGTGGTATTTTGATTCTGTTGACCTCCTAACCCTTCTCTAGATAGAAATCTGCTTTTTACTCTAACACTACCTTCTTGCAAGATGGCTACAATTCTTCGGGGTTTGGGTTTTGTTGTTTGTTTGTTTTGAGGTCTTTGTGTGTGATGGTGCCCAGGAGGTTCCACTTGGCCATGAAGAACTTTTTTCTGTGCAGTGACCAAGCCCTGGAACAGGCTGCCAGAGAAGTTGCGGAGTCTCCCTCACCTGTGGAGTCTCCCTCACCAAGCCTGGACACAATCCTGTGCTGTGTGTCCTCCCTGAGCAGGGATGTTGGACTAGATGACCCTCTGTGAGCCCTTCCAACCTCACTCCTTCTGTGATTCTGTGAATGTATTTAGGTATGAAAATACACAGTTGGGTCAGAAAAAACCCTAAATGCTACATGTATGAAGATAAAAATGACACTCTTTAACAGCTGAAATCTTACGGAAGTACATATACTATGGTACCTCAGCCCTGATAAAATTTTGAGAACAGTTACCATGTCCCTCTAATGTCACTGAAAATATCAATATAGCTTTTAAATATTATCCCTACTGGATATAAAATTTGTTTTGGAATCAAATTTTTCCCTTACTATTTCCCATACTACTGCATTACAGTTACTGCTTTATTGTTACAAAAAAGGATAAATGTCAGAAATCTTTCTCTGTTCTTTGAATGCCTACCTCATATACATGATTTTTCCAGTAGTGACTTCTTGTCCTTGTTTCAAGAGTTGAGCAAATTGTGTCCAGTTGTTTTATTTCCCTAAAATAATTATGCCAATTTGGTGGCTCATTAATTTGCAAGAAACCAATTTTTTGTGATGAATCTTTACGCCAAATGACAATTAGGGAACAGTTTCTAGTTTTTCACCTCCAAACATGATATTTATGACATTCAAAAAAATATGATGAATGTTTTTATCCTAGAAGGCAAAAGGTTAAAAAGGGAAGGTATCCAGAGCTCTTAGGTTGTTATTTTGAAGATACTCTGATGTAAATTCCAGCCTCCTATCTGGAAGTTAGTTGATCTCTGGGCATAAAGGTTTAGATGAAGTAGGTAGTGTGCAATCCATCAGCTGAAGTTCAGTCAGGAACCTGCTCCCACGCTTGTGGAGCTCAGCTGTGTTATGAGCAGGGCTCTTCCCCACTAGATGGTGATATAGGAGCAGCTCTGGCTTCTCTGTTCCTAGAGGAGCAGGTTCACCTCCTGCAGGTTCACGTTCCCACTCGTGAATAGTCTCGTGAAAGTACTTCAAACAATCTTCTTCCTTGTTTTGTAAAAACCAAAAACTCTGGTAAGGTTTTAAAAAGGTTGAACTTTACAAAGAGATGAAGAATTCAAGTCAGTCAATGAATGCGCAAAACTTATTAGGACACTTCGGAGAAATATCTGTTTCAGAAATTAGGCATTCTAAATGGCATGAGTTAGACAGTCTTTTGTCTAACTCAAAAAGAATGGTTTAATTCAGCACATAGCAGTCTGTGACTCCATACATCAGGAATGATTCTGTGGAAGATCTTAGTTATATCAGAGGGATATCTGTGGAACTGTTTTTCATTTGTAAAGAAAGCAGCAAATGTTAAAGTTGTGAATATATTTGCAAAGACAAGTAGGTAGTTGTATCACAAAATATATTACATAAACTTTAGGCAGCTGGATGGTAAGGCCTGTGGGAAAATAATGGTGCATATGAAACATAACTGATAGCAAAAGTCTCACGATTCTTTCTCACCTATGAAACATTAAAATAAACATTTAAATAAATAACATTTAAATAAACAGGTAAAAATCCTCATCAGATGAACAATTTTATAAGTGCAATTGCAATTGCAAAAGAATTCCTCCACAGTTTTTGCTCTGCAGTGGTTTCCATGCTTCTTTCTCTGATTCTCTGTGTGATATCTCAGTGCTTACTCTCCAGACCTGATTCTTCAAAAAATATGTGGGTTATCTGAGATGAAGACTGCAACCCTGAAAGTATTGCACATGGAAAATAGCAACATTGAATAATAAAGTTAATTTGGAAAGCCTTTGTTTGTTAATCATTATTGAGAGCCTAAAAAAATTGCTTTGAGTAGTTTAGCAAATAAAAAAGTAACTTCATTCCCTACACTGAAAAATTTAAATTGACTTTTGCAATTTTCCTTGTGAGCATCAAGTTTTAATTTCTGAAATACTAAGTTGTGAAAACATCCTGGTACGAGTTGGTGCTATAAGAAATAGGCAGGATATAAGACATTTTAAGAAGTAAGAACTTTTCCAGTATAATATTTTTGTTGTATGATTATTAATATTTGATGCCAAAACATCATGGCTGAACCTTACCAGTTCAGACTTACCTTCTGGCTTTCTTGACAGACACCTTGTGGTTGTTACTAATCCTGTCTTACTGTATCTCTTGAGATAGTTCAAATGTTCTTTTCACAGCATTGATAATTATCCCATCTTTACTGGTAGTAAAAATTCTTTTTCTTGAGAAATCTGTGATCATTTTTCTCTACTACTATTGCCCTGAGTAAGATCAGATGACATACTCTTGGTATGTCGTCTCCATACTGTAGCTTCCACTGTTAGAAACACAGATAGAGTTGTAGTAGTACATAAAAAATGAACCAATAGCACAAAAATAACGTAGAGATATTTCATTAAGGTTTTGGCAGTTATTTACTGGAATTTCAACATATAATGTAATTTTTCCTCTCAGCTTGAGTGATATAACTGCTTGGATACAAGCTATCAAAAAAATTATCATGCCCATGTTTTACTCTGGGAATATATATATTTTTTAACACATTTTTTTCTTATGCTCTACCTAGTTCTCACAATAATTTCTGCTTCTCAACCAGTTTCTATCTTTATTTTTGTTACTTACTGTGGTGTTGCATTTGAGAAAGGATGATTGGAAAGACATCTGGACACACCCATGAAAACCAGAAAAAAATTAATGTTTCAGAGTTTTGTTTCTGAAGTAAAGGATTTTTGGAACCACAGTCTTAAACATCAGATTTCCACATATGAAGCAGAGTTAGCAAAGGGGAAAAAAATAGGAGCATAAACTGTAGAACAAGTAGGTTAAAAAAATAGTAAAGAAATAGTAAAAAAATAGTAAAGCAACAGCATCAAAAAGGTAATGGGTATAGAAATTTGTTAGTGTTGAGCAACTAAGTAATTTTTTTGCCAGTAGTTAATTGACATTTAAAAATGTATTTACTGAAATGTAAAAAATGGTGTAGAGCATTTCGTGTATTAAGAGTTGGATCCACAAAGATTACATGTAATAGAAAAATTATGAGCTGATCTAGAGTGGTCCAAGAGATTTATAAATAATTATTTTACTCTAAAAAGCCAAGTTCAGGCTTCTCTTTTTACTAATATTTATCCATGTGTTCATTATTTACATATTTCAGGATAATTTTTACCAATTTGCCTGCAGTGAATATCAGGCTTTCTCAGCTGTGGTTCCAGGTATACTGGGAAAAAATTTATAACAGCAATTTTATTTCATTGTAGTTTACTTGTGATACGTGAAGTATGGGAGTTTTACAGGTGATAAAAAGAAAAAACATTTAGAATTTTATTTTGAAATAGGCAGGTAATATCAATTCAAGAAAAGTGACAAAAGCAATGACTTTATTCAAAACTTATACAGAAATGCACTGAGGAGCAAGACAGTCAAAGGCATTTAGAATCTAATTTGCTAATAATTATGATATGTAGAATTGTTATTATGTATTATATAAAATAGAAATTATAATCAATAGAAATGCTGTTACTCAAGACTAAAACCAAGTTTATGCTCTTCTGCAATGTGATTTGAGTCCCCATCTTTAAGACAGGCAGAAGTGCATCATAATTTTTAATGATTCTTAAAATTCCATAAATACAACAATGGATAAATTCCTCTCATTTAGTATCTATTCTGTTTTACATCTAGCTATTTGGACGAATGAATAAACCTCTCTACCATGTTTCCCTCTTAAGTAGACTCAGTACATGCAACTGCACACATAATAATTATCTTAATAAATTAAGAGAATCTGATAATATACTGATTATATTGTGTCTTCAATGATAAACACACATATTGTTTATTTCCATTTTGAAAACAAAGTAGTATTTACTAGTAATTTTGGTTAGCCTTGACAAAGTAATTTTTTTCATTTAAAAAAAGAAATGTAAGAGAAAAAAGATAGAGCTGTCTGTAAAATAACTGTGTTGTAGTGTCATTGTGATATTGCTAAACTGAGAAAGGTAAACATCTTTTCTCAGACCCAGTCACTGTTATGTGTCAAACAGTGTCAGTGCAAAGCTTGGAATTTTCTTCCCAACAGTGTTTTGGCTTGGGCAATTTCAACTACATGGAAGCTATATGTCACGGTGTGACATGGTTTTGCCAACCTTAATATATTTAATTTCTTTTAGAGACAGGACCCAGGAGTAGAGACAAGGCAGGCTCAAAACTTTAAAAGGTACAAGAAGAAATTTATTAATAACACAAAAAAGAATTTGAATTCAGGATAAGATTCCTAGATTGTTCCCTCCTCCCCTTCATTCCACATTTCTTACCAACAACATACAGACAGAACACTTCAGTCAGTTACACACTCAAATAATCAGTTCAGTTCACTTAAAAGAGAAAAGTCACTTTTTTACTTATGGCTTAGGGAGTGTCTTCACCTTCACAATCCACATCCACCTGGGAAAAATATTGCAGATTGTGACTCTCCTCCCATTCTTTCACAGTCCTTCAAGAGCTGTGCTATGGGCTATGTTACACAATTGGGGTACTACCTTTAAAGGCAGGCTGTTGAAAAACAAAATTCTCTTAATCTCCTTCACTATCAAACGTCTCTGTTCATATTCCAGTCCCAGAACAGAGAGAGCTCCATTTCCCCAAGGAGAAAAGTATTCTTCTCAAGCATCCAAACCTCCCCAAGTATATTTCACAGTTTAAAGAAATTTTAGTGAAGTCACAATCTCCTTAGCCCACAAAAAAAAAGGTTTTCAGCTATTTATCAGTCGCATCTTTTCAATCTCTTCCCACCGGGAACTTTATCCTCATTCTGCTGACCTCTGTAGTCTGCATGCTTCATTTCTTCTCATTCAGGGAAGCTCAGGAGATCGAGGATCTTATCCAGGCATGAAGAATTTAAAATTGTATCCAGCTCGTGAAGAAACAGCATGGGCAGCTGGAGGCCTCTTCTGCCATGCGGAGAGGCGAGCCGAGCTGAGCTGGCAGGGCCGGAGCCATGCAGCCGGTGCCGGGGCCATGCGGCCGGTGCCATGCGGAGCCGGGGGACGCCCAAGCCAGGGGCTCCTGCAGAGCCAGTGCCGGGCCGGGCCGGTCCCTCCCGCTGCGCTGAGCCCGGAGCCCGACCAGGGGGGCCAGTGCCCCGACCAGAGACCACCGCACCTCCCCAAGGCCAGAAGCCGAAAGAGAGCAGTTAACTTGATCCACTGTGATTTGTGAAAGCGAAGTAACTTTTCATTGTTTTCCCGAGCTGTCTATCACTAATCAGCTCTCTGATTGGTGCCAGCAGCTTACAGGGGAAGCTCCCAGAGAGAGGAGCGTCCCTTCCATTTCCCAGCCTCATGGAGCCGTCCCTGAGGCGAATCTACCCCTCCCCCCGAGTCCGTGAAACCAACACACTATATAATGTGAATTTTCTTGTTAAAAACCTTCAGCTCTGTTGACTGAGAGCAATATTCACACTAGAATGGTTCATTCCTGTCTCATTTTAACCCTTCCAGTGCTTTAATAGAAGCTTCCCTTCTGTCTTTTTAACACTTTTTGCTGCTGTTGGCATTGCCAACTTCCCTGCTTTAACTACAGCCATCTGATTTATTAATTTATTTAATCTCAGTTTATTTTCAGTTTTCTACTCTGAGGTGTAAAGTCTGTTTTCTAAGCCCTAATCTTGATTGTTTAAAGAATCTATTGTGTTTGTAGGGAAGAGAATATATATGTTGTTTTTTAGAATACTTTCTTGTTAGTACAGAATGCCAGCAATCTGTCTTGACAATGAGTCAGAAAACAGCTCCCTCACTCTAAATAGCTTACAGTTTAAATAAACAACCAAGGGAAGAAGGACTGAATGCAAAATAATCACAGAATTATTAGGTTTGATCAAGATCATCAAGTCCAACCCATGCCCTAACGCCTCAACAAAACCATGGCACTGAGTGCCACATCCAGTCTTTTTTTAAACATATCCAGGGATGGTAACTCCACCATCTGCCCATCTGCAATTCCAGTACTTGATCACTCTTTCTGTAAAAATCTTTCTCCTAATATCCAACCCCTATTTCCTTTGGTGCAGCTTAAGACTGTGTCCTCTGGTTCTGTCAGTGCTTGGAGAAAGAGATCAACCCCCACCTGACTACAGCCATCTTTCAGGGAGTTGTGTAGAGTGATAAGGTCACCCCTCAGTCTCCTTTTCTCCAGGCTAAACATCCCCAGCTCCCTCAGTCATCCCTCACAGGGTTTGTGTTCCAAGCCCCTCACCAGCCTTGTTGCCTCCTCTGGACCTGCTCAAGTGTCTCAAGGTCCTTCCTAAACTGAGGGGACAGAACTGGACACAGCACTCAAGGTGTGGCCTCACCAGTGCTGAGTACAGGGCAAGAATCACCTCCCTGCTCCTGCTGGCCACACTGTTCCTGACACAGGCCAGGGGCCACTGGCCGTTTTGGCCACCAGGGCACTCTGCTGACTCATGTTCAGTCAGCTGGACTATCACCCCCAGGTCCCTTTCTGCCTGGGCACTGTCCAGCCACACTGTCCCCAGCCTGTAACACTGCAGGGGTGGTTGTGGCCAAAATGCAGGACTTGGACTTGTTAAACTTCATCCTATTGGACTCTGCCCATCCATCCAGGCATCCAGGTCTCTCTGCAGAGCCCTTCTACCTTCCCACAGATCAAGACATGCTCCCAGCTTAGTGTCATCTGCAAATTTACTGATGAAAGACTCAACACCCTCATCCATGCCATCAATAAAAATATTGAGCAGGACTGGCCCCAGCACAGAGCCCTGAGGGACAGCACTGGTGACTGATCCCAGCTGGATGCAGCACCGTTCACCACTCCCTGGGCCCGCCAGTTCCTAACCCAGCACAGAGTGCTCCTGTCCAAGCCATGGGCTGCAGCTTTTCCACGAGTGTGCTCTAGGAGACAGTGTCACAGGCCTTGCTGAAGTCCAGGTACAACATCCACAGCCTTTCCTGCATCCACTAGATGGGTCACTTGGTCATAAAAGGAGATCAGGTTGGTCAAACATGACCTGCCCCTCCTCAACCCACGATGGCTGGGTCAGACACCCTGGCCATCCTGTAAAAGCTGCATGATGACCTGTTCCATTACCTTACCAGAGGCCAGGCTGACAGAAGAGTAGAACAACTGAACAGCTGAGTTTAATGTTTATCTTGTTACGCTGTTTCTTATTTTGTCACCTCACCTCTCAATAAAAATGGAGAGTGTTTTGCTATCCTGCTAGTTTTTAAACTGACATGGGGATCTGACCTCCATTTAATTTAAGGCCCATGTACAGGTATTAAATAAAAAAAACCCAAGTAAACACATTTATCAAATTATTATTTTGATTTTGGAGAGCAAATCTATACATGTTAGTAGATCAATCTTATTTTTACAGATTGTTCTAATGTTCTAGTGCACCTGCAGTTACTTACATTACTGTTCACTATAAGGTTTTTTTCAAACGTACAAACTATTCCAAAGGAACTATTTTAGAATTCATGTGAAGTTCTAAATTGCGTTAGTTTCTGTTAATACAGTTTAGAACAGATTCATTGTGATAATAGAAAGTTTCACAGAAAAGGGTGAAAACAGTTTGCAGTTGCCTTAAAGCATCGTTTAGGTCCTGTGCTGTGTCCTAAATGGACAAAATTGCAAACACAAGGTCCCTGGCCAGGAGATACCCAGATGTATTTCTGTCTAGGCTGATTTTCGTGCCTAGACTCTTATGTAGTCATAAAGAAATGATGAGGAAAACTTCCCCCAGCAAAATCTTAGGGAAGGTTAATGGTGCAAATACTGCTTTGTCTCTTGCAAAGATAAATCACTCAGTGGGCAAAGTACAGCCTCAGCTGGAGTAAAAGAGTTTAATTTGCACACTGCATGTCTGCAGGAGAGAACAGCCCTCAGAGTATAGAAGAACAATGTGTTTTGTCTTTCACTCAGGAAAAAGCTTATTTGAAAGCTGTCCATCTTAGTAGCTAATATAGACAGTGAGATTTCTCTCTAAGAGCCTAAAAATAATGACACACTGCTTTACTTTCCATTTCACTACCTAAGTATGTATTCTGCTAGGGAACTTTGTGGCTTGAAATGTGGGTTTTCAGAGAAAATTTTTGTTCATAGTTTTCCAAGTTTCGTTATTCTGATTCTGAGTAGCTGTTGCATCAAACATAACAGACGTACTGTGCTATTATTGCCAAATCATGTTATTTGTCTCCTAAAATGTTCACAAATGATTCATTGAACATTTAATAAAATATAAATATAATAAATATAAATATAATAAATGATAAGACAATAAATAAATACAATAAATTACACAACACATAAAAATAATATTCAACTAAGGTGCACTTTATAGAAAATATATGTATTTTAAATTTTATTAGTTAAATGTCTTGCTAAGACAGAAATTAAATGAATCCTCTAAAAAGAACAATCTTGTTCAGTTGCAAATGATCTTAAGGAAAATTTATTGAAAATTTAAGTAAACCTTTATAATTGTACAAGACAGTCCATTAATTTTTTTTCTTGTATAATTTAGAAGTACAGATATACAAACCAATTAAAAATATTTCTTCCAAAGACAATAACAACATAAGAATATAAATACACTTTGACAATAAGGGATAAGTATTTGATGACAATGTAATAATAATAATATTAGGACCGCAGGACAACTTGTCAGCATTATTGAGCTGCTGAAAAATTTTGCATCTAAAATTTGCATCAGACACTATTCTAACTATTGCTATTTTTAGAAAAGTTCTATTACCCTTAATATTATTGATTAATGTGGGTGATTTATTTTAATACTATGCACTCACCAGGTTTAAAAACTGTGCTGTCATGCTGCACTGTTGGGAAACCCAGTTAGTAATACACCCATTTGTGAAGTGAGAACAAAAACAAATTAGGCAGATTAAAATCATCTGTTTGGCCTATCAATAGGTAAGTGTCATGATTAAAATATGAAGATAGAATATGAAATGTTATTAAGAATGACAGTGAAAAAAGAGGAGTACGATATTATTCCATATATTGAGGTGCACAAACTGTCTCTGAGTGGCTGAATCTGTAAAGTCCATAGCAGTGATAAAAGGGGAAACCCACAAAGGTACTTTTGTGATCAGTCAGGATGAAACATCAGGCAAAGGTGATGAGGTAGATGAAATAATTTGAAACTAGGCTGAACTTTGGTAGAAGTATAGCAAGATGCAAAGTATTAACAAGGTCTTGAAATGTGTTGACCACATTTGTTATTTTGACCTTAAGAATTTGAAAAACAAGGTGAAATGCATCTGACGTCAAAATTGTCAGTATAGAGTTCTGGGAGAATTTGAAGATGAAAAGCAACACTGATGATTGTGGTAATGAAATTAGAGAACTCATAATTTCTAGGATGAAAATGAAAGTGCTAATAGTAAAAAATCCCATAATAAAGGATCATAATGGAATAAAGATGTCAGAATGCCCGCAGATCCTTAGAAAAAATATTTGCAACATTAAATGCAGAAATATGTCAATATGAAGAGGCTTGGAATAATAAAACAAAAAACGTAGAATAGCAAATGACAGATTTGGAAAGAATGGTGAGAGAGTATTTGTAGCTGTCCTGAATATCCATCAGAACTGTCATACTACAATCAGAAATCAAGCACAATGTTTAGATGTTAAAAGTATCTTCAGTAAGATAAATGAAGTCGTATGTTCACTGTGTTTGAAACTGAAAAAGATTAAAATGGAGTGGGGTTTTTTCTCAGTTTTCATGATGGCATTTCATTAGAATTTTGGACAAGTTGAGAATCAGCTGAGAAAAACATGCTGCAAAACATGGTACAGTAAGACAAGCTGCTGGAAAACATGATATGCCTAGCAACCTGAACAAAATGAACTTTACAAAAATATAAATGAACAAAATAACATAAAATTAATTCTGGTTGTGCAACCAAAGGTAGGATGGCTTGTGTTCAAATATGTAAATCATATCTGAAAACGAGAAAGCAAACACCAGGGATTGTTCTGAGACAAAAAAATCAGAGCTCAGTTTGCAGGAAGAAAGATTTATGTTAAGTATTAGAGGAGGGAAAAAAAAAAAAGAAAAACAAAGCCAGTATATTCACACTTTGATAATTACATACTGAAGTAGATGGCCTGGACAGGTTGTAGTATCTTTTATCACTGAAGATTTAAAGACAGGTGCTGTGAACAGTTGAGATCTTGTCTTTGGGCAAGAGAATTGACTAAATCAGTTTCCTTTCAATTCTTTCTGATTCTTATATTTTATATCTCCTTTACAGAATGAAATCAGCTGTGAGAAAAACACACAGAGAGTAGCAGGGTAAATATACATAGCTTTTATCTGAATTATTGCCCCCTATTACTGAAGGCAGAGATTTGCACTGTTATTTTAAAAACAGAAGCATTTGTAGTTTCCAGTTGGAATATAAGTTTTCAACAAAGAAAAAACAAATTTCATTTCCTTAATGAGATATTGATGATAATAATTTTTAATAAGTCATTATATTCTGGGGCTAATGGGATTTGTACATATAGGAATGTATTTCATATAATTCCACAGTAATATAAGGAAGTTAAAGGTGAAACTCTTTTTGAGGACTGATCTGATGTAGTCCTTTTATTTAAAACCCATCAGATTGTACCTCTTGTGAAATTATTTATGTTTAATGAATCTGCATTAGCATCAGCTGCAGAGCTTGAATTGTAGATACTGCAATGGCTGTCTTGAGCCTTGTCTTTTCTCCAGGACCACATTTAAAATACTAAACTATATTATATTAAATTTAAAGTATGGAGCTACAGTTAAGAAGCTTTTTTTTTGCCATTTACACTGTGCACAATAATCAATAATAAATATTATTGCCTTTTAACAGTTGGTTGGTTAGGGTTTTTTGTTTGGTTGGTTTTGATTTGATTTGGTTTTTTTTTTGGTTTTGTTTTTTATTTCCTCTCCAGACTACAGCAACTCAGAGATGATAAAAGTCTTTCTCAAATTGAGAACTGTAAGGAGTTTGTTATCACAAGTCGCTTTTGATTAATTTACTTGCTTTTGATACTTTCTGTAACAGAAAGCTATGAGCTACGTTTCAAACACTATTAGGGTGGTAGGATAGCTGTGATGGTTTAGGGACAAAAGCAAACATGAAATTGTTAATGAAAATCAGGGGTTATAGATTTTTAACTCCAGTGGTGGTGGTGATGACTTTATCACGTAGGTAGAAATGGGAAGCAGCTCCCACTTTGTCTGTTTCTTTTCTTATGTGTTTTAGATGTATTCAATTTTAAATAACACATTTTGGTGTCTTCTGTCTTTTAGTTAAGGTATGGATTATGATTATGGTATGGTTTTAGTTTGTGTATTTGATGCATTTGCTTGATGAGTTGTTCAGGAATGATAAGGGGCCTGACCCAAAATACAATATTGTTAGTGAAAATCTCCTGCTCACTTAAAAGAAAATAGAGGTAGGCTCTGAAGAGGCTAGCATGGCTTTCATGAACAGCTTTTCTTCCAAAAAACTCTTACTATTTTACTCTTACACTGTATAACACAACATTTGCATGTTTGTGATACTGGTGAAGACAAAGAGCATAGGGGTCACCACCAGAATGAAAACTCACATTTTTCAAGCGCATGGCTTTTATTTCTCTTACTTAACATTTTCCAATAAAAGGAAATTGGGATTAATGACATTTATTTCTTTGTTTTTATATTTGGGCTTTGTATCAATGGTGATCATGTGAAGCAGTCATCTAAGTAGCAATATTTACAATACAATTCTCATGTAATATTAATTCAATTTTTAATTAGTGCAGTAAGCCCAACTGCTGCCTATCTCTCCAAGTTTTATTACTAGCACCTGTCCTGCTTCACTGGATTACAGATGTATAGGAAAGGTGATTTCTGTCTTTACTTCAGCAACATTCAGAGTCTTTTTTGCCCAACAACTACCTATGCATTTCAGTTATTTGCTTTGTCTCCTCTTGTCCCTCAGAATGGAAAAAACCTTGTGACAAAGCAATTAAATAACTTTCTTTCACAATTCTTCTCCACATCTTTTCCCATGATATTTACAATAACCGTATTTTGCTCATTTTCATCAGAAGTTCTATAGATCATTTTGTGTATCTCAGTTAGCTGTTACTTTGTGGTCCCTCTCCTTGCACCAACCTTATGTATTTAATTTCCTTGTACTGGAAGAGGACACTGTACTCTTTTAGAAACAGTTAATGTATTTTTACTCTTTATTTAGTGCGGTGGTGAAGATTTTGAGCAGTAGAAAACCCAGCTAATAATAGTAAAAAGGAAAAGAAATACCTTGTAGGACTTCATACCTTACATAATTTGTGTGTCTCTAGTAAAATGACATATTTATAGGTAAGCTTTGGCAAACTTTATAAAGTTGTAATTCCCCTCACTATGCTGATTTTCACATGTCCAAATGCTTTTCCTTCAAGGTGTTCTTTCTTTTAAAGATTGCTTTCTGCAACACTGTTCTACCATTTGATCATTATATTGGTTCAATATACAGCAGAAAATCAATTAAAATGCATCTTCATTAGTTTTTTAGTTTTGAAGCAACCAGCTGACTTACTTTTGTTCTGCTTTGCATAAAGAGCTCAGAGAAGGCTGAGCCAGCACCCCAAATGTGGCCGAAATGTGATGGTCACAGCTCAGGGGACCAAGCTGGGCAGCAGAGTCACGAAGAACATCTGTGCTCATCCCTGCTCTGCTCTGTGCCCCTTGCTAACATAGACAGCACCTTCTTTATTTTTTGATGTGCTTGTTCTTGAAAAAATTATTACTCTTGGATGTAACACAGTAGTTTATGAAAAATGTGGGTTTTTTGTAACAAGAGATAAAAGGAAAACTCCTATTTGGAAAATATCTGAATTAGAATTTGTAGCGATTAATCTTCTTTTTCTAAAAAAATTATTCTTATTTAAATATTTTTTAAAAATTAATTTAGTGGTGTTTAACTGATTCTTTAATTTTTCAAAGCTATTATTCTAACATTTTCCTGTTCATCTTTCAATAATTCGACTCAGGAAAACTGTTACGGGCAGTCATTGAGGAAAAAGGAAAAAGGAGATTGAAAGGCTATGAGCTGAGAGAAGGAAAATTTCAGCTCCTGAATTCTTCTGTCTACCATTGGTATATACTCACAGTTTTTTTAACTGAAGCAAGATAATTAATTTTTACTGTAAATCTTCACCATTTTCATCATGTCATCACATTTAAAATATTAATTGTAACATCATATATAACCAAAGAACAATGATTTAAAACACTGTAGGACATACATTTCTGTTTTTCTTAACTGGATTATTTATAGTGCTTTGAAGTCATTTTGGCATGAGAGGTACTGAGGAAATGAAGATGGCAGGTTTCCTTCTGCTATATACTGGCATTACAGTACACCTACACAGACATGGTTGGGTTTGTGGGATGGGAAACAACATCCCTTGAAGTTACATGAGGGAATCAATCTCATGACAAATGAGGTTATGAAAATTAATTACTCTGCATGCTCAATAAAGATTTTCCAAATGTACACGCAGTAGGATTTTTTAATGTAGTGAAATTGCTCCATTTATTAGCAGCTTGAAAATGTTACCTCCTACATGTAATTTCTATACAGGAAAATATTATTTTCAACTCAGTAGGTAGAGGCAGAAATCAGTACATTGGGTTTAGAAAAGAAAAGTAAAATACCAGGAGAAAAGATTTTCAAAAAATTTTTTTTCTGAAGGAAAGAGAATATACCATATTATTCACAAAAGTCCAGACTATTTTAAAGGCATTTTAAATAATTTTTAATTTTAAAATATTACAGGCATCACAGTGGATTTTAAAATGGAAGGTCAACCCAGACTTAATTGCAGGATTTTTATCAGTCATTTGACCTCAATCTGTGGCAGTTGAGAGCTGCATTTATAACTTTTGTCAAACATATCTAAACCAGAAGGTACTTTTTCCTGTTTCAACTAGACAAGATTAAATTCACTGACCATGAATGGCATCACCTTTGGGGTGAAACATGATAATGTAACCAAATGAAGTCACTCTCCTTAGATTTCTTTAATACAAGAATAGAGGCGACTGTAGTTTGCATCACAAGATGCAGGGAGAATTTTGCTAGAAGTGATTTTACTATTCAGGATACAATTTGGAGAAATCATGAAAAGAAGGCATCACTCTCTTCTTAATGAGAAGGTTTGCTTCAAGTGCAAATGTAGCAAGGATATAAAAAAAAAATAAACCACCGCAGAAGATGTATTCCTGACAACCCTCAATTCAAAGGCCAGCCTGAATTAATGCAGCTTCTCATGTAAGTGTAAAGAAAGCAAAATTCATGATAATTTATAAAAAAATGCATATTTTTGCTTGCAGTGACGGGCAATTCACATAAAAATTCCGTATTTTATAAGAGAGATTTAGATACATGCTCTTTGTATATGACTATTCCAGTTAAGTAAATTTGTCATTGTTTAATCCTGATAATTTTTTCTGGTTGCTAGTAAAGTTCTTACTAATAAATACTTCAGAAATTGAGATTCTGAACTCTCACATCCCTAGTATCACGTATGTCTGAGCATTAATCATGCTTTTGAAACATCAAAGTCCCCCAAAAGTTCTGTCATTCAGAACTTTCATTGCCTCAATTTGTTTGTTTATCCTCTAGACTGCAACTTAAATTTGTGGATTCGTGTTGCCTGCACTTCTGTTGTAGTCCTCAATTGTTTTCCAAGACTACTTCTTATTCTTAATCTTGCAACCTTTAAAAATCTTTTAAAAAGCTCTTCCTAAATTTTGGGAAACAGACTACCTAGCTATTTGAGACACTTACCTCAAGTAAGTAAATAAATAAACTGAAGTATTGGTTTACTTAATTTTCTTTTATTTTTTAGAGTACTAAGGTCCATATTCTGAAAGGAGAAATTACCTTTTATTTTTAAAGGCAATAACAGTTTATTCAAGAATATATGATCTCTGAAATATAAGTTGAAGGTACAATATTTTCTTCCGTTAATCACTTATTTAGGTAAAACTCAAAAGTGAGGGTGAAGTAACATCATCTGCAGCATTTCACCTCTATGCATCAGTTTGAAATCCCCTCTAGAGTAATTGTTTACTGGTTTTCTTGAAGGTCAGTCCTGTTTCTCCCTATCCTCCCACAATGAGAACTGCTGTACACAACCATAGGATAACAATGGTCCCTATTCTCCCAGCAGTTACCAGGGAGACTGAACTCATTAAGAATCATGCACTTTGAAAGCACTTTCAGTTAGTGGCTGGGAAAAACAGAAATTGCTCCTAAATAAGAAAAATATTAATAATATTTGTCCTTGTAAAATTTTGGGTTTGCATCAGTAAAACTAGTAAGTCAGTTTTCACTCTGGAGGTTTAGGTGTCTTCCTGATTACCCAGCTTTCCTATTGGTATGACACTTGCACCAAAAATTTTGAAAAATTTAATGAACTTCAGGTAAATATAATGACAGAAAATGTCTTTGAGCTAAAAATATATTACAGCTTCTGATCCTGGTCGTGCTAACCAGACCAAAACTCCATGGACTTCAGTGATGTAAGTTAGGGCCGTAAGAATACACGTAGAACATAAATGTACTTGTTGATTATGATTATGGTTTGTATTAAATCCACTGAAGGTTTGTGTATTTTTCTTATTCATGTGGGATGTTTTATATCATCACATACTTTGAGAGGCAGCTATTCTAACAAGAACATTAGGAATTTTTAAGTTGATATAATTTTAATATAAATTCTTGTACATTTTGCAATGCTCACTTCTTTATTCTATAAGCTAAGAAAATTTCATTATTCAAAATTTTTTACAAGCTAGTATCTTCTAAGCACATAGTCTGTCACATTAACTCACCTTGTTGAATTTTCTTGGGTTTCAACAAAATTTTCTGTCTCTCATGGTATCCTCCTGGACAAAATATCCAGTTCACAGCTGAAAAAATACACATGGGTGAGCAGCTGGCTCATGGGTCAGGCACAAACGGTCACAGTGACTGGGGTGACATCAGACTGGTGACCTGTCACTCGTGGGGCTCCACAGGGCTCCATCCTCAGCTCTGTGCACTTCAACATCTTCCCAAACTTGGACACAGGACTGGAATGGATGCTAAGAAAAGTGAAACAAATTTTGAACGAGCTTCTGACCTCCTTAAAGAAAGAAAGAACACGTGAAAATTCTCAGGAAATGAGCAGGCTGGGCAATCACAAACCATGTGAAGTTTAACAAGGGCAAGTCATAGAATTCTTGCACCTGGCAACTCTGGTTGTGTGTATTGACTTGGGAAGGAGAGGCTGAAGAACAGCATTGTGGAAAGGGCCCTGGGGCTCTGGGTCCCTGGCAAGGTGAACACGAGCCAGCAGTGCCCTGGCAGCCAGCAGGGCCAGCCCTGTCCTGGGGCATCAGGCACAGCATCACCAGCCGGGCAAGGGAGGGGATTGTCCTGCTCTGCTCTGCTCTGGGGCAGCCTCACCTCCAGTGCTGGGGGCAGCTTTGGGTGCCACAGTGTAAGAAAGGCATTAAACCATCAGAGAGTGTCCAAAGGAGAGCAATGAGGATGGTGAAGGGTCAGGAGGAGAAGCTGTGTGAGGAGTGGCTGAGGTCATTTTGTCTGTTCAGCCGGGAGGAGACTGAGGGGACCCCTCACTGCAGTTATAGCTGCCTCATGAGGGGCAGAGGAGGGGCAGACACTGATCTCTGCTCTGTGGTGACAGGGACAGGACCTGACTGAACAGCATGGAGTTGTACTGGGGAGGTTTAGGTTGGAAAATAGAAAGAGCTTGTACACTTTTACACCCAGGGAAAAGTCAGGTGCTGGAATAGGCTCCCCAGGGTAGTGGTCACAGCACAAATCCTGGACAATGCTTATGGTACATGGTGTGAATCCTGAAGTGGCCTGTTCAGAGCCAGGAGCTGGACTTGATGATCCTGGTGGGTCCCTTCCAACTCAGAACATTCTGTGATTCTGTGAAATGATATTGTTGTGGTTTGAAAGACAGATGTCTGTTGAGGAAGGCAGGAGCCTCCCTTGACATGGCAGACATAAACCCCCACCTTTTGAATTATTATAATTTTGAAATTATGGGCTCTTAGGCAGGAATGTGGGAATAGGAATACAGTTCTTTACTAGTGTGTGTAAATATTAAAAAAACCCAAATAAACAAAAAAAAATACAACTTAATAGAAAAATTGAAATGAAACGCAGCAGTACAAAAAAACACTGACAGTTAGAATACTGCCTGACACCCTGTCAGTCAGGGTGTCAGTAGCAGTCCCATTAAATGGTGGCTACAGTCCTCCTGGAGTGACATATATGGCTTAGTTGAAGCAGTGTTCCTGTAGAAGGGTGCAGTTGTCCTCAGAACGTCCAGTTATGATGTAGAAGGGTCTGGTTATTCTCTGAGAATCCCGTGGAAAAAGGCTGACTGTGGTGATCCAAATCTCAGATTATATCCAGGTAGGAAATGCTTAGCTCCTTCCCCTTGGTAGACGTCCCAAATGACAATGAGATGATGTAATTTTATCAGTGGTGCAGCAGGACTCAATGGACCATTAACAGCAGATACTTCCCTGGAGGAAGGACGGGTCGTGGAAAAGACAAAGATCACTGCCACACCTGTTTTTTAACAGATGGTTTATTAACAGAAGACAAGATATATTCCCCAGAGATAAAGGTCACTGCCCCACCTGGTTTCAACAGATGGTGACAGAATACATACCTTTGGTTACATCCTGCATTGCAACTTAAGACAAATGTTGAGAAATGGATTACCCTTCTGTTTATATTTACATGCATCAAAATCTGTCATGCAAATAAGCAAATAATGTTGTTTCTGAAGATTCTGTAGCTGAACCTATGGTTCCATGGACGAAAAAATTAGCAACAATAAGATCATTCTATTTATCAACTTCATGAGAATTTAAAAGGCAGCTAGAAAGTGTTTTTTTATTGTATTTAATGACACAGACAGTAAAAAATAAACAAACTTCACCTTTAAAATTGAAAAGAGAAACTATCTTGAGGTGATTGAGGGCTGAAATCTTGAAGACAATAACCTCAGCATCTGAATAGTGCATTAGCTTTTTAATCAGACAAGATTAGATGGAGTTCAGTGTTGAAGTTCCTCATGATGTTTGCAAAAGTCTCCAATTTGCCTGAAGTGAAAATTGCTGAAGAAATATGAAAAGATGCTATACCTGTGTAATCACACAGAACATAACTGTACTTCTCAAATCAATGGCAATATAATTGTTGGTACTGATAGAAGGAGAACTGAGTTTGTATTTTCTGGATAGCAAATTTTCTTCAAAGAATTTGTTTGGGTTTTTTTTTTTAAATATGGCACATATGACTGCAAAAAAAGAAAAAAAGGAAATCTATGGGAAGTATGATAGACCAGTAAAAAATTATCTTTCATCTAGGCCCAAAAACATAAAAATGTTTCAGCCAAATAATTTTCTGATGTTCTGCATTAAAAAATTTTGACAACTCTCTTTCCAAGTTTGAAGGTGGAGCCTACTTTATATTCAGTGTATATCTTGTAATTTTTAGGCAGAGGAATACCATTGCAGACTGCAATAATACCAAATCAAAGCAGTGCAAGACTAACCTGGTGTCAGTCTTAACTATGAAAAGAATAATATAACATCTCAGTATCAATTATTCATCTGGAAAATAATTTGGATTATGAAGTATTGTGATTTTTTGGAGGGAATATAATCTTGTTTGGGGACTGGTTGACATGTGTTTATAGCTCCTGCTGTAGAGCAGACACACCAGTTAATTTATTTTGATGAGTTTTACCAATTAATAGGCACACTGTATGAGAAACCTAAACCATGCATTTTATTGTTGGTTGATGAAGAATTATTTGTTTATCTTACCATATTTTTTTTTTTAGTTAATAAGTAGGTTGATTAACAATGTATCAGCAAATACAACATAACACCTGGTAAATGCCAGGTTATAAACTGAGGCAATGGAAACATAGAGGATTTCTGGGTGTGTTACAACACAACTTTTGCAGGTAAGATAAGCAGTCAAGTGGAAGGACACCCAAAAATCAGTCATACATACTTTTCATACTGCTACCCAACATGTAATATTTATGCAAGCATATATGCAAAATCAGTATTATTATTCCATTTATTCTGATGTATCTAAGGCCACAAACTAGCACCCTTTCAGTATATTCTTCCCTTCATTATTACTGCATTGTTGCCAATTATAATCACAAGTTAAATTCTACTATTTTGAACAACAGCAGACTGTTTTCCTAAGTACTCTTTTGTGGGTGCAGAACATTTATTCTTCATTCCACTCTTCCTCACACACCTTTTCAGTAATGTTTCTTTCATCTTCATTCATAAAGATACAAATATTGGACTTTCCAAAACCAGCTGAAAGCCTATACCAGCAGTGAGAAAGAGGCTGCAAAAATTAGACATGATGCAAATTATGCTGATATTCCTCTTCCTGATTCTGAAAAAAATCCACCGTGAGCTTCATTGAATGATTTTGGTGTTCTACAGTTAGAAAGGTAACAAACTTCTGTGATAACACACTTGTACTCTTTACTTGCATGGATACATTTGCTTTGGTTGTTTGTTTCTGTAGGATCTGCTGGGCCATATAATGGGATATACTTAGGAGTGAAATCTTTTGACAAGTTGGACACAGGCAAACTGGTAAAGCTCAAGAGCCTGTGAAAGATTAAATTTGCTGTTTTTAATCACATTGGGCTAACTGTGCTGTGTATCTTAAACTGTGGTATGCAATGATGTTAGCAATTTATACCACAAAAGGCAGTGACAGTTTACCTTTGTATTTGATATCTATATGTGATAAGGAGGAGCTAATTACTAGGATTATAGTAATAAACTGTGAGAATAAGATTGCTTTTTGTCTTTGTCCACTGAGAATTGCATAAACTATCTAATTACAGCACATGTTAAGATGGTTTATACGTATCATAGTGAATCATCCTTTCGTGTGGGAGAAAGAAAAAGAAAACTGAAATTGTGTATGTGATAGTCACCTCCTATTTTCAAAACATTTACCTTTTGTATTTGCTATTTGCCAAATAGAGCCATTTGGAGCAGCAGTTGTTGCATAGAATTCAATAGAGACCTTTTGTTTCATAGCTACTGAGAAGTTCCAAGCAAGGCAAAATGTTTGAGCAGACCACAAAGTGCTGCTGAAAACCCTCATGGCACGTGTACTCTTTTGAAACTATCATATCAGTTTTCTGGTCATAATCCTTCTTGTACCCAGCTCTTATTTGGCATTACATTACCTTTTCCTTTTCTCTTCCTTGTTTTTCCACTTTCTTGCAGCTACATGTTTGCATACACTGGTGCATGATTTCTTATTATGACCCAGCTGAGCACGGTTGAGAAGTTGTATACAACTGGTCAGGAATCAGGATGTGGTTTTGTAAAGTCATTGTGTGTGTTTGTGTTTTCAGCGTGATAAATCAGAGCTTGTGGTTTGCACTGGGAATCTGATGGATGTACTGTGGTATGAGGAAATAGGGTTGCATATTAGAACAGTGTCTGCCAAACTTCGGTAGCTTGGGCTTTCATCATTTACTTTGCAGATTCAAGATCAATTTCTCTCACAAATACTTCATTGCTCTTCATTCTATTCAACATGCATTGTACACATATATTCAGTTTCTGAGAACTAGAGTTGGAGGTTTTCGAGGTCTCTTTACATCCACAAAAGTAGTGATGTAAAAGACACTACTTGGATAGTGTCTTTAAGTCAGTTTTTAAGAAAGTTACTGACTTGCACAAGAAGAAATGGATCCTTTATAGGAGCATTTTACAGTTTCCTTTCTTGAGCTTTAAAAATAAATTTTAAAAAATTGATTAACATTTTCAAGAATTTCAGAATCGTTCATATTGGAAGAGACGATCAAGATCATAAAGTCCAACAGCACTACCATAATCACTCCTAAACCATATCCCAAAGTACCACATCCACATGCCTTTTGAACACTTCCTAAAACAGTGATTCCATCACCTCCCTGGTCAGCTTATTCCACTGCCTAACCTCTCTTCTAGTTATGAAAAATATTTCTAATACCTAATCAGAACCTTGGAAAGTAGTATTCAACAACATTCAAAAAATGTGCTTAATTCCAAAAATCAAAAGAAACCGTGGCTAAGTGCATAGTGCACTTACTTGGGGCAATGTCAGGAATCTTGGACCACACACCTGAAAAGGAGAGTGCCTCTGCAATAAAGTCTGTGGGAAACTGAGCAGAGGATGTAAACTGAAGAATGCAATATACATTAACATTGGATTTAAAATCAGACTTTTAAAAGGGCATCACCATTTCTTCAAGGCTTGGACAGTATTATGTCTGTAAAGATGTCAATTTTCTGTAGGTGCTCCTGAGATGTATCAGCCATTTTCAGAAGTAAATCTTTATTCTTCTTAAACACTTATCAAGGTAAATTGGTAGAAACTATAGGAGTCCTTGCACATATGAATCTCTGAGACTTGCACAAAAGAAATTGCTTTCAAAGAATGCATCTGAATTGAACATAAAAACAGTTTCAAATTTGTTATATGAAAAAATTTAAATAATTAACTAAATTACCTTTGAATTTCTGTGTAACAACTTTAAAACATTTTACCTTTGTCATGCATCAGTGGAAGAAGCATTCCAGGAATACTACCTTTTCCATTTGTTAGTCCAAACGAGAGTATCCTATTTTGTTGCCAACCACACTTTTTTGTTACATGGTGGCAAAGACACTTTAGTTTTTCTTTTTAAGAAGTTTACTCTTCCTTATAATAAAGTGGTGATTAAAATACAATTTATATTATGCCACTGTTTCTTTAAAGAGTAGCATTTTGTGTTAGGGGTAGGAGACGCTCATAAAATAGTGACAGCCTGCTTTGATAAGATCATTCCTCTTTGGTATCAAAAGGCAAATTAATTTTTTTCTTTGTTCAGAAGGCACACTGTAAAAAGGCAGCCTACATTTACATAGCATACTGTAGGTTGAGAACTTATGGAAGACATACAAGAAACAAACTTTACTATTCTCTTCGAAAACACAGCTTTTTAGGACAATGTAGGAAGCTTCTTGGCATTCTCAGCCGGTTTATGTGGATAGGGGTTTTCCCATGAATAACTAACTTTTCTGTATTTGGAATTAGTTCACAAATATTATGAGCTAATTAAGGTGTCAGATAATTTACTCATTATCACTTATTGTAACATTTATATATTTTTCAATATTTTACATGTGCTAGATACAAGATATTTAATTTCTCCTTCCCCCTTTGCTGTAAGGCACTGGGTTTAACTTCAGACAAGATACTATTCTATTGAAATCCCAGTAAAGATATATGCACTTGGCTTCTAGACTAAGCATTTTGGCCATTGATAAACCTCTGATTCAGTTACACCAGAAACAATCTACAAAGTTTTAGTTGATGAAGTGTTTGCTGACACTGTGCTAGCATGGCAGGAGTTGGCAGTGCAGAGGTTTGCCAGTTTTTCCACTCACCATTCTGACAGCTAGGCAGATCACAAAGAAAAGATGTGTGGGTATTCAAGGCAAAAACCCATCCTGATTTGGATGGCTGTGCTTGTATCTGCCAATAATTTCCTGCATGAGCTTGTCACTCAGGGATGACATTTCTAATAATTGTGGCAGTTTCTAATTAAGGTCTTAAGTTTACCCCACTGAGAGGAGTTAGACGAGTCCTTGGCTGGAGAAAGCTAGATGGAGACAAGAATCCAGTACATGTTTGTCTTCTATTGCTCTTCTCATGATTCGTATGGTCCTCAGCAAATTTGACTCCTTGCCTAATAAAGTCTTGCAAGAATAATTCTGGAGGTCTTGTGGGCTGCTAGAGGTCCAACTCCTCACAGTCTTACCAATTCCTCACATCCACAGCCCATGTCTTTCAGGGGGCTCTGTAAAAGTGTGTGCCTAGTCATTTACAAAGCAGGCACTTTTAACCTGCATCTCTGAGGGGCTATAGTGCTGGCACAAGGTAGTACAGCCTCAATGACCTGACGAGTGATTAACGCCTGTCTGGACTGTGCCTAGGTCTCTCCACTGCTGGGAAAGTTTCCAGGCTGTGGTATGCAGATACCAGCTTGAAGTTGGGCATCTTCATATACACTGACAAATGGCAAGTTCAGGAAATTCAAGGCTAGTGTTATGTTTACAAAGGATGTAAGGATTCATTTTACCTCCCCATTCAGTGATAAGCTGTATGAGATACTCAGCAAGGAGCTGAACTTTAACTTCTGACAATTTAAAATCACGTGAAATGGTAACAGAGGGAGCTGACACCAAGGAATCCAAGGATGTAGGTGGAGGGATCCTTACGGCCAAGCCACCACAATTCCCACTGTCATTGGCTGGTTTAGAGCAAGGCACTGCCCTAACAAGAGTCTGGACTTAATGTACTTTCTTAAATGTCTATTATGGAATCCGAAGAGCAATCCTATTCAAGGGAGTGGATTCTGGCACGAACTTCTGCAGCAGTTAACTGCAGGCTAATCAGGATAATCTAAGGACATTAGAGCATGCCACTCCAAGTCCAGTCCATGAATTCCTAGGAAATGTATGTCAGATCACCTGACACAATCCGCAGAGCTCAAATATCAAATCTATTTCCCACAATGAATTGGAAACTTCTTTTCTAAAACGCTGAAATCTGGCAAATACTGTTGAGTGAAATTTCCCATGAGACATAGGTATTAATGTAACATTATAATACACAGGAAAGTTGGACATGGACATGAATTTGGAAGTAGCAAGCTGTCACAGTGTGACTTGGGTTTTGCCAATTTTAATATATTTAATTTCCTTTAGAGATAGGATTTAGGAGTAAAGACAACGCAGGCTGAAAATTTAAAAGGATATAAGAAGAAATTTATTAATACCACAAAAATAATTCAGAATAAGATTTCTAGATTATTCCCTCCTCCCTTCACTCCACATTCCCTAACAACAACATACAGAAAACACTTCAGTCAGTTATCCACCCAAATAATCATTTCAGTTCACTCTAGAGAGAAAAGTTCCTTTCATGATTTAGGCTTAGGGGATGTCTCACCTTCACAGTCTGCCTGGACCTACAAAACTACGAATTTCCTCCCATTTTCACTGTCCTTCCAGAGCTGTGCTATGGGTTATGATGCACACACGGGTTACTACTTTTAAAGGCAGGTTGTTGAAAAACAAAATTCTCTTCATCACCTTCTCTATCAAATGTCTCTCTCCATATTCCAGTCCCAAAACAGTGAGCTCCATTTCCCTGAGGCAAAAAGCCTTCTTCTCGAGCATCCAAACCTCCCCAAGTATATTTCACAGTTTAAAGGAATTTTAGTGTAGTCACAATCCCCTTATAGCCCCTACAAGAAAGGGTTTTCAGCTACTTATCAGTTGCATCTTTTCAACCTCTTCCCGTCAGGAACTTTATCTTCATTCCGCTGATTTCTATAAACTCCATGCTTGATTTCTTTTCATTCAGGGGAGCTCAGGAGATCGAGGATCTTATCCATTAAAAAGAGTTAAAATTGTATTCAGATTGTGAAGAAGCCACACGGGCAGCTGGAGGCCTCTTCTCGCAGAATGGGGGGAAGGGAAGGGAGAGCCTTTGGTGGCTCCTTCATCCCCCTGCTTGGCCACGCCACGTGGAGAGGGGAGCCGAGCCAAGCCGAGCCGAAACCGAGCCGAGCTGAGCCGAGCTGAGCCCCACAGAGCCGAGCTGAGCCCCACAGAGCCGAACCGAGCCGAGCTGAGCAGAGCAGAGCAGAGCTGAGCCGAGCCAAGCCGAACCAAGCCGAAGCTGAGCCCCACAGAGCCGAGCTGAGCCCCACAGAGCTGAGCCGAGCCAAGCCCCCCACAGAGCCTAGAGCTGAGCCGAGCTGAGCCAAACTGAGCCCCACAGAGCTGAGCCCCACAGAGCCGGGCCGAGCTGAGCCCCACAGAGCCCAGCCGAGCCGAGCTGAGCAGAGCAGAGCAGAGCTGAGCCGAGCCAAGCCGAAGCCGAGCCGGAAGCTCAGCCTCACAGAGCCGAAGCTGAGCCCCCACAGAGCCGAGCCGAGCTGAGCCCCCACAGAGCCGAACCCCACAGAGCCGGGCCGAGCTGAGCCCCACAGAGCCGAGCTGAGCCCCACAGAGCTGAGCCGAGCCAAGCCCCCACAGAGCCGAAGCTGAGCCAAGCTGAGCCCCCACAGAGCTGAGCCCCACAGAGCCGGGCCGAGCTGAGCCCCACAGAGCCGAGCCAGGCCGAGCCCCACAGAGCTGAGCTGAGCCGAGCCGGGGCCGCGCGGAGCCGCCGGGGCCGAGGGCACGCGGCCCGTGCAGGAGCCACCTGGGCCGATGCCAAGGCCCCGGGGGTTGCTATCAGCCTTGCGGCCAGAAGGCCAAAAAGGACAAATTAGCCTTAACAATGTGATTTATGAAAGCGAAATAACTTTTCATTGGCCACCTGGGATGTCAACCACCAGATCAGCTCTCCGACCAGCCCACGCTTCCCACAGGGGAAGCCCCCAGAGGGGGAACAGCCCCTCCGTTCCCCCAGGCGGCTCCACTCCTCCCTTGTTCAAGCACTTGCAAGGGTAATAAAAATTCTGTTTCACAAATAAAATTCTGACTTTTAAAAAAGAAGGAATTTGTCTACTTAGAGCAGAACATGAAAAAAATGATTGGCTAACACAAGTGTCTTCATTAAAATATCTCAACATATTCAGAGGTGTCAGGCAACAGAACCCTTACATAATTTTTTAAATAAACCCACCAAGGTTTCTTCAGAGCTTTCTGAGAACTGCAGAATTCTTACTAAGCAAAAAAACAAAGTCCTACTAAGCCAGCAGCAACAAAGTCTCAGCTGAGTTTCTTGACAGAGATAAAAAGTTTGACTGAAGAGAAATTTGTGATTACAGAGATAAACCAACTGAAACTGAAGTAGATAGTTTCAGTTGGCTTGACTTCAGTGGAGAGATTCTTCACTTTTGATTGGAAGGGCTGGGGCGGTAAGATGAGGCATAAAGTATTTACCATTGCATCTAGAACCTGCGTAATTACCTTGTACATGGTACAAAAAAAAGAGCTTTAATGACTGGATCACTTATACAAATCTAGATGCACGACAGAGGGTGTTGCCTATCCCCAAGTACTGCAATAGAATATAAAATAATTATGAATTACTGGACTTTTGCATAGCACCAAGAAGGTAATGATACCATATTATTATATTATATTATTATATTATAGGTGGCAGGAAGAAATGGAAATGCCTTTGTGTTTGCTATGGTAGTCAGATGGTTATTAAAAATACATTGCTGGATTGCTGAACAATCTCTATGATAAAGCCAGAAAAGTTGGGAATTATTACAGATCTGATTAAGGTCCTTAAATTAGCATTACATAAGGAAAATTGTTCAGGGAGAGATTTTAAACTCTTTATGCCAAGTAAAAGTTTTGAAAGTGGTGGTTATATATATATGTAAAAATAAATTAAGAATCGCTAGGAATAAAGCAGCTTTCTTTGCTATTTTGCTATTTATGTGACTTTCCTTCAATATAGCCTTAGTAGTAAGGCACGTTGATATGGGTCTTTTCAGAGAGAAAGTAAGTATTAGTGTGTTCTTAATTTATGATGGACTTGGTGACAGTCCAGCTGTGTGATGCTGTGGTAGGTATGAAAGAAAAGAGCTTGCCAATGAAGAGAAGCAAATGCCAGACAGAATTGAATGAGATTAATTTGAGACTCTATTAAAAGAAGGCACAAGAGAAAGGTGAAGCGTATTGCATATGTGCAAAATGAGAGGTTGTGAAAGCTTCATGATACCTAACAGTGTATTTCAGTTAATTAATCCTTCATTTGCTAAAACTAAGTGTTTCCCACAAAATTCTTGGACTGACCTTACAAAGTGAAGTGAAACTGAGGAAGAGAAATACTGGAAGAAATAATGTTTTGAAAATGTACAACAGGAGGGTACTTTGAATCTCTTTCAAATGAATCCTTCTATCTTAATCGCATGCTATCTGGAACTCCTTTTTTAAACATTGTCTAATTGTCTTTGAAAAATGCTGAATAAAGGTTTTTAAAAGGTTGAATCAGGAAAACTGACATTGTCAGGTTTTCAAGTGACTACTTGGATCTGAAGTCATCAGGAGTTCCATATAGTCATGTAAAGCCCAATCTACATTTTAGAAAATGATATTTGATCATTAAATCTGAAAATCAAGCACAGACAGACATTTGTGAGGAATATTTTTGACAGTGAGATATGTAGTAGGCAGCACAATCTATTGCCTCTTGCTTCTCTATTTTTTTTCCTTTTATTTGAATGTGATTTACATGGTGATGAAGAAAAGTTGTGGTTAGAGCAAAGAGTTTGTTCTGCAAATACTCAGTTTTTCCCTCAACAGCAGTGTTTGGATGTTAAGCCTCTCCCCTTTCCCAAGTTTTCACTTTAGAAGTGTCAGCTCCATGCCCCTCCTTACTTTTCAGCCGTGTATGAGAAAATGCAAGTGTTCTTGAGGAAGGCTGTCCTTTGCCTGATGCCTTCCCTCTGCACACCATGACATTATGACAGAAGGGTGGGAAAGCACTTCTGTGTTTTGAACACATTAGGTCCTGCAGACTTTCATGGTTAAACTGCTTGGGAGAATAGCACAATGCACAAGGAGCACCAACAGAAAAAACATGGTGCTTTTACAGATGAGGCAGATGCTGCTTTTTATTTTTCACAGCCATGTATGCTATAGTACCAGAGTGTATGTATATGTGTGTGTGTATGTGTATATATATATATATATATATATATATATATATATATATATATATATATATATATATATCACACACTATATATCACACACTCTCCTCACATTTTGTAAATTAAATGTTTATAAATTTAAAACCCTTAGGTATGTCAACCTTTATCTAAATGGTAAGCAGCCCACCACGTCCACATCAGTCCTCCACAAAGGCAACACTTTAACATGCTGTATGAAGGAGAGTTTTCCAGTAAAAATTCTTTCAGAATTTTCCATCTGCCATCTCCAGACAATGAAATGCCCTACCACTAACCACCCTGGGTGTTTGCAAGTCACTTGTGATGGGAGAAGAAGAGTTTCACTACCTGAATTATAATGAAAGGGTCAAAATGCAATCTTGAGAGATAATCCTGTTAAGAGGAAAGCTGAGAAGTATTTAAAGACCCCTTCTTTATACTTATAAACTATTTTATAAGATTATATCTAAGACAAATATTCAGATTTTATAGACAAAATTTTCTCTGTATGTTTACAAACTGCTACGAGACTTTGTTTTTCTTCAGATTACTTTTTTTTCCTTTCTCTTACCAGAACAAAATATTATGTCTTAAGGAAAAAATAGGATTTTAGAGAGAAATTTTCAAAAACATTTTATTATTTTTCTATTTCATTTCAAATACGTAGTTGATTTTCTTCTAATTTTTAACCACATTAATGACTTTCTTGAGAGTCTAAAAATGACTGGAAGTGGTTTCTTTCTACCCATCGTAATTCAGGCGAAGTACCTTTCTTAGGGAAGCAAATGTCAGGTGCCTGTCTGAAGCTAGGATCTTTTTTTACGGGGAGCAGAGGAAAGAGTGGCTCGGGAGCTTCCCCCGCCTCGGGCAGCTTGTGGAAATGCCAAGGATTGCAGCCTTTTTGAGATGGGGCTGGAAGAGCTACTTTGCATTCCTGTTCTTTCCAGTGGAAGGATACAGAAACTGTTTTAACAGAGTAATTCTCAATGTTACCTTGGAACTGTATCAATACTCGATCTATGCTAAAAAAGAATTAGTAGATATGTAGAAATTACATTATTTTTAAGTACAATTCTTCATTACTTACAAGAACAATAAAGATTTCCTGATTAAGTTGAAGTCTGAACAAGAGAATATAGACTTGATGCAGCTGTAGGACGTGTAATAAAAGGTAGAGTTAAAAATAAGTTGCTTTAAGAGTAACAGGAAAAATCTGCTAGTTGTTTCAATCTGCTAGTTTTTATGAGTCCTAATAAAAAAAGTAATTTTAAAGACATTTTAAATACCTTAGTGCAAAATTGAAAACTAGCGATTCATCAGAACAAAAATACCTGCAAGAATGATTCTACCAATAGAAGGTTTTATATATTGTTATGGAAATTCAATAAACAGAACTTTGAAATATACATTTGAAATTGGAGTCAGATTTTCAGAAGGAAAGTCATGTACAGTTTGGACATTTGAAATTTGGAGAAGAATAAAAATATCTATACCATTAATGTTTTGAGTATTAACACAAATACTGCAAAGTCTGGTTTGGTGGAAACTGATGAATGTGTTTGAGTCCACGTATTTTAACTAATTCATGGTAGACTGGACTTATTTTACTTTGCTGGATTAAAGCCTGTACTAGAAACAACAGTGAGAAGAGAGTTTTTGCAAAGTCAAGTTCTCAGATAGGAATGCAAGTGTTTCCTGCAGCATGATCTTGAAGAATAAAATGAGAGCTGTTGAAGAAAAAAGAGAAGTTGTTCTGAGTTTACAGCAAGTGCAACTGTTGTCATGTAAATATCCAGCAAGCATAGGTATAAGTATTTGTAGTGAAAAATGTAATCGGAAAAAAGTTTGGAACAAGAGGTTACAACAATAAGTGAAACTACATTATATGGGAAAATCCTGTATAGATAACAAATTAATGGGAAAATAATTTAATTATAGACACTACAGCTTTTGTATTGCTTTCATAACTGAAGCATTTTTTCCTCCTCTTCCTGTTCTTTTCTTTTACTCTTATGCTCCTTCCTGCTTTGCTGCTTCTTTTTCCTCCTATTGAAGATAAATATTATTTCCTAATATATGATTGTTTTGGCATTACATGCTCCATATATCATCTTAGTAATAGACAAAGAATTATACTTACTGAGGTTTTGTAAGCATTTTCCTTGTAAACAGAAGGAGTAAAAAATATGTGTTGAGAGATGGATAGGCATTTGGAAAGGAATGTAAAATTTAGAAATTTTTAAGCTCTGAAGAGTCTGGATGCAAAGAATGCTGTCAGCATGCTGGGGGATGGCTGGTGTCCAGAGGAAAAAAAAAGCTGTGGATACTGAAACTACAGAGCTGCTACTATAGCCTTCCACTTCAAAACAAGAGAGACAATATAGAATGCTTTTATGAGGTTAAGTATTATGTGTCCTGCAGACTTGAAGCAGAGGGATATACCTGGGTGAAAGGAACAGTGGCAAAAATTGCAGAGCTTCAAAGAGTCACCACAGCGTGTGTTTTTCTGTGATTGCAGCTACCCTATGCTTTCACAGCCTGTGCATGGAAATGGCAGTCTCTTCTCTCCTAAAAGCTAGTTGCAAACCAGAAGAGAAATGGCTCTATTCCTACCACTCTGACTTCTCCATGGAGAGGGAGATTTTTCCAAGTACTTCAGAGCAATCACAGAATCTCAAAGAAGGCATTGAAAAGAGGAGTGAGAAGAGCTTCAAGAACACTGAAAAATGAATGCAAATAAGCTACATTGACCTGTAGTATAAAATAAAGTGATTCAGCTGCTTCTACAATGTATTTTTCCCTTCAGAATTTGGGTCTGAAAAGAGGGTATTTTCGGAGATTTTTACTTCTATAGTATAGAACTTTGAGGAGCGAAAGGAAGTGATGTGTGTAACATCTCTGAAAACATAATGGTTAAAGAGATCCGTAAACATTTTATTTCATCGTGAAATAATTCATTCCAAGCACTTGGTTTAGAAAAACAACCGATGATTCCAGAAGCTGCTGTGCCTGCTGGATTTACACGCTTGTTTCAGCACTCAGAGTGGGGATGTTTGGTGCAAAAGGGATCTGACTCTCAGGGGAAACTGACACAGATGGAAAGGGTAGGAGCCAGCTCAGGCCCTGGTAATTATTCACTGAAAACAATGCTCTGAATCGTTCATGCTGAAGATCTCATTCTATACGAAGACAATGCAGTGATCAGGAACGCCCACAAGGCTTTCACAGGTGGGAGCACAGACCCTGTGAGCATTTTCTAAAAATACACACCCCTGGCACTCTGCAGTGCAAACTAAACTCTCAATCTTGACTGGAGACAATATTTTATTGTTTGGTTTTCCTACTGGAATTATCTTTCATTGCAATTAGAATGAAATAATTTTTCCAAAGTGCAAGGGTTATGTCACTGTTACCATCTTCTACATATCTCTTAACAAAGCACTCACAAGGGCAGCATGGAAAGAAATCTGTATTCCCTTCTTCCACAGGGAGTAGGGAAGATAATCTAGAACTATCTGGTGGAAAGTTCACTTTTTTTCCTTTGATATATTTATAAAGGCCATATCAGACCCAAAGTTCAGCTAGTGCAGACTGGTTTAGTTCCACTGAAATCAAAGATATTACACAAAAGCCTCGGCCTCCGTATATAGATATTGCCAGAGAGTCTGCTGTGATGCTTAGTTGTTTGATGTTGTTTGCTTTTGATGAGTGATACACATAATTTACTCTCTTTCCCTGCCCCTTCTGAGGTAAGCAATGAACCTACACAGCCCCTGGAGGCAAGGGCAGTGAGAGATCAGGGCTGGGAATCAGAAACTGATCAAGTGATTGTTTCAATCATTTGCAAATTGTTATACAGTGTTTATTGCTTTTTTGGAGTTTCTTGGATCTTCTTTCATCAGTCTCAATTTGAGATAATTAGCATTTGAGGAATAGTTTATCAGATTTTCTTTATTTGTTTTGAAAACTTTTCTTGTGGATGGATTTTTATTTTCTATTTAATAAGTTACATTAATAGTAATATATTCTATAACAAATGTACATTGGTTTACCTAGTAGAATCAATAGTAAGTTACTATTGTATTCTGCCTGAGTTTGCTAAATCATTCTGTAACTTGATATAAAACTACTAATTTTAAACAGCACAAGATAAAATTGTCACCTATAGTAGGGTACTAAGATATTCTAAGAAAAAATTAGAAGCTTAGACTGATGCATTTTATCCAGTTGAATTGTTAGCTTGCCTATTACCTGTGGTGTAAATAACTTTAAACTCAGTATTTTTTCCTCTTCCTGTCTTCATATACACGGTGATTTATTTCTGATCATTAGACCTTCTGAAAGAAAAAAGGACTGTTTGTTTCATTAAAGATATGACTGTAAGAAGATTTAAAAATAAACTTCTTATTTACTTATACTAGATTGACAATATACTGAATATTGCCAAAAAGAAATTATTCAATTCATTTGGAAAATCTGGATGAAAATTTGAAAAATTACTGTCTGCTATTCAGTTTGTAATAACACAAATCATTATAATTTTTTTAATATTTGTTGGCCATAAACTTAATTCAGTACCCAAATCCTGTCTATATTCATCTATACTCAAAAAAAGCATTGAACTTTGGAGGACTTCAAATAAAATGTTAGTGAGTTAAGAGAGATGACATAAGAAAGGCATTTCTATTAAATTCTTCCTTTCTTCATTTAATAGGCTTTTTCCAAAATTAAAATAGCTTTACATGTTTTTTCACCTAAAGATCTTAGAGGATGTAAAAAATTATATTGTGTATACGTATAAGATTATGTTATGTAATTAATTACCATAAAGACATGCTGGGCCAAGCACAAATCATTGTGCTTAATGTCATGATCCCTTCAGCCTTAAAAAATCTTGGTATGTTTTCACTCAGTTTACAAATGAAGGTACAGGAGACAGAAATTAGTCAGCTGAGAGAGATGCAGAACAAAGCAAAATAGAGATGATACATCTCATTTTTCTACATTGAACATCCTCAAGCTCTTCCAGAATTTTGACAGAAATCATCTGTTCTAACAAAAGTTAACAGTGTGGCAAGAGTCTCTGAGTGTCATAAGCAAAATCAGAGTAAGTCCTGCTTTGTGAATTAATAACTCTGGGGCTGGTAGGTGGCACTTGTTGGCAGGGCCCAAGTCCCCTTTGGTGACATTTGTGTTTCAGATTAATGTGTTGGAAGACCATAACGACTCAGAAGCCATCACAGTCAGTGGATCAACAGAACATTATTTACTGACAGGAGAAGGTTTTGTCTGTAGTGCAAAGGTGATTGCAGCACTGATTTTATAAAGTTATCTAAACTGTACAAATCTATTCAGTCAGTGACATCCAGATATTAATTTTGCTATTGTCCACATATTTGTGCATATTATGGACTAAATATTGTGTATTTTTAAAGAAGAGTTTTGGTGCTACCCTGAGCTCCTTTGCACACAACCATTATCCATTAGGGCTGTTCTTTCACTACTTTTCCTATTTTAGCTGAGAAAATCCCTGCTGCTCCCTGTTGGCAGCTAACAGGCCTCTAAATCTCTAAAATATGATTTAGGATGCTTTATGGCTAAATGGGAGAGCTCAGGCTTCCCAGGTGCTCCTGGTATGAACATCAAGGTAGAAAATTCAAATTGTCAGAAATGGTCATTGTCAGAGGTGGGTTTATGCATATGGGTTTATGTGTGTACAATTTATCTAATTGTAGACAAATTTTTCTCTTTGTCTTCCTGCTCAGTAGTGAAAATGAACAGAAGCCCTTTTTTTGCTTGTTTATTATTGTCATTTTAATAAAGAAGTAACTACCTCGAAGAGACACTATCAACCTGCAAAAGATTGTCATGCAAAATAACAAAATAACAAAATAAAAAAATAACAAAAGCTGGAACACTGCACTGTGAAACTTAGTTGCTCCAAGACATCCTAAAGGATATGTAATTCAAGTAATTTAATCTCTGTTAAAACTCTAATTTGAAAACAAATTTCTTAATTTTTTTTTAACTTCGTTTCAGGAAAGGGTACAGAAATTTAAATAAATCACATATAGTTTGCCCTTTTCTGAGGTAAAATTTCTGTTCCAGCTTTTAGACAAAGACAAATCCCTGAGGAACAAGAGAAGTGTCTCACTGAATTTAGAAATCAACAAAATGTGTTCGTCAGTTTAGAAGCTTATACTGTAAGTGGAAGTATTTTATGGTGAATAAATGAATAATAGCATCCTTTTATGTCTGAATACAAAATTAAGTATCTTAAAGTACTCTCTGATTTCATGGTCATGTAGGTTGGTAACTGATAGATGATCCCTTTAGACTGTTTTTCAGGTTGTATAGGCCAAACATCAGAGTAGAATCAAAAACGAAATAATTGTAGAAGACAGCAGTTGAAAAACTGTTGTAGCTTCTATTCATTATAACTCACCTAGTAAATATTCCATCATGTCCCTTGTGGATTTCTTAGTTTAGTGTTTTAAACTGCGTTTGATGCAGAATCACCTGAAGTGAGTCAGCCCAGATGCCAGAGGTCCTGGTAACTAAGGGAGCTCTGAATTGAGAATGGAAGCCCACAAGAGATGACAAGAGATGTGGAAATAATTTATGCCGCTTGTGATTTGAGAAATAGCTTACATCTAAAATCATACTGTAGCTCAAAACGATCACTAATGGGAGCACAAAGCTGTGCCTGTCAAATGTAGAATATTCTTGTGCAAACTTATGGCATTTCTATAGATCCGTTTGTCCTCTCCTTCATCCTGGCTGCACCTTTTCATTCAGTCATCCTGAATTTTTGACTGACTCACTGCAGCCGGTCCCTACGCTTTCTCAGCAAAGCAAAGGGTATTTTAGTATTTTATTTGGCTTGCAGCATGGCTGCTGAGCTTTGGTCTCTTTGCAGAGTTCTTGCAGGCAGGGATGGCCCGCGAGCTGCCACACAGTGAATTGGCTCTGTGGAGGCACTCGGTGGCCCAAGAGGCATCCTGCTGACTCACAGTGGATAGACTGTGCCTAGAGTGATACTGACAGTACCTAAAATAACCTTTTAGACACCCATGCTGTCTGAAATAACCTACTTAAATGTTCATAAGACCTTAGCTACTCTCCACTGTACTTGAAATCAGGACTGTGGAATTATTTCCTTTAGTAATGGTTGAGCAGTGGCACAAAAAAATGTGATAAAACAGGATGACCTTGACGGGGGGGATAATATATATACTAGGTGTGTTTAACATTTAAGAATTTTAATTAAATATTGATATTTATAACAGACAGATGTGTCTGTTATCTGGGATCTTCCTGTGCATTTCCAACAAGAAGAGACTGACTTCTCATATACAACATCTCTCAGGCTTATCTGTTGGCAAGAAGAAAGCAAAACTGCTGGAATTTATCAGTCTTTCTTTGCCTAGTAAGACACTTTCCATAATACACATTCACATCACGGCTACACTTTCAACCTTAAATGCAAATTAATGCTATTTGTTTTTTAGGCTGCTTCTCATCTCTATTAACCTGTGGAATATAGCACATACTTTTGTTGGTGTAGTGAATGTTGTCAAGATGCATGAGTATTGTCTAGATATATTCTACATCTAATTGCATCTACATCTTATTTTTTTACTTAACATTTCTAGAAGTATTTTTGTTCCTCTCCCATCACTTCCTCTTCACTGTGGGATTTAAGCAAGCACAGGGGAAAATTAAGACTGTAATTTACAACTAAAAAAGGAGTATGGCTCTTGTTGACACTACAGAAAAATAGACATTAAAATGTTCCTGAATGCACAATACAAAGAGTGTGAAAATATATGCTGCTTAGGCAGCTAGAGTATTTGCAACACCTTTGTAATAGCTTAAAAAATCTCATTACTCTGAATGAGAAACTATTGCTATGAAATCCAAACATTTAAATTAGCATATGCTCTAAGCAGGCTTGTCCATGTGGCTCAACCTATTCAAAGCTCAATATTTCTTTCTTCTGAATTCTAAATCCAAAACCTGTTAAAAAAAAAGCCATGGGCTATCACACATCACACAAATATACAAGCAGTACTGGTCTTGGATGTTCTGGGAGATCAGGCAAATCACTTTCATATTTTGTCCCTCATTGTCTAAACACTATATATAGTTTTTTCTTTTCCATTACATTTTATAAAACTCTTTTTTCTAGTTAGAGCTACATTTCCTTTATGCTATAAAAAAGAAATATCTTGCAACTACAAAAAAATTTGTCCTATTATGTAGAGAAAGGTCTTCATTCAGTGCTCTTGTAACACATTACCTTATTGATAGGAGGTGCTGCTAGTAAGTTTTCCCAATGATTCCTAGGATGTGGACATGAATACTTTAAAGGGAAGATTAGAGTCTGCATTTTCAGTGATAGGTAACTGTGATTCTAGCAGACTCTTCCACGATGCTCAATAGTAAAAGATGTTTTGTAGCAAGACCTCTGCAGTTATCCAAGGTGGTCATCCAGATTTCTGCTCAGGTAGCCTAAAAGCTCATAAAGCCCATGGACAGAATTCAGATATTCAGAATTCAGTTGACAAATCACAGATTTTTGCTGGGGCACCAAAGATTTTCTGTTACCATCCATGAAAGAAAGCTGGAAAACCTTGCTCCCATGTAGAGAGGTTAAACAAAATGCTCATTACTCTGTTTACATCTGTGCCACAGCCCGAGGCCCTTACTCAAGGTGAGTTTGTCTAAGGACTAATTAAGGGCTAAGCTGAGAAAACACTAAAATAACAGGGAGAATGAAGAAGGTATTCTAAGTATTTTAAGCCACACATTTCCTCTCCACATTATGGCAGACCAGCAAAAGGACTTTTTATATTGGTCACATCTACTCTTGTAGCTTCCAGCTTTATTGCCACTGACTAACTCTTTATGTTAGCCACAGATGAAATTTTAAGACAGGCAGGTGCAAAATATTCCTTTAACTATGTGATTTAACAAACCCCAAGTTGAAAGGTTTGATGTCTTGCTACTCTTGTTTCAGAAATATCTTAACTTTTCAGAAACTCTGTACTTAAAAAATATCCACTGGACAGGTTGCAAATCCTGCAGGGATTGTTTTTCTTCTTTAGCACACTGTTATTCCATTTGAAATAAATAAATATTTTTAAAACACACAGGCAGATCTTGTGCTATTAAGTTTTATAAAACACATAATCTGGGGTTCCATTTACGCTAGCAATTTCTCATTAAAAACATTAAATAATGAAATACTTGCAAAATTAGTTTGGAGAGGAGGAATCTGATTGTTTGAACATTATTATAGCCATGTAAATGTGCTGGAAACATTTATATGAAAAGCTCCTGATCCTGCAGGATCAGGTACCTGAGATACCAAATGTAAAGGCTTGCTGCTGTTGTATGAACAGTAACAAATCGATATGATATTGCTCTGCAAACCTCAAAGCTATTTTGTAAGACAGTTTAAGACAGAAAATGTGTAGTTTTAAAAGGAGCAGAATGAGCTGGATAATTTTTCCATTCTTCCACTCTTCTGTTTATGCAAAGTTCTGAACAGATTAGTCTGTAGTTCAGGCCTGAGAGATTCCACAGGCAGATGTCTTTGCTTAGAGGTCACTGCATATCATTGCTTTTCCCTTTTCAGTTACAAATATCACAACACAACTCTGCAGCATGAAGCTCTAAAGTCGGAACTGAAAGAGCGATTTAATAAGAAATAGGTACAATCAGGTTGTGGAAGTTTAATTAAGCTAAATTGACATCATGGGAGAGCCTCAGAAGTGCAGTTCTTACAAGTGCTTACTCAAATATCCTTTAGGGTCTCTCTCTTGAGAGATGTGGTGTTTCTGTCGAGGCTGTGAGAATATATTGGGAGGGGTGAGCAACATTAACGGACTTAAACACCAGGTGGCACTTCAAGCAAAGGAGTTAAAATCTAAGATAACTCATTATTTACAGCTGGAAGTAGAGTATTTTTGTAGATTTAAAATACTAGTTCAAGCAGAAGAGTCTGGTAAGGCCTTCTAGTTCAAGATTGATTCATTTATTTGTTATAATAACAGGATTTCAGAATTAAACATAAGACTTTAAAATAATTAAATTCCTAAGTGAAAAAGCAGTTGAGTTCCTGTGTATTCCTGGTCATGCTGTTTGTACTCCTAGTGCATTTTTTGTAATTTTACCTAATTGTCCTCTGAATAGTAGTCCAGAGAGTTACATAAACTCAAGCCTGAGCTACCAGTTGTATTAATTGTTGTAGGATATGCATAACTCCCCTCAAAAAAGCAGTTTAGATGACATTTATTCACTGCCTAGGAAATTGCTAAACTTGGAGGTATAAATATACAGTGTATTTGTATGTGACTGTAAGTGTTGGATAGTTTTCCTTTCCTTCTCACCCCACAATCTTTCTGTCACTGACATATAATCTGTCTTCATACTGGTGATGTGGCTCGAGCTCTAGCTTCAGTAAGGCTCACATTTTGGAAGAACTGTGCTTGGTGTGACAGGATTGTGGCCATATTTACAGCTAGCAAACCCTGAACCTTTCCAGTTCTGGTGATGGGCAGTGTAGTGGAAAGAACAGGCAACAATGCAAGGTCTAGACCCCTTCTATGAATTAATGGTCTGCAATGTGTGTCTTTATTTGGTGATAGGTGACCAGGCTATAGGAGACCTAAGGAACACTTCAGGAACACTGAGTGCTTCAAGTTAGGAAGCTGTAAACAGTGTTACAGATTTTTCCTCTAGACTTGAAAAACAGCAAAAAGCAGGTACTGTCAAACTAAATCTTACAAAATCAGCAATGTGTGGAAGATGCAGCAGTTGTGCTCTGTTGAGTTGTGAGAGTATTCCAATTTACTTGAACTATCCAATACTGCACCCCAGAGGTGAAAGAGCATTGCTAACATTCTAACATAAACAAACCCAAAGCATAGCACTTCAGTGCACTTTTGGCCTTCAGTGCTCACTCTAAGCACCATTGAGGACAATTCTGACCATTCAAAACCACTCTGTCTATTGCCATTAAATTTCTGAGTTGCATTTCAGAATTACCCTAAATAGTGTGGTTTGTTTTGGATATAGAAATTATCTGCTGCAAGCTCCACAGCATTGCTGGTGAAACTCTGACTAATTGGTGCCAGATGGTTGAAAATGAGATTTGTCAGTAGTTTCTCATCAAGGTGTGTCCTGAAGATATATCTCAACTCTATTTTGACACTGACCTGAGTACTCAAGTGTCAAACAGTGGTGGAATTCCACCTAGACCTGTGTTTTTAAAATCACTTTTATCTTTATTCCCCTCCTCATCACATACTCTTTCACACCCTCTAAAGTTTGCTGAATGGAACTGAAATCCAAAAGGAGTCTAGAGACCAGAATGTAGGTCAAATTAATCTTTAGTTTCAGCAAGTTGGTGACGTTTGTGGTGCTGGATTTAGCTGTTCAGAGACAGATGTGTTCTCCAGACATTGCACTGCAGACGACTTGCAAGGCTTGCTTGAATGTGGCAGTGTGTGCAAGCTCTGCCAAATCTCCTGGAGCTCAGGCAGTAACAAATCTAGAAACTAAATGCACCTGTGCTACCCCCAGAATTGACTGGAATACACATATTATTATAACTAATGATGAGCACATATTACAAGTAATAATGAAGCAGAACTTTCTGAGGGATGTGAATTTATCTTGTGCAAAGAAGAGTTTCAGGTTACTTTTTGTGAAGAGACCAGTGCCATGTGAAAACAGTGCTTTTAGCAAGGTAAGTAGTAAACATTGATTGGGGTGCAGAGCAAGTAGAAGGAGATGCGAATTTTTTTCCCCCAAGTCTTTCACAGTGTGGCCTTGGCTAAATTAGATCCTATCCCTTTATTTTCTCAGCTGTTTCCCCTCCTTTTGAGAAATAGTTTTCTTAGATGGAAGATAGCATCTAAAGCAAAGTATTAGCCTGCTGTAAGTCTGTTCTCTTTGCAGCTATTTTTCTTTTGATTCTCTGCTGTGAGCATACTTCCACTGCACAAAGCTTGCAGTCATTTTCGTTATCTGTCTTCTTTTGACTGACAAGCCATTTTCTAGAAAGTCCTGACTGTCTACATAAAATAAGCACTTACAATATCTGATGTTCACAAAATGTAGTTAATGTCATCGGGCTTTGGGAGCCCTGCAAACTTGTGGATGAGATGTGCCTTCCATCCTCACGGGTAACACACTGAGCCTGTATCTTTTGTTCTTCATTTTATCCTGCATACACACAAGTAGTGACTCCTGCATTTCAGAGAGGGATGCCAGCCAGGTCTTGGTGCATTCTTAATTACAGAAGTATAAATGTCACCATACTGAAACCAGGAGAGTGTAATTTCTGTAATGGCTTACATATGTGGGGAAATAGTCAGTTCCTTTAGGAACTAAACAGTCTCAAACTTTGAAAAACTGTGAGGCTTTTGTTCATAATCCCTGGTATCCCTGTGGTTTCAGTGTAAGAACCTGAGAACTGCTACAGTAGTGGATATTGGGGTGAATCTCTTCAATTCCTCATTTGGCCTGGATGATTTTAAGTGGATATCAATACTGTCTAGATACAGGTTTTGCTAAAATCCTGTTTTCTGGATTATGGAATGTGTTTAGAAGTATCCTCTTACAGATTAGCCTTCAAATGGCATTTCTTTGGAATTCACCTCTGAGTTTTATTTAAAACCGAAAAAAAAAAGCAAATTACTTTGAAGGAAAATGACATGAAATGAAGAGTCCACTCTATATTTTGTAAGAATAAACATAATTTCTGAATTTGTCTACTCTTTTCTTAACTATTAAGAAGAATGAGAATTAATTTTGTAATTCTCTCTCCCTCCTTTTTGATCAGTTACACATCAGTCTTCTTCAGTTTAACTGAATTGTCAATTCTTCAATAAATGCAGCTTCAGGTTTCTTCTGTAAGGCAGTACTTATATACAGGATATAAAGAGACACTGTAAATAAAATTCTTGCCAGCATAGTAAAGGTATCCTGTGTTGTTATTCCTGATTGTAACATATTAACAGATGTTCAGAATTAACTGAAGTTCGCCCTTAGCTACAGTCAATTAAACACCATTATCTGCCTGAAAAGACACCAAAAGACCATAGTTCTTTCTCCTTCAAGATCCTCAACTTTCCATCTACTTCGGAGTACAAATTCAGTGAGTTGGAGCAACAGGAATGTTACTGATGCTCTGTGCTCCTTTTTGTAATTTTCTTCCGAAAAGAATTCTGTTTTCATCTTTGTATTTCTTCCTTTTGTACAGTGATGTGCAACACAGTTTCTACCCTTTTCTTTTTATATTTAAATGGCGAAAAGGTTGAATAAGCGAGATAATGCATTTTAAGATTTGTTAAATGGTTTTAGTACAGAAGACAGTTTTAGAGCTCATGGCTTCTTCATAATAGACATTGTAAAATCGACCTTATCATATTGCCCTCTGGTGGTATGAAATGGGAGTTTAAAATACCTTTTATATTGTGAGGGAAATACCACCTTGAGGAAGGAAATTGAAAAAACAGCATTATTGCAACAATGATATTCCAGTTCAATGTTAAAAAACGTTTTCTGCTCTTGTTGAATACAATACCATTTAATTGATAGAGATTTCATTGGAACAATTGCAAATATAATTTTGAGATAAACTGTAGTCATTTTATGATTTTAAAAATTTCCAATATGATAATTTGTTTTATAGCCTTCCAATAGGGTAGATTACAGGAGAGAATTTGATTTTAAAGACAAGACACCAATATAGTCATCTTTCCAATAAGCACAAACAAAATCCTTGCAATAAAACATGAATAGATAGAATGAGAACAGTTTTCTGCTATTTGTATAAAGGGCTATAAACTGTGGTAATCTGGTTTTTGCAGATAGTTTTCCATTCTCCAGCAGAACTCACTACAGATTGTGGCTAGAAAGTCAATATTTAAAATTTACTTACTTGTATCTTCCTAGAATGCGTAAACAGAAATAAATGATGAACAAGCAACAATAGGGTGCCACATTTCACATCAATATGCCTTTTTTAATGTGCTGTGAAGCTGCTTGAATGTGCTAGACTCTGCACAACGTTAGGGAGCAGGCGCCCCTCATTTATATAGATTACCTACATTACTTTCTGTAGTGGACAAACAAAGTGTAATTTTTTCCTTATTAATCAATCTGTAAATTTTTAATCTTGTAGTTGTGTATTTTAACATATTTATTTGCTCCAGGCAGTGGAATTCTCTTTTTGTGAAAAGAAGAACCACAAATGATGTTTTAAACACATCTGGGCATGGAAAAGTTTCAAAACATCTGGCTCCTAATATCACTCCTGAAAGTCTACATGTGATTAAAGGTGAAGCCATCAAGGCAGCCAAACAAGGCTCTGATCTGAAAGAGATGCCATCTCCATTTTGTACATACTTCAGATATGAAATAAGCTTCAGATAAACAGCAAGTTAGTTTGGTATGTCTAAATGGGAAAAAACAATGTGTCATCTAAATGAAATGTCATTGGATTATTTATCATTTATCTTTAAAGTGGAAAAGTGCGCTGTAATACAAACTTTACTTTTGAGGCTTTTTGTTTGGTTGTTTTTGTTTTGGTTTTGGTTTTTTGTTTGTTTTTGGTTTGGTTTGGTTATTTATAAACAAGTATTTCCAATTTGACTTTAAAATTAGAGAAAAAGAGGTGAAACTCATGGGATGCTTGTGCCTGCAGACAAGTTGGAAGTTTGGAGCACAGTGGACTCCAGTGTAGTCTGGGGTTTTGTCTCTTCTTAGATCTCCCACCCATCCAGTCATCACAATCTTGGTGGTAGGGTTACTGTCAGAGGAGCCTCATAGCAGGTGGAGGAATAAAATACTTTCATGCACTGGTGGAGGACTTGAGCCCCAGTGCAGGGCTTCTGGCCAGCTCGTGGCTGCCTTTGCCTCAGGAGCTCTTGCACACAAAGTCAGCTGAGCATGTTGTGCTTTCCAGTGTGTTCTCAGCCCTAAAGGCTGAAAATCTGAAGGTAATGGAAAAAGCCTTGAGGCTGCTGCACATTTTTGGGGAAAGAAAGGTTTGTTGACATTCCTTGTAATGTTTCAGTGCTGCAAGGCAGCTTATTTCTATCTCTCTCTGTTACACTCCTTTGGGTAGTTCCAGAGTATATCTGAGGTAGGCAGAGGAACCCAGCAGTGTTGCATCAGAGAAAAAAAATAGCATTTGCCATAAAGATAAGCTTTTCAGAAACTCCATTGAGATTGTTGCTTTAATTTGGAACGTGTCTGAAGATAGGTCTTTGATTGTCCAGCTGACAGTCTGAGTGACCTTACACACAGGAGACATTTAGCTCCTAATGGAAAGAGCCCAACAGCTGAGCTACATCATCACACAAGCTCAAGTAAAGTTCATTTAGTTGAAGCAATAAGTGCAAAATTAAGACCAAAATAAACAACTACCTTAGTGGCACTCATTCCTTTTTCTTAAGACTTGTGTGCTACCTCTCTCGTTTCCTCTCCTGAAAACTAAGGACCATGGCTGCCATTGGGCTTAAAGCCAGCAGATTTCCATTGTACAACAACTAGCAGTGCTCTTCTCACTTGGCCTCTTATCATTCCTCTCTCCTTCTTCACTCTTCCTTACTTCCAATGAGCTTTGCTTGGCCTGCTGAATGCTCAGAGCTGCACTGAGCAGTGGAGCCTGACTCAGCTCTAGCCTGAGAAACAGCAGCTTCTAAAAGGCTGCTGAGGCCAGCTGACCTCCTTGTGACCCCTGTAGCATGAACACATTACCTTGTGTCTTGTTTCAGCCCAAGGGGCCCAGGATTTACTGCAGCATGTGTGCAGAAAGGCTGGGGTAACACTGAACCGTGGTGAGAGGATCCTTTGAAAAGACCAGTAGAACAAGTAAATCCACATTACTGGTTTCCTATACTCTTGGGATTTTGTGTGGCACTTGCACGGTGTTTGGGTAAGGACAATCAGCCCAACTACTAGGATCTGACACAAGGAAATACATTTATTTTCTTCAGCAGATGTGTAAGGGAAGAACCCTATGGGAAGGCATATTTGATGCAGTGAGCTGCATGCATTGGGAGTGATGCTTCCCCATTTCTCCTCTTTACTCTGTAAGAACCAAGCATGCCACAAGCTTCCTCACAGAAATAAAGAGGACACCCAACCTCAGTGGACAAATTTCCTATACAATGCAGGAGCCGTTAATCTGTGGGGCTAAAGGTCCCAGAACTGAGAAGAAAATGACACAACAGCCGGAGGAATGAGACAAGACACAGGTGAATCATTTCATTTGATCTGAAGCACACATGCAGGCTCAGTCTGACTACATAGTACAGAAGGCTACAGGCAAGAATCAGATTTTTGATTTTTCTGTGACCTATACACACGTTGTTCCTCTAGGAGTCTTGCATGGGTCCTGTCCCTAGTGGAGAAGACAAAACTTAGAGTTGGGAATCTGGAACTGGTTATGTTGGACTACATTCCGCTCAAACATTTCAAAAATAATTGTCCCTCCCCATTGGAAACCAGTCTCTCTGTACATTCCTCTTACTTCCACAAACTTGTCTGTGGTGTATTTTTCCTGGGAAGGACATGAAGAATTGGAAGGGAATCTGGAGAAAGCGTGTGTTGTACATCAAAGAGATTCCACACTTTTTTTCAGACTAGACCAGACTAGACTAGAATCGTTCAGTTGGAAGTGACATGCATTGGTCATCTAATCCAACTGCCAGACCACTCCAGAAGTTAAAGGGCACTGTCCAAATGCCTCTTGAACATTGACAGACTTGGGGCATTGACCACCTCTCCAGGATGCTGGTGTTTGACCACACTCCCACTAGAGAAATGCCTCCTGATGTCCAGTCTGAATCCCCATTATGCAGCTTTGCTTTTTACCAGCATTACCAGTATAATCCTTGATGCTCTAACAAGTCTTTGAAAGAAATAATTTATAGTGACCCATACAGAGAAGCTGGAGTTATTCTAAATGTTGCCAATTTATGTAGAATTGAACTTTCCCATTTCTAGATGCTGCAGACCACCTTATTCTCTGATGTGGAGATAAAGTTTTGCAAGAGGTGTCATTTTCTCTTAGTCTTTTCAAAGAGCTACTACTCTGTTGAGTAGAGTGATGAGACCAGTTCTTTAAAATTTCTCTTTGGTTTGTGTGCTAGCAGGGGTTTGCCAGCACTCTTTCATGCTAATTCAGGTTGTGTTATTTGTGAATTTCATAAACCTTGCTTCTCTAACATATGAACTTTATAACTTCTGTGAAAGAGTTTATAACTCTTCATATATTTTTATAACTTTATAACTCCTGTGGTAACAGAAAGGCAGATTCAGCTGCTTTGCCTTATAAATTTTATACACTCAGAGAGCTCAGACAGAAGTTTCCTGTAGTTCACACAGTGTACAAAAATCTGCTTGCCTTTGCCCACAAGAATCACATTACTGTAATGTTGATCTAGATGCAAAGTGTGAATTGTGTTTTTCTGCACAAAGCCTTGGCAAGGACCTTTCAGGGCAGTTAGACATAGAACTGAAAAGCTAGGCATAGGGCTGCACTTCAATAACTACATATTCACATTGGGTCCAGCATGAATTTTAGTTTCTTTGTTCATGTTTTCTAATAAGGAAACCAGACCCCCAAGATGATTATCTTTCAATCCCATATTTCTCTCTGATGTGAAGTAGCTTACAGGATCAATCCTGTACAGAGATTGACACGCAGGGACAGAATAATGCTTAAACCATTATTTGTACAGAACAGCTAATTAAACATCTCTCAGGGCAGAACATACACTGTAACCCCCAAAAAATCAACAGAGACTGAAACTCAGCTAGGCTCTAGATGAACTTGGTGTTTCATATTTGGAGCATTCTAATTTCTTAATTACACGAGATGGTCTTAGCTCCATCATGGTACCTTTTGGTGATCTGTATGCCTCCAGGTCTTGCCTTTATACTGGTAGTTCACAAACCAACCTGAGTCTTTCTAATCCAGCCTTCCTGCATACACTCATTTCTCTCCTTGCACTGGTATGAAATTCATTGATCACATACTCTCATCCAAACCTCTTGATCTTTGTTCCCAAGACATTGCTACACATTTCCAGGCATTAGCATTACCATCTCACTATTACATATCCTTTCACTGGCCCACATAGATAGGGCCTGTTTTTACTTTGCTTTCAGGACCTGCTGTTTCTTGTTCTGAACAAGGGATATTCCACCCAGTTGATAAAAATCCTCAGAATTTGAATATCAACATCCTCTGTTCTGGGACCATCCCTAACCACATCAGCCACTCCTTTGGATCCAAATTCCTCAGCCCACTGTTATTTTGAATTTCCACTTGCCCTAAACCCCCTCTTTTGCTCTGCACCTTAGGTAATTTTAGAGGCACAGAAAAGTTTTATCAGGCTTTGTGTATAATTTACATTATAGAACATTAATGGCATCTCCCAGCTGAAGATATGTGGGTTGCAAAATTGTTGAATGATTAGGGTGAGGCTGATTCCCAAGAATACATAATCTTTAGTTTCTTAACCTTTAATTCTGAAGCCTAGGGTGAGAGGAAATGCTTCTGGAAATACAGACCTGCTGAGGTCTTTAAGGACATACAAATTTATATATCTGCTCCCTTGGCTCATGAGTCCTTTATATATCCTGCCATCCTGAATGTATCAAGGTTATACCAGAGGCAATTTTTGTGGTGAGGAGGAGTGTTGTACTGCAGCAACTCCTGTCTGTGCCATATGTTTTGGTTTTTTGCCCTGTTTGTAGTTTGCTTCACACATTTTCAGGAACAGAAGGGCTCAAATTAATCTCTAATGTTCAGAAAGCATTTCAAAGATGCCGGAGCATGACTGGTGTTGCTATTGTGAAAATGCATTTTCCATCTCTGTCAAGCATGGTGTGATGAGCACATACCCATTCTGAGGGCACTCCCACCAGTTCTGGCCTCTCTCAGGCAGCAGAACAGAGAGCTGCTCCCTGCTGGACCTGCTCACTGAGCCACCCCCTTCTACACCTGACTCAGGTATTTTTGTGCTGGCTAAATAATTACTCTTTGAGAATAAAAGGTTCCAAACTATGCATGGCACAGATCTCTTACTCCAGGTTAACATTAAATGTTGGAAGCATGAATCCTTTATAGACTGGAAAGGGAGGGGTGGGGCTGCTCTGTGGCATTTGGTTCCCACATCAGATGATGCAAAATTAATAAAGGATTTGGTGCCAGAAGCTGGATATTCACAGAACAGCTAAAGGTGCCATGGAAGGACTTCTCTGGGGGGGAAATGTGGCTCTAAACATGACTTGGACACAGCAATCTATGATGACAGAGAGGTATTGCCTTGAGTGGGCTTGAAAGGCTCAGACTGAGGCAGAATTGTTGTTTCTGGCAGAAATAGATTTCCCCAGGTGAATCTAGTAGTTTCAAGACATCTGCTTGTAGATTTAAACAGGGCATATCCTTAATGTAGAGAAAGTTTCCCCACCTGGTCTCTCCTGTTATAAATGCCACTTACTTCAATCAGGAAAACAGAAGAGCTGTGAAATGTGCAAACAGCCTCTTCAAATAAGTCGTTACTTAGTGCTCAAGAGGACAATAAAAGTTTCACAGAAAATGTCAGGATCTATGCAGAGCACCAAGCTCACTGTGGTGGCTTAAGAAAAGATGCTGGCACATCTAGCATGAGGGCTGTACCTGCCCACATGTCTTCTGAGTTGGCTGATGTCTTCAGGTGAGTGCCTTGTGTGAGCAGCTGAGTGATTGCAGTGGCCTTTGGAAGCTCAGAGGTCGGTCCTGCAGGAACACCTTTAATCCTGTACAGGTCAGAGCACAATATCCTATTGTCTCCTCAGCACTTTGCAGGAGTTACCAAGATGATTTATTTTCCTTGTACAATCAGTCAGGTGTAAACAGAGAAGGTCACTGTTCATGTGAGGGGAATTCAACACAGTCCACTTCTGTCACTGACTCTCTGACAGAAAATAGACATAATTACATCCAATATTCTTTCTTGTGTTAGAAGATATCCTGTGTATTACTATGCTCTCTTTCTCACTTTCCCATCCCACTCCCTTTTTTTCCTCTCTGTCTGCCTGACACTAAAACCAGTTTTAACAAAGATATTGCTGCCAGTAAGATGGTGGGTATATTTGTTTCATGAGCCTGTTCCAATGTGTCATTTAATTGCTCTATTATTTCCTTTGTCAGCCTCTGGATAACAAAGTTATTGGTATTTGACTAATTTTTCATGCTTGGATTAAAATATATCAGTAAATACAATGCCAGCTGGGATTTGAGACTTGGTTTGGTTTTTTTTTCCTTTCCCTGAGCAGTAATTACTGAGGTAAGTGAAACTTCTGGGAACTGTTATTTCAGATGGAACTTTTAACTACTTGCTTTCTAGAAGAGAAGATGTCAGGCTCCTGTCTGAGCGAAGCATAAACAAGAATAAATATGGAATCCTTAGTGGAGGACTGATGGGGAAGGCAGGCAGTAAAGTGCTAATGCAAGGTTTTATGCCCCTTACATTTAGGTAACAAAAAATTACATAACTCAAGTGACAGCTACTAATTTAATATTTTTATCTGGGACATGGCAATCTTTTTCCCCGAGGACGTGTACTCGAAGGACACTTCAGGTTAAGTTTCTTACTTTTCTTTCCAAAGAGAGGTGTTTATAGCATTGTCACTGGAAAATCGGAGCACAAGTCTTCAGGAGTAAAATATACTGGAGTCCCCATGGTCAGTGCTGTAAGGGATAGAAAAAGGAAAGGGGAAGAGGAAGAAAATCTGGTTGAATTGCACCGGAGCTTTTTATTACACCTGAAATGATTACTTCTGTTAGCAGGTAAGTTCAGAGTGTGACCCACAGTGATCTCAAACTCAGCAATTATACTCAGAAAATGAGTGGAAAAAGGCAGCTGAAAGCTGTCTTGGCTTTTTGCAGGAACGTGCTTTCAAATAGGACAGATTCTGAATTCTCAAATTACAAAGAGAGAGTTTCTGTAGCCTTTTGAGCTGCAGAAAACAGAAGTTTTTTCTTCTTTGTTGCCAAGCAAGCCCAGGTTCCTAAAATCCCTTGAGACATCCTGTCACTATTCAGCATAGAGCGTCGGAAAGTGGGAAGCTTGAAAAGCTGCCTGGAATTGGAACACACCCTCATTCTAAACCTGTGATTGTTGCAGGACAGCATCCTTTCCAGCTGTTTCTTCTAAACACAGGGTAGTAGAAGGTGAGAGCAAGTCATTGGAAGTCCTCCTGTCATGGAGCAGCAGAGACTAAGGGTGGGGACTGCAGCATTTTCTGAGACAGATAAACAGAGGGGCTAATGCTAACAAGTGGTTAATAAGGTACAGCTGCCACCTGGGAATGTCTCTTGCATCAGATATTCAGGCACTTTCATGGCTGTTCAGACAACAAGAATGGAATTCAAGTCTGTAAACTGATGCGACAATGTTTCTGGAGCTGACAGCAAGGGATTAGTTACCCCTTTGATGGAAGGGAGTGAAAGAAAAACCCCAAGCATATAGTTTAGAATCTGAATTAGAATACAATGTGGACCTCAAGGCTAATCAGTGCTGCAGAAAAATGTGTGGGATAGAAAGTATTTTACTAAGGATTCTACTTGGGGAAAGGCTTTATGGGAAAAACATTACGAGTCCCTTCAGCAAAGGGTGGGAGACCTTGAAGCAAGACAATGTTCAGGTTTCCCAAAAAAGTCTCTAGGAGTTTGTATTCTAATTTTTTTTGGTTTTTTGGTTTTGTTTTTTTTTTTTTAATGTTAGCATTTTTTATGCTCTATCTCCTGAACTACTCTTTTCCATTGCATATGGAACCATGGAATCAAAATATCTGCCTTATTTTAGATGGAATTACGACAAATTTGTGGTCAGACAATGTTACATAGCTGCTCAGCAACAGTTTACAGGGATCTCTCTCTTCCAGAAAAAACAGGGCACCTCGAGACCACGCAGGCAGTCACGACTGTGATCGGTTCTGGAAGGAAGGCTGGAAGTGTAAAGCTGTGTATCAACTGAAATCTTATCAGAATACTCTTTGAATAGTTTTGACTACTGTAGAAACTGTTAGATATTTTGTGCTGGTCATAAATGTTACAAGTAACAAGTGTTAGCTGCCTTAGACACTATTTATGAAATGTAAATTTGTGTGGGTGAATAATTCTTTTGAAGTAATAATCAAAAAAAGTATAAATCAACTCTGTAGAGTGATATAGAATAGACTTAAGTTTTCAAGTTTGTGGCATCAGGGCTTCAGATATGTAGAGGAGAGGGAAAAAAAATTCAAACGGACAGCAGGTGCATCTATTTGACCAACACCCAGTGAAACATTTGCTTCATACTGAGGCTCATTTTGTGTATATTTGTTTGCATGAGGCACATATGCCCCTGTGTACTTGTTGTACAACAAATATTCACTATACTAGTTATAATATTTCATTCATTCATGTTTGAAACAGAAATTACCTGATTTTTGGTACTGTGAAACTTAATAAATAAATTAAAATTTAAAATAATTTTATTGAATGAACTAGAGAAAATCCCAGAAAGATATGAGATAAAATTCACATTTGTAAAACATGCTATTAAGAGAGGCTGAGAGGATGGGATTTGTTTGAATGTCAAGGAAGAGGACAGTGAAATAGCCACAGTCTGTCCATGTAGCAAGACTATTATAAAATATTGATCAAAAATTTTCTCTTTTGTATGGGAAAAGAACCAGATAAACCAGCACTTTTTGTTGCAGAGAGGGTTTGGAATGAATGGCAGGAGATACTTCTAACTGTAGTGTAACACTGGATAAATTGAAGATTTTTGCAGCCATGATAGTTTTTGGAAGCAGGTTAATGTGTCCAGGATAATGTTGGTTGTGCCTGATCTTGTCTCTGCATAGGTGTTTAGACTGGACAGATCCCTCTGAAGCCCCATGGCTGTGATATCAAGCCTAGGCTGTGCTTAGGAGAACGTAAGACAAATTTCAGAAGGAAGTGAGATGAGGTGTAGGAGATAAATGAAACGGGATAATATTCAGTGTAAGCTCACCAGGCATGGATCAATCCAAACTTGATGCATCATTTTCTTTCTAAATACAAGTAATTTTATTAACAAGAACAATTTACTAGGTCTCAATTTTTTGGATATTCAACATGATATCTGGTCTTGAAGAAAAGTATTAACTGCATTGAAGAAGATTTGTTTGAACTGTGCAGGAGTTTGAGACAATTTTAAAGAGGAAAGGAGAAGAGTGTCACTGAAAGGGAGGGAGGTACTCGTAAAGTATTCCATTTGAGACCAGTTTGATATAAAAAGAATTTAAGTACTGATGCAATGCAATGAAATTCATTTGAGCAAAGTGCAAAGTCGTTGCTCTTAGGGAGAAATAATGAGGATTTCTGCTATAAACTTGGAGATAGTTAATTGAAAATGTTTAAAGGATAGTGTGTGTAGAGAGAATGAGATGTGTCAGTAAAGTATTTGGCAGCTATTAGGCAGAATGTATTTTTTTGTGCATCCCAAACTTTGTCTGCAGTTTTGGTCACCTATATGCAAGAAGGGTAAAGGCTCAAAAGCACAACCAGAGGAGCAGAGATACGTGGGAGTAATGTGAAAAAATTTACTTAGTCCAGAAAAAGACAGGCTGAAAGGCTGTAAGTCAACAAAGGGAGTAAGAAAAGGTACTTACATGCTAGAAAGCATACAGAAAAAAACAAATAATTATATAAAATAGGATATAAAAAAGAAATTCCTAGCCATTGGATATTTTAATAAACAGCTTCCCAATTATAAAGGTGGAGGTAAAAATGCCAAATCATAATTGCTCTTAAAATGGAGCTTGGTAAGTTCATGACAGGGAATTTATGGTTTGCTATGAGTGGTAGGAGGGCTCCTGCTTTCTTGACTTCCCATGCTCCATTAATAAACATAATAAAACATAAAACAAAATATCTTTTGTTTTCCCATGCTGCTGTGGTAACTGGGAATGAGGGCTGCTGTCCTGGATCAGACCTCCAAAGTCCATCTCATTTGATAATTTGATTTTGGCAACAACTGCAAGCTAAAGCTTCAGAGAAAGTACAAAACTTTTAAATACAACATGTAATCTAATGTGCTCCTGGGGGATTTCCCTCCTACTCAGCATGTAGAGAACAGCTGATGTCCTGAGGGAGGAGAATTTTTACGTCTTACAGAAGTTTATATATGATTCTATCTGTTGTGAGTAAGAAAGCTCTTACTGTCTTTATGAACTTGGAAGTTCCTGGATTCTGCTGAAATCCTCACTTCAATATAATCTGAACTAACTAACTGCAATGTGCGAACTTTCAGCCTTTCGTTTAATGGACTGCCACTCTGCTTCTTCCTTAGAGCAGGATATGCACAACGTATCTTCTTTACACTTTATGGAGTTCGTGGCCTCTTAACACCTCCTTTAGCAGCACTCCTTCCTTTCAGGTGCGAGGCTTTCCCTGGCGCCAGTGTCACTGCAGGCCGCCAGCCCGGTTCGTGCGGCGCTGAGGCGGCCGGTTCGCCCCGCACCCCCGCGGGGTTGGCTCAGCCCGGCCTCGGCCCCTCCCGCCGGCGCCGCCCCATCGGCGCGGCTTCGCTCCCCTCACGCGGGGTTGGAAAATCCCTGCGTTTCTTGTTCTGTCTCTCTTTTTCCCTTGGAAACCTTCAGGAATGAAGGCTTGGAATATCCCGAGAAAAGGAGCCTCCTCAGTCTTTTCGTTTGTCCGCGCCGAATCCCCTCCATCTCTGTCCTAGAGCTAGCCAGAAGAAAGGTCAGAGAGTGGGGGGATCTCGACAGTTTATTTTCATAGAATCACAGCATCACAGAATATCCTGAGTTGGAAGGGACCCATCAGGGTCATCAAGTCCTACTCCTGCCCCTGCACAGCACACCCCGAGAGTCACACCATGGGCCTGAGAGTGTTCTTGAGCTCTGTCAGGCTTGATACTGTGACCACTGCCCTGGGGAGCAGTTTCAGTGCCCAAACACCCTCTGGGGAAGAACCTTCTCCTGATATCCAACCTAACCCTCCCCCGACACAGCTTCAGGCCGTTCCCTTGGACCCTGTCCCTGTCACCACAGAGCAGAGATCAGTGTCTGCCCCTCCTCTGCCCCTCATGAGGCAGCTGTAACTGCAGTGAGGGGTCCCCTCAGTCTCCTCCCGGCTGAACAGACAAACTGACCTCAGCCACTCCTCACACAGCTTCTCCTCCTGACCCTTCACCATCCTCATTGCTCTCCTTCGGACACTCTCTGATGGTTTAATGCCTTTCTTACGCTGTGGCCCCCAAAGCTGCCCCAGCACTGGAGGTGAGGCTGCCCCAGAGCAGAGCAGAGCAGGACAATCCCCTCCCTTGCCCGGCTGGTGATGCTGTGCCTGATGCCCCAGGACAGGGCTGGCCCTGCTGGCTGCCAGGGCACTGCTGGCTCGTGTTCACCTTGCCAGGGACCCAGAGCCCCAGGGCCCTTTCCACAATGCTGTTCTTCAGCCCAGTCTGTCTGTACATCCAGGACTGCCCTGCCCCAAGTGCAGAATCCAGAACATGCATGTGTTAAAATACACAAGGTTGGTGATTACCCAGCTCTAATTTGCCAGGTTTCTCTGCAGGGTCTCTCTGTCCTCAAGAGAGTTTTGTCTTTCTTGAAAGGCTTTTTTGCTGTTGCACAGTTTTTGAGCTGATGTAGCCAAAGATGAACAGCGAGGAATTTTTATTTAACCCACTGAAATAAAACTCCACAACTATTTTCTACTTTTATCCATCCTTTCAGGGTTTGGATTTTATTTTTTTTTTTTGATACTGCATTTTGTACTGGTAGTTCTTATGTTTGTTTTAGAAAATTGTAGTTGAAAAAGATATTAATTCCTTAAATCTGAATAATGAAAAGTGAAAATTAAAGTTCATAAATTCTAAGATGAATTTTCACACATCTCTTGTACTGAGTGCCACATCCAAAGGTAACACAATTAGTCAGGAAAATCTGTACTTTTACTACTTTTAAAAACAAGACAACTGTGTAGCATATTACCATTATTTTGCTGGTCATGTATCAGAGCTGTTCTTCCCATTCTTGTACACATGAGGAAGACACAATGGCAAGTAATTGTTTTGAAAATCAATTGACATCTCTATACTTCATTTAAGTTTTTTGCTTCACTTGAAAAGTAAGCAGAATTCAGGTCAAAAGGCTGATTTAAATAATCTGCAGAGGAAAATGCTAGAAAAGGTTATAAGCCAGTAAATTTTTCTCCTGACATACAGGCTGAGTGTGTACTACCCAAACAGGACACTCGAAGAAAAGCTGTCCAGAATTGCTGGAAATGTTTCTGTTTAGAACCACTAGGTGTCAGGCAGAACGAAGGATTCACCCCGCCTGAACTAGGGTGATTTTCTTCCTGGGAAGGGATATGCAAAGGCTGTGAATCCACCTGAGGAAGGGATGTGGAAACAAAATCCCAGCCTCTGGACTTGCTTTATCTGCATGGCTGTATGTCACATGTATTGCTCAAACTTCCTTTGCACTTCTTGATGTGGTGCAGCTTCTGTATAAAAGCACTCTGCTGAAAGCAAAAGCTCACTGGTTTAGTGCAGCCTAAAAACACAAAATCTCTGTCATGTGGGAGCTAACATGTTCTTGTTCTAGCTGCTTCTTACCTCAGCCAATTTCATGACACAAGGATAGATATCCACTGCCCAGTCTCTGAGAGGGATTTCCAGGAGCTCTTTTACTTACCAGGCAAAGTACATGAATGTACAAAACCCACCAGTCTGAGCTCCAGAAATAAGTCAGGAGAGAAAACTGAGTAAAGAAGGAGAGAGACAAAAAGGGATAAAAATCAAATGGACAGAGCTGCTATGCTGTCTACTCTGCTATAAATTAGTGCTTCATTCTGTGATGTCAGCTGAAGGTATGATTGATATCAGGCCAATGAATGATCTCTCTAAGACTGGGTTACAACTTTTTACAGCCCTTACCTGCTCAGGGGAGGAAAGCACGAGTCTCATAGTCCCATACACACGGCACACTGGTTAGAATTGGAACATCACATCATTTGTGCCATTTCTACATATCTTAATGCTAGGCTTTCTAAGTAAACTGCTTTTAATCAAACGCTTTCAAAGATTTTCTAACTAAAGCTGAAAATCCATAAAGCATTTGAATAACAACATTTAAATGATAATTTATGTTGGAAATTTATAATAATTTAGTTTATTAAAAATTATTTGTACTAACAACATTTTAAATGGAACTTTTCAACAATTGGTTGTAACAATTAAGAGATAATGTTGTAATAATTAAAAGACTAATGAAACTCTTCATTAAGAGATTAATGAAATTCTGGTGGAAACACCAGGTTGCTGTCCTTCTTTATGTATTTGCTTTCTCCAGTCAAAGGAGTGGAATGAATCTGAAAAAAATCTGGCCTCTGTAGAGGGTTTGGTTTTTTTTCTGCAGACCAAATAATTTCAGGACTTCTTTAAGAGAATATTGCATGCAGCGGAGGAAGCATAAGAATAGTCAAAGTAATGTTTTGGGACACTGCATGTAAATGAGCTGAAGGCCTCTGCTCCAGACTTTGAACTTTGCCTGCATAAATGGACCATCTGGAAAACAGCACAGCATAAATTTACAGCTGTGTGTTGGCACTTACCAGGCTGCTCCACTGGGTTTTCTGAAATTGATTAAGGAATTGTAAAGCAAGAGATGAGAAGATGAGCCATTTTGCTCAGCATCTCACCTGGTGCTTCCTGGGAGCTCTTGGGAGTGGGTCTTGCTTCTCCAAGCCTAGATTAGAGGTCTGTGCCTGGGGAAGTCATGTCAGTTTTGTAAAAGGAGGAAGATAGCAGATTTTACACATGAGCGCACACAATGTCACAAGTGGGAAAGCAGGAAATAGTTTTTCCTGAGATCTATGAGTCATCAATTTGCAGCTCTAGAGTGACTACTTTATGCAAGATGCATAACTTGAAGGCGTGTGGTGAAGTGGAAAGTCATGGAAGGAATTACTGTGTCATACAACACTTATCAGCAGATAACAGAATAAGCCATGGTATGCTGCCTAAATTCTTCCTGTTGTTGGACAGAAGGAAAAAATAAACACATTAGAAAGCACCTGCAAGATCAGACCCCTGCTCTACTAAAACTAGCATTTTTTTCCCTGCCCAGCAGTGGAGACACTGTTTCGCGAGAGCACGAGCTGCCACTCCTCTGGGCGCCTTCCATTGCTTATGAAGTTGTATGAAGGGTGCAGGGCCTTGTGTCCTTGCTTATTCCATTGGTACCTGCTTTTAGGCCTGCTTCTGAGTGTATATTATCTCTTTTTGAACCTGTTGATACTGTTGTCTTGCTGTGCTTCCCTCTCTCCTGGTGTCCTGTGACAGCACAGTTCCAGAGTTCACCACCCACTTTGTAAATGTGTACTCCTTAACCAGTTTAAACTCTCTTTCAAAGTACTCACCCAGGTCCCCCTGTGACTAGTGCTGTTTGATATGGTGATTAGCAATTCTACATTTACTGTATCAATTTCCTTCTTGGGTTTTTTTTTGTGTTTGTTTTTCTTTTTTTCATCAGGCAGCCTGTGCGGTTGAGGATTTCTTTGCATCTCCCAGATTTTTGCATCATCTCTTGTGGAAGTTTTACTTTGTATTCGTGTCTGTGCACCGCTCTTAATTTGTCGAGGTCCTCCTTGAAACATCCTAAGCGATTTGAGGTTTGTCAGCCACAAGGACCTTACCTAGTAGCAAAATTATGTCCTTTTTTCTCTTTGTTCTGAGTACCTTGGCTGGTGACTCCCAACATCTTGCTGCCTTTTTTTGGCCAGTGCATTGATCCAGTGATTCCAGGAAACAGCTGCAACTCTCATTGATCCTTTATTTGGCTCATAACTGCCAGTTTTGAGTTTAGCATAGTGTAGTTGCCATTCAGAATTTTTCCCTGTAGGTGCACTACTTTTTATTTTTCTTCAGGGAAGATGACCTGGAAAACTTTCACCCATTCAGATTTGTGGGTCCCTTCTGGAATTTTGATGGCATTGTCAAGGGGCACAACTACTTTAGAGAGCAAGATGTTATTTTACCACTTACAGAGATTGCACTGCAAAATTTATTATCCAAGGAATTGATAAAGCTGCTCAATGAAATTAGTCCCCAAAGCATTTTGTGTGTAGACTCAATTTAAACACTTCTTCCTGAGAAGTGTGAGTTAAAGGCAACTACTTGTTTCTCAACTTATAACAAGCTTTAAATCCATAAAGGACCTATCTTTCAGTTCCATGGCAACTTATTTTCTCTATCAGCCTTTGGTGTAGGACATTTTCTATGTGTTTCTGAAAATATAGATACCTTCATCCACTAGTGCTACTAGTTTTATTCCTAGTGCATCTAAAGAAGTCCAGGAGTTCCATGAGAAAGATTTCCCTGAGACAGATTTTCTCTTTGCTGGAATCCTACCAGCTGCTTAGCAATATCCTCCTATATTTGCTCACGTTTTGAGTGGGTTTGTGTTATTATCTTACCATGGCAGGAAGTCAGAGTTGCTGCTCTGTTCCCAGTATCTCCCCTGCATACTTTTACCCTTTCAATTCTCTCTGTCTTGTGTTCACAGCTGAGCTTATGTTTGGAGAATGCTTTACCCACCAGACTAAAGCATACTGTGAAAAGAAATGAAAGGGAAGAGGGAGCAAGCAAAGCTTGACTGCAGTCTATTGGTGATGGCTCTGAAACAGAAGAGCTGCTTTGTGCTGGCAGTGAACAAAGTCCAGCCCATGCTCATGGAATTATATTTACAACATTAAAACACTTCTTTGTATTTTTAGCAGATGGTGCACTTTTTGATAGTGTTGGTGTTTCATGGTAGTTTGATTACTGCTGAACTCTGAATGACCTGCTGCAGTTTGACAAAGACAGTAATTGCAAGGAAGATCAATATTTTCTGGGCTAACTTTTGAGGGATGTAATTTTAGTAGGATTCAATATTACAGATATCTAATTTTCAGAATCATGACTCAAGTGCTTTTGAGTCTGACTTAAAAATTGTAGTTTTGAACTCTTTTTCTTTGCTTTCTGATCCTTTGTGTCATGTGATATTTTCAGGTGATGCTAAGGGCTGGAAATTAATTTGAAGACAGCGTAAGCAAAATTCCCCCAATTCTGCCTCTAGGAGTTTGAAATACAATATTAGTACTACAAGTATTGGCAGCGCTGCTGGTTTGTAAAGGAAGCTTAGGCCCTGGCCAGATGCCACACAGCATTTCCTTCACAGAATCACAGAAATATTTAGGTTGAAAAAGACCTCTAGAGTCTCTTGAGTCCAACTCTTAACCCAGCACTGCCAAGTCCATTGCTAAACCTTGTCCCCAAGTACCACATCTACACAGCTCTAAAAAACTCAGAAATGGTGACTTCTCCACTGCCCTGGCAGCCTCATCCAACGATTGACAACCCTTTCCATGAATAATTTTTCCCTGATATCTGAGATAAACCTCCCCTCGTGCAACTTGAGGTCACTTCATCTCTCTGTCTGTTGTTACCTGGGAGAAGAGACCATGCCTCCTCTTCCACAAGCTCCGTTCAGTTGCAGAGAATGATAAGGCCTGCCCTGAGCCTCTTCTCCAGGCTAAACACCACCAGCTCCCTCAGCTGCTCCTCATCATTTACACACTTCAACAGGGACAAGATTCTAAGTGTGCAAATCTACCATTTTCATAAAACCTTGGGCCACATCAGATTGCCAAAAGAGAGCCCTTCAAAGAGAAACAACTGAGACTGGAAGGCAGATTAGTACTGTGTGAAACTCTACCTTGTTAACAGTTAGTGCTAGCAGAATAGTCCATACACATAAGGGAATGTTTTGGGAACTTTGGCACACATTTCTCCAAGGACACCTTCATCTTGCCTGAGAGATGTTTGGAGAAAGCAGAGACAATGACCACAAACACCAAAGAATCAAGATAAGAATGGCAGTGTTACACTAAACCTCCTCAGGGCTGTGTCTAACAGGACAAGATGAACGGTTATATCCTTTATGTGAGTAAGCAAAATAATAATAATAACAATAACAATAAGAGCAACAACAACATTCTGCAGCTGAATAAGTGTTAAATGCTGTGCTCAATACATTAAGTGCTGTGCTCAACTTTTCTTCAGAGCATGTAGCTTAATTTTTAAAAATTGGATGCAAAACGTGCCTTGTAAAGAACATTTGCCACACGATGGCAGCATAATCCAGAGAGACAAAAAAAATTGGCTATCATTGCTGGGAAACTGCAGTTTTTATGCAGCTGATTGCTAAAGAGCTGCAGTTCATCTGAAAATGAAGCGCTGGCAGCCACTGAATAGCTCTTTTGCAGTGTGCAGGCTAAGTGGCACAGTGGGTTAGTACTGTTGGCTTTTTCTTCTGGAGACTTGGGCTTACATCCTGGCTGAGCCTGTAAATGAAAGCGAGTTGGGTGGTCTCATCCCAGTCCCCATTTGTGCCTATCACAAAACCACCGGGCAATTTGGCATGGCCAGGAGGTGCTGCCTGGAAGAGGAACAGGACTGGAATAGGAGAGGGGCTGTGAGTCATGGACAAGGGGAACAGGGAGAGCTGAGAAGGGAGAGTGGTGTGGCACCTGCTCAGAAGGGATGACAGTCACCATCTGCCATCAGTGCTAACGTTATCTGAATATGTTGGCAAAGTAGTGCTTGAAATCCAGCTCAGATCAAGATTTTATTCCTCTTGCTTTGCTATGCACGGTGGTTTTGCCAGTAGAAGGAGCCAGGGAGCACGATTTGGCCTGTTTCTAGGCGTAATTATGAAGAACAAATTCATCTAATTTCTGTTCTGAAGAGAGGGTAGAGTAAATTCTTAAATTCACCCAAGTATCTAGAGCACAGGAGATAAAAGTGCAAGGGTGCTACACAAATCTTCAGGGCCTGGATGGTCCCAAGACCTGATACAGATGTCTGTGTCAGCCCTGTTGTACAGGCTTTCCACAATCTTAATGTCTCTGGAAGCCCTGGTGCCAGGGCTTATTTTATTGATCAGGAACCAAAACTCAGAAAGGCTGGGTCATGTTGAAGACTGAGGATACTCCTGAGACCTGAATCTGAGTATACCTGTTTTAGGGGAAGTCTTGCAGGAGAATCTGTAAAAATGAGGGGTAAAGCTATGTAAGCAACGGGGACGGATAGAAAAAGGAACATGGTACTGCAGAAAATGGGAAACTGATTCAGGTTTTGAAAAGGAAAGGAAATGACGCAGAAAATGAACACAAGTTTAGGAGCCAGAGTAATAGTAACAATAGTAAACAAATATCAGAAGAGAGTTCATTTTTTATTATTTTTATCAAGTGTCAAAACTCTAAAAAAGCCAATAATACCATGAAGGATAAACTCTAAGTAATCAGAAAAGACCAGAAAAATGTGGAATGTCTGGAGAAAGGAAGTTGTAAAGAACAAAGAAAAAGCATGAATATAAAATATACTGCTGGAAAATGCAGTTTTTGAGGCAAGTACTTGTGAAGCTCTGCCAACTTCTATAAATACAATTGGCTTTAAAGTGAGGAGACAATACAGAAAAGTTGAAACATTTCATTTTGACATTTTCCTAGCAAAATGATTCAATATTTTATTTCCAAGTTCAATTCATTTTACAGCTGAGTTTGTTTTAATTTAAAGTAGAGTAGAAACAACCTAAAAGTGAGATAAGATTTTTCATTTTTTTTTAAGCAACAAAAAATTGTTTCAATGATGCCCTGGAAGAATTATTCTCCTCAGTTTTTCAGTTCTATCAGTGAACTGAAAAATCAATTATTTGTGCAGCCCTAGTTGTGCAATGAGGCATGTTCAAGAAACTTTGGTTAGAAATGCAGGTACTGCTGTCTTAAATTTTTGGAATTTTAGATATATATCTGTGTATCTCAGAGAGATCTGAGGAGCTGGGTGGGGGAAGGGGCAAAGGAAAGGGCTCATCAGGAAGGGCCATATCACCTGACTACTGCTTTCTTTTATCCGTACAAATCTTGTTGCCTCACTGATGCTGCAAGCCTGAATTTTCAGTTTTGCATGGAGGTGTAAAAATCTTCTTCCCTCTTAGCCATGCTTCCAGAACAAGCTGATCCCTTTAGAAAGAGGGAAATCCACACAAGCAGTGGTCTCTCAGTTCATCTCAGAATTTTTGTATTGTTCTGGAAAAAGGCTGATCACACCAGAACCAAGTTGATCACATGCTGTTACCACAACAGTTGATCACACGAGAACCATTTCTGTTGTAACTTTATTAAAGCAAGCAAGGGTTAGGTGAAAAAAGTGCCTTAAATTTCTTGTCAGTTGTGCCTGCATTGGAACACAAATATAATTTGTGTGAATTCAGTCCTTCAGAAGAAGTATTCTCCTGTGCTAGTAGTTGATTTTCCACATGCATAATCACTTTGCTTTTTACTGGCCACACACTGTTACAGAGACAGAAATTCTTGCCTAAGAATGGCAATGCTGTTTTTTCCACAACTTCTTAATGAAAATACTTCTGAAAAATTATGAAATGCCAGAGGTCTCACTTCTGCATGAGGGCACAGAAGAAAAAGCCAGGCCACTGTGCCACTAATATCTCCAAGTGAGATGCTGGAGCATGTCCAGAGAAGGGCAGTGGAACTGGGGAAGGGTCTGGAGTGCAAGTCATGTAAAGAGTGTTTGAGGGAGCTGGGGGTGTTTATTCAGAGAAGAGGAGGTTTAAAGGGAATCTTATCACTCTTTACAACACCCTGAAAGGTGAGTGTAGCCAGACAGAGTTTCATCTCTCTCCCAAGTGGCAAGTGACAGGATGAGAGGAAATGGCTTCAAGCTAAGCCAGGGAAAGTTCAGGTTGGACATCAGGAAGAATTTCTTCACAGATAAGGCTGTCAAGTACTGGAATATGCTGTCCTGAGAGATGTTGGAGTCCCTGGAGGTGTTCAGGAAAAGAACAGACATAGCAGTCAGTGCCATGGTCTAGTTCACAAAATGTTGATCAGATAAAGGCTGGACTCAATGATCCTGGAGGTGTTCTCCAACCTAAATGATTCTGTGATACTCTAGTCCGCTTTCTTTACACTCTTCCCATCATGAGAGTAGTTCCAAAGATGCAAAGATACTTACCTGGATTGGTTGAATGAACATGTGGATAACTAGAAATAAAATTGTGAAAAGTTATTCTCATGTGCTCTGTAAAACCACACCTTCTCTGAACTTTTTTCTACTCTGATTGTTCTCAAAAAATTTGCTACACTTAAAACACCACAGACATCTTCATAGAGGTCATTGTTTGGTGTTTTCCTGATGTATATTCAGGAAGACAGGACTTCTCCCTGCTGTCTCCATTTGCTCCAAACCACACAACTTACAAGATCCAAGTGATTCAGCTTGTATCTCTTATACCTTTCTAGTACCTCTGATGAGATATTCACTTCCATTAGATAACTGCTCGCTGAAGTTTTTTGTCAGATGAACCCAGCACCATAAACTGCTTTCAGGGGCATAACAGTGGGCTGTCTAGGAAGGTTGTTATGTTACAAAGCTGAATTTGGGGTTTGAATCATCTAATTATGCATCCAAAATCAACTGGCAACTTTGCAGTAGCTGAATCACTGAAAATGTTTATTTTCCCCCCTTCAGATTTTGCAGATATTAATATATAGTTATATACTTGAATTTGAATAAACTTTGATGGGGTAAACACTGATTCCTTTAATTCTTGATGTTCCTGCCTCCCACCTTTCTTTATTTTTGACAATGGAAGTAAACAAGTATTTGTAGTGAGGAAGCCCTTTTCAAAGCCCTGCTGTACAAAATGGACTGTAATTCCTAAAATCCCGTATTATGAGCTCCTCATCTCTGAGTTTGTGCTAAGCTTGTATTACAGAGCCTTTGAAAGAAATCTATATCACAATAAGAGCAGTAATGTAAAACTATTTTTATTGAAAATACATCTACAAAGTAATGTTTCTCAATCCACCCTGGGTGCATACCAATGCAGAACCAGTGAGGGATGGGAAAGGAATCTTTCTATAATACCCGATTTCCATAAGAAACAAAGTTAGTATAAAAAAGATCACATTCTTTGTGACACAATTCATTTTTCTCAGCTGATGTCATAGAAAGACAGCCTTTTACATTGTCTTTGCAATGTATTTCCAAACAAAATCTTAACAAAAATTTAAAATGTTATGCCATAAATTCTACAGTTAATGTTTATACACACATTCTGAATACAGTATCTATATAAAAATATCTCTAATTATATATCAGAAAATGCCTGTCTGTACCCTAGGTTTGCATTCTGTTAGCAAAAAAAAGGACAAACCAAAAACATAAAAACAACCATATTTTCTTTCAGTTGTTCATTTCAAGATTCATTCAGAGCTTTCTTGGTTTGACGCTCAGTAACCTATATTAAACCCTGCTCACTTCATTCACTTGAGAGTTCTTGCTCATTTCTTCTGAATTACTCAACTGGAGAAGATCGACAGGAATTTTCAGTCCCAAAAAACCAATCTTGCCTGGGAAAAGGTTTGTCTTTGACCAGCATGCTGTTTTCACTAAAGTTACTTTTACACTCTATTTATGGACTTTAAGTGACAGATGCAACATATTGAATGTTTTTTGAATGGCAGCTGGGACAATACAAAGGGGTCCTTCATTTCTGTCATCAGCATTTTTTTGACAAGGGGAGGAATAAAGAAAAAAATTGAATATTTCAATAAAACAGAACATTGAACATTATTGTGCCCGTCCATTAATATTTTTTCTTTCTCCCAACTGCATCTGCATTACAAAACTTTCTGGTTTAACCTCTCCAATAATACAAGACAAAGAGGAAAAAGTACATAATTCACATTTCTAGAAAAGGGCTTCTTCAGGGAAAAAGTTTGAACAAAAAAGCCAATGTATTACAAGTGCATTGTTTTTCTTTTTTCATTCTTTCCTTATCTATTCCCTGAAAATTGCTTACAATACATCATTTTACAATCCTTTCTAATTAAAACTTCAACATATATTATAGTTTTGCTATTTTTCAATTGGCATATCTTTTTCTAATAAAAATGCAAAAGCACCTATTAATTTTATTTTCTAAAGGCTTTTATCGTCTTTTTCAGGTGCTACTGGTAAACTCTCTAGGAATTAAAAATTTCACATTAAGATAGGGAGCCTTCTCCAGATGGCAAAATGTAAATCCAGTTCATACCTTTATAATTTATTAGTGGATCAAGAATTTGGGAGGTTTCCAATCAGAAAACCTTTGCTGGTCTCAGGAATTCAGATTCAGAATGCAGCCCATTTAGGATCTGCACATCTCACCCTCTGCACCTTCTGTAGAAGGCTGGCATCGCCTGCTTATAATTGCTTATTAAGTAGCTCATTAGTGCATCCAGAGCGTGCAAATTTTTTTATCCAAACAGCCATGAAGACACATTTTCTGTCCCAGACCAGGGCTTTGCTCCTACAAACACATACACAGATTGTTTAACTGGGTCGGGATGTTCAAATTAAGGGAGCAAATCCAGATTGGAAGTACATACATGCACATGTAAATGTTTGGAGTCAGTGGGAGCCAACTAGGCTAAATTTTTAGAAAGGTCAGCTGAATCTAATTTGAAAAACTGTCTAGATAAAATAACTTTCTCAGAAATATTTCATCTCAGCTGGTAAAAGTGCTGATTTGGGGGTATATTTTCTTCTTTATTTATATATCTTCCCCCTTTTATCCCCTCAATTAATCTCCTGCTTTTTATTGTCTTGCTAGTATTTGAACAATAATATAACACTAGAGAAAAAAAAATCAGATGAAATAGCAAAAGTCCTGTTAATTTACTTAGCTGGATGCAGTTATCAAGTTAGAAGTGTTGATTGTGTGTTTATAGATGTTAGGAATTTCGCAGCAGGTATTTAAAAAAATAAAACCATTTTCAGGCTCTGTTATCTGTTTTTACTTTCCAGTTCATAAAAAAAAAGATTCACAGGACTGAGTAACATATACACAATCTCTTTTTTTTATCCCCAGTTAGCATATGTCTAGCAGGACCAATGTTGTTGCCTGTTAATTTTTTTTTTAGGTGGGAAGCCAACATATACCATGATCGCTGCTAGTTTGGAATATATTTTCATTAATTCTTTCCAGTGCGAGCATAAAGGGAGAAATCAAGGAATAGATGAAGTTGGTGAATTCAAGATATAAATCGCCGGAAAAAGTGTGTGTTTTCCCACACTTGCAGTGTTGAACTCACGCTTTCTCTAGCCTACATCTTGGTTTCACTATCTATTGGTTTCTCATTCTCATTTTCTTGCGAGATCAGTTGGTATGGTTTCTTCATTTCATTCTCCTCTATCACAGAATTGCCCATCTCAGCATCCCTGTTCTTCAGCTCGTGCCGTGATAAATGTTCAACAATTCCTGCTCCGATGGAGTCTCCCAAGACGTTGGTGGTGGTACGGAGACGATCCCTAGGGAAAAAGTAGTGAGTGCCTCTCATCCCTTGCTCAGGGAAGCAAGCTGACTAACTGCTAAAACAGCCCTCAAATAGCTGCTAGATGAGTCGTCTGCTTTATATACATTTGCTTATCTGAACTGCTAATGCCATGATCTCTTCTACAGAAATTAACAAATACAATGGGATATGGAGTCTCAAAATGTGTTAATACTCTTAGCAACTTCACAGTAAAAAATGGTCATGTGATGAGGATGGCAAAGGGAGCACATGGCTTCTTGGAGGCATTTTGATATTCTTTGGTATCAAGAGTTTTGGGTTTATATCTCTAAAATGTGTAAGCCAGCAAGAATTTACCTTGTTGGATTTGTTTGTCTCCTGACCATAAGATACAGTGTGTAATTTTGGGTGGAATTGTGCAGGAATGACTCAAATTAAACTACAAAAATTCATCCCTCTCAGAGGGCTCTGCTCCACAGATGCAGAAGGCAGCTTGACAAGGAGTGACTGACAGTGTCAGGTAAGCATCCACCTACATCAGGTGGTTAATTAATCACTGGAAGACTTTATGTTCTGATAACAACACAGACAACTTATTTCAGGGATTACTTGAGAAGATTGAAGGGTAAAGGCCCCTGGAAAAGCTGAATAATAGATGTTAGTTGAAATAGAGGTTGGAAAAAAAGTCTTCCTCTCATTTATATCCTGGTCTAGGAGAATATATATCTAAAGGTGCCTATCATCTTCTACAGATACATGAATAGAAAAACTGAGGAGGAATACTTTTTGGTGGGAGTTACAAAATTATTTTTCATTTCTGTGTTCGTGGGGTAGACAGATGAACATTTCCTAGATTAAATAGTCAGCAAGGCTATAATGAATTTGTTGGACCTTATCCAGTTCCGATTGACTGAAAAGTTTTCATTGTCATCCTACAAAAAATAAAACACTAAAGAAATTCTTTGCTTATTTAATTACAGTGTATCGGAGTTTTCCTAGTATTTTAACAATGCAGGTTTCTATGTAATCTTTTGCATGCAAAAGGAACCATAATTAAGCAACACCCCTCACCATCTGCTCTACGAAAATACCTTACTGGCAAGAAATAGTGATTCTTTTTAATACTAGTTTCCACCTGCCTTCCAGAGCAAAACGTTGTAGTACAGCCCCAATGTCCCTGGCTATATCCCTTCTAAATATGGTCTAAGCCTTTAAGAACTCCATAAAAATACTTACAAGAACCAGTCCACTGCAATGATAAGAGTGATATCATCTGTGGGCAAACCTACTGATGTGAGCACAATGACCATCGTGACCAGCCCAGCCTGAGGAATGCCTGCAGCCCCAATACTGGCAGCTGTAGCAGTGATGCTGTGCAAAGAGATGGCAAGAGCAATTAATTGATTTCTTTAATTAAATTGTAATAAAAACTCTCCTTACGTGTCAAACTTTAAAACCAGATAGAAAGCAAGAAGGCATTTGCTGAGCAGTAAATAAAAAGATGAGCCTAGTCCCTTATCTGAGCATCCTATAGCTGCAGGGGACAATGACCCTTGATCCAAAGTGTCTCACTAAACCTCTATCCAGAAACCTTGAAACGTGATTTTGTTAGGTGATAAATTCCCTGCTAGATGCCAAGGGTCAGAAAAAACCATTATAGTTACATGTCCCCACCCGCTGAAAAAAGCTCTCTCCACAAGCTCAAACATGTTAAAAGAAAAGCTGAGACAGTTCTGTCCTGGCAGATCTAACACAAGAACTTTTGCTCTCTGTCCACCTCACTACAGTCTGTGCCAGGTGAAGTCTCTGTCCTCCAGCAGTTGGTGTTCTGCCATCAGAAAACTGAAAGCTGCCAGAAACTCTGACTCATGCAGTCTAGTGACTTTGCAGATATACATTTGTTCACACCTGGCTTGGGGAGAATTTGTTTTCTCAGGTGGTTTTCCAGGGAGTAGCTCTAGTACTAATGAATGTGAAACAATTGCCTTGGAGGGTGAAGGCAGAGTTTTGCTTTAGGTTAATGAATATTGAAATAAACTGGTGGGTTTTTTGGAGCACTATATCTGAACTTCCAGTGTTCCTGTGTGATAGATATGTGTCTTTGTCCCACAGTGCCCACCTATCCCCTTGCTGGCATTCCTTTCTTCTGCACAAGTACCCATCACCCTTTTTCCTCAAACTGTGGTAAACATAATGAAATTAAAGCAGATTAGTTATCGTTGAATGTTAACTAGTGGGTTGTTTGCTGCTCTATTTCAAACAAGAAAGGTCATGTGCTTGAAAACATAACCTGTGTGCACCACTTCTGTCACCTGATGTAATAAAATTACAATTACTGCTCCTTACACAGCTAGCCTGGATTGTATCCTGAAACCAGGAAAACACTACCTCTTCTAGAAATAACATTGTGATGACTTTATGCTTCAGCTTTGTACATGCAGCATCAACTATCTGGTACTCATTATAAATCTGTAGGTCCCAACAGCTGCATGAGTTCTTAAGAAAGAAAAATTTGAAACTAATTAAATCTTGTCCTTGTCTTTATTAAGTGCAGTAATGAGTGTGTCATGTTACAGTTCTGTTAAAAGTTTATCTAAATGAGAATACGGGCTGGGGATCCTTTTGTGTGAAGAAGATGTATATTACAGATTATCTGATACTGTAGCAGTTCTTGTTTTTAGCTTTAGGTGCTTTTGTTTTATTCCACTTAAACCAGGAAGGGGTCATCACAAAGATGCTTTTATTAAATATAGGTAACTGTGGTTTCCATACCTGATTGTGATAATCTGCCCAAAGTTCAGATCAAAGTTGTTGACCTGTGCAATGAAAATTGCAGCCAAAGCCTCATACAAAGCAGTTCCATCCATATTAATTGTAGCACCAACTGGGAGTACAAATCTTGTAACTCGTTTGTCCACTCCATTTATTTCTTCTAGACACTTAAATGTAACAGGTAGTGTTGCAGAACTGAAAACAAAAAGAAAAAAGATAATATATGATATAAATTCTGCAAAGAGGAAAAGAGTGTCACCTTATAATGACAAGAGAGACGATTCTGTCTTAGTTTTTATGTGATCTACCAGAATAGTTTTGGTTTTTTTAATGCAAATGCTGAATTTAAGCATTTCTAATGGTGAAGGTTCTCCTAATGCTCTTGGAAACTTTTCCCAACCATTAATTACTGTCATTCTCTATGTAATCCTTAGTCTTAAATGCTTAAGCTCAGTGTTTTGTCACAAGGTTCTTCTGCCAGGCACAGGAATCTATTCAAAATTCCTGCTTCTCAGTTTGAAGCCACATAGCTGTGACTGAATCATCCCTAAGCATTGTTTTCTTGAAGGTAAACCAGTTGGACTATTCAAACCTTCAGTAAAAGCTTGTTTTCTCTTATTTTCATGGACTCCCCTGCAAAGGGCATTTTGATTGATGGCTGCACTATTTTCCCACCTATGGGCTAATGCCAGCAGGCAGCTGAGCATCACACAGCCACTCATTGCCGCCATACCTCAAAGGGACAGGCAAAACTGAAAGAAGCAGTAATAAGAAAATGGAGAGGCTGAGAAAAAAAATGTTTGACAAACGTGGGAGAAGATTGAAAGATAAGCAGAAGAAAACACAACAACACAGGTGATGCTTAGGCACTACTCCTGCAGATGGACCAGTGCCCAGCAACTCCTGGAGCAATATGAGGCCAGTCTTCCTAAAATACTTTTTCCCCTTCATTGCTGAGCATGATGTATGTGGCATGGAATATCTCATTACTTATTTTGGTTCATCTGCCTGGCTGTGTGCCCTCCCAACCCACTGAGAACCCCTCATCTCACTGTGGTGAGAGTCAGAGAAGGCCTTGATGCTGTGCAAATACTTAACAACAGCTAAAAGGTCAGAACGTGGTCATTGTTGTTCAGCAAAAATCTAAAATATGGCACTGTATAAGCTACTATGAAGAAAGTTAACTCTGTCCAAGCCAGGCCTGTACATCTACATCTGATCACACCCTAGTAAAGAGGTTTTCCAAGACACAGCAATTCAGGTTACTTGAAACCTTCATTGCTAAATACTTAAGAGGTTTTTTAGTCTTTGAAAACTTTATCAATATTGATAAAATACTGAACAAAAATAAAGAGGGGTTGTGGACGATTGTGTTAAAAAAATCTTTGCTGACAGTCATCTCACAGTTGAATTTGAAATGTTTTTTAAATCCACTTGCAGTACAGTATGCTGTCTTGCATCAGACTAGGTTTTTACTTCAAAATAATCTCAAACACCAAGGACTTGAATTTAGCATCCCAGAATATCTGACTGAAACCTCCTGTCTTTAGGACACATTTAAAAAATCTATTAAAATGGCAGCTGTTTTATGGAAGCTCAAATGGATAGAAAAGTACATTTTACTGTAATGTTTCCTTCTGTCATGCATGCAAACAGTTTTTTTAAACTCACATGGCATGATTATGACCACCTGCAAAGAGAAATGGCTTCTGTTGCACATTCTGTATCCATAACTGGCTATTATGACTTTGGGCACAAAATATCAGCTGCCAAGAGGAATCCTCTCAGGGCTTTTCTGTTTGCTGCTCAATTTTGCAATGCATATTCTTTGCTACCTCTATCCTTCATTATCAAACCATCACAAACTACTTAGAATAGCAAACATCAAGACTAACCAAATTAACAAGGGTTCTGGCCATAGAGTCTGTGTCACCAAACAGATTAATTTCATCTCAGTTCAGAGTTTCTTATAGCAAACAGAATTTAAATCAGTATTGGAGAGCAGCAGAACTGAAATACAGTGCCCAAGTGAATATGGAGTTCAACAAATATTGAGCAAAATTGTTTCTTAAACCAATAATACTAAAAGAAGATATGGCTTCAAAATACTGTGTTATACCTGGAAGATGTTCCCAAAGCTGTGACTAATGCCTGGATTAAGCCTCCAATAAATACCCATGGATTCTTACGAGTGATCACGAAGTAGAGAAGAGGTAGGACAATGACAGCATGAATTAGCAAACCGATGATAACTGTTACAGTGTACATGGCAAGCTGACCACCAATCACACCCATATCTTCCATCTCAACAATTTTCCCAGCAATCAAGAAGAGAATTCCAAGTGGAGCATACCTGCCAATAAGAAACCAAAACAGCATCACAACACAAAGCAGAGATTCGGCTCCCCATCCATTCTTCTTGTGTTTATATAGATAAATGCAGAATTTCACTGTTAGGATGATCCTATTCAGGAACAGTTCAAAAATTTAACTCTTCAACTCGTAACAATTCAAGCTGGACTGAATCACAGCAGTGAATGTTTTTGTGGGATTCAGTGGGATTCAGCATCTGGTAAGGATTTCAAGAGGTATAGCATGCCTTTTGGACAGGTAGGGAAATGAATTCTCCTTGGAATTCAAGTGTAATTTGAATGCTGGTTTAGCCAATCCTGTTATAATTCTGCCTGTGTGAATGAAGGCTGAAGCAATATGTGTGTACACTATGCCAAGTTTCATTCCAGTGCTGTTTCCCATGTTGTCAGGGAAGAAACCCACACAGAAGTCAGATGACTTCTGAAGTTTTCAAGATCCTTCTGATGCCAAAGATTTTTAGCTTTTTATATTTTTCCTGTATTTGTAGCTTTGTAACTTTACTATAGCTTCTAGTATTTTTCCTGTCTTTCTTCCCTACACTTAGGAACAATGAGCTAACCTTATAAACGCTTTCCTAAACATTGTTTAGTTTTATTCCAAGAAGAGTACCAGCTACAAGGATGTTCTGTTTTCTAACCAGAATCTGGACCAGACATATCAGAAGTGGGGCAAAAGAAACGTTTAGACTGCTTACAGTGGGCCAGAACCCCAGGAATTATTACCTAACCAACTAACCTTTTAATTGGATAGTGTGTGATAAGTATAATAATAGAATAACCATATAAAACCTGTAGAATTAATAATCCACGTGTGATTTTTGTCATATTTTGCACCTGAAATATTTCAAGTATAGCTTTGCTTTCATATTCACTCTAATGTTTTTGGGAAGATCTGCTCCACTTTCCAGGCATCACTTCTGGATATGTTTCATTTCATCCAATGGAGAACTGGATAAATATAATCACCAGCATGAAGGAATCTGTACGACAGAAGTTGGCTGCATTGTGGAGCAGCAGCACAGGTGGGATGAACTGCTTTTTCCTATCACAAAGCACAGCTAGAGGTGAGGAAAGACCTGGTTCTGAGCATAAAACTCAAACATAATTCTGCTGCAGCAGTTCTTTAGCTACAGCCCTACTGCTATAAATGTCCAATTGTCTTCTCACAGTAAGATACCACAGAACAGAATCTATCCACTCTATCTCAACTGCCCTTTATGCCAAGAAGTCCATGTGGAAATTTATCTGAATCCTCTGGTTTAACATTTTAAATGTGCTTGTGAAGGAGGAAATATTTTAGTTATTGGAGCAAATATACTTATTTTTGGGTTTGTATCTAGTATGGCAATATATACCTGTGCTCTTGGATAGACTTTTGGAGTTGATTCAGTTTTTTATTATAGTAAAGCTTAAAGAAGGGAACAAGATATAATTTCTTTTAATATTTAACCTTCTACCTGAAAAATAATGAATCTTAACTTTTGAAAAGATTTCATACCTTGAGAGAGAAGGTATTTCTTTTATTTACCAAATGAACATGATAAAGAAAGCAGGAAAATTATGTGTATGTGTGAGCAGTGCAGTTACAATGCAAGGACATACATATAAACCCCACAACTACAGGAACCAGCTGTGTTGGAAAATTATGATAACAAAATCTTGCTGTGTAGAAATAAGATTATGGGAGAGGTTTGTCGGTTTCCTTTAATGAATTCAGATTAAGATGTAAGGCAACTTCAATAGCTTACTGCTGTGAATGCTGTTTTTATGGCAATGTATAAGGCTCTGTATAAGGGCAACAACTTCTGCCACAGACCCTGATTATTCCCATGTCAAAGGTGAAACCCACTGAAAGAGTTTGCAAATTTGGGCAAATTATTGTCACAGAGAGTTACAGCTCTTGAATTCTCTTGTGAAAAAAGTTCCAAGGTAGATACAATCTCGTTGTCTGACTTTCTGCCAAATAGATTCTTGCTACCCAGTGCTTGACTATGATGAAAAAATATTGTTAGTAGCTTAAAAAGGAATTTATCGAAGAGGCACTTACCACATGATTAGAGCCACCAATCTCATGATAGCCTCATTAAGGCTATCAAAGAAGTCTTTCAATGCCTGACCTTGCTCCCTCATGCTCCCAATCACCAGGCCAAAGCTTATTGAGAACACCACCAAGCCAAGGGCATTCACTCCATTCACAGAGCCTGGAACAGGAACTATTTCCTCTCGCATTCGGGTGAGAGCTTCCATAGCTTCTGACACGTTGCTTATTATGGAAGTCACCGTGGATGTGTCATTGGATGGAATAGCTACTTTAAACTTTCTCTTTTCATAGTTGGTTTTGAACTGTTAAAACAAAAATAAAAGAAAGGGAGAAATTTGGTGAATCATAGCAAATGAAGACTAAATTCGCAAGTTAAATTGTTATTTACTATTGTAGGACATTTGAAATTTTTGCATAATATTTCTAGGTAAAATGCACTGTGATGAAAACTTGGTTTTCCTGACAGCAACAAAAATCCGTATTAATTTTAAAAGCTAAATCTTCAGCTTTAACTTTTAGAAATCGTTTTTTTATAGATAGGCTGAATTCAGAGATGAAGATTTGTCATATATTCTGTAACAAATCGATTCTTAGTTTGCATTTTGTATAAATTGCTATTTTTCCTAACAACAAAATTTGAAATATCTATAGCCTTTTTTCATGTAGTGAGAATATTTTCTCGTGCTCTGGACTTTGTTTCTTCATCTTTTTGTAGTAAAAAAAATAAGACTAAACCTAACTTAAATTAACATATATCTTTTTTCTTTAGTTATGGCAAAGCTTTAGCTTACTCTGTAGTACAAGTCACCACATATCTTAATTAAAGAAAGGGTTATACTTTAAATGGTTCCTTTATGGAACAGACAAATAAATTTTTGAATCTCAATATGGTCCTAAATGTTTGCTTTGAACACCAGTCTTTCACCCCCTAATGTTTTTCCAAAGGGAAATTTACACCCTGAATATTTCTATCTGGGCTCAAAAAGCCCTGCAGCTCTGTCTTGGTTAAATTATGTTGAAATAGTGTCACTAGTATAACGTTTCTCATGTATCTCAGGATGTTAATTAGTCCATTAGAGCAGTAGAATGCTTGTGTCAAGGTTATTCAGCAACTTTGGACTTTTATTCTTTTGGAGCTATCAGGAAAAGTTTTAGTATCCTTACTGGTATCTGGAGACCTGTTGAACATTTCAGAAATACTTGAGTGAAATGAAGCAATTTTGACCAAGATGGAAAACCCAAGTATCATCATCTATCAATACCAGCCTGATCTATTGTTACTTTCTGCACCAGAATAGCTTTATGCTTTCCTTGTCCCTTTGAGATATCTCTCTAAAGGCTCTCAGTCTCTCAGAATGTCAAATAAAACCTGCTTACTGGACATTTATGGAAGGTTTCTGAATAATATGTAGCAGAACCAAGATTCATGAAGGTCAGATACTCCTGAGTTTTGGATACAGTTTGCTAAAATCTTTTCAGATTTGGGCTGTACAGAAGTCAGCTGAGAGCTGCATGAGTGGTTGGCTGACATGAAAAAGCCCAGTTCCACTGCTTCACCCACTCACATCCAACCTATGATAATTCTTGTTTGATCTCTTAGTGAGACAATTTTACTTTTTAAAATGGCAGAAATCTCACCAAGCAAAAAATGTTACCATTTTTTGGGTAAAGTCTTGGCAAGTGAATCAGGTCTGACTGACTGTTGAAATGTCAGAGAGGGAAGAAAACAGAGACTGGAACTGCACAGCCAGGGAAGAAGGGATGGGGTTGTCTCTAGGTAACAGAGTGGTTTAAAGTGTAAATGGAGAAGTAATATAAGTGCTCATTAAGGTGTTTTTTTATTCTGTCAGGAATGCTAAAATACTGCCTAACACTTCACATCAAACAATCTTTTTCTCTTTTTCTTTTTCTTTTTTCTTTTTCTTTTTCTTTTTCTTTTTCTTTTTCTTTTTCTTTTTCTTTTTCTTTTTCTTTTTCTTTTTCTTTTTCTTTTTCTTTTTCTTTTTCTTTTTCTTTTTCTTTTTCTTTTTCTTTTTCTTCTCTTCCCCTTCCCCTTCCCCTTCTTTTTCCCTTTCCTTGTCTTCTGATGTGGTAATTGTGTTGCATTTATATTTTTATTGCTGTTTTTCAATAGGAAAAAACCTTAGGTGCAAATTCCTTATTGCAAATGCCTGAAGGATGTAACTATATTGCATTTGCAGGCACACAGAGTAGATGAAAGTAGAAAAGCAAGCAGTTTAGTGAGTTCTCAAACAATGAGATCTGGAATTAAAGCCTAATTTCTTATCAAGTTTCCTATTCACTTCCCACTTTCTCTAGCACATCGTAACTTACCTGGTTCTGAATGTCCTCCATTACCTCAGGTTCTTCTCTCATTCCTACCTGACTAGCTCCAAAGTGTGATACAACTGCTGGACAGAGCTGGATGTGTGCTGCCTGCCTGTTGGAACAGGCCATGAGCTAAGTCACAAATCACTTTTCCATCAGATGTAGCATGATCTTTATTTCTCTGAGAATTTCCCCCTTCATGTTAGATTAGGTCAGAGTTGCCCATGCAGCTACAAAATTATGGTGGTGGACTGACAATCACACAAAGGTTCTTACCTCCAAAAACCTGTGTTAGAAAGAAATTTTAGATAGTAATAAGAATATCCCTTCATTATACTCTCATTCTGGAACTCAGTTGCAGAAGGAACATCCTTTTAATTCATTAGTTATGTGTCTTTAGGAGTATAATATGATTTCTAGGAACTCAGCAAAGTCCTTTTCCATTTCAGCTACTAGACTGGCCCACAGAGATGTAGGTCTTATCTGTTTGCTTACATCATTAATCAAACTTTAGAATTCAGAAATATTGCTGGGGAGAATAACCTCTCCCGAAGGAGAAACAGCATAGAATGAGAATCAAAATGTTAATCTAAGCAAGAGAAACCAGAACAACTTTATTTCCACTGGAATATTTACTTGAGCTTCTCCTTTCCTTATAGTGACTGAGCCCCAGGAGATCCCTGTGGATATGCCTTCTCTGGATCTGTCTTATGCCCAAAGTTGTCTATCAAAAGTCATGAGAAGTTTCCTGGTGAAGCAAAAGAAATCAAGGGAAACCAGATACAGGCAACACAATGGATATAGCTACTGAGGAAAAAAACGCAGGGTGTTAGTTGAAGTTTTATTCTTACTGTTGCTTCTTCAAATGACATTGAAGGCAAAACAAAAGATTTCTTGACCTCCACAAAACATATTTTCTGTGTGTGAAGTGGTGAAAAAGCCAACTGCTTACAGGAAGTGGCTGGATGAAGGACCATCTTCAAAATGTTAGAAGCTGTTTTGAAGTAAATGAATTAATAGCAGGGTTAACTATTACTGCTCTGCAGAGTAACTGGTGGTAAGAGACAATTTTTGAGCTTTTATGACATTCCCATTTTCAGCAGATTTCTATCTCAGTGGCAATCAGAGTTATCAACTTTCAATGTAGTACAAACTGGCAGTTTTATTTCACATTGTGATTCTGCTGGTTCGTTTGCAAGTTTCAGAAATAGAAGGAATTAGGCAAAATAAAACCACTCATTGTAGGCTTAAGAAGAGAGACCAGAGGTCCATACACTGATAATATGTGACTGGCTAGGTAATATCAGTGAAGTCCTATAATTTCAGAGGATATAAGTTCATTATGCCTCCAGGAACAGGTATTTTTCCCAGGTATGCAAAACACTTGTATTTTTTCTTTAAGTTCATGTACAGAAAACAATTGAAGAGTGAAAAAAATGTTATTTGAATGTATTAATTTGAGCAGCTTTCTATGAACAATCACATCTGCAAAATGCAAAAAATAATGCATTTCTGTACGCTTTTCTACAAGGCATAGTGGTAATGAGCAACTGGAAAATTATTTTTAATTAACTTAGCTCACTATGAAATAGACAACATAGGTTTTATATTGAATAATGCAATGAATCAGTTGTTTACACTTATTATTTTGGTTTTATTAGTGATACAAGATACCCAGTCATCTGACTTGGATATATTGAAGGACTTCTGAAGAAGCAACATTATAACCTGGCAGCTGCACATCCCAGTGGTTTAACTTGCAGAAAAGGTAATTGCAATGGTAACTACTCTGAAAATTCATAATTCACTGTCATAATTTACTCTGAGATAGTCATTAGTACTGTCTGTGCTAAGTCTGTATGATGATGCAACATTTGGTGAATAATGATTTTAAAAGCAAGAAGCTTGCTTAAATGAAATCCTGAAAGATTAAAAGAAGACGGAGATGTTCCATCTTCTTAGTGGTTTTTTCTTTGCTTTCCTTATGGGTATATGTGAAAGGATTCTAATTTTTCTGTGTAAGAGTTGATGACACAAGTCATAATATATCTTCACTAGGCCAAATTCTCATGAGGAATAGACACCATAGATAGTATTCATTTCTGGATATGTGATTAACACTTACAATTAATTAAAAATATCTCAGAAGGAATGCAGTTATCAGATGCAGTTCCTTAAGCTTCAGCTGGCATCAAATTCTACCTATTCACAAGAGAATGACCCTCCCGAAATTTTTAGATTGGTTCTGTTTCTCTTGATTTTTTTTGAGTTTGCTTGTGTTGCTTCTACCCTTTGATAGACCTCCAGATCACAGCAGGAAGGACAAGCAGCTAAGAAGCAGTATCTGCTTAACAAGCAGACTACTCACTACTGCTCAGCCCCAGGCTAGACAGAATTTTTTAATTTAGCAGAGAAAGAGAAATAAAGAGATAGTGGCCAGAGCTGAAAGATAAACCAAAATATTTCTTTAGGTGTCCCTAAACTGGGGGTGTATGCAGGGACATAGAGAAAATTTTGAACAAAGTAATCTAATTTTAGGTAAGTGTGGAATATTTACCTGCAGTCAATCTATTCAGATTCTCTTGTTACTCATAAAAATCACAAAAGCCTCATGTGATCCGTGCACAGTGAATGTCTTGATATGTCTTATGAAAACAACCATCATCAGAAAAGATGTTATTTAGATTAATAACCTGCTGTTTAACAATCAGCCAGAAGAGGCTGAGGTACTCAATGAGTTCTTTGTCTCAGTTTCCATTGTGTGGCTTATCTCTCCATATCTCTCAAGTCCCTGAATCTCCAGGTGGAATTTGGAGGAGCATAGTCCCTCCCACTTTAAGCAAAGGTTTGGAATCACTAATCAACCTGAATGGAGGTATATGAGACATGTAAAAATGCATCCCAGGATCCTGAGGGATCCAAACCACTCTCCATCATATTGAAAAATTCATGTCAGTCAAGTGGAAAAGGGAAATATCTGGGAAAGCAAACTTGCAAAGGAGGATGATGGGAAGTAAAAGAAAGGGGGGAGCAGTTTTGCCTCACGGTCTTGTTGAGAAGAAAAAGGAAAGGGAATCCAAAGGCCCAAACAACTGAAAGAACAGTAGAAAATTTACGAAGATACTTCCTAGATAAGTCCTAAGGTTCCAGTCTCCCTCCAGGACTCTGTCTCCCAGCAGCAACCATATAAAAGCATGGCCAACTCCACTTGAAATCTCTCCCACATTGGTTAATCTCTCTATTTCATTTCACACCTTCCAGTAGTTTCCATACAAACTAGGAAAGGAACCTGCCTAAGGATGCTGTAAGACATGATGTGCACATCTGATCTACCCAAAGAAGTAATTTAAATGTGCAGTGCATATTCCAGTGATGACTTCCAGGTGTGTAAAGCTGTGGGTTGGTGTTACACTGTTGGTTGTGGACAGCCATGAGAAAGTTCTGTGTTTTCTGTTTAGACCATCAAACATGGTGCTACAGAAACAGATTTGTGCCAGATGGATCATTCCTCTTCATCAATCTTCTGAGAAACATACAAATTAATGGATGGAAACTTTTGAAAAGAAAATTGTGGGTTCAGATATACAAAACCATCTGGATACCTAAGAATACTACACATACTTGTAAGCAAAGACCTTTTTTTAACAAATCTGCTACAATAAAATAAATTTATGTAAAAATCTAAGGTTTGGTACCAGGTTCAAAAAGTAATGATATGACAAATTTAAAATTCTGTTGCTTCAGTAAATTCTGGTATTTTCATTTGCTGCTGAAAGTCAGTAAAAACTTTCACTAAATATGTTCTTTTTTTCTAGGTTGTTTTTTAGAAACCCCCTTAAGCTTAAAAGCACATGAGAAATACAAGATACTTAAATGCTAACCGGACATCTTTAATTAAAAACATAGGTTTAGAACTGCTAGTTACTGAGCCAAGTTTTCTGTTGCAGTAGAATATTATCAAAAGAATTTATTAAACCATGTTGGAAAACTCCTGAAGTGTTGCTATAACTCTTAAATGAAGATGTTTTTAGGAATTCAACTTTTAAGAATTGTAGGGTTAAAAATGTTACTAATTTCCAATTTAAATTCAGTAATAGTGACTTCCATTTCTTTTTGTATGTTTTTATGTTATTTAGCTCTGTTCCCCCTTTTTGGGGTTGAATACTTTCTCAGTCAGTATTTTATTGCTTTACATATTGTCTTCTTTTGATAATTCCAACAACTGCTCTCTTCACTGTGTTTATTTTGCATGAATATATGAATGAAGAAAACTGAATATGCTCACATATTCTCTGGTTTTAGTTCATGTCTTGGTGTTCTGCCACTTAATATATATCCTAGAGGTGAATTGAACATTTTTGATCTTTTTGATGATAATTTGCTATGTCAAAGCAGAAATTACTGTTAACTCTTAAATGTTTACTTCACATATGTTGAAGAGCTACAGGAAGGTAACCAAACATGCCAATATGTGCAGAGCTGAGTCATTTTGTTACTGTGACTTTACAGAATTGTGTTGTGCCAGGTCTTATCAACTTCTTTAGCACTTTATTTTGATATCTCAAAACAAAGTGCTTGGACTTTCTTGTCATCTATAAATTTAACTGCATGCATCTTTATGGCATGTCATTCATAAAAATATCAACTGAGGTACTCCCAGTCCTTCAGCACCTTCCATTGCTATCTCCACAAGTTTTAAAATTCCTACAGTCCCCTGCTCAACTATTTCACTTTTGCCATCTTAAAAACTCTATTCTTTCTCAGAAATCAACCTCTTCCCCAAGAAACCAAAGTCAAAAACCCCAAACAAAATAAACAACAACAAGAAGAAATTTAAAAAAAAAGAAAGAGGAAATGAGCAATATTATGGAAGGAAAATGATACAACTTATGTTTCAGAGGCCTTTGTGGTTTTTCTAGTTTGTTTGTTTTATATATTTTTCATTTTTGTTTATTATGAAGTCTCTACTTTTTCCTTTAAGGCATTTATATCCTTCACTATAACTGAGATCAAACTAATGGCCTGCTATCTGCTTAAATAATTTCCCAAATGTTTTTGAAACTGCAATCTGGAAGACACTTTGATTGCTTTCAAGAGCTCTAGATAATAACTTCCAAACTCGAGAGATTTATGAAAAATACTTGCTGCTACATCCATAACTTTATCCCCTAATTATTTCAGTATTTTGAGATAAAGATCATATCATTCCTGTACTTTATTACATTACATTCTTTGAATTTATTTCTAGTTTAGATATAGAACATTTGCATTTCTATACTGTTCTTTGCATCACTGTACTGAGTTCATCCTTGCTGCAGACAGAGGCTTGGCATTTGGACCAGGGTCTAGTTGGCTTTTTAATCTTTAATCTAGAAATCTTTAATGCAGAAAGTGACTCCTTTTTATTGGTATCTGTTTATACAACTAAAGATAGTGTTACAATTTCTTTTCAATTCTTCTGCAAGATGTAATTCAGCTGGATTTTGGAAAGTTTATGCTCTTCTTGACCTCCACATTTCAGCTTTTTTTTTTATTGCTACAGCAGTAAATGGTAAATAATATCAGTTCAAGATTGTCTTTGAGGTCAATATGAAGCAATTAGATTGTGGCAAGACACATTCTGGGTTTCACTGAATCGCTAATGTCCTCCTTTTAAAAAAAACCAATGTAACTAGTTATTAAGATTTTCTCCAAAGAACAGTTAAGATTAAGACCAAGTTAATGATAGAAGATTTTGAGAAGCAACATAAAAAAAGCACTCCTAAGGACTTCTACTGTAGGTGACAGGAAGTTCTTAATTTGCTTTTTTTGTTAATGTCCACATATTTTTTCCCATGTTTCAAATGTATGCATATTTGTCACATGACTTCCTTGAAAATCATTCAGCCTTTGCACAGATGGTAAATATCTCAGTATCTCCCACTTTAACATAACATTGTTGTAGAAAAGCAGATCCTGAATTCGCCTTAATGAACCTTATTGTCAACTTATGAATTTGACATCTTGAAAAAAGTAATTTTTTGATTTTCCAGGCTGTGTGGGTTTTCTTCACTTCTTATAGCAAATACTGCTGTCTCAGTGTGATTGAAAACAAAGCATAGATTTGGTTTGTTTAGTTCAAGGGTTTTTTTTCGAAATCTGGCAGCAAATGTAAGCTATGTTTTTGCTATAAGTACAAGAACATGATATACCTAAGGCAAATGTGGTTACATTCACTTTCTTCTTCATGCTTTATTTGGAATTTTAAAAAATATTTTTTACCTGTTTAAAGCAAGCTTCCACCAGATTTGGAGGGAACATATTTCTGTGAAAGAGAAAGAAAAAAACATGAGAAGTAATATGCTAATAATTCCTTTAGTAAGGACACAACTAAAAAAAGAATTGAACAGCTAATTTTTGAGGAATCCTGAGATTAATATGTGGTTACATATACAGTGAGTAGAGTTTTGCATGTAGCATTGGCCTGGTTAGCTTTACCAGGGTAAAGTGTAGGGTTGGATAGTTCCTTAGAATTGGAATCTCTGTATTCAGTATTGTAGAGTAGGTCTGCTAATGGAGAAGTACATTGGCTGAATTACTAAATGACCAAAGCTCTATGGGCTCACTTTTAATTTTGTACTTATTAATGCATTATGAATCCATAAATAATCTAATAAAAAATTTAATAATATTTAATGTATTTTGAGTTCTTAAAAAATCTTTGCATGTATGTAGCCTAGTATTCAAAGATATTTATCATTTGATTTAGTCCTGCTGTGGTTACACCCCAAATCTTTCTGAAGTTTGAGTATTCTATAATAATAATAATACATACATGTGTGTGTACATTTGTTGCAGATGGGGGGTTGTTTATTCCTTCCTTTGTTTTCTGCATTTCTGAGGGATTTAGAAGCAGCCTAACTGAATAAATCTTGAGGAATCTGAGTGCAAACCTCTTCATGGAGGTTTCTGTAGTCCCCCTTTCTGGCAGCGTGATCCTTGGAAGCCTTTCTCCGTGTCTCCGGATTCTTCAAATGGGTTAGTGGAACAAAAAATTTTGGTGGTTTTACCTGTGGAAAAGCTCCTGAGTTCAAAACCTCAGCTTCCCTACTTCCTGGAATATATCTGTGACATATTAGCTCTGTAAAAGAGGTACTGCAGAGTCTCTGAGCAAGGAAAAAACAAGATTTTATGTCTGCACCTTCTATTTCAAGCATTTTACTTGCCTGTTCCTGGAAGTTATTTTCATGTAATTGACTAAATTGAGTAAATGAACCCATATTGGTGGCTTCAACTCGAAATTAAAATCTATAACTAAATCATGTGTTCAAGTGAAGTGAGGAAACTGTTGCAATTTCGAAGGAAAGGGGAAGAAGGAAGGAAGGAAGGATTCCAGGAAGGATGGATTCCAGGAAGGAAGGAAGGATTCCAGGAAAGAAGGAAGGAAGGATTCCAGGAAGAAAGGAAGGAAGGATTCCAGGAAGGAAGGAAGGAAGGATTCCAGGAAGGAAGGAAGGATTCCAGGAAGGAAGGATTCCAGGAAGGAAGGAAGGATTCCAGTAAGGATTCCAGGAAGGATTCCAGGAAGGAAGGATTCCAGGAAGGAAGGATTCCAGGAAGGATTCAAGGAAGGAAGGAAGGAAGGATTCCAGGAGGAAAGGAAGAAAGGAAGAAAGGAAGAAAGGAAGAAAGGAAGAAAGAAAGAATTTTCCTTTTATCATTAAAAGCAGTTTCTTCCTCTGCAACAGCTTGATTTGGAAACAAATCCATGCATCCTTTTTTACCATTGTAAGGGTTAGAGATACTGATATCACACAGTTGAAAGAAATTTGGCAACTTTATGAGGTCACTGTTTGAAATTCTCTACTTTTGTTCTCTGTGAATCTAAGATTACTCTCACAGCTATTGGTACAGAAAATGTGCAATTTCATAGCCATACCTGATTAAATCAAGGAAGGCATCTGCTGCTGTCACTTGCACAATTTTGCCTTCTCTGTGCATGTTTTCCTTCGTACCTTTCCCGGGATGGATGATGACCACAATGATTATGCCAATCAGTACAGCAATGATTGTAGTGCTCATGTAGTAGACTACAGCTCGGACTCCCATCTTCCCTGAGGCTTTACTATCCAGGGCAGCAATTCCTAGTAAATTTAAGCACAGTGACATTCATACAGTTTTGAGTAAAGAGGATGAACTAAGCATGATGAAAATAGTTTTTTGGGAAGAATTTTGATGACTACACTTAGAGCTACCAAAGGCAAGGCATCCCTCTTTTGAAGTTCATACTACTGGTGTCTTCCCATCCCACCCCTAGCTATATAATTTTCTACTAAAAGAGTTACAGCTTTCTGTGCTTTCTTAACACTTCATTAAAAGCAAAGATCATTGGTCTGATGCAACATGGCACTCCCTATATTCCAGTGAGACAATTCATGGTTTCTGATTAATGTAGTTACCATAATCTGAAAATGTGTTGCACATAGGTTGTAATTGTAAAATAGAAAAAGACAGTACTCTGAAGTAATGTTGATAATGTTTGCAACAATTAATGTGTATGAAGAATTTTCTTTAATCCCCAATGGGCAACCTTAGATTACTCTGTCCCAAACCATGAGGGTTTAAAACAGATTAAATGCTGCTAACTTGTTCCAGAAAATCCTTACTATTACATGAATAAGCCTTTATAGCCTTTCGTAAACTTTGCAGAACTTGCAACATTAATCCTAATTCCTGGCTCTGTTTGGATCTACTATGAACATAAGGGTGCTCCCTATGGCATTTTCTATAGTGGTTTTTTTCATCAGATTTCACTGATGAATGGCTGCTATGTGTTTTTTAATAGAAGGTGCAGTTCTGCCGGGGAGAGTTCTGAGTCTCTGAGAAGGAATGTCTCATGAGGGCTGTCAGAAATGGAAATGTTCTTTCTCTTTCCAGCAGATGCAGCTAAGTCTGATAATTCTCCTTAAAATGTCCCACTGCTCCTTCTCCTTGATATTTGCCTGTGCTCCATCTGGAAAGCTGTGCCATCTGCCTCAAAGCAGTGCTCATGCTTCTCATTGTAATCAAATTTTCAAACTGCAGAATGAAAAAAGTGTTTAGAAAAGGATCTCTTAGCTTTATTACCTCCTCCTACATGAAATTGCCTAATCCATACTTCCAAACACTGCCTACATATTTATATGAATACCACTTTTGAACATATAAAATGTAAAAAAAGTTGACCAACTTCAACCCTGGGTGTCTGTCTCACAGGAGAAAGTATTTAAAATAAGGCAAGAGGACTACAAGGATATAAATAATATGGAAACTTGAATAATGACCTGGAAAAATTAATGGTTTTTAAATTACTTTATTATATATAAGACTTCTGTCTGTCTTCTAAAGGAGGAGATACATTTTTTTGGAGCTACAGTGAAAGCTCTCTAGTCCCTGATGTAGCTGAGATCAAGGATATGTCCCAGGCTCTGATCAAATCTTCAAAGTATAAAACCAATCATGTGTTTCATACTTGCCCTTTCAGTTCAGCTTTTTTCATTTTCTGCCCTTTTGGCCGAAACCATTAGAGCCAGGAAGATTTGAACCCACAAAAGGAATTGCAAAGGGACATCACTGGATTCACACACTGAATTGCTTGGTTTATGTGTGTGACATTGTAGAGGAAGAACAAAGTGTTAATGGTACAGCAAGAAACTGAACATGGAAATCCAACATTTAAAGCATTTGATCCTTCATTTCTCTACTCAGCTTTTCCATCTACAAAACTGGATTATGTTCATGGTAAGTTTACATTTATGACTTAAAATGCTGTGGGGAAAATGGTAAACACTAGCAAGTTACAAATAGCTTTTTTAGCTTTACAAATGGGAAGTCCTGTAACCCTCTTATTTGTGAACGGAAGATTAGATTTTTTTTTTAGAGTAATGTAAATAGGAAATAATGCAAACACTGTTAGCCAATAAAAGAAATAAAGTTAATAATTTTTGAAGAATTTCATATCTGCTATTGAACTGCACAGCATTTATATCAGACAGCATTTGTCACAAACTTTTTTTAAAGTATTAGTTTGAAACTTAAAACATAACTTACAAAGTGAAAAATGAATGTTTACATACTAGTCCAGTCAATTTCATTTAAAAAATACTTTAATTGTGTTTTTTCTGTTCTTACTTTTTCTTTTTAAAACAGCAATAATGGTCTATCTATTTTTCATTTCGGATAAGACCATTTTTAAACTTGTTTTACAACCTAAACACAAAAAATTAACCCGTACAGTTTAGTAGGAATATTTGGGAATGCAGAGATTTTGGATCAGTCAGTTCCCCGTATTCTGCCCTTTACAGACAATAGATTTAGAACCAGAGGCTGAGCACTGTCATTCTTAGAGGATTTGCAGGTACACCTATCTGTGCTTTAACCAAACCTGATTCTTCTGGTTTTTTGTACTTCACCCTTTATAGTAGGTTGAGCCTCCTACTCTCCAAAAATCCCTCGGAGTCAGTGTAGGGCATACCTCACCAGTAAAAACTGCTGTTTTGAAGGATTAGATCTTTGATCCTGTTTTTCACTTGGGCTGATTCTGGGATAGAGTGGTGAACCATGTGAAAGAGTGGTGAAAGCATATCAGGGAGCAAGAGCCATGCTCTTGTCCTCGTGAGCTGTTTCCAGCCTGGTTTCCTGGGGTGCACTCTGGCTGGAGTTTTAGGTTGCTCATTCCTGCTTTTGCTATCACATAATTTATTTATCAGCTCGGACATAGGGAACAGTAATTCCTCTCTTCTTGGGCTGTAACTGCAGGTGGCAGGTATAGCAGAAAGCACTCAAAGTAGAGGGGTGACAGGCCTGAGTATGAGCTAAAGCTGTATGAGGAGAAAGCAAGTGCTCACCTCTGAGAGCCCTTATTGAGGACCCACTGGGCAGCCTCCCCTCCCACTGCAATTAATGGGAACTCAGCAAACTGCAGAAGTTTCCAGCATACCGGCAACAACAATTGTCTAAAATAATATTTAAAATCTGTTTTTTAAAACACAAAGAAAATGAAAGGGGTTGTTTTCTTTGCATTTTAAGATGTTGACAAGAGTTCTTGGAGCTGAGTGGGGCTCTGGAAAGGTCCCCAGAGCTTTCATGTGTCACAAAGCATTGTGTCCTCAGTGTGTCTTTTCACAGGCAGCCAGCAAAGCCCCCATTGTCCCGCGGGAGATGTATGTGCCCCTTTCATCCCGCTGCTGCTCCCTGCTCCACACGCTGCTGGCTCCAGCACCTCTGCCTCCTCTCTTCCTCTCCCTCCCTTCCCCAGGGGGCCTGGGAAACTCTGCCGTGCCACCAGTCCCCAGCGCAGGGATGCCTTGGAGTTGTCAAGGCGATCTGGAGCAGAGCCCCGGTAATTTCTCCCAGCGTGTGCGCTCACACAACATGAATGGGAATGATTTTTTAAGTACTGATGGGGAGGGAGAGAAGGAGGCTGGGGAGAAGGAAGGGAATAAAAGAAAGAAGGGGGTCAGCATAAGTCTGTAGAACTGCAAAAAGCCCCAGCATTTACGCCTGTCTCCTTCCTTCACCTACCCCTTCCCTCTCTTGAGAAGTAACTCTGTGTATGAAATAAAGACATGAGAAGGAGTTCTCCAGAGTGCCACAAAGCAAGGCACTGTTTTGTTCTTTAATAAAGATGTTTGAGAAGAAATGAGAATATTCTAGAATATAGGAAAGGCAAGGAGAGCATTGATATATGATTACATAAGGAGAAAGAGAGAGGAAAGATGCAGGGAAAAGTAAAAAAGATCTACTTAGGACGACTTTAAGAATTCTGAATTGTTAATCTGATAGCTCTGATTGCTCACCTGACTTGATCACTGTTCTGTAAATTGGCATGAGCTATTGATTCTATGAGTCATCATGAATAGCTACTATATTATGAATAATTACAATATTATGAACATTTGTTTATATTGTACTCATGATTTTATATTATAAAGAATTCTAGAATTTACCAAATCCAGAGTTGCTGCTACTTTTAGTTTTCTAGATATTGAAAACATGCTGTACATAATGTGTGTGTAATCTTGCATTATAGCAAGGTACGTTAATGCAGAGGGATGGTACTGTACTCCTGGATGATCAAGCATAAAATACACTGAGCATGTTTTCTTTAGATAATTTTTAAACCTAACTACTTTGAATCTGCTTGTTCAAGAATAAATTCCAATGAATTGTTTTAAAAGCTGAAACACAGAACCTATGCTAGAAGTCCTTCAGCTTCAGTGTACTTTCTCCCATTAATTAGCACAATAGAATCAATGGAATAAACTAATTTTTGAAGAACAGTCAAATGTCCTCAATGAGCTATTTCAGTGTGAGATTTGAGTTTATGCCTAATTTTCCTTATTAAGCTACTTGAAAGTTTCTACCTGTAGTGGGTGTAGTTTTTTTTTCTGTTTTGCTTTCATTTTTTTGTTTTTGTTTTTGTTTTTTGTTTTTGTGTGTGGTTTTTTTTTTGTTTGGTTGGTTTTGGTTTTGTTTTTTAAGAAAGAAGAAATGTACTCTTTAAACAATTAGATGCAAAATGTTTTTTCCCCACAACAGTAGCTGGTCAGCAGCTGGTATGCCTGAAGCCCTGAAGTTTCTGTGTGTAAACTCCTAGTCAGCAAAGCATCCTTGGGTTTATATTTGGCTCCAAAATTAATTACTAACTAACAAACGAGAGCCCATAAATAGTAGGTTTTAAATAGGATCTCTTTTCTTACACTCCAAAGTAACTAGCAACCCTCTGAGGAAAAACAGTCATTATGTAGGATTGATTCTAGTACCTTGGGTGATTTTATCTTTCTCAGAGCAAGCAAGACTGCCACTGGGAGTAGAGGTGTGCATGTGAGCATATACATTTATGCATGCCTATTGTTTCAGCTTGAAAACAGGTAAAATGCTCAGACACTGCTTATCATATTGAAAGTCCTCACTTCTCAATATTTTTGCTGCCCTTTAAAAACTTCTGAAAAAACTAGATAGTTTATGTTTGCTTTCCTACACTAAAATTCTTGTGGTTTTAAGTTTTTCCTCAAGTGTTTTAAAATTTTTGTTTCTTTAAAATCCCTTTTGATGCATAATGGCAAGTATCCATATATAGCACATTTCAGCTGTGGCTGAAATAACCATCTAGGCCAAATAGATCTCAGGACTGACCAAAAATTAAAGTTATTAGTGGCATTGATTTCTTCAACACTGACAGGTAGGGGTTATTGGCCACCACTCTGGGAAGCTTGGTCCAGTGTGCTGCCTCCCTCTCTGGAAAGAAATGTTTCTGAAGGTCCAGTCTGAACATCCCCTGGTGCAGTTTGAGCATTCCCCATCAATCCAGGGAGTGAGATCGGCTTTACCCGCTCCCCTTCCCCTCCTCAGGAAGCTACAGAGATCAGAGGCCACTCCTCAGGCTCCTTTTCTCCAAACTGGACAAGCCCAAAGTCCTCAGTGGCTCCTCACAGGACAGTGGTCACTCTGCTCAGCAGGGCAGGGACTCTGTGCTCAGGTGTGAGCAGTCACTGCCACGAGGCTCCCATCTCTGGGCACAGGACTGAACACCTCCAGGTCAGGATTCTGACAACACACAGCAACATGCTGATGAAAGTGCATAAAATATTGAAGCAGTTCTGAATGAGTATGCAGAACAAACTCTCCATTCTGATCCTTACACATATTGACTTCTTGAAATAAAAAAAAAAAAAAAAAAAAAGAGGATTTCTATGACCGTAATGAATTCTTTCCTTATTCTGCATATTAGATCTGAATTGATGGCACTTCCTTGCCAATGGGAGATTTTTATATAAATTCCCTTTAGATGTTTTGAACTAAGTCTTTATACACAAAACATTATGAACAGAGCATCTTTTTATTCTTAATTATTTTCCTGTTTACTTTTTATGGTGTCTTCATTAGGAAATTGCAATTGCTTGTTAAGGACTCCTATGGTGGAGCAGCAATAATGGCAACTGTTGACTCAGGAGTGTTGCCCTAATTTTGTTTCTTTAAGGTTGTCTTTCACTCTCCTAATGAAGCAGTCTCAAATGGGCTACTCCCACCCCCTACATCCACTAAGCACTGTGTGATGAGTAAACTCTCAGTGTGAGACCATGAGAACAATCTCTTTTGTGTATGTTGATGAGGATTTGTGGAAATGAATAGCACTGTGCAAGGTCACGGTAAAATATGCTGACAGAAAATTTGTAAGGAAAAGCAATAGTTAGGTAAAGACAGTGGAGGTAGTGACCAAGTTTAATTAACATGATTAAGCACTACATCTTTATTCTAAAAGCAGCTGAACATGTCCTCCATGGTGCTGAGCATTCCCAGAAAACAAAAGCTAAATTTAGGCTTTGACATTTGGGCCATTCAAAGACCAGGTACAAATTTGACCAATCTCTAGATTACAGTTTTAAATAATAGTAACACTAAAATAATAGTATTGCAAAAAAAAAAAAAAGACAATAACATTTTCAAAGAACTATATGTATAGGTGAAGTTAACTGATTAAATCAATACAGCTAATGAAGCCACTTAAAATATGTCTGAAATATAGCTCTGTATGCCTTTTTACATGAGCTGATGAGACAAGCTGCTCCCAAATGGTAATTTAACTTATCTTTGTTTAGATAAGAATTTTTAGATAATGAAATTAAATATTGTATTTTTTCCCAGTTCTTTTAAGAACAGTGGGCAAATAGAGGAAAATTAGCAGTTCTATTTGATCCAAAATTATGTGACCGTGATTAAGCCAAGCTGACTAATGAAACCCATGGCTGGGATATAGTAATGCAATTCAAAGAGCCAATTAAATGACGAAGAGTGGTTCTTAAATTACTAGCCTTGCCCCACATCTTTGCAGTCCTGCCTCATCCTTGCTAGAAAACTACCAGCTTTGGGTTTTGCAGGGTTAGTTTTTTCTGCCAGTTTGTCATTTTGAATCACCCCAGAATTGTGTCATGTGCACACCAGAATTTTTACAAGATAAGCAAAAGGAAAGAGTGTCTGGGTCAGACAAACTAGCAAACACCTGCTCTTTCAGCCACAATTTATTCCTTACAAGGAGAATGTTGTGAAACCATGGCACAATATTGTCTGAACATCATTGGGTGATGCAAATAGAAGAGGCCCAAATAATCCCAGTGGTTTTTATCTTTCAGTTAAGCATCAATGATAAAAGACTATGTTGTTGTGGTTCATCACTGATTAACTCTCTTTTGGTAATATAGCTTCACTTTATGAAACTTACTCTTTGGTGTCAGTGCATTTTAATTGTTAGAAAAGATATGACAGTAATCCATGATTGAAAGTATTCCTTGGACTGTCAAGTTTAGCCTTCTGATACAGCAGGAAAGCATATTCTACAGTACTGGTTAAAAACTTACTGAGCTTGAGGTTCCAACCAATAGTAATTTTTATCCCAACAATTTCCATGTTTGTGTATTCCACAGCCTTACTCTCTTTTTGGTTTTCTTATTTCAGGGTAAAAACAATTTGATGGGTCAATGCCTCAATGTTCAGATGGAGACCCATGATGATGGTGTCCTTCAGGAGTCTGTGCTGTATCAACACTGGTTGATATTTTCACAAAGACAGACAGTGGGATTGAGTGCAACCTCAGTAGGTTTGCAGATGACACCAAAGAGAGAGGTGTTTGACACTCCTGAGGAGCAACACATCATCCAGAGGGACCTGGACAAGCTGAAGGAATGGGCCCAGGTGAACGTCATGAGGTTTAAAAAGACCATGTGCCAGGTGCTGCACCTGGGTCAGACCAACCCCTGGTATCAGCAGGGCATGGACAGACCCAGAGCAGCCCTGCCCAGAGGGACTTGGGGGTGAGAGGCTGCACATGAGCCTGCAAAAGAAGTGTAACCAGCAGGTGAAAATAGGTGATTCTTCCATCTCTACTCTGCCCTCGTGAGACTCCACCTGCATGGAGGGTTGAGCACTTCATCCACCTCTCAGATCCTCAGCACAAGATGTGGACCTGTCAGAGCAGTTCAGGTACCACAAAGATATCAGAGGGATGGAGCATCTCTTATTTGAGGACAAGCTGAGAGAGTTGGGGTTGAGCAGGAGGGTAGAAGGCTCTGGGGAGACCTTTCAGCACCTCCTAGTGATTTAAGGAGGCCTGTGAAAAGATGGGGTCAGATTTTTTAGTGAAAGAAATGGACAGGAAAAGGGGTAGCAGTTTTAAAAAGGGTAGATTGAGGTATGACATAAAGAACAACTACTTTACAACAAGGGAGTTGAAACACTCTCAGCCAGAGAGATGGTATCTCTCCCATCCATGGAAACTGTCAGGGTCAGGCTGGAGAGGGCTTTGAGTACCCTGACCTAGCTGAAGCTGTCCCAGCTAATTGCAATGGGTTGGACTAGATGACCTTAAAGGCCCCTTCCAACACAAACTGTTCTATGTTTCTTCCCTTAAACTTCTGTCTGTCAGTATGAGACACTGAGGACAGGGAAGAATTTCATAAACCTCCCAAGACTCTGCTTGTTGTTGCTAAAATATTTATAAACAACGAAGTATAACACCTCCTGGTAAAATGAAATGTTAATATGGAACACTTGTGTGCATCTGCTAAGTGTCAATGATGCTTACATTACTGCATGAAAACTCCTGCAGGATTATGCTCTTCTGTTCTGAAAAGTGTAGTTGGCTTGCTTTTCAGGCTTGCAATATAACAGGATACATTTGAGGAACCAGTAGGAAAGTACATTTCCTGAAACACATCTGCCTGAGAAGGACCCTGCTGTGGGCCTGTTGAGATACTCATTTAACTCTTCGCATTATTCCGTCTTTTGCTCACAGTATTGGAATGTGACAAACAATATGCTTTTTGAAGGGAAACTAGGGAGTAATTTATCTTCTTTATGTGTGCTAAGCAGAGCAGGAGGGAGATGCAAGCAGGGATTCACAGCAAGCCATGGAGCAGTGATTAGTAACAGCTGACAGTCTCAAACCAAGACTCTCTTTCTTTCGTTACCTCATTGTAATAACAGAGTACAAAGAACTGACTGTCTTCAAGCCAAGAATCAGAGACCCAGGAACACAGAAAATAGCAGCTCAAAATTTTTTTTGGTAACAAAACACTATTGCTACCTGCACAGTGCGATTCTAAAAGACATCCTTTTATGTCCAGACACTTGAACTAAGCTTTCCTTGAAAAGGGATTCTTATGTTGAACATAAAGCTGATTATTTTCTATATAAGGAGTGAAAAAAAGGTATATTTGTTTATGAAAAAGCATAATGTAACATGGCAAATTATTTCAGTTTAATCAAGAAACAAGTTTATTTTGGTAGCTAATAAGCCAAAGCACATTCAATTAGTTTAAATCCTAAAGTGCATATTGTTGTAAGACTGAAATAAATATGATAGTAGTTGTAAGACTTTCATCCTATTCCCACAGGATGAAATATTGGTTTTCATTTATTCTAAATGTACTGCCAGAAATACCTGCTTGAAACATGAAATGCCTGCATCCATTGAACTGATACAAGTGATCAAATTACCTTTGCCTCTGGATGGTGTTGAGCACACTACTCAGTGCTCCATAAAGATCCATAATCTAATTTCTCAAAATACAAGTGCAAACTTTTAATTTGCTGAAATGCTGGTCTGAGTTTTGGCAGACTGTGCCAGGAGTTCTTCACAGAATGCTTTTGTATGTGCAGCACTTACTAAACAACATTCCACACATGTACAGTGCTTCTTGTATCTGCCTGGCTCTGTACAGTGTGATGAAGCTGCAAACTATTTGTTTTACCAAATCATTCCTGATGTACTTTAGTTGCTACTGAAAAAATAGTGAGAGATTAGAGGTGTTCATAAGGGAGCAGTAGCTAGTGGTGTAAAGAATAATTTTCTTTTACATCTTGGATATATAATGCCTGAAGAGACACTTATATGAATTGCTAGAAAAATAATTCTAGTCTGAATGGTGCAAGATTTAGAGAATGGGAAATTAAGGTTCCCCCCCCTCTAAAAAAGAGAGATTGAGGTCTCCATCTGTGTGCAAAACTAAATAGGTTTTGGGGCGTGGGATTGCTCTGATCCGTAGCTTGTCAGAGCTCTACTCAGAAGACATCAACTTCTCACTCAAAACATGATTCACTACTGTTGGCGAACCTGCTCCTGGCTTCTTCAATGAAACTTCCTAAAATAGACTCTACTGGAATGCTAGTATCTCATTTGGATGTTTGTCCACTAGCATCTGATATTAGTTTAGTTACTTTTATAGAGTTCAGCCACCATTTGGAAGGAAGCTTTGCCCGGTTGGATGTGACTTGATAAAGATTTGAATCAATGGTAGTATGTGACATGCATCAGGTAACAACCTAGCCTTTGGAATTCTGTTTGGATTTTTGATTTTAGCACAATTTTAAAAACATGGAGAGCATGGTTTGTTAATGCTAACCTTACTAAAATAATTTGGAAACAAATTGTGTAATGTTGCCTTTAGGTATGTATGTAGACTTGGCTTTTTTGAGGAATCTGAAGTTCCACTAGTAATTGTTCACTCACTAAAGAACCTTTCACAGATTTTGTTATTGCAATACTGACTATCTATTCTTGCAACAGTTTATTATTAATAAAAATAGCTCTGCTTTGTTGTTTTGCTTTTTTTAAAATAACTCTTGTCAGTGATACAATACTGATTTGTGCATCTGTGTCCAACCTAAAAGTTCTAAGTGTTCATCATTCTGCATTCAAGCTAGCAGTTCATTCATCTGCTGCTGTTTTACCCATTGATATTCCATGAGCTGCTCGTGGAGCTAGTGCTTTCTTTTCATCTGTGTTGCACACACTCTGCTGGTGTTTACATTTCCTTGTAATTCTTTCTGTTTATTTCATTCCTCCCCATGTGCCCTGCATTTTTCCAGTCTGTATTATTTTGCAGCACTGTGCGTGTTTCCATGGACTGTTCTTGATGGATTCACAATTTGCTGACTTTTCTACCTACATGCTCCAAGTACACTTTTAACTCCCACCAAGTTTGGTTGCTGTCTGCACTGTGGCAACATGAATCTCTTCCAGTGAAACTCCATTGTACCACTGCTATTCTGCTCCCCATAATGGTAAAAGTTAGTTCAGTTATCTCTCCATGACAGTGATCTTGGTAGAACAGCTTCTCAGTCTGGGGAGGTTTATCCTGAAAGACATTATGCCCAAGCCTGTGCTGACATTTGTGCAGGACCTGAGGTAGTGATGCCTCAGTTTCTCAGAGAGTTCAGGCACCAAGAGGATGCACAACTACACAATATCTATCCATGTCAAAAGGAAATACACTGACCTTTTTCATGCCTCTAAGTCATTATTTGAACTAGAAACTGCAGAGCAGTAACTAATTAGACAATACAGACAAATTTAGGATTCTTATTTTTAAAGAATCATAAGAACTTGCATTTGACAAAAGACATAATGAACATGAAAGTTTTTTTAAAAAAAATTAATCTCATGATGATAAAGAATCTAGAAACAATCTGAGACTTCTTTTATAATATATAATCAAGTCTATTTAAAGGGAATAGGATCTGATACAGAAATTATTTGAAAAAAATTGTATAGACATTATTATATTTATGAATTTGTAGCATTTAAAACCCCCACTTATAATCCATTAGTTAATATGTTAATAAATGAGAACATCCTAATGCATAACATGATAGCATTTTTCCTTTTTTTCATAGGAGTAAATCAGAACCTAATTACATTTGAAGTTGCCCCCAGGAATTTAATTAATAACAATCAAATCAAGTTTAAGAAGAAAATAGTTTCTATGTGTGAATTTAGGGTCCTCTGGTAATATGCCATATAAATACTAAGGAGTCATTACTTTTGCTGCAATTAGTCTCTTATGTTTTAAATTGTCATTATAATTTTTGAGGGTTTTTTTCACAATTCAGTAATGATGTTAAGGCTCTTCTGAGAACTCATTAAGAAAGTGTGGAATTGGAGTTTCATGTGAACAGGCTTTTGTTTTCCTTCTTTTCTCTCTTTTGTTTCAATGACCTCTTGAACTTTGGGTCACTGATTCAGTTACAGCCTTGCAACATCAAAGACGTACATTTTTTTCTTTGTATTTCTTCATCTTGCAGACTTGTAGGAGGGAATGGAAAGAAGTTAATACTTACTCTGGAAGGCCTGACAGTAGCAATCAGTACTTTTAAATAATATTATTAGGCTCTTTTCGGGATGTTACAGCACTAAGTACAGATGAAAAAGAGGGTTTGGCACCCACAATTCAAGGGCTATAGAGTTGCCATCTGGGCATTATCTGCTTGTTGGCAGGATTTAGAATATGAATCTCTATGACAGGTCAGAGTAAGAAAATATCAGCTGATTTCAAACCAAACACATGAAAGAGAAGAGAGTTTTTTTTGGTTACTCTTATTACTGGACTATGATGTTCTGCAGAGCGGAAAACCAGCTTTTTTTTTTTTTAACAAACTAGTAATCATCCTATCTTGAATTTGAAAGATTTATTTTTTTAATGGATGATGGTCCTATGCACAGGTTCATCGGCCATGAGACAGACACTTGCCAGGCTTGGTAAGGACATATTCTGTATCTTGGTTTTTAGAGTTTGGGGAATTAAGACATACTGAAATTGTAAAATCTGGACAAAGCTGATTTTCAGTGCAAGAATGAATTAGTGCATTAATGAAATAGCCATTCATTAGGTGAACTCTTGACCAAAACCTACTTACCCTCTAGCTCTGAAAAGAAACTATATTCACTGGAGAAATTCTGATATTATCTAAGTATTCAGAAATAAGTTAGAAGTGGGTGGTGAAACATCAGAATAAAGTATTCAGACCTACATGTGAGTAAAGAGAAAATGAGAAAGCTGTTTATGGAGGAAAGAATCAGAACCATTATGTTAACTGTGGTGCAAATAGTGTATTTCTAGTGTTAAGCTTTTGGGTTTTTTTTTTTTGGTTTTTTTGGGGTTTTTTTTGTACTTTTGTTTTTCGTATCTACCACCAAAAAGCAGCTACTAGTTTCTGAGGATGAAAAAATTCATTTATCTGAAAAAGAGTGAATCCTGTTTAAGTATTCAATTATAATAAATCAAGGTCTGAAAATGTGATGAATTGAGGCATGTAAAAAATATTTGCATTAATGTACATAGTCCAAAAACCTCTTCACAACCTGTGATACACTTGAAGCCCTTGAAGATTTTCAGTGAAGTAGAGAAGATGAATATTGTTGGAAGATTAATGCCAGATCTGATAAATCAGAGACTTGAAGTCATATTCTCCAAAAACTGGAATACTGGTTTTAGGTAAACTCCAAGATTTTTTCAAACAAGTCCTTTCTATTGTGTGACTCTTGAGTTTTCAGAATATATTCAGGATCTATTTGTGAGCTTCTTTTTACAACTAGAGGCCCAGAATTTACTTTGCTTTGATTTTTGACTTCCGGAGATGATGGTTCTTTAAGAATAGCATTAAGACCTGAAAGCTTCTGTTGGCACAAATGTTGAATTTCCTTTATTTGCATGTTAATTCCTCAGTCTTAGAATTCAATTGCTATTCAACTGTGTGAAGCTGTAAAGAACTTTGTCTTTTCCTTTCTAGATGATAGTACTTTTTTCTTTTAACTTTTTTGCACAAGTCTCTCTGTAGTTTTTACTTGTCTTTGTAGATCATTATTAGTATATCTTCCTTTGATAGACTCCTACAGAGAATAAGGTCTTTTCAAGATGCTATTGATAGAAGGAATACAGAGAGCTTCTGTATCTGGTAACCCAATAAGCCAAAATTTTAGAACTTGTCATTCCAGATGCCTTTCTTGCTAGTTTGCTATAGATATGTAGATATGTAGATATGTAGATATGTAGATATGTAGATAGATAGATAGATAGATAGATAGATAGATAGATAGATAGATAGATAGATAGATAGATAGATAGCTATAAGCGTGCCCACACTAGCAAGAACTGAAAGTTTGGGGTGTACTAAACTGCAATTTTTTACTGAGCATGCAAGCCTCTGAGGAATTAGTGTTTGTGTTGATTGGACATGCCCCTTTTTCCTTTGGAAAAGGTACGTTTTGTAACGATGTGCAGCTGTCCAAAATCAAAACCACTAAACATACAATCTCTATTGTCCTGAAGAACACTCAGACAATTCAAGAAAGGACTACCTTGAGCACAGGTCAAGGCCTGCAGATTCATTTTTGGCCTTTTCTGGAATTCAAATGGCACTTGCTACCTTTCTGAGACTAATAGATGTGATTTTAGGTAAAGTGGTGTAGCTTTGCTGCAGTGTGTATCCATAGCATCATTCAGTCAAACCTGGGAAGAACAAGTCCTAGAAAGAATCATAGGAGAAAGGCCTTGTGAAATGGAGAAATGTGCCATCAGGGAGATCTGATGCAGTGCATAGAAGTGGCAGAGTATGCCCAAACTGATGCCTTCTGGGATAAGCCACCATCACAAAACCCCAGCCTTTTCTGGGGTCACAAACTTCAGCAGTGTAACGTCTGAACCCTAGACTCAGCAGATCTGACTCTGTGAGTCCAAAAATTTGCACCAAAAGACTTTCTACCCAATTAAAGAAGACTGTGAAGAGATTCTAGGCTACAGCAAATACTTTGCAATGCTCCTCGAGACAGCATTGCAACAAAAGAATAAGGAGAAGGTATTCTATAGTTTCTCTGCAAAAAGCTAAGAACTAGGGAAAGGAGCTATGATACAACTGGAAAATGATTCCTATCAATGAGGTCAGCTCTTACATATTTGCAATTATTATCTTTTGAGATATTCACCACACTGTATACAACAGCATCATTTATATTTTGTTGCATTCATTTCTCAGGATCTGAACTGGATGATATAGAATAGACTCAGAAATAGCTTGCAAGTAGAGAAAAAAATATGCACTACCAGGAGTGTCTGGATGAAAAGAATTCTAGCACATGCAGGAACTGCTTTTTCACTCCCTGACATACAACTAAAATCCAGGTATTGCTGGTCCTCAGTTATATATGTAGTCTCAACAAATTAGATATTTTTGTTTTATGTGTTTCTGTTTTCTCCTTCTGAGTGAGGGCTGTGACATATGACTAGAATACTAGAGTGAGCAATTATCTGGGAAGCCCTCCTCCTCTTCCAGACAACACAACATCTTACTGGGATCCAGACCCAAGGCTTGGGTCCTGAAACTCTTGTAGTCCACAGTGGCTCTCCTCATTTTCCATTGCTCAGAATTCAGGTGGAATTTCCACCAAGACACTGGCTTTCAGTAATCTGCCTCCAGTGAAGGTGATGATGATGGATCTACCTTATAGAAGTTCATAATCCAGGTACATGTCTGAAGGACACTATGTAGTAGATCCAACAATTAGGTTTGAGAATTAAATGGAAATAGTATGTTGTAGGTCAAAAACTGTCCATTATCAACAAGGGAAAAAAACCCAGAGTGAAAATAAGGCTAGAGGAACTAATGACAGTATCACAGAACTATGTTTCTGAAAGTTACAATGTCTGCATGTTCTACAATGATCCATGTAGCTGATGCAGTTGTTCAGAAAGTACTTTGTGTTTTGTCACATTTCACAATGCTGATGAAATAATGTGTGAAATAATGCTAATGAAATATGTGCTACTTCTCCTGGTGTGCAAATACTTCCAGTAACATTCCTGGTGTTCCCAAAATTCAGCCTCAGGAATTTTCTCCCTTGGATTCTTCCAGTTTTCACAAGCAGTTACAGAAAGGCAGAATGACAAGGAAGAAAATACGATGGAATTGTGCTATATTCAAATGCAGGAAATGATGGTCATGGTGTTCAAGGAAGAGAGAAGCAGGTGAAAGGAGCAGGGAAGTGAAAGCTGACAAAGCCTAAAAGAAGCCTGTGTGTACCTAACTATGCCTTGTTTTCTGGCTGTATCTTGTTATATTTTGATATTTTGATAATGGCTCTCACACTGTTGCTATTTGGAAATTTCCCAAAAGTGGGGTAATTAAGAGCTACCAATACTGTTGTGCATATTTCCTTCCCCCTTCCTTGACAGATGGCTTGCTTTAGCTCTTTTATTTTGGAGTCCAGTTTCAGGCCTATGGAGTGAGTTATTCTCTGGTTAAGGCGAGATGATTCTTAAATCCTGGAATTGTTTTTCTCAGGTTTTGGATTGGTTCTTGAAGAGCTGAGCGTGTCATGAAGCTGAAACTGCATATAGTAGTCAATGCCTCAGAGTAATTGGTAGGTGAAATCTTTGCCAGTGAAAACAGAGATACTTTCAATCTGTTAAGAAATTCTAAGAAGTGTAAAACCAACATAAAACTATGGGAAATAAATTAATCCAATGGTTGTCCAACCCATTTGTCTTCACACTTATCTGACAACAAGTTCTTACTGAAAGACTATGAAGAGCAGAAAAAGACAGAGTTAATTGCCCTTGTTTGGTCTCCCTGGAACAAAGGAGCAGTGGGACCTAGGGCCTTGCTACATTGCTAGCTTCACAAATTTATTAGCCAGTGGTGACTGTATCTGTGAACTCCCTTTTAATTTAATTTAATTTTAATTTTTAAACTATTTAATTAAATTAATTTAATTTTAATTTAAAACTATTAACATAATTGAACTGAATTGTGTTATGTGAAAAAGTACTTCCTTTAATATAAATGCATGCTCTTGCTATTTCTCAGAACACCCTATTTTTCCTTTATTATGAAATATAGAGAGATATAGTAATAAATAGCTACTCCATCTTAGCTTCTGCAAGGAATTAATATTTTCTGTGGACTTTTACAGCAACTTCTGTGGTTGTATCTTTTTCCAGCCAAAAAAAATAAAAGAAGTCTGTTTAATTCCTCCTTGTGCTTTACTATAACTTCCTTCCAGCCCTGTCCCCCTCTCTGGACTGGCCACAGTGAGTCTGAGAACTCTTGCCTGTGCTAATGCCCATTTGAGAACTCGAGATTAGGTGTAGCACATTCCCCTTTCCCAGGTGTATTACCTTGCACTTGCCACCATTCTAGTTCACCTGTCAGGTTATCACAGACTCATTCATTATTGAAAACACCATTCTTTACAGCTTCAGTCTTCAGTCTCCTGAGTAAAATGCTTGCTCTCAGTGTCCTAATTCTCAAAATGCTGAGAATTTGGTTTGCATTTTGGATGTTTTAGTATACAAAATGTAAAACCAAATATTTTCCATTTACAAACTAATGTAGCTGACTTTACAGCTGATTTTTAATATTTTTGAGTTCTTCTAAGTTTCAGGTCTGCTGTCTTTCTGTAACCAAGATATGTTTGTATTATTTCCCTAATAAATTTTCAGCCCTTCTGCCCTTGACTGAAATGTTAAGAAAGAGACAGTGTGGTTTTACAATGGTCCACCAGTGCTCAGGCAAGATGCTTTAATTCTTATGTGTTCTTTCAAACAGTTTTTGCTTTTTGCTATGTCAGCAAGCAAAGTATTGATGCTATGCATTTGAACTAAGACATAAAAGTAAAATGAAGTCTCTGTGGGTGGGAGGTTGCTCCCTATTGTTAATTCAGCTAGAATCTCCTGCAGAATGCAAACTGAATAAGAGTATAACAACCTGTTATTCAATACTTTGGTCAGGAATTAAAGCTATATTTTGCAATGAAGTTTAAATCAGCCTTCAATTAAGGACCACTAGCAAAATTGAATTATTTTAGAGGAGCTCTTAAAATTTACTCTCTTTAGACATTGTAGACTTTGTTCTTGAACACCCCTGCTGTTTCTGCTGCTCTCAGAGACTAAGACTTCAAAAACCACACTGCTCCATACTTTCTGCTTTTGGATGCTTTATATCCTGCTTAGGTTTTCTCTTTTATGGTGTAATCAAATCTTATCTTACACAGACTGTATTTTATGCAGGAGTTTAATCTCTGCTGTTACTGTATTTTAATTCTTAGTCAAATCTGACTAAGAATTCACTTAGATTCATTCTCTTAAGCTCTTGTAAAGACAGATTTCTGTATATTCCATATTGACAAATTGTTTCAGAAATGGCTCAGAAATAATGAATTATAATTTAATTTGATGAACCTTTCTGAAGTCCTTACTTTTAGTATTTGCACTGATTAAGATGTATGGCAGTTTTTTGAGGGACCTAAAGGTGTATTTATTGTATAAATACTTACCACATTTCATTATGATTTTCTGACTTCCATGCCTTATAAAATGTTGGATATATTTTATTTCTTAACTGGCTGCCAGCACATTCAGAACCTGCACATCATTTTTTTAGTGTTTTCACATGAAAGTTGATGTTTCTAGGTGCTGAATGCTTCCTAAGCTACATTTTTTCCTTCTTACTTTTTTAAATGTAGCTACCTACTATTTAAACTCAGTTTTTAAACTTCAAAAATATCTTTCCAAAATATTCAAGATTTACATGACATTATTGTGAACCCTATATTGCCCACATTGCCTTAAAACTGTGTTGTGTAACAATATAAAAAGGTTCAAATATAAGCACCTTTGTCTGCCTATATAAATAATGATTATTAAAGAATAAATGCCAGATTAAATGGAAATCTGTTTTATACAGAAATACAGCTACTGAAGGGAAGGTCTTGAAAATAGTTATATTTATAGATTAATGTTTGTACATTTATAGCTGCTGTTGTCCTGAATCTACCATAAAGATGCTTGTCTGAGATGAAGCTGCTTTTGAACATGGATCAATAGCTCTAATGTTTATTCAACTGTTTTTTAACCTGACAGGATATTTTGTTTGCAAGATGATGGGATCTCTACTAATTTAGCAATTTATATGTCTACACTTTGAGACAGTCTCTACTTCGGACACACACAAATCAAAACATGAGTTTTCCTTTATTTTCTTGAAGTATGTGAATGTTCAAATTAAATAACTGTGTCATCCAGTTATGTAAATCGAATATGCAAATACTTACATGAATGCATGAACTCATGTGTGAATGAAATGTACAAGTGCATAAAATTAAAGCTGCCATGTAATTCAGCTTTTACATTGACATGCTTATAAGGAAGAGGTGGCAGAGAAAGAGGGAAGAGCTGCCTAAAAAGAAGGTAAGTTACTTTTAAAATAATATTTTATGCATCAAAATAAAGCCATAACTGAAAAAAAATAATACAAGCCTGGGGTGTTCATGAATTTTTTACCCATAGTAAGCTTCATACTACAGGAGATGTCTAAGATTCCTCTGTAGAGACATCCCAATACAAATAGATAGGTGGCTGAAATTCACTGACAATCCAAGAAGTGCTTCACTCTGAGAGAATTTGTTAATTCTTTTCCCTATAACTGGAGTCAACCGAAATGAATGTAGAACTCTTTTGTGATTTGGTGGGTGTTTATTATTTTGACTTCTATAACTCTCTCTTTAGACCTCACAAAAATTAGAATTTTTGGAAAATCAGAAAATGTGCCAAATTTTGGAATTTGGAAAGCTGACTCATTGCTTTGGTGACGAGCTAAACTGACAAAACACTGCTTAACTGCTTCTTGGTTTTTGCATATGAACTACATGAACTGAATCAGGAATGCTGTGTTTTTTAAACTTTTCTTAAACACAGAAGTGTAAGACTGGCTTTTATTAATGTTTTTACCTTCCATCTTAACTGTGAGTACTAAGATATTTCACAGGCACTCATTATGTCTCTGTTCTGCCAGAATGAATTAAACAGAATTACTGCTAGATCTTTTTTATCCTGGGAAAGCAGTAACTGGCTCGCAGGTCGGTTCTGCCTGAATGAGAGACTTTCCATCTGTTGAAATTACCATAAATGTTGTAGCTGATATGAGACAGCACCTGGGGCCTTGTAGTAGGTGACAGCCTTTTTTCCACAATGCACTTGTCAGCCAGCAGACAGGAGAGCACAGGAACTGCTTACAGGCCTCAAGCAGCATGGATCCTGCTTCTACAAACCTAGACACATGTTGCTTTCACATCCTCTTTTTCGAAGAGATGATTCTCAGGTCCCTTTATGAGACCTCCTTATTGTGCGCTCTGATGTGAAGGGTTAAGGTGAGCAAATTTGAAATTCTGTCCCTTTATGTTTACTGCTATTAATTTGCTATGATAATAAAGGAGATTGCTATTGTTAAAAAAATAATTAATGATTAATAGAGGATAGGGGTTTGATATGATTGATAGCATTTGCATCTAGTAACTCTTCAGGGATCATTTTCCTTCTCATTCTGATGTTCAAAAACGAAATAATTAAAGCATAATTTCTTAAGTTTAATAACATTAGATTATTTTCTAGAATTATGTCTGTACAGAAGGCAGTGTTGTCTGGTGTCTGGATGCTGAACCATTCTGTCACAGTCCCCTGCCATACAAACTAATTAAATTCCATCATTATAAATAAAAAAGCTATATGGATCTCCTGAGCTACGGCAAATTAATCTACATGCCTTCACTAAAATTTCCATCACACATGGCCATCTTTTTTTCTGCCTAGTAGCTATAAAAAACGCAAACAACACTTCAGCTGCACTACATCTGAAGGGAGAAAGAAAGCAGAGATGCAGAAGGAAACATGGTTTGCCTAAAGTTGCACAACTTGTCACAGCACTGACTTTCCACATTTTACATCCACAAGTAGCATTGGGAAAAAACTGGCTTTTCTGCAGTAGAATATGCTCGTGTCCAGGTGCTGCATTTTTCCTGACTTCGGTAAGGGAGTGACTTGGAGACTATGTCAAGTTCAGTTGTTTGAACATTACCCTTGCTCAGTGTAGGCAATTTTAAGCAAATGCAGCTACAACTTGTCTATTTGTTGTGAACCCTGAGAATGCTTTGTTTTATTACTTAAGTAATTGTGTGCGCTGGAGTTTTACCTCTTTGAGGGGAGAGATCTTACTCCTCACTGGATGTTTTTAACAGGCACCACTCACTGCATTCCTTTGATGGCTAAACTCAAAGGCATCGTCTGCACTTCTGAGGTTACTTAGGAAGATTCCATTCATGGAAATTCCAGCTTTCTGCTCTTTGTCAACACTTCCTATAGTTTTTGTAGCAATAACTACTATGAACATTTTCATAAAGTTTCAGGAAAAAAATCTTGTTTTTCTGAGTCTGCCCCAAACAAAATCACTCATGTCTCCTGCAGTACTCAGTGCTGTAGACTGTAATTGAAACTCTACAGAGGAAAGGAAGTTTCTGTGTCTTCCAGAACCCACTAACAGTAGTTACATCATTATTTGTATTAGAAAAGGGGGTGAATATAAACGAAGATATTACACAAACTGCATATTAAAATGCTTTTTCTCTTTGAAGTAAATTTTCCATACTCATTCTTTTAAACTGTTTTTTCCACAAGGCCTTCTTTTTTTGGCAAGAGATTCATGGTCTGTGTTTGTACAGAACCTTGCACATAAAATCCTGGTAATTGGTTAAGACTCATTTGCACCTTATTAGAGTTACTCCCATAAAATGTTTGGACAATCAGTGCTGTCTAGTGCACAGTGTGCTGTACTGATATTCACAAATGGGGTCTTTGCTTGATTCTGTAGCTTCTGTATAATCTTTGGTGAGCCAGCAGACCTCTGTTTTACTATTTCTATACTCCTGTTCTCCTTTCCTATCTTGATGTATGTAATTAAATAAATAGTATATTTATGTTTCTGCAATGTGCAGCAAAAATTAGTGTCAGGCCTTGAATGGGCTTTTTATGCTTTGCTATGATTTACCAGACAAAGACACTTGAAAGAATTGCACAGAATTTAATACCAGTTCACTTGCATTTTAAAGTAGTTGTTCCTGTAAAGGTAAATTCCAAGCTCTCAAAATTTTGTAGAAGGATAAGCAATCAGGCTATTAAACTGTACTATGACTAGAACTGTGCAAATATTTGCGAATTTACAAAATTTCTCTAGCTTTAATGTTTCTCACTAATATTATGTTAAAACTATGCTCTTTGTAAAGACTGATTGTGAATCATTTTCATGGAAGGGATTTCATGAAATGAATGTTTTTATTAAGAAAAGATACCTCATTCTGGCGGCATTATATCCAGTGAGTACTGAAACATGCAGAAAAAAAAATTGTGGGCCATTTTTAAGGACTGGACTTTCAATTTCATTATCTTCTTGCTGTAACGGCTCAGAAAATGTTAAGCATAGTGCTTTTGTTGCTGGCAAAATTTTCTCTGGCTTTGGCTATTTCGTAATATGCTGAATTTTTATCATATGCATCAATATTGCTTTATATACCTTTCAGGGACAATGTATATTTCAAAATAATTGTGTCAAGCAATTTTCATGTCAGATGCTTCAAGCTGTAATGGAATGAGAAAGCATGCAATACTTTTTTCTCTTATAACTGCAGCAAATCCAACATAGAAACAGACCAAAACTGTCAACCCTCTGTTTGTATAGGAATTCATATTTAAATTCATATTAAAGATTTGGCCATAATATGATCCAAGTGGGAATATATTTATTTGGTTATTTACATTTCCTATTATATACCACATTTTAATTTTGCCTTTGACTTTATATGAAATCCCAGTTGGGAATACTGACTTAGGAGATCTCTTATTTTAAAGACTATAGACAGTAAAGCCAAACATAAAGTAGGCAGCTGAATTTTTGTCTAGACCACAAAAATAAATACTATAGACATGCATATAATCATATTTTCCTATAAACATGAAAAGATGGTGAATGGTATGCAACCAATCTCTATTTTCTCCCAAGCAGATGTTGCTACATGCCTGGTAAAACACACGTCAGAAGATAGAATCTCATGGAGAAAGCTGCACACCTGCTTGAACCATGGGCAGTGGTGGTAAGTCATAAGGCAAATGTGATTAAAAAGCTCTGAATTTGATCCTTCATTTCTTCTTTCATGAAGGGGTAGAGAAATGTGACTGGATTGACTTCATTTTGCATAGTTTATTTTCCTGAAGTCTGTGAATAGCTGCCAGAACTGTTTACCTGAATAGCAGAATTTTTCAGTTTCTCAATTTATCTTTTATTTATATAACAGAGCATTAGCTCTTAGTTGGATCTTATTGTTCTAATGTCTTTGACATTCACAAATTTTTAAGGGAATGTAATTTCCCAGCCTATTTCTAATAACACAGAGACCACAGCTTATGGCTTTGCCACAGTTATACCCATCACACTAGCATAAATACAAAAAGAAATCCAGAATATCATATGTAGGAGACACTGTCATTCCTGCAAACAGAAAAATATTTATTCAAAAAATTAACAATTGGAAGAAAAAAAGTATGTTATCAACATGAAGACCTGGAGAAGTCACTTTGAGATTAGGTAAGAGGCATCCACTTTGTTTACCAAAAAAATATAAGGAAATAAGAGATTTGCCTTCAATATCCTGAGTGGTCTTAAGACTAACTTGAGTAGCGTAAGACTTGTATTCAATGAATTATCCTATAACATGTAAAAAAAAATCCAAGCAAACATAAAATTGCGCAGTAGTACACCTACAAAGGTTGTATCTAATTATTATTTTGATATTCGCTAATGCCTGCGTTTTCATTTGTGTATAAGAGTTCTGCAGCAAATATGTAAAATATCCTTTTTATAAAAACTTAAAAACTTAGCATACAAAATTTGTATGCTAAATGAGATATTGTTCAGTGTAGAAAAGAGGGCTTTTTCCACAATTTTTAGAATAATTCAGGTATGTATTTTATTCACATGAAAGAGGGCATAGTTCTGATGTACTGGATGGTTCTTAAAAAGAAATTAAATCTGCCATTTGTTAATTGCATTGAGTTTTCCCTGATTGTTCCCTACTCAGCTAAAGAAGTTTAAAATGTTCTTATTCACCTTGAAAATTTCTGCCTCTACTTCACAGGGAACTCAGTATAATCCACTTAATATTAAAAAGCACTTATACGATAGTAGAGCAAATCTTACAAATAGAGAAGATTTCTCTCTGCCAAATGCTTTTCTACAATAAAGGAAATTATTGTTATGGGAAAAAAAAAAGATAAAGGGCTTTAAAGCAGAAGAAAAACACATCAAAAAGAAGGGTTTTGTTTGAATCCAGAGAATGAAGATTCTTTGCAGAATAGAATTACTTGCAAACTCATTTTTCTGATATTTCACAAAAATCTCTACTGAGACATGGCGACACAGCAAATGAGCTTCTTTTATCAGAAGTCCAGCTCCCTGTGATGTTTGTGACTTTCTAAGATGGATTTGCTGATCTTTACCTGAGCGAAGTTCTTCTACTTAGATTATTGAAAATCATTCAAATCCTTGTATAGGATGATCTACTTAATTTTCTGATTTACCTGAGCTCTCTCAGAGAACCAGTATGATTGCAGAGTTATAAGGATTTGAGAATTGATCAGATAATTCTCCTGAAATAATTCATTCTGCAAAATTGGGCAGCAGTGCCAGTTGACACTGAAAAAGGGTAAATATCTCTCCTTTTCTATATTTAATGGTTCTTCTATCAGTGTCCTGACAACTCAGGGAGCTCTGGAGGTGAAAGGGACAAGAAGATGGCAGAACATAATATGTAACAGAATTATATAGGGGGTGGGAATAAAATCTACCATTATTTTTCCTACAAAACTTATACTCCCTAGTTTCAGTGTTCATTTAACTTTCAGTATCCATATAATGTATGTGCATAGAAACAAACTTCACTTTTTTTCTTCAAATATGAGAAGGCAAACAGTTTTGTAACTGAGAATACACTAGATTTCTGCTATTGCATTAACAGCTTATACTCATACATACTATCTTTGGTTTCTGTGAAGATGTGTCTTTGATCATTTGCATTTTTAAGATATATTAATATTAACATATTTGACACTCAGTTAAATAGAGAACAGCTTATAGTTGTGTGTATTTGTGTTTTAGATCCTAGGACTGCACAGTGGGTAATTTTATTTAAGTCCTCCAAGCTGATTTGTTGATAGACTAAAATCCATACCTTCTTTCCTTCAGATAATTGATAGAATGAATGCATCACAAGTACATCCTAAATATTCATAACTGAGAGGCCTTCCATGAAACTTGGGTGGAATTGCAAGGCATACATTACCAAAAGAAATAAAATATTATATCACTAGTTAGAGAAACAACTTGGTAAAGAGCATTCAAAGCTTATTAGAGATGATGACCAAAAGACAACAAAACAGAACTGATGGAATAAAGTTTCTTCCAAACTTTCCATGCAATCCCATCTATCCCTTATGGACATGGACTCATTGGAGTGGGTCATGAAAATTATCAGAGGGCTGAAGTACCTCTCTCATGAGGACAGGCTGAGAGCATTGGGTTTGCTCAACCTGGAGAAAGGGAGACCTTAGAACACCTTCTAGAACCTGAAGGGCTATAAGGGGGCTTGTAGTGATAGAGGAGGAGATGACTTAAACTAGAGGAAGGCAGCTTTATATTAGATATCAGGAATAAATGCTTATTAATATTAATATTATTAATATAATAGAATATTAATTAAAATCTCTTATTACAATGTCTCTAAAGCAGCAATAGCAATGCTATGCCTTTCTGCAGTTTATAACACTTCTAGGACATAGAATGACCACTTTTTTGATTTTGGTGTGTGCATCTTTACAAAATTATTTAAAAGAGGGTGTGCAGAGGTGTGTTTTGTTTTGTTCTGTTTTTGTTTACCTGTGACTAAACTGGATACAATTAGAGGCAGGACCAGCATCTGCAGCATTCTCATGAGTAGCTCTCCTGGAAACGAAAAGTACTTCACTTCCCGATAACTCATCTTATATGATCGAAGAGAAAATCCCAGGATTACACCTGAAGGGAGGGAAAAAGGATCATTACTCAGTCTTTTAAAGAAGTAGTAACATCTGAACATTAACATCTATGAAGTACTTACCAGATATATCTAATTGTAACCAGCAGATTTTACTACACTGATTTACTTTCTCTGGAGTCACCTACTGCTATGAGTAGCCTACCTGAAAATGTTAAGTGATTGTCATGATTTAGGAATTGTTCCCAATTTAGTGTTCCCAGTGAAATACTGCAAACCATATCCCACTTGCTCAGCCCCCTACTCCCCTGCTCCCTCCCCCTGTGGTGGGAGAACTGCAGGCACAAAATGTAGCCATCATGCATCAAAAACAAAAACAATTTGCTGAAGACAGCAATGAAATAAGACAAAGTACAATAATAATTTTAATAATGAAGTATACAAGAGGTGAAGGATTCACACACAAGTGCTCACCATTCAGAAATCCCCAACACACTCCAAGAACCAGAAGGGGCTCCTTCCCCTGACCCCAAAAATGACACCAGGTGGTATAGAATAACCTCTGGGTCCCGGCCAAGCCCTCTCCTGTCTACTGCAAAAATCAGCCCTCTCCTGACCACAATCAGGACAGTTATTCAGAAGGATTTTTGTGCTGCTATTTTTAAAACATCTGGATTACTGTCAAAGGTATATCTTGAGTGCTAATGAAAAGGAAGCAATCCCTGCTACTGCAGCCAAGTGTCTTGAATTCTGGGATTTTGAGTGTAATCATATATGCAATGCATACACATACTAGCTACCAGTCTTCACAAGTCTTGTCCATGCCTGTTTACTCTGTGGGGCCTGATCCTACAGATGTGCTTCAGATTGAATGAGATAAGCAGGACAGACCTATTTGAGAATCCCCTTGTGGTTTAGTTTTCTCACAGCCAAAAAGAAGCAAGAGGTAAGCGTCATTAGACATGCCTACCTTCAGGAGTACTGACACTTGCAAAGAAGCAGATAATCAAGGTTGAAAGGCCTTGCTGAGTGATTAAGTTATGGGTTTCAATGCCTGAGGGACAGGAGCAAGGGAATGCCTGTATCCATTTATCTTGCTGGGAACAGATAAATGACCCTTGAGATATATTTACAAATGGAAGACATAGATGGGCTCACCTGTGGAAAACTAAGCTTCCCAGATAAAACTTTGAAGATTTTGTCCTGAATTTGCCTCCAATTGCTTTGTTTGCATATTTATTTAGTTATTTGGTTAGCTGACACGACCAGTTGCAATTTGCCACTGTTAAATATCTTGGTGCCTCTCTGATGTAGGACTTCTAAACCCAGCAAAATAACACATGGCTTTTTCTGGAGCACATTAACCATACAGATGGTGAAACTCAACTATTTCTCCTTTCCGTTCTTGACTCCATGTTCTTCCCCACTGTCTAGCACTGGCACTTGGGTTAACTGTGTGCAGAAAGCTGGATCAGAGCATTGATCCTGCTGCAAACTACAGTGGGTTTGAAGCAAAATAATTTGTTTTACTGGGTAAATTTTCAGCCAGGTTAATTCCCTGATGCAATCAGTTTGTATGGCTGCACAGGTGTTGGTTCCTTCACTGATAGATACGTGCCTTAGAGAAGAGTGGGATTGCTCTTTGTGAAAGGTAGGCAGACTCAGGTTTCATAAAATGTTTTGTGAAACTGCTCCTCAGTGATGTTAGGCAGCAGAGCATTCCAGCTCCATTCTAGATCATTTTAGAACTTGAGTACATCCAGAAAATCCTGTAACATTGAACAATTTTGGCAACTGCTAGTTTCAATTCTTGATCACTTTGTGGTTTTGCCTTTATTTAAAGACAGATTTTTGATTGGTACTTCATAGAGCAGATAATATCTTCATACCAAATTTTGCTAGCTAAAATATGCTGTCATGCCTCATACACTAGCTTATGGACATCTGCTGGTGAAAGGAAACATCTGTAACTCTTAATTTAGTGACTTCTGTTTGATCATGATTTAGGGACTTCAGCAGGTTGGTTAAGCTAGAGGAGTCCAGAAATGTCTTGTGTAGAACAGAAAACAGAACGGTGTTCTAGAGAATAGTGCTACAGGATAGAAAGAAAAGTAATTAGAGTGCACATGACACCAAGTGTGGAGTTCATGTTATGGAAGAGAGTGGTACGACTAGAAGATTTGGTTTAGTCTCATTCATCTTCTATAGTGTCAGATAACTAAAGTGCATTTCACATAAACTGCTCTCTTTTTGGATAAAATTACATCATAAAATGCATAGAAGGGCCCCTCAGTTATTCTTGCTTAAAAGACCTGCCTAAGAGTTCCCTTCTTTTCAACAAAGTTTTAAATTCTGCTGCTATGTTACTCATTATTTTCTTTTTATATGAGAAACACATTTCTCAGATATAAAGAATCCATCTGGACCTTTTGTTTCTGCACTTAATGAGCACTACATTTTGACAACTGGGTAACAAGCAAATAGAGCTAGACCGGTTTCTTACTTAGGCCACAGTTCTGCAATTAGTTCCACATGAATTAATCCCTGCACTAGTACAAAGCCTCACTGAGGCTGGTAAGGGTTTCTGAGGCTGCTATAAGAACTAGTCCTCATGCTATGCTTTAAGGGCTTGATTATGTGTTCCACTACCATCCAAGCAATACAAAGTGTCCTAAGATGCTTTTTTGAACGAATATTATCGGAGACTGAGTTTCTAAAGTTCCATGTAAACCTGTTGAGCCAAAAATTATCTTTTTTTTTGTCCTAACGTGCTCTGTGAATAATTACAGGGTTTCCCAGCACTGCAGTTTACAGAAAGAATTTCTGCAATGTGAAAAAAAATGTGCCCTGGTAGTCTATTATGTTGAAATGGGTCAACACACAACAGCTACCAATTCTTCAGCCTTAATCTTAGCACTGCTATTGATCTGTATGCAGTCATGAGAACCTGTATGCAAGACATGAGAACCTGCCTCTGAACTCTGTTTTGCTGCTTGAAATATAGATATACTAGTAGTTGTTTCACAGATATTACTGAAAATTGATTAAGTTCACACGGAACAAGAAGAAATTTAGACATTTGATAATGAATGCAGGATGGTATGATTTTACCAGCCCCTCTTGATTTTACAATAAATTAAGATTGAACTTTATTTTCTGTTCTGAGTAAGAATAAATAGATAGTGGGTATAATATCCCATTTGACAAAGTTTAATTAACAAAATTCTTGAAACAGAAAACTTAAATTTGGCAAGGTAACTTTTCTTCTTTGAATTAGCTTCTTAGTGCCAACATTCACAGGCTTGAAACAATGAGATAGCAGCATACAATGATGATGTAAAAATATGCACAATGACAAAGCCTCAAAATAAGTGCTAGACCAAGCCCTGGTAGGAGGTACTTAACCTTTGGAAGGTGTGAAGTATTCCAACAACCATCCACTACTTTGCGTATGGCAGGAGTTTTAGTGTTTCCCAAGACTGGAAAGATCACATATTGGAGCTGGCCTTTCTCAGTAAAAGTTTCAAGTTTCAGGTTAATTCTGAAAATTGTAATGAGACAAAGCCTCGTGTGGAACAAGCTCCCACAACCTGTTATGCAGGTTTCTGTGTACCCTTTGTAACAGAAAAGATCAACTAATCAACACTATCAGAGCCTGACTTCTCAGATGGTTAATAGTGTACCATTTCTCCACTGCAGGGAAGAGTAGATGTAGCAACAGAATCTGGGCTTTTTCTGGTCAAAAAAGCAGTAGTGCCTGTCTAAGTTAACAAGCTGAATTCTATACATGTGTTTGATGTATAACAGAACCACATTGTTGAATAGCTTATATAGCTCATAATAAAAAAGCAAATCAGCTTAGAGTTATAAAATTATTTTTGAGGTGTTTCTTGTCAGTGATATAGTTAAGTTTATAGAAAAATTTGTTTGTAGATAATAATGATGATAATCAGAACAATCTAACTAGCTAAACCATTTTATTGCATTGATTTTGTACTTATGTAGATGTTCAAAATTAAATTCAGTATGTATGAATACAATGAAGAGGGATTTAAAACTTGCAAGGAGCAGAAGGTGAAAATAATTCTGGCAGCTAGGACAATGGGATGGAAATGGAAAAATGGTAGTTATGATTTGGAATTATTTATTCCAAAAATAGGAACATATTGATGAATGGCCTAAGGTCTTCACTTCTAGGTGGTGGGCACCAGAGATGAAACAATAAAACCTTCATGTCAGATATTAAAAACTATATACTTGTATGGCTATAAAAACCATAGAACCTTCTATAGTGTCTTAAGTGGATTAACATCAAAATGTGATGAAGTAAGCAATAAAAACAGGGTCTAAAGTAGCAAGACAAAAATACTTTTGTAATACAAATTTTTTTTTGGAGCAGATACGTTATGGAGATGGCTTGTTTTTAAAAAATTAAAATTAAAAAAACCTATACAATTTCCTTAATTGTATTTGAAAACGACTTTCAAAATGCTCATTGTAGAAAATGAAGTTCTTAATTATGTCCAAAAAATGCTCTGGTCTCACAATAGTGGAGGGCTGTTTCACACGACTCTTTGTGTTGCATATGAAATGGGTGGCACACCTACACATGAGTTTAAAACACATCAATTAAAAAAATCCTCAACCATAACTCTTAGAAAATGTGGGCTTTATGCACATCTAAACATTCATGCAAGAATTCTAGGGAGGCTTCTGTCTATCCTTCTGGCCCACTTAGATGAATTATATATATAAATTCAATAAAAAGCCAAGATTGCTTTATTCATTACTTCAAATAATTAATTATTTGAAGTCTAAGTTATGGAAATGAATTCTTATGAGCTCTAGTCTCTATCTTATTTTAGAATAACACAGGAATTAAGACCATGCAACTATTTCAAGCCTGTATTTGTTTACAGCGACCCTGCTCTCTGCCACATTTTCTAGCAAGAAGTGCAGAATTCTGACAGTTGTACTTCTCAATTGACCAAACACCATTTAAATATATTTCAAGAGGAAATCACTATGTGTTATATCAACGATGCAAGATCTGCTTTGTCTTTATCAGTGCTTGCCAGTTCAATTAGGACACTCTGCTGAGAATCATATACACTTCTGCTTTTTGCCGTAAATCTCAGAGCACTCTTAAATAAGGTCCATGTCAATATCCTTTCCTTTAATATATGAGGAACAGAAGTATTTTTTCTTTTCAGGCAGAAATAGAAAACTACAAAAATAACTGGAAAAAACCCCAAAACCTTACACTGAGAAGAATGCTGTTCTAAACTAACAGCTGTTAATAGGTCAGTTCCAGAAAACCTTGTAACCAGGAGCAAATAACATTTTGTTCTATAACAGCAATTGGGCAAGAGCCATGAAGGGAATCAGGCTTCTACCAGTTTAATGGGACATTGTATATTTTTGTTAGCTGCACAGCCATTTCATTCCTACGTTCCTGCAGAGCTCTGGAATGACTGCTTTTGTTCTTTGGGTCCTTTGTTATTGCTTAATTTACCATTTTGTTCTGACACCTTTTCTTCTAACAGCGAGTTTCAGATAAGTCCACAACTGTATTTACTTGAGACAAACAGGTAAATTACTTCTCCAGTGATAAGAAATACTTCAAGCTGCCAGCAAAATCCCTTTCTTAATTTCTTTCCTTGCTTGCCATCAGAGTGACACAATTTGCTCAGCACAACTTTGATTTTCATGATTTTTGTTCCATAATTTCATATTGAATCTTCACCCCCCAATACACCTGATGAAATCACACCCCCCACTCCTTGCTTTCTGGTTTTCCTTATGTAGGTAGGAAGATACATTCCCTTTGAAACCATTTTATTGAACATAAATGCCAGGTTATAACTGCATGATGACACTGCAGCAGAGAGATCTGGGACCTGTTCTCCAAGTTGCCCTGTTAGAATCTATATTAAAGTGGAATATATGTTGACTTGGACATGAGCAGCTACCTCTCCTTTGCCTGAGTCATACCGTGAGTGGAGTCATGGGAGAAATAATGTGGAAGAGCTACAAATCCTAGACATGACTGGGATCCAGAAAAGATCTGGGATCTGCAAAAAGGAAATGTCCAGAGAAAAGGAAGTGCATAGCAAAGTAAGAGTGATGTTGATGTCAGAGAGCTGTCCACTGCATCAAAAGAGAGGTCAGTGTGCTGCCTTTGCTCAGGACCACAGGAGTGTCCTGGTGCTCTCAGCTGTGCTGGGGAGACACTGAGTCAGTCCTACAGCCACAGTGCCTCAGGAGCACCTCTCCCTGAGCCTGACCCTGAAGGTTTGCTTTATTCTGTAGGAAAGATTATTTTCCTCAAAAACCCTGCATCAGTATTGAGTTACAATTTGCAAAGATGTTTTATAGTAAACATGTATTGTTGACCTTTAGAGCTAGATTGGCAGAGCACTTATTTCCCAGCTCAGATTTAGTCAAACACTGCCTGACACCTCCTGCCCAGCTCTGGAGGAGCCTGAATTCCTGAAACACCTTTATGGCTATAGCTATAAAGCACTTGCATGTTGCCTTTAGTTGCACACATGGCATCTCCTCCTTGCATTTCGTGGGCAGAAAGCATGCAGGTGGAGAGGGGAGTTTGAAGCTGTAGGAGCTGATGTAACAAAGCAATGAGCAAAAGCACCCTTTGACCAGATGCTGCCTAAACTGGACACCAAATCTGAGGATATAAAAGCTTCTGAGTGCTGTTAAAAAAGCTTTTTAGAAACCATTGAAATTTGTCCTTTGCTATTTATTTGCTGTAGTGTTAGACTCATACACTTTTTCCCTTTTGTCTCTTGTTGTTTGGCTCATTTGCCTGTCTTTCCCAATTAGGAGGTAATTTTCTTCCTTTGAGAACATGCCCAAAGAATTGTTCTCTTTTTATTCAACTTCAACTTCTCTGTTTGCCCTTAAATGTTTTTTAATTTTTTTTTTGCTTGATCTGTTTCTGTATTTATCTCTTGTTTGTAATCTTTGATTTCTCACCTTTTTTTTTATTTTTTTAAATTTTATTTTCAAGACATACAATTGCAGGGCATTAGTGGAGGATTTGGAACGAAGAGTTTTCACTGCTGGCACTGAAGCAGACTGCTCTTAGTGGAATAGGGACATTATTCATTATTTCATCCTCAGACAAGAGTCTTCATTGAAAGACAAACTATGCCTAGTTTATGTACTCGTTAGTCTCTGAGCTATGTTTTAAAAATTACTTTTGATCCAAAAAATAGCAAATAATTCCACTAACATACAGGAATAATATCTCATTCACATGTACAAAAGCTCAGACATTCACAATATGTATCAGATTATATTTTATATACTATAATTTAGAATTAAGGTACTACTCAGTGATTTACAAAGTTACTGTAACAACTGTTCCTTTCATGCCTGGCTTTGCTGCTTCACGTTCATGACTAAAGTTGATGTATTTACTCCGATAAAATATAGATCAAAACAGAAAGCTCTCTCTCAAAGTTTACAGGGTACCTTTCCTGCTTCACATTTCTTTCTTTCCTCTTTTTCTTTGGCTGGAAGCTGACATACTCCTTACCAGCACTGAATTCTAGTTCTCCCTACTGTGGTTTCAGCTGCCCATTATTTTGTCTTTTTGACAGGATTGTTGCACAAAGGAATTGCAGACAGTGAGACTGAGATCACTCAGGTCCAAGAATTCTGTGCAAATATGTACAGAAAACAGAGCTCAACTCTGAGGAAATTTTTGTGTAGTTTGACAGAGATCTTGAAGTTGGATATGGACAGTTGCCTTTATTTTTTAAATTCCAGCTTAGACACACACTATAAAGAGCTCATTTTAGGCTGGACTTCCTTCATATGCAGTTTAACATCATCATTAGTAGGATATTCAAATTATGCATACAGATCTTTATGGAGTTAGTCCAACTTTCAATTCCTACAAAACCACTGCTAATTTAGCTTAGTGTTGATAGTCTAAATCTGTAAATTACTTGTTTGACACTGAGGTTTAAATATTTTGTTGAATCAAGATATGCCCATATACTTGGATCATGGAACATACCATATGGCAGACGTGGTTAATGGATTTCTTTTTTGTCCAGTATTTTGCTGAGACATGCAAACAACCTGGATCAACTCAGAGGGAGCATTTCCTCTTGTAGAATACAAGATTTTTACCAGACCAGGGGTAAGCCTTACTATAACACATTTTTTAATGTTTGATTTGCTTGGTGAATTCTTTCCATAAGAAAATCAGTCTCATGGCTGAAATTCATGGAATTGTGTTAACATTTTCTTAAAAAGATAGCTAGGATGCTTTTAGTCCCTAGCTGTTTGTATGAGCTCCTTCATCCCTAAAATCCTCAGTATGACTGTGAAGCTATTGGCAAATAGAACCTCCCATCTATTTATTTTACTTGCCAACAGCCTCTTCCAACATATGGATTTCCATAAGTGTTTTATTTCAGTTGATTAAAAAGAGGTATCATGCTTTACTTCTTGTGAGTTAACTCGTCTGAAAGAGATGTAGCATAGATGATTAATTTAGACATAGCCTCCCTACAGGTAGTGATGCCTCTCCTCTCAGTGTTAGGTGTTATTCTGAATGGCAGAATTTTCCTATCTGAAAGGTCACAAAAATGGCACAGGGAAACTTGTACTTGGAATAATATTTAATTACACAGTAAGTGACCTTTCAAGTCCCTCCAGACCATTAAAAAAAGCTTAATTCTGGAAATCTATAAAGTTAATGGGCACTGCTCCTTTTTTCTTTGGAAGACTCCTCAGTTCTCACCCTTCTGCTTGTGTTTTTCTCTGAACTGCCATGACCTAAACATCTATTTGCCTAATTCCAGGCTAAGTCCTGAGGAACTAAAAAGTGAACACAGCTGTCACACAGAATGCACAGAACCATCTGGGCTTGGGATACCCTGTATCTGTATTCTTGCTCAAAGGATCACTTTGCAGCCTGGGGCTCCTTGTTATATGTGAGCATTTTAGTCATTAGGTTAAACAAAGTGCTGCCTTTTGCTCTCTTGGAATATGCATTTGTCCTTAGAAGTCTTACATTTCCCTGTGCCTAATAACATAGCTTTGAAAGGAATGGTGCAATTGCCTCCTCCTGTAACTTGCCTTTTGAGAGGAAAGAATAACCTAGGTCCTCAATAGCTGCTGACACCCTTCCCAAGGTGAGGACTCTTGGGTTTCTGCATCTCCACTGGATGAAAATGTCTGGTATGGTCCTGACTCAGAAAGGAGTGGGAGTAGGAATGCAAGCCTGTTTGGTTTTTTGTTATTTGTTTGTTTGTTTGACTGCCTGTGTTCCTCCTGGAAGGGGTTAGGTGGTTACATGCTTAGGTCACGCAGTTACCCCGTTGAGTCTCCTTGCTCCAGCTCCTGCACTAAAAAGACACACGGCTCTGAGATTTAGAGTCCATGGGCAGCTTCCTTTGCTTGCATTTTAGGCTTTGAAGAACTTGACTGCACATCCACGTCTAATGTATGGATTCCCATACAAAAATTTTTTTAGAAGGCATCAAAACATAACTAGTAGAGTTACTTTTTCAATTACCTTTGGTTAGTACTCCCTGGCAATCCCTGCCCAAAGGCAATTCTACTCTTTTTCTTTGATTTAGCCCTTGTGCATAGCAAAACCAAAACATTTACTAGAGCCCGTTTGAGGGGCCAGATTATGTTGCAGTGTAAATAATGCTTAAAATTTAAGCCCCATCTTTTATAGACTTTGTTTTGAACAAAACAATTTTCAATTATACCAAGTCACAGTAAAAGGTGTAAAACAAGCACACACTTTATAGCTCTCAAGCTCATTTCTATTTATGGTCTTCTATCCATGACAATAGAATATATATACGCATGGTAAATTTCAAGCAAGATATTGCATTTTTTTAAATGTCGAGATTTCAAAAGGTGAATATAACTCATGCCAAGAGAAAGGACATGGGAGAATAACCAGGGAATATGAGGAGCAGTAACATTTTGTTACTGTCCTGATTCTCCCGTGATCCTTCTGGCATTCTTCGCCTCTTTTCTAGCATTTAATTATTTTCCTTTTCACTATTGTACAGCTCATCAAACCTATTATTTCACTCTTTTATTTTAAAAAGTCTCATGAAACCTAGAAGCAAAATAAGTTTGTCTTGAATGGATTTTGAAGGATTACATACCCTGTGGTTTCATTGTGTTGATTGAAAGTGCAAACACTGGCTGTGCAAGTTCAAGTCTGATGGGTTGACATAAATGCAATCATCTGACTTTTACTAAAAATCTTCTGAAATAATTGCCATTTATTCTTTGACTATTTTCCATAGTTTCTTCCCTACTCTATACCATATATATATTTTGTAACCATTAATAATTTAGGACTTCTTCAGGAGGAGTCTAGTTGCTCTCTAACATATGTTGCAGACACCATAGAATACTCTGTGAACACTCTGTGAACAACAGAGATGGATAAATTGGTACAGGAGTCAGAAATTTCTTATTGCTCCTTTCTTTCTAAGTAGTTTTTTATCATCACTTGCATTGCCTTATTGCTCCAAAGCTCCAGTAAAACTGAATTGTAATACTCTGTGAAAAAAATATGTTTTGATATATGCTAAATCCCATTGAATCATAGAACCACTGAGGCTGGAAAAGACCTCTGAGTTCACCAAGTTCAACTCTTAACCCAGCACTGCCAAGTCCACCACTAAACCACATGCCAAGGTGCCACATCTATACAACTTTTAAATACCTCCAGGGATGGTGGCTCCCCTGCCTCCCAGGGCAGACTGTTTCAGTGACTGACAACCTCAGTGAAGGAATTTTTCCTAATATCCAAACTAAACCTCCTCTGACACATCTTCAGACCTTTTCCTCTTGTCCTGTTATCTGTAAGAGGCTGATCCCCACCTGGCTACACCCTCCTGTCAGGCAGTTGTAGAGAATGGCAAGGTCCCCTCTGAGCCTCCTTTTCTGCAGGATGAACACCCCCAGCTCCCTCAGCTGCTCCTCACAGGACCTGTGCTCCAGACCCTGTCCAGCTCCATGGTCTGTCTCTGGACTCACTCCAGCCCCTCACTGTCTGCCTTGTTGTAACTTTACTTACGGCAAGATTACTGGGTTGTAATCCAAAATGAAATTAAATACAAAATCTCGAGGAAATGCACAGCAAACATTAGGAATTGTGAGGATTGTCACAGGATAAATACAACTAATGTGACTACATGGATTATTTCATGAAGCTAGTGATTGCAAAATACCTGATTTTCTTTTAACAAGGCATGAAAAATAAAAAAAAGTTTATTATGTGTCAGCTACTGATCTAGAAGTCTATGCTACAGTACAGTACAAATTATCCCAATGCCTGCATTTATATCAAGCTTTTTTTTAGCAGCCTTTTCAACATCTAGAGTATCTAGCAACTTTGTTTATTTCTCTTTAATATTGGATTTATTTGTGTAACTTTTTAAATGCACTTAAAGTTAAGCAGTTTATAAAAACATTTTTTCTATGATATCATAGAATCTCTTGAAACTTTCAGATGCCTGGCTATTTCAAGAAATTTTGTCATAATTTTAAGCTAAATGAATGAAATTTTCAGGAATTCACGAATAGCTGAACATACAGTCTTCAGCCACACCTTCATTGGGGCCAACTCAAAAGCATTTCATCTCCAATGACATCTTGTTCTAGCTTTACAAGTGCTAGTAAGGATCTAACAATGTCAAATATTTACTCAGCATACAAATCACTGGCACCTTGCTCATGGTTTTGTGCTGCCTTGCAGCCACCACAGCAATTATAATTCCTGTCTACTGAAAAATGGAAAGGATTGGCAAGCCCTCATACCAGTTATTCCATGTTGATATGTCCCCTTTCAGGATCAATACGAAAGTTTTCTTGTGAATCCTTGAGATATCCACTGTTTCAGTTGTAAAATATCTTTGGATAGCTTGATGACCGTTCTCCAATGGCATTCAGAGAATTTTCTTGTAAAATCTCTGAGAATCTACATCCTGCATGTCCCACAGAGTGATTGCCATGCATTTTGCCTAGGATAGCCTTGAATTTTAATATGTAAGATGCAGAATTATATAAATACATTTGTTCTTAACTTCTAGATAGAATTTTGAGGATCTCAACAGCCTTTTTTCAATCTGTACGAAGAGTGGAGTGAAAGTATGGACTTCTCTGGACTGCTTTATGACCATTCAGACATACTGCTTTTGAGCACCACTTTGCAAGTCCACTAATTTGACAATTTAGAGTGTTAGGATAGCAATAAGCTGATTTTTGGGTAGCTTTTGCATCTTTATTGTGCATTTATGCATAGCTTCTCTCTCCAGAATGTTTTATTGTTATTCACAAGGTACCCAAATTTATTGTTGCTACTCTGTGCCATGTATGGCAGTTTAACAATTGTTGTTTAATTTCCGTAACACTAGAATGAATGGTAAGAAATGTGGATTGCGACAATATATTAACATTATTTTATTTTGCAAGTGAATATCAAACTAGAGTACTGTTCATATTTCACAGTCTGACTTTTACTGCTAGCTTCTTAATGGCAGAGTTAAAGTTCTTTGCATTTCTGTATTATCTCTTCTTTTTGAAAAGAATAGTGTCTTTTGGAGTTTTAAGTGTCACTCTGAGCTTTATGGTGTCTGTTTATGCTTTTTTTCCTCCCATAATTGTAACTATTTTATACTTTAAAAAAAAGTTTTGATTAGCAAATTCTTCAGAATATTAGTTAGGAAGATTTTGTCACTCAGTGAGAAATAAATTGTGTTAGGCAGGTTCTTTAGGAGAGCCTTGAGACAGAATCAGCCTCTGAGTTCAGCATAAAATAATTTCTCTCTTTTAACATATTCCTTCACCTAAAACTCAGGTGTCAGAGCTGTTTCTCTGTCCGTGATGGATCTTCACTTTGTCGTCGTGCAAATTTTGCCAATGCTGCCTTAGGAATTGCCACACAATATATGGTGAGGTCAAATGCCCTTCTCTGGGTATGTCAGCCTCACTCTTAAGTGGATTCAGAGGTCTCCCAATAGCAGAAAACATGCTGCTTCAACACACAAGGCTGCTGTTTTTGCGGGCATCACCCTGGGTTTTTTTGCCTGCATATCACAGTAGGCCTTTAAAGGGTTGTTCAGACAGGGAGGCTCCCCAAGACAGGAGAGTCTGCCCCTTTGCACAGCTTTTCACAGCTTTGAGATATTGTAAGGGTTTTGTGGGTTTTTTCCTTCTGTGTCATGAAGGATCCTCTCAAACCTTTACTTATCTCTTTGCTTTTTTCCTTTGGGGACAAAGGGCAAGGCCTTTGTCTCACTTGTCTTTTTCCTCTACTTTTAACTAGGCTTTTTTGGTAAACACACCAGAAAGTTTTGGAGTCTCCCACATGGTGCATGCTGTTGCAGAACAGAGGTTGTATGGATTTATCTGTATTTCACACCTATTGTGAGATTGCTGGCAATTTCAGAAGTCTGGCTTCAATGACACAGCCAATCCTGCATTCCCTCTTCCCTTTGGGGAAACAGGGAGCCAGAGAACAGGGCTGGATCCATCCCCCTCCCCCTTGAATGTCCCAGCAGACAACTGCAACATATACCTCTGGCAAAAGGATTTTAGCTAGCTAATTGGAGCTTAATAACTGTGCAAAAACTGCTTTCCACAGTGCTTGCTTCACAACCTGCCTCTGTTCTGCTGAGCCCCTCAATTAAAGAAGCTTTTCTCTACAGAGAGCTTCTGAGGATCTCTGCTCAGCAGTGCTCTGTGTCTCAGTCTTCCCTTCAGCACAAGCTCAGAACCCACAGGGGATTCTTTGGCGTTTAGAGTCCTGTCAGAGTCTGACAATGTCTGTGCCACTTTTCAGAAAATGGGATGTGAGAATGAAGGCAGGCTGACACAGGGTGTATGTGAAAGGAAGGATTTTTTGGGGACAGGATGATGATTCTGAGTAGCGTGGGAGAGCCAGAGATTTTTCTAGCAATTTGGCTAGCACTTCAAAGTTTGTGAGACTTCCTGCAGACCTTCCATGAGCCACCATGATCCCTACACTACGTTAAAGTGCTCCTGGTCATTGTGATATTCTTGATTTACCAGTGGTCAGCCTCACAAATTTGTCTCACAGGACTGCTTTCATCTATTGGGTCTTGACATGATTGACTACAGAAAACGAATTCATCACATCTTTATGTGAACACGGAGAATGAGAAAAATTGCATCATAATTAACTTATTGACTATACTTTTCTCCAAGTTTCTTGGAGGGCTTGAGCAAAATTTTAATTTTGCTAAAAATTTTAACAATGATTATGACAATGTGCTGGACAGACCCTGCGTATGCAGAAGGTGTAGTCTGAAGGACATTCCATCCATTTTTTTAGGGAATTGAGAATAGTTCTAAGTATCTTTCAACATTAATTAAAGCTTCTTGCATCTTCATCACTACATTTTCAATGAATAATTGGGTTAGTATGGTAACAGCCAGTGAATTTAGTTTAGAATTCAGTTTAGAATCAGAGTAACAACAGAATGCTATATGTCTCTATTTCTCCTTGTCATGTGAATACCAGAAAAACCTCACTCTATTTGCAAAATATCTGTATAGAACAGAGAGAATTGCATGTTGTAGCTGCCCACTTCATAGCAAAGTTTCCCACTTCAACACAAGCTCAAGTCCCCACTATAAACTAGAGTCCCGGAGCTAAGGTTAGATCCTATGCGCTTTACCAAAATCAAGCCTGCTTAGCAAAGAAATAGGAAATGCTCTATTAAAAAAGGCTTTTTCATGTTTATCCTTTGCTAAAAGAGACATGGAAAAATGTCTCTGAGGAAATGCTCTCTCTAAATAAAATCTTTTCCTCAGTACTGTCTCTATGAAAACTTCTGGACTGACAGCACTAAGAATTGTCACCTGCCTGTTAGATTACAGATCATTAAGCATTACTTTTTGTAAATTATTCAACCCTGGCCTGAGTATAATTTGGCTTCCACCTAGACTCACACCCAAGCATCTCAAAGGGGAGAGCCAGTAGTTCTAATTGGTGGGCTAATTCTGCAACATAGATTACCATCTGCTAGGAAAGGGATCAAGCCCACCATTTAATTTTCCATAGATCACCAAACAACTGAGTGATGATAACAACTTAGTCCTTGCCAAACTAGACAGATGGAGTTCAACCACTGAGTGTTTTCCAAACTCTTTAGCCATCTGTTCCCTACTTCTGAGTATTTCCACAACAGCAAAAAACTCTCAAAACCCCCAAATATTACCTTTCATAATCTATAAACCATGAAATTACTGCTTACTGTCCTGATCATATACAGGTACTGCAAAACTACAACACAAATAGCAAATGTAAGAAAATTTTTGAGCTTTTTGTGATAATAACAAGAAGGCTTTTTCTTCAACATTTTACACTAGATACATCTACAGGTTCATGAGCAGAATTGGAGCAGCCTGCTCATCTTAGGCTACACATTTTCATCAGTTCTCCAGCTTGTGTTCCAGTGCCTATTGATTCTCTGCTGTAGGTGGTAGTGGAGTAGTGGGCAGAGTGTTAGTAGTTACCTAAAATTAATTGGAACCAGCAATAACAGCAAAACCACTTGTTCAGTCTACATTTCATTTCCACATTAGCATATTTGTGAGAGTCCTACTGGATGTAGCTGACAGAGAAAAAATTGCAAAAAACCAATTTTCCCATGCTGCATAGAAAAGTAACAATCAAAGAGTTATATTCTTTGCATTTGGACAGTGTTTCCAAACTTTCTTGACTTCCTCTGCTTTTTCTGATCCTTGTAGATAAAATGCCTAATTTTTTTACCCCTGAGATATTAATTTCATATTAATGGACATTTTACACCAATAAAATTCTTAGTTAGGAATTAAAAATGCTTACTATCAAATCCTGTTCATAAATATCAGAAACTGAAATTACTGCTTTAGCAAAGAAGTACTTTATTTTACCAATAGGCAAATCAATATAAATTTATCCCAGAAAAAGACAACCAAACCGGAAATTAATTTGGAATAACAGTGCTGATGTGGTATCAAGCAACAATAATGGTAAAAACCTAAAATTTCAATTCCTGGAAGAGTTGTAGAAACACAGCAAGCAGACCTCTGCAGAACACATTATGAAGTACATTAGGGCCTACATAGGCAAAGGATGTAGGGCATTATCCTTAGGTGCTTTTCATCACCATCATGATCCGATTCACAATTTTATATTTTAGACTAATGAGAAAAGTGAAAGCCATAGAGTAAAGCCATTAAGTTCCTGCTCACCCTGTAAAGAGTAGTGATTTCATGAAATATGGTGCCACTTTGAAAATCTCTAGTTAAAGAAAAATTGTCATAAATTACCATGTATTCATTTAAAGGAAAATTAGTTTTAAAAATTGCATGTTTTTTCTCAGCAGATTCTCTTTCTAATGGTAATTCAAAGTATGTAGCAATATTTTGAATTTACATTTTGGTGCATTCCAAATCTAAAGGCTGTTTGATGTACTGGATTCCTCTCAGTACACTCTTAAAAGGCATTTAATCAGGTGCTATCTTTCAGTCCTTTGAATAAGTAACATTGCCATTGTTGCCCAAATTGCATCTGAAAGATGCATGTGTAAGATTGTGAGTGGGTGAGGGAGAATAAAGTTAGGTTTCCATTGATCAAGGGAAAAGATAGAGGCTGTATTTATTATATGCCTTGCTTAGAAATGTCTCTTCATTCATTGAGAGTTTCTGTTCATCATTCAAAGTGTTAATTTTTTTATAGTTTAGGTGAATAAGTAACTTCCTGAGCATTTTGCTGCAACTGGCTTTGGTAGTAAAAGATAAAATTGAAAACGTTCAATTAGTTCAGTCATTATATCTGATTCTTTAAGAGAAGAATTTGTAAAACAGCTATTCTGTTAGGTTTTTCTCAAGAAAGTTCTTCTTAGCAATTACTAGAATAATTTAATGGCTCTTCCTTAGACTTCATGCAGCTGTCAAAGCAAAAACTCTCCAAGCCAGAACATTCTTATCAGTGCAGAAGAATTTGGAAACTCATTTGTAATGCAAATCACCCAGTCACATCGTCATTGTCAAATGCACTGGAGAACAGAATATTCCTATTGAACAAATTACTCACCAAGAATCACAGCAACAACGGTGAAGAGCACAAAGGCATTCCTCATTAAATAACTTTTAACATCGTCCTTTGTTATGCTCTGCACTTTTTTTTTTGCCAAAAGTGTACGTTTCCGGACTCCTTGTTGGATTCGTTCCATCCTACTTCCAGGTTTTGGATCTTCTCCGTTACCTTTAGTCATTTATCTTGCTGAAAGTTTTCTTTTATAATTAACTTCTGTGAGTATCCCTTCAGAAAAGTGGAGGACCCTTTTCAGTGGGAGGTATTGGAGAAACCTGCAAGACAAGAAATATCAAACATTGCAGTAAGATTTTAGGGGAATTATAAGCTATACATTTACATAGAGGAAATATTCTTCATGTTTCATTAAAACTTATATTGTTCTTAATATCTAAGCAGTTTTTGATGCAAAACCTCAATGACTTTGAAAGAAGGATTATAAGGCTGATCAGGTAAGTGTCCCATATCTTCAGAGATTAATCTGAACTGCTGTCATGCTGAAAAACCCAGGAGTAACATTTTTTTGTATTTGTTATTGATACATAAAATAAAATCAGTACAAATCATAGCAACTTATGGTATTATAATGTTTAAAACTATCTCTCAAGCTTGCTTTTGTACTTTTTATCAGGCAATTATTATTTGAAAAACAATCTAGCTAACCTTCACACTAACCATTGAGGAGAAATATTTTGCTCAAACTGGTAAATTTAAATTATTCTACATTTCATTTTTAATGTTTGAACGCATTGGCTCAATTCCTTCTTTTCACATGGAAAAAGGCAGCAGCAATAGTTTATTTATCCCTCAACCAGTATTTAGAAGATATGCCTTTGACAGCTTTATGTTGATAACATTCATCTTTTAGCTCTATAAACTACTCTGAGCACATCTGTGAAACATCAGAAGTAATATCCCACTTAACTTGTTGCTTCAGACTGTAATTCCAGCTCACACTGCAGAGTGATGCCTGGCTTGTCCTGACAGCAATTATGAGCATATATCACAGAATCACAAACTAACTAAGTTGGAAGGGAAAATCCTGGACCTGTGCAGGACAACCTAAGAACCAACCGCAGCATGTCTGACTTCAAGAAATCACATTCTGAATTGACCTTAAAATGTTTCAATATTAAAAGTTTGTCATTAAGGCATTACTTTTTATTTTAGGTGGTAGGGCTTTTTTTTGACGGCTGGTTAATAAGGGAGCCTTCTCAAAGGTATTTTCCAGACTGAGATCCCATTTTCTGAAGTCTTAGTTAATATTCACTGGCATGCTTTTTAAAAAGAAATTAGGAATGAATAAATGGATAAACTTAGGTGCTTGTGCTGAAATCTGTCTCTGTTTATACGCAGTTCAGTTCAACTCTAACATTTCATTTTTATAAGTTTAGTGCCAAAGCACCTTTTTTTTTTTCTTTTTAGGCAGCACTTAAAATATAAAATACACAAGGATTTCAGCCAGCAAGCTTTAAACAAAGTCGCATGTTGTAACAAGTTTATTCTGGTGGATTTTCATCGCTGCTTTTACCATATGTTTCAAGACCGGCACTTTAGCGCAATATCCTCCCTGCATTTTAACAGGACGCTATAAAACTTTGCCGCTTTAAGGAGTGGAAACATTCTGAGACCGAGCTAAATACTGTAAATAGTGAGCGTTCTTCCGTTCTTCCGTGGACAAGACTGCTGTGTGGAAGGAGAATTGGATTTTTTTTTTTTCCCCCGACCGATTAGTGGAAGGATTTTGGTGTTAAAAATAAAATAAAATACAATACAATACAATACAATACAATAAAATAAAATACAGTAAAATAAAATAAATAAAATAAATAAAATAAATAAAATAAAATAAAATACAAAAAAATAAAATAAAATAAAATAAAATAAAATAAAATAAAATAAAATAAAATAAAATAAATAAAATAATATAAAATAAAATAAAATAAAATAAAATAAAATAAAATAAAATAAAATAAAATAAAATAAAATAAAATAAAATAAAATAAAATAATTAGAAAAAAAATTTAAAAATAAAAAAATAGAGACAGAGATCGTTCACAGTGCCTTTTTTTTCCAGGATGTTCAGCGCGATAACCTGTCCCGCAGGACGGGCTCACCTGTGCGGAGCGGCGGGCGCAGCAGCGCGGAGCGGGGCCGGGCGGGCGGCAGCGCCGGAGCTGACATCGGCATGTGCTCCGGGATACGGCAACTTACTATCCCCGGGACTTAAGGAAAGGGGAGGAGACTGCCAGCCCGGCAGCGCCGCGAAAAAAAAAAAAAAAAAAAAAAAGGACAAAACCAGCCCGCCCCGAACCGCCCATCAGCAGAGAGGGGAAAGCGGGGCTGCGGGAATATTGATGAGTCTTGGCGCACTGAAAGCAGGATCACTTTCTTTGTCTTTCCTTTTAGACCACTTTCACGCTTTGTCAGTTCAGCTTCGTTAGAAATGCAAAATCAGGATCCGGGAAGAGTTGGAGGATCGCACACACACACGCAGAGCAGGGGAGGCATTCCAGCCCGAAAACCCTAAACATAATTATATAACACTACCCCTGTGCTTTTTAAAACAAATGATAAAATATCTGAGCATGCTACTTTGTTCTAAAAACAGGCATGGTGTGAAAGCTATCACGTATTTTCTAAATCTTAAAGACTGCTATCCAAGATCTAGTCTTCCCAGGGTGGGGAACCAGACCTGTCTTTCAGAAGCAACTGAAGCGTCATCAAGGAAGGAGAAAAACATGATCAGTTATAATTCTTTGTGTGTTTCTTGTAGATATTTAAAATACATAGTAAGAGTCGCCTCTTGTTTGGCAATTTAAACTCACTGATAGCAAGTCCCATTCAGCCTGTTTCAATGGCAGAGAATGAATGAATGAAAGGAAAGGTATAAAATATCCACTTTTGAGAAATAAATGGCCTTCAGTTTTTCCAGCACTTCAAAGTATGCATTGTTGAGAAGGTATTTGTTGATGGGAGTCAGGGGAATTCCCAAAAAAACTTTTCTTTTTAGAAAAACACTTTCATTTTAAGCATTGGTGAAGTCAGGTTAAAATATTCCATTATTATATTTCAGTGCATCTTTCACAGCATTTAAAGTGTTTTCTTATATGACAAATATTGTAAATTTAAATTTATATAATTTTAGGTTATATATATGTAATTCATCTATATATATATTCATCTTTAAATATTTTTTTATAAATAATGTTGACATTTAAATTATTTTCCTGAGAAGTCATTTCACATATACAGGAAAAAGACTTATGTATGATACACACAAAGAATAGATAGGTACAAAATAAAATTAAGATCAGATTTACTTCCACACAGTCATAGTAATGGTTTTGCTAAAATATTTTCCAATTTAAATGTGATTCAGATAATGATGTACAATGTAGAGAAAAATAATCTAACAATCATTTAAAACTTGCTTATTATTAATATAGATTTGAGATTGATTTGTGTACCATGAAATCTTGATCTTTGGTGTCTAATGTAAGACAGAAAACAACTAAATTAACTTATTAACTTACTTTAAAAATTAAGAAAAACCAGCTTGTATTGCAAAGAAAGAAACAAATGCAGTATTTTCTTGCACCTGGCATCTTAAATGTCTATCTCATTTTTATTTTTTGTGCTGCAGTTTTTAAATACTTTCACTATTCTTTCTGTAGATGTGGACTGACCTTTTAACTAACCTTTGCCCTCTAGCAATCTGCTTGTTTGATCTTTCTTTTTGGAGTATAGCTTGCTTTCTGCAAAACCTCCCAGATAGTTCTGCCCTCTGCTCATATGAATAGTAATGATCCACTTGACTTAATGAACAGGGTCAGGCCCCAAGGAGGTGATCCAAAAGTATGTCATCATTTAATTCTTTCATTAATACTGGAGCCTATGAGAAATGAGGATAATCTTGTGAGAGAATTAACTATTCAGTGAGACAAAATGAAAATAAACAATAATCAGTCGGATAGCTCAGCTTAACTCCAACAGTGATACTTTTATTCTCTCTCAGAGAACAACAGATATCATTACAAACTTCTTAGAGAAACAGAATATTAAGAGCTTTTATGGCAATATGCTCAAAATTTTCTGTCTTTTTTCCTCTCTCCATTTTCTGACATTCATTTACTATATTGATTATAACTTTGAAGAGTATTATCTTTATATTACAAAACGCCATGTGTTTTAGTTATCCCTTGGTAGCAAAAAAAATGGAGTAAAGTAAGTTCATAGCACGGTGTAACTGCAACACATGTAATTAAAATGCACTGGAATTTTCCTTTATAGATACAATAGGTTTAACAGATCTAGTATGCAGTATTTAATACTAGGACTAGGACAAATCAAAAAAGCTATTGGTTATGTTCTTTTATCTGTAGTGTTTTCTGCAGTGTTAGTTTCTAGAAAGAGCAATTTAGAAGTTAGACACATTGTAGATTTTAGATTGGATAAGCCAAGGCAAAGAATATACCAAAGCATTGTTATGTTTTGTAGAGGAACACAGAGCAGCAGCCATTGGCTGCTTTACACTGATGAAATTACCACTGCGTGCTTCAGGGGGGTGAGTTTTTTCCATGAAAAGTGGCAAGGAACGACCTGAGGCCCGGGTGAGCCTGTCTGTGTTGACGCCTAGCACAGCACTTCAATCTGTGCGCTGGGCTCCAGCTTCAGCCCTGCTTTGGTAATGCTCAGGTGGCTTGCCAAAGCTGTGAGGTGCAAGCACAGGGCAAGGACTGGCTCTGGCTTGGACCTGGTCCTCCCAAGCAGTGTGGATCCAGCCCGCTGAAATCCTGTGCCATGGCAAACCCCAGTGCTGCTTGGCTGTGCCTGACAAAGTCTGTCAGTAAATGTACTTTGCACAGTATCCGAGGGCCTTTGTAAAATAAGTAAAGGTATTAGAGAGAAAGCTGCTGTTCCAACACAAAGTATTGTTATTTTCAGCTGACTAGAGCTATCAAACAAAAACCTAGGGAAGCCAGATGTAGCAAATGCAAATAGTGGAAATGAAGCAACAAATTGTACAATCTTTTAATTTCCCGAATAGCAATAAATGTGGCATGAGACTGCATGGTTCCCAGCTGAAATAAACTTTCAGATTCAAAGTAACACGGGTTTCACATTAATAAGTTAGCACTATAAATTAATACTGGCTGGATATCTGAAGTGTTGGAGTTTTGGTTAGAAGCTTAGTGAAATACTTTTGATAACATAATGGTAAAACTGGAGCAAAATTCTTGTGAAAGAATATGTTTGTTCTTGGTAAATGGCATGACAGTATGCCCCAGACTTCAATTAAGTTGGACAAAATAAGAAAATATATTACTCCCTTTCAAGCTGGAATCCAGCTTAGAACTGTTTATTACCATTATACACTGTTGTATCAGTGAAGAAGCTCAGTCTCTAAGAGGTGGAATTTAATCTACACAAGTTAGCAAATATTTGGCAGAACTAAACCTTAGGCTGCTGAATATTTCCACAGGGTGATGGCATGGTTTACTTTCTGAGATACTTGGATGACTCTTGCTCTTTTGAGTAGGAGAAATTGAGGTTTAGTGTTTGTTTCTTTTCAAATATCAAAGGGGAATTTGACTAATACCTCCATTTTGGCCAGCCAAACGTGAAGCAGCCAAATTTGGCCAGCATGTGCACTACAATCATCAAAAAAAACATAGGCTATGTTCTGTTAGCAATTATGAAGTGCTGCAGGAAAAGATCTGCAGATCCATAGCTGGTTCTGAGTACAACGTTGGCAGAATCTCCACATTGGAAGTGTTACACTGAATTGCTTCTAACCTCATTTGGTGCCCCAAACACCTTTTAGTGCTTAATCTGTATGACCTGGTTTTGTTTCTCTTAAGGGAATCAAGTTCACATGTTCTAAGACCACTCCATGAAATGAATCAAGCATGTCTTGGTCACTTCTAGAGGAAACTTCCTCTACTTGTTATGCTGAATTTCAATTTGTCTTTGATACGTTGTAAACCATCGGTCAAATTGTCTTATTAAAATAACCCCCTCAAAATCAGTGTTAAATGTTCTGTTAATGGTAAGGATTGAATTATTTTAGAAAATGCTACTATTCTGTTGAAAAGCATTTCAAAAGTAAAAAGTAAAGTTTTTTGCCTAAGATTAGGATGAACGACCTGTAGTACAGGCAAATCTAATCAGCAGGACTTTGATTTTTCAGTGATAAGCTTACGTGTTTCAATTTAGTGTCCCATTACAGTCTTAACATTGCTCACTCAAGTAGCCAACAAATCCTCTAGGTCATTTTAACTCCTGTATTTTGGGGTCTTGTGCCATGAGAATAAATACGATTTTAGGCTTCTGAGCTCTGTCAGTAGTCAGTCGGAAGTTGCACACAAAAAAGGCGGCATTCCTTTCCTGCTCTGTGAAAACTCCCAGCAGAGAAACACGAACCTTTAGTATCTCCACTCAGCATCATGGGCTGTCTGGGCCTCAGCACACACTGTATGTCTGACTGCAGCTGAATAGACAACCTTGTTTCCTTTCAGCACAGGGCGTCAGATCAGCACTCACTCTTGGGAGCAGGGGGAAGGGAAGTGAAGTTATACCAGCAGAGGATGTGGCTCGTGAACTTTTCCCCTAACTGTCTTATCAAGGATGTGAATGTCTGTATGCACAATGGGGTGATTCTCACTGAAGAATAAGCAAGGTTGTCTAGGAAGGACTGGGGATAGGATGGGACTGTGTCATTGTAAGGAGTCGGATGGGATCTCGTCGGTAGCCGATAGCATTTCAGATGCAAACAGCCCTGCACTATGGCTCCACTCGCTTTCCCACAGCCAGTGGCAACCACTTAAACGGGTGCCGAGGGAGAGACAGGTTCATTTGAAAAGTTAATACAACACTGTGGCTAGTAACAAAAGAGCATGGCATTGGAGCCAGAAATCTGCTACCCCCTGCTGATCAGGTCCCTCTTGGTTTCCTCTTCCCGATTTCCTTTTTTTAAAAACCTTTTCTCCAATCAGCTGCTAAACTTCAGTAGCTTGTGAATTGGCAGAGCGACTGAGAGTGCCCTGGGGATGCTCCAGCAGAGGATACACACTGCCATGGGTGCTTTAAATCGTGACCTCCAATGCCTGCCTGTCACCGTGGCAAAACAGCAAAGGTCCCACACGGGTCCTGATCTGGGATAATAGCATCATTTTTGGGTGTCCCACTGCCTGAACTGTTTTCTGTCTTAATTCCCAGATTTGCTGTTGAAGAAGCCCATTTCTTGAATCTTGTGCTGTTGTTTACATTGGATATTCTTTAAACAAGGCGCAGGCTTATCACTAGCACATGTGCTAGCCTATATAAGAGATTGGTCTCACTTTATGTTTTTCTTTTCCGCTGCTTTGTTTCTTTTTTTCTTGACATGTGCCCCTTAAAAAGGAAAGGCAGATAGGTGAGAAACAAGACAAAAGAGAAATGGACATTCCTGGATTAGAGTATGGTATTATCTGCATGAAGCACTTTTCATGGAAAACATTGCTTTTCATTTGACATCTTTATCCATAGTTATTTTTAAAATGAAGCAGTCATTTATCAACTGTTTGGTCCTAGTTTGTTGCTAGCATAGCATGTAAGATAAATACAGAAAAAACCACCCATATGTATGAAGTTCATTTAAGGAAACTAATTTATCTGGAGCAGTAAGCTAACGTGACTTTTTAAATTGACATTTACTACTATGGAATAATAATTACTACAATCAAGGCACACAAAAATCTTTTGTAAAAATAATTATAATTTAAAAGCACGCAGCTCAAAGTTGCTGCTATAATAATGACTATAATAGCAACTGTTTAGCATTTGGACATTTTTTTGGCAGGAGGGCTTTGCATTGTTTATTGTGAGAAAGAAACAGGCTCTGAGAAAACATGCAAATTTTCAGCAAAGGAAAAAGCAGCATCAGGTTTGCAAAACATAGTGGTAGAAAGTCTGTTTTGCTTCTATGTCTTTAGTTCACATAGGCTAGGATGATTTATAGTAATTGGGTTCTTTTGGAAGATCTCAGTTTAATAGATAGAAGATCTCAAAATATCAGTTTCACAGTATCCCTGGCATCCAGACACTCAGGCTGTGTGGTGGTCAGCATTTATTTTCTGGCTGTGTTTTTCATTCTGGAATTCCATTCTCATCCAGAATTCACAGAACACATCAGTAATCAGCAATTCCCTTAAATTGGGAACTGTGCTTTAATATTTATTACTCATTGTTTTTCTTGAAATGTGATCAAATGCCTGTCATCATATATATAGAAAAATTAAGCATTAGATACTGTGAACAAGTATGTTTCAAAGAAAAGATGGGGTATCACTGGTGTTATATACTACCTAAATTTGTTCTGTCATCACTCATCTCTTCTGAGAGAATATGAATGTTATTGTTGTACAGACAAATTCAGATAATTGCAAATAAATATTAATTGTAATCACAAAAAAGATACATTGAATCCACATTTTAATGCGGCCTTTCTGTAATAAGACAAAGGATTAATACACTGTACATTGTTTTCATTTAGATTTCTGTAACCTACAATGAAAGCTTTTATGATGTATTATAAATGCATCTATAGAAAGAAAACAAACAGTAGTCTTTTCACTTGGATCAGAAATCGTTTAAAGAAAGATGTAAATCAAGTATCTCTCCCATAATATAGTATCCTATCCCTCATTTACAGATCAGTGCATATTACGCATCAGATTTGTTTTCATGCTGTCTGTTACTCATTCCATTCTGCTCCATTGTGAACTTCTACCCCAGGACAAGTTAATTTAATGTCCTTGTCACCCCCTTGCCCTCTTTTCCTTGGTAAAGCAACTACTTCCCATGTTTTTGCAGGTTCACTGCTCTCCTTTTCCCTGTAGTTCCATTAATTCTATCTCCATTTTAACTCCTTAGCCCACCACTCCTTTGAGTCAGAGAAAAATGGCTCAGAACAGGTCTTGTTTTATTTGAATCAATGAGTCAAATTTTTGAGGGAAAGTTAGACCTTGTCCCTATTTGATTCTTAGATGCCTATTCCAAACCATTCCTTATTTTATGAGTTTTCTTTTGGTAGCTTGTAATACTCTCTTTCCCTCTGTTCACTCATGTTATTTTCACTCTCTTTTTGCCCAGCCATGTTGTTTTTGTTCTTTAGTTCACTATATCTTCTTATTCACCTACAGCCTTTACTGGTGGTCCTCTTGTAGCAGCTCTCAGTGGTTTGGGAGGCAGCTTGAAGGTCTCTCACATCCTGACCTGGGTCCATGGAGGGGTTTGTACCATGAATAATAAAGAAGTTTGTGGTCTGGGGTGTCTCTGTAGACAGTGGATATCCTCTTGCACAGCTCCATGTTGAAACTGGCTAGCTAGAAACCTCTCCCTTCTGCAACTAAATAATGATAGAGGGTATGGACAGTGGAACAGATTTCCCTTTTAAACTGCAAGGATGTCAACTCTTCCCTTCCAAACAGTGGTGTCTCTTCCACCTACAGACTGCAGAAAGGAAATTATTTTAATTAGTTTGCTACACCAAAGGGAAGAGCAAACAGCCAGATGCCTTTCAAAACAAAAACATTTAGGCCAAAATAAGGGGAAATAAGAGACAATGCATTTGAAAATGCTGCTTTATGCAAGCCTTTCACACGGCTCCAAAAACGCCTGCACTTCTTCCAGTTATGTTTACCACCTAGTGTTAACTTCAGAATGGTGATGCATTGGGTGCTTTGCTTAGCCACACTCTGAATGGTCCCCATTCACCAGAAGTCTCAGCTCACTCCATATGCAGGCAAAACTCCCAGTGAAGACAATGCAAGTCCAGGTCCCCTGACTCACATTTTGCTCAGGCAAAACCCCCATTGTCCAGTGATTGCTTTGCTCAATGAGCAGTGATTCAGAAGTGCTGAATAGGACCCAGTCAGCTGTGCTTTGATACTATTTTCCTGATGATTCATTAATTCTGTAAAATCATTATAAATATCTTTGTAGAATTACCGAGTAATTTTTATTAGACTAAACATTAAGAACATATCACCTATGAGAAGAGGGTATTTTTGGAAAACTATCATTAAAACAATATTTTTTCTGTGATCTGAATACTTCTTACAAAGTACTTGTTACTCCTAACTTCCTCTAGGCCGAGGAATATGAGAGCATTTAATTCTTTGATCAGGTTCCTGATAAATTATTAAAGAGTGAGTTCCAGTGATTCAATGACACAAAACAGGAGAATTAAATGAGAGATGAGTGAAATGAGATGATCACATTCAGTTGCTTTTGTCACACTGTATTCAAACAGTTTAAAACTGGTTATGAGAACTTTTTAAAATCACAAGCTATTCAAGTAAACAGTGGTTCAGTAACAAATGAAACTCAGAACTCCTATTTGCACAAAAAACATAAACAGTTGAAATTTTATTTGAGTGTAGGAATAACATTTTACTTTGATGGACCCAATGAATACCATGAAAATCAAATGTGCTTTGTCTCAGGTTAAAATTTTTAATTTTCTATTTTTGCTGTTTTATCAAGGATGTGTGAGGAGTTTTATTCCTTTCTTCCCCTATACTTAAGGGCATTCTTTATGTGGTGCAAAATAAGTGTAAAATACTACTAATTTCCCTTCCCACTAATTGCACAAAAATGTACTACAGAATTATGCTCTAAAGAGGTATGTGGCTTAGCCCTATACATATATATATAATTTTCATGACCAGAAACTCTAGGAACCCTGTGTAACAATGAATCCCATCTTCCACAGAAGACAAGTTCCTGCTCTGCAAGATGTGGGACCAGTGATCCAGAAAGGGCAGCTCTCACCCTTATAGTAGATCTTCTCTTCATTGGCATTAAAAATATTTAGCAGATATTTAGTAAAAGCCCCTCAAAGCTTTAGAAATGACAACATAATGCAGGGGTCATGAATCACATTTTTTGTGTTTCAGATGGATGTATTAATGGAGAATGTATTAAATAGGAATATCTAGATAATCCTGGAAACCCATTTTGCCTGGTAAACCAGGATGGAGGTCAGCTAGGTACCTGATGTCCATTTACTTTCATTTGGATTCTTGTATAAGAACACTTTAGACATAGTATTCATATATAATATTTCAACACTCTTCATCCTGCTTTATTTGCTCTCTGCTGATGATTGTTTTCATTGAAGGTTGTTACTTACTTTTAACAGCTTTTTGAGGTGTTTTTTTTAATGCCAGATGTAATCCTTCCCTACTGGACTCTTGTAGATGATGCAGGTCACAGGCCTTCTACCCATCCCAAATACCAGTTTCCTCAAATTTCTTCAAAAAACACAAACTAAACACACAAATTTTCATACAGGTTTGAAAGGTAAAAATAAAATCAGAATTTTTTTCTGCTATGTCAGACTGTTTTCTGAACTTTTTTCTCTGAAGCCACATTGGTACATGTAAAAGGACATATCCCACTTCTTTTCATAAATTATCTGTGTATTGCAGCCCTTAAATTAATCTCTTTTGCTACTGTGATTATGTAGATTACAGTAAAAAATTGTCTGAAGAGGAGCACAAGAAATCTTTTCGTTTTCTCTTGAATTTTAAATTTTTAAAAAATTTGCTACTAAATAGCTTTTCAGAGGGAGGTTTCAGCTCTGGATTCCTAAGCACTGTTAGAGCAATTTACAGTCCTATTCATTCTGTGAGAGCTTCACATAAGGGTCCTGGAGAAGGAACACATCCAGTTTCTGTTGTAGGGCATCAGGTCGTGATAACACCCCTCCCAGACTCATCACTTCAGAACTATTCTGTTCAGTCTGGGACTTTTAACACACTACAGTATAATAGGGCACTCTTACATCATGTCTAGGTGAGTTCTTAACACCCAGAATAAATAGCAACCTTCAAGCAGCAAGATAATTTCTGCCTCTCTTTTTTCTTTTGCTTTTCTCTCTCTTTTTTTTTTTAATAGCGAAATAAACATACTATTTCAGTTATTTTTAAGTATTTAATTATGAATTCCATCAGTTGCCAAATTACCCCTGAGTCAGAAGATTCAGAGGTAATGTTTAATTATCATCAAAAATAGCAGAAGTTGTCCATTCTTCTAGTAGAGATGAATCAACATATTTCTGCACTCTAATGTTAAGATCACTTACAAATAAAAGTTTATGATTTTATTTGGCAGTAGTATAAATCAGCATCTGTGACCATGTTGAGGTCTGGATGTTTTTTAGCTCCACAGCTCTCACTGTGGAGGATCCCGTGAAAATTCTGCTAAGTAGATTATTTCAGTCTTGTTCACAAGATACTCTTCAATCTGAGAAAACCTGTTAAGGTATCCACAGATTGCTTTGGGCATTCTTAAGGAAAGGTCTTTCAAAAAGAATTTTACCCTCATGAATATTCTGTAGGTCGCCATTTGATCACATTACTTTCCAGAAAAGGTCCACAGAAGACAGAACTTTCCTGACATCTCTATTTGCCTTTCATGAGCCTGCAAAATTTGCAAATTTGTTTCAAGAGCTGCAAATGGCTTTTGAATGAATCTTTGAAAAACCAGTGAGATTATAGGAATATAACCTGGGCTGCAAGGTCATCTACAAACTGTTAGGAACATTCCTATTTCAGAGCTCCTCGTTGCTTTGTAACTGGGACCAAATCACAAAAGGATCCAACAAGCATCAGAGAGGGTGACAATGAAAGAGAGGAAGGTGCAGCCAGTGGTGGAAATGGATTCAGAGCTGAGAGATCACCCTTCACAAGAGCTGTGGTCTCTGCCTGTTTCAGCCAGCACCTCAACCTAAATGGCACAGGATATAGAAATATTTCCAGAAAGCAAAGGATGGCTGTGCATGTTTACTTGCCCCTTCTTTCTGGTATCAAAAAGATCCTGAATGTAACATCAGTGAAATCTGGATGCTGCCACAGAGCGAGCCCAATGCTGTGATTCTAAACCCTGAGTTCAATATTCAAATAATCTTATATGTGCTAATCCTAAAACTATTCTTCTCATGCTAAGATCTTTGAAGCCTTTCACTCTCTGGACAGGAATGTTAGTTCTACCACAGGGCAGAGAAAGCAGACACAGTTTTACTTGGAATTAATGACAGCAGCCAGACCTGAGGAGCTTATGTCCTGCCAGCGTTGCAATACTAATAATATGCTTCTATTCCTGAATTTGTTCCAAAACAAACAATCAAAAAAGAGCCTTGCCCCTACTAACACTACTTCTTCCTTTTCTAACAATATATGTGAGATCATTCCCTGATGTTTTTTTCTATACTCAAGCATGTGAAAGTCAGTACTTGCCCTCATTTCTGAATCACAGGAGAGCAGTGTAAACCACAAAACTGGGCAGTGATACACAAATAGAAAGTTCTGAACTGATGGATTTGTTGCAGAAAAATCTTAAAAGGGATCACCAAAGAGTGCACTAGTACCACATTTATATACTATTTCTCTGGTTTTGCTGACTCTAGTTTACTTACTTCAATTTATTCAATCATGACATTTGGAAAATATTTTTTACAGTATTTTGAAGCTTTCAGTACAGCATTCTGCAGTATATTTGAACAACAGTCTTGCAGACAGGAAAACATTAACTTCTCCCTGAAGGTACTCCTGCATTTTAACACTGTAAATTCTAAGAAGAGTGAAACAAAATTGTTACTAGAAAACTTTAACATTGCAATACTTTTGCTGTAGATACTCCCATAACATTTTTTGAGAGACTGTTCAGAATAGGTACAGCACCACTTCTAAACTAGACATTCTTGTGAGTTCATAAAACTTCCAAACCTCTCACTTCCAGTATGTTAATCCATCACTGATTATATTACACACATGTGAAACTTGAGGGAGAAATCTCTCAGCTGCATTTTTGCAACCTCATTAATGTCATTCTGCCTTTCCTTTTTATGCTTGCCTCTCCCTTTTGTTCACAAATGTGGTAATGAGTGAAATCTTCTTGGTATGAATCTGCAATGACTTTGCATAGGTAAAGTGGTTTTGTTTTCCCAGTCTCCATTGTTTTCTTGATAAATCTGCGCTTTGATCTTGAAGCTGCCTTACCCCTGGCACAGCTCTCATTCCGGTGGTGCCTGTGGATTCTTTGTGAATGAAGAGTAAAAAGTTCAGTTTCTAAGCACATGAAAATGTGAGAGTTGCGATTCAGATGAAGAACAGAAATTTGCTGTTCTGCTTTCAGAAAGGCGTGTATCCTCTGAGCAAACTCAGAGAAAAAATATTACATTTCACAAAGCATACAGTAAGAGCTATGAATTTCTTCTATTGTGAAGAAATTTAATATGAAACAGGTGCAAGTTAGCTGAAAGAGTGAAACTGAATTGAAACAGCTATCTCAATATTTCTCAACATTATGATACCTTCTATCAAAATTTAAAAACAGGACAATCAAAGTTACTTTCAAAAAAAAAATCTATTTTCCTCAGAGCAGTTTCAAATTGAAGTTCTAATTACATTATAACAGACAATTAAAATTATTAGACTTTCTTTTGCCCCATAGGTTTTATGTGAAATTCTATTCCTACAGATTGCAGCTTGCTCAGTGGCAGGGAGCTGGTGACTGAGGGGTCAGGGAGAGCTGTTTTCCTTGAACACTTCCTTGCAAGGGTACACTTCAGATACACTTTGATAACTGGCAGTGATTTGACATACACCATAATGTATGAAAATAAAAACTGAAAAAACAAAAAGAAAAAAAACATTGACTTTTTAAAATTAGATATTTCTTTCTGTGATCTTTCTTCAAGTTGAGAAAAAATATTCCCATCAGCTGTTGTGGGTTTAGAAATGCCTTATTTTTGAGGGACAAGGCAATGGAACCCCCACAAAAATATTTTTCACAGCATTTGCACTAGAATAATAAATAAAGCACTTACCTATGGCATGATATGGTTGTGCTGCTTCTTATTTTTCATTCCATATTTGCATTTACAAAAGTTGATATGTTGGCACAGCAGGAGTCTTAAGTTTGCCCTCTAGCCATATACACCCCTGGGTCATACAGGCAACCACACTGGGAGCTCCCTGGTACCCTGCCAAAAACCTCAATCCTGCAATCAAAAGCAATATTTTCTTCATGGACAAGAGGTAATTCAGTCTCTATGTGTGTTTGGTTTGGTCCTAGTGTGATGAGCAGTTTAGAAAACACTCTGTATTTGCACGGTGATTTCATAGCTCCATATGGGCAGAGCCCTCACAGGGATTTGTGTTCCAGGTAATTATTGCCATGACCATGGCATCTGCAGATTCTGTGTGTTCAAAAATTCACATTTGACTGCGTATATCGGGACGTTTGTCTTCTGACTACGAGGCCAGCTTATTATATTGGGCTGCAAACAACTGCAGGACCCTGTGTGTGCTAAATTGTGCCCAGATTCGGAGATGGCTTCATCGTGCTGAGACTGACATACTGGGAGACTAAGGACTAGGAGTTATTTTAAAAGAAATAGAAGGAATGTTCCTTCATTTTTATACAGATTTAGCATCTCATGACAATTGTTGAAGAGCCTCAGCAGACCAAGCCCAGCCCGATGATATCTTGCTGGGATGGCCTGATAATGAAGGGAGATAAAGCACCTCAGAGAATCCAGATAGCACCCAGGTCCCCAGGGCAGGCTGGGCCTTTTGTGTCATTCAGCCACAGAGAGGAGACAGACTGTGCCCTGAAGTGCTTTCTGTCTGAAGACATGGAATAGAGTAGGTTGTACCAAACAAATCGATTTGTTGGGGAGTTGGCTCTGTTGTAACATTTGCATGGAATGCACTCTCTGTCTCTTCTTCTGAGTCTGGAGACTGGGGAGGAAGTACCTTTAAAAGGAATACAAGGATGGGAAACAGCAACAAAATCTTTATAGCTGGAAATTTGCCAGGAGGCTGAGGCCTTACAGGGGGATTTGGTGGAAGATAAAAATATGTCTCGTTGTTTATTGCAATTTTAAGGCTTTTAAAACCACAACTAGTGGTAGATGAAGTTTTAATTGTGTTTAGGATTTTGATGATAAAAGGAAAAAAGAAGAGATATAAGGTTCTTACAGCAATAGGTATTATTTATGATGTCATTACTTATTTACTTCAATTACTATAAATTAGCCTGGACCTATGCTTGGAATTGTCAGGATTTATTATTTGAGCTAGACATGCATGCAAGTTTCCCACTGAATCCTGTGAATTTGACTCAATTTTCCTGAAATGTGTTAAAAGGTGCTTGCAGGAAAGCTCTGCTGGCAGGAGAAAAAGTGTGGCAAACATTCCAAGGGGTGCACCAGTGAGCAGCTAAGGACAAATAGGAGCTGCATCAGTGTGAGCTGGCACAGCTGCAGCCAGAAAGGACACACAGCCCCTGTGTGCCCTAAAATATGTTCTAGTACAAGCAGGTATCTCTAGTGGAGAATGCCAGCTCGGCAGGGAGCATGGAAAAAGCAACAGCAAAAGAGCAGAGCAATCCAGCTGCCTGCCCAGTGGTACAGATGACATAGTTTGGCTCAGATGTAAACTGTACATCTTCCAGGCAGGGTTCAATATCTTCATATAGTCACACTGAGTAAAAAGCTGGGGAGATCTGGCTGGCATTTGTACTGTGCAGGAATTTAAGATCATATGGCTGTACTGCTAGGGTTCAAAATTTATTTGTTTTTTGTATCCTGCTATGTTAAACAAATAGAACAGAGAACAGTTCCCTACTGTTCAGATAGACATATTTCAAGTGCAGTTTACTAATATTTCTATAAGAGACTGAGGGTGGGAAAAAAATGGAGTGCTAATAATTTTTTTTCCAGTTTTTTGAATTTTGATGTCTTTGCTGGATTATGGGAAAAAAAAGTACTTTTCTTCAGTACTTGTGATATTGTCTTTCTTTTGTAGTAGTAAAGATAATTTAATTTCCTTTCAGTGGGTTTCTGCTATGCAAACACAGTAACTTTCATGTAACTGTTTATGATGGTGACTCTAATAAATAAATGCAAACATTGTGTCCTCATCTTTCTTAAGCTGTTATAGTTGACTGTCATCATTCTTTTTTCTCTTTTCACACTGCTGTGAGTTTGGGTCAGATGCTGAGCATTTTTGGGTTACATTGGTAGATTTGCACACCATCTCCACCTGCATTAGCCTCCAGGGCTTGCTGTAAAAAGCTTATAAAAGGCAATTAAGCAGACTGGGCATGTGAAAGCTTCAACAATAAACTCTGCTGACCTTTCTGGATGGTGCATCTTTGATCATTTTATCTTGATTTTCTCAACAGCTCTTTTTCTCAGAGTTGTTTTCTCTTGGCTCTTCTCTTGGCAGAACAGCTGCTTCTCTCTGGCCACTGGGTATGGCCTTATTTTATTTATTCTTGCCTTCAACTTTTGTAGAGCAGCCAGATACATGGGGATGGGTGTTATATAACAAATACAATAAATAAATAAAGCCCAATTTGCAACGTTTTTGCTGTCCACAGTGAAAGCTGTGGTCATGGAGAAAGGAGTTCATTACACAAAAATGCCCTGTTTGATCCTGTTGGGGCAAATGGCTAAAAAAATGGGAGGGTAGTTTGAATATAAAGCTCAAAAGCTGAAAAGCAAAATTACCAGAAACTCAACTGGTTTGAGGAACAACTTCTAGACTTGTTGAATGATTTTGTAAAAAAATAAATTTGAGACATAAAATGTCTCTTTAGACTAAAAAAGTCACTGAATTTAGATTTAAATTCCTAATCCTTCCAAATTTAAAATGGTTGAAACTCAGGTTGCTGCTGGCACTGGTCACTGAGAAGCAATGCCAGAGCCTTAGTGTACTGTGGAAAGTTGATTATGCAGAGCCAAAAGACTGATCAAGGATTCACGCACTGCAAGCAGTCACTGAGTTTATTTGAAACACTAGGAAAGATTTTATAGTGTTTAGAACATTAAAAGGGTTTGAAAGAGGAGGTCAGCAGGGTCTGTTTTTGCAGTAGGCTCTGGGGCTTGAGAAGAGGCCTTTGCTAGTGTTGCCAGACTTTCCAGATGCTTTTAAAGACTAAAGACTATTTCTTCCCAGTTTTCACCTCTACTATAATTCTCTTGCCCTTTCCCCTACCATTTCCCATTTTGCCCTTTCATTAGTCCCTCTTTCTTTCTTCCCATGTAATTTCTTTTCCCTGCTCCTCTCATTGCATCTCTTCCCTTCAGCCAGTTCTTTCTATTCATTGGGATAAAATACTATTTTGTATTATTTTTCCCTTAGGGAGTAAGAGCTAAGTTACCATCTTGAGTGGAGAATGTCTCCTAAGGTGGATGGTAAAAAATAACAGATCCATGATTGTTTTGTTCAAGATCAGCGTAAGAGATGCCTGATGATAAAATTTAAGTGCACAGTCCAAACAGAAGCTTTGCTGTTGCTGGCCTTGTAACTCAGTGTCAGTATCATAGGAACTCTATCTCTGTTAGGAGCAGCATATTTTCACAAGATAAGTGTGCCCTTGCAGAAGGCCAGCCACATTAACAAGATGACTTTTAGAGTGTAACCAGCAGGTCAAAGGAGTCTTTACTTGGCACTGGTTACACCTCAGTCAGACCACAGTGTCAGGCTTTGCACTCCCAAGTGTGAGAAAGATATCGACGGGCAGGAGAAGTCCAGCAGGGAGCTGTGGAGCTCATCATGGGGCTGGAACACACACCACATATGAGGAGAGGGCTGGGGCAGTTCTGCCTTCAAAAGAGGGAAAAAGAGGCAGTTCTTATTGCTATCTTGAAATATTTCCCCTGTGCAGAGGGTGTAGAGAAGACTGATGCATTCTCTTCCCTGGGGTGCCCAGTGGAAGGATAGAGAGCAATGGATACAAGTGGGAACAAGGGATTTCATATGAGATTTTTTTTAGAAATGTGATGATGATAGACTTTGAAATAGGGACCAGAAAGGTTATGGAGTCCCTGTCAGTGGAGTTACTCAAAATTTCACTGGACAAAATCTTGTACAGCAAGGCCTTAAATCATATTGATTTGTCATTGTGTTGACATATGGTTGAGTTGTTGTGTTGAGAGCCTTGAAAGACATAACAGGATGTTATTTGGGCAGCAGCACACCACAGATAAAATCCATAAGCCTGCTAATAGTAAGGGGGATCAAAACCCCCCTATCCTCGGTGACCAAACTTATTGATATTTTGCTGAAGTGGAAGTAATGTTCATTAAAGAAGAGAATGGCCTGAGACGTGCATCATCACAGCATAGACTCAAGTCTGCTTCCAGTCTCTGTCTTAAAATCCAGCAGGGCAGACTTGAGCATGAGGATGTGGGCCACAGGGGATGCATTTGTGCTGGAACTGAATTTCTCACGCAGCCACACTGTGGCTTTTCTTTTTAAAAGTGTAAAATGTCGCATATAAAGAGTATTGAGGCAAAGATGTTGCTGGCACAGGGAGAAAAAATACTTGCAGGGCAGTGGTGCATTACTTCTTGCATTCCACATATCAATATTATCATGATTCAATCACTATTAAAAATATCTCTTCACCCTGTTAGTAAATTTAAAACAGCATAAGTGTTTGATGAAGGAAAACAGTGAGTCAATTTAGATCTGAAGTCATAAAAGATGAGGCTCGGAGTAGTACATGCAATTCATAAATGTCAGAATTAGGCTTGCATAATTAAAAATTTTTAAAGAGACAAATCGTAAGTATATACAAAATTGATGCTCCGAACAGAACCAGTTTCTACAGGATTCAATTAGAAGATGTTGGTTACTTTATTTTCTCTATGGTTCCTGTAGAGTATTTAGCTTCAGGGGATAGAATTAGAAAGAGTGTTCTATTCTGTTTTTGTAACTGTGTAAACTTATAATTTGTAAGGGAACAACTTATGAAAAGTCTGATCTCGTGAATAAAAATGGCTAGGAAACTAGTTGTGCCAGCTACAGGAATAATTTGGTATTAAGATATCCTACTTCAATGGTCTAGAAGGAATTCAAATTACTGGGCAAATTTGGAGAAGATAAGAATGAGATCATTTACACCCACTTCTGTGCTGCATAAACCCCCAGGACAAATTCTTCTCTTCACTTAGAATTTGCATCTCTGAATAAATATTAACTTCACTTTCTCTACTGCAGAACACACCTTTTTTTTTTTCTCCCCCCCTTTTCTCCTCTCTTTTATTTCTTTCTTTTCTTCTAAGAACTTAGGCATTAGGGTGTCTTGTTGTGGGTTCCAAGTGGCCTCAGGTGAGAGCTGCATAGCTGAAAGTGCATCTGGAATGCAGAGCATGTCAAGTTTGGACAGGTAAATAATTTTGGTTTAAAACATTTGATACTGCAGATGTTGCTTAAAACAAATGCAAGCATTCAATTTCTAAAAAAATTACAGTTTGAATAACTGAATTCTTCTTTTGGTTTTGCCAAAGATGGGGACTATGAGCAAAAGAGGTTTTAATAAGTTTTATTTAGGCGTCCCAAACTTTGGAAGGGGTATGATTCTTGTCCTGCAACCACACTTTGAGACATGAGATGTGCAAAAAAACCCACAGAAATTAATGTTTGAAATTTATTTCTACTCTGCTTCATCTTCTGCATGGGTAAAATAAAAAAAAAGTAGAATTTGTGATTTCAGTATCTGCATAACAAGCATTAGTGATGACTACACACTGTCATTTTATTTATACACTAATTGTTTCATCTGAGGGATGTGTGTGAGACTGCAGGAAATACCATTACTAGAACTCATTTACTAGAAATCACATCCTCAGTGACATTTAGAGAATCTTGAACAAATATTTCTTTTCATGCTTTTCCTTTGGTCTGAAGTTTTCCTCTGGCAACATGAAAAACAGGTTCTTTTATTTTGCATTTGTTAGCACTTGGATGTCTATAAAGACTCCTAACAATAAGTAGGCAATGGACTGAATGCCTTAAAACCTGGATAAACTTTTTAGGGCTAACTAATGTTGCATATTAAGTTCTGAAACTGAGGAAAAGCAAAGAAAGAGATGCTATTTAGTACTCACTATTCAGAGATTTGTGTACCCAGACTAAAGTAAGAGTCCAAAGAAGAGGAAGATAAGGTCATAGCTATACTCCATGGAGTGGACAGAGGAAAAAAAATCTGAGCAATATGATGTGAAATAATTTTATAGAAACAGGGTTTATATCTACAGAATTAACTGCATATATGTATTTTTAAAATCTCATTTCTGTTTACCACCTGATTTTGTAATTACCTCATTTACCCTGTGATGAAAAACAGAATGCTTTCTATAGACACCCTTATTGACTACAAAAAACAAAGTACTCCAAGCATATTTCACAATTGTCTTTCATATGTGATGTAAAACCAAAATAGCCCCCTCCCCGAAAATAGGACAATCAGCATTTTCCTACGACAAGGTAAGTGTTCAAATCACTAGATTGCTGTGCCAAGGATAAAACTACCAGTCCTTACTCACATCATTCTACACTTTTAGGAGAAAACAATGATCTGTGTGTCAGTGTTGAAATTCTCAACTTTGGTTTTCGGAGTTAACAGCTGGTGTGATTTAAGCTCTACCTCAAAAAATTCTGACTTTCCAGCAGCAAGTCCAGCCTGCCCCCTCTTTGCTCCCTGTCCTGTCCTGCCCTTGTTTCACTCCTCTGACTCCCAATGTCCTCCTCAGTGTTTTGCACTTTATGTAGGCAGAGACAGTGGGATGATCTGGTGGGAATGTAGTTTTTCTCTCCCTATAAATGTTGGTTTAAGTCAGTTCATCTTCCAGGTCGGTGTGACTGTAGTGCCGAGGAAGAACCATTGTTAATGCAGGGGAAGGAGCAAACAGCCACAGGCCAAGAGGAGAGCTGTTCTGCCTGTTAGCACCGTGCAGCTCTAGCTGCCCTTAGCTGTACCGTTATATATCCTTAATCTGCAGTTCCTTGATTTCTGTAAGCCTTTGCTCAGATTGCTGTCCAAAGCCTTATTTGCCAGAATGAATTCTAGCCAAGCTAAACAGTTGGCCAGTTTGAGGGACTGATCTGGCTGAGAATTAACTTGTGGCATCAGTGACAAAACTGCAAATTGTCAGCTCAGTCACCTCCACGCTAAGGAAGTGTCTCCCCAAGTAAATGTGTCAGCATCACATGCGTCCTAGGACTCTTAGTTCTGAGGTTTGATAACTGCAGCTTTCAGGCAGGAAGGCACAGAATTCTGGGATTTCTTTTTCCTTAGCATTTCCTGCCTCCTGGATTTAGTGCCTTCTTCCTAGACTGGCTGCTACTTAGAACTGTAATTCCCTCTCAGTCACTGCATAGGGAATTTATCAGAACCTTGGATTTTCACTTTTAAGCACTGAAGCATTAAGCATTGTAATACCAAATTAATATTTTGGATTTCACCTGATGAATGAGATTAACAAACATCTTGGGAAAGATTTAGAAGGTATCTCAATGCTTTATTCGCTTATTTTATTGTAGATATAGGGGTGGAGGAAAGGAATGAAGCATTTTCATGTGATTACATCTGTATGTAAAGAAGTCCAGGTAATTTGTCAGCTCAGACCTAAAATTACTTAAAGATGTTTTTCAGAGAATAGTTTTTGAATTAAGCCTGTGTTTTCGAGCAGTGCTAGGTCATACCAGAATGTGGTATTTTCTCATACAATGCAGTCTTTATATTTAATGTATAAAAAAGATTATCTGATTCCCTTGCTGAATATAATGCTTTCTCAAATAGGTTTTCATTGGTTTATTTGGTTGTTAAACGCATATTATAAATTTGTGTGGAATAAATGGCTTCCTTGTGTGTTTGACTTAAATTTTGAGTTTAGACTCCTGTTTACAAAGATACCAATGTAAAAATTACCTTCTTTGTCACAGTGCTTTGAAAAAAAATGTAGACTTGGTATGATTATCTTGAACTGCATTGTTTTTGCATTCTGCAAAGCTGGGTATTTGCTAGCAATTCTGCGATTCCTAATATTTTGTAATTCCATTCCTAAATATTATTAGTTGTGATTGTGAGTAGTTAAATTGCTTACTTTCTTTACTTTGTAGTGGTTTTATTTTTCCATGGCTTATGACTGAGATCTACTGAATTACTGTGCTGGTTTTGACTGGGTGAAAGTTAATTTCTACCGTAGTGTCTTATATGGCTCTGTGGTTTAGATTTGGGCTGAAATAAATGTTGATAATTCAGGAATGTTTTTGTTATTGCTCAACAGTGCTTGCACAAGGACAAGGCCTTTTCTCACTTCCCCCACCAGTGAGCCAGCTGAGGGTGCACATGAAATTTGGTTTTTGGGGAGATACAGCCAGGACAGCTGACCACAAACTGATCACTTTGGAAAGGACACATGACATACGTGGCGTCATGTTCAGAATACAAGCTGGGGGAAGAAGAAGGAAGGGGAGGGGCACTTGGCATTTTTCTTCCCAAGTCACCATTACATGTGATGGAACCCAGTGCTTCTGGAGTTGGCTGAACATCTGCCTGCCCATGGGAAGCAGCGAATTAATTCCTTACTTTGCTTTGCTTACATGCACAGCTTTTGCATCTCCTATTAAACTGTCCTTCTCTTAACCCATGAGTTTTCTTGCTTTCACCCTTAACATTTTCTTCACCAGCCTGCTGGGGGGAGCAAGTGAGTGGCTGTGTGGGCCTGGCTGGAGTTGGACCATGAAAATAACACACTCACAAAATAGGTACTTTTAATTTTTGCATACATTATTTCTAGAAACAGAGCTGTAATACTTCTAGGCTGCTTATTCTGCAGGCCACATAGAAATTCCTTGAAAATGGTTATGACAAGAAAAACTTTGCCATTTCTTGTTTTTTGTTTTGGCAGATCTTGGTTGTTGGTTTGGCAGATTAAAAACCCCACTCTGTTTGTGTCCAAGGGAGATCATACATTGCTAACTCTCTTCAGACTTTTTATACTTGCCCTGCTGTCACACTGATATCTAAGAACCTCCACTCTACTCACTTAAAGATCTCCCTTTCATGTCTTACAGCCTATTTTTGAGCGTTACAAAGGCTTGCCCATGCCACAGCTGAAATACTCCATTACTTAATGGACACACTTAAGATGTTCACAGAGATACCATGTGCTCTCAGAAGGGTCACACCTTCCAGTTTTCATGTGCTGCCCTGTCCTCAAACTGTCTTTTTGCTCAGGCTCAATCTGAAGCCTTCTCTTCTGCAGTTAGGATTTCTGTTAACATAATAAGGATGGTGACATTTTTGGGGAAGATTTATCACTTCTACACCATTTATAAAAAATGCCTAGGTTGAAAAGTGTTCAGGCCAAGGAACAGACACAACCTGCTGAGAGCTATCAATTTTTTAAATGAGTAGAATACTATTTTCCACCCTGTGACCTGGAATTTAATTTGAAGCTTAAAGCCTAAATTGAAACTTAGAATATTTATAAATATGACCATGCTGGTAGCTGTTTATTATATAAACAAAAATAACATAATTCAGGTTATTTTGAGCCTTCTGAGACTGAACACAGTAGTAATGAAATATTCCTGTAACAGATTTGGGTTGCATGGCTCTTAATTTAGGATTTAAGGTAACTTGATATCTCTCTTAGAACATTTCTGAACTATAAGACAATGATTTTTTTTTTCACATTTGCCATGGCTAGGACCAAGCATAAGATGGTATCATGCCTATGCTGTCAACTGCAATTCATGACACTATATGCACTAAATGTCTGTATTTCTAAGTGAAGCTTCTGTGTCTCAGTCTTCCCTCTGCAAAACTCTGATGAGTTTGCTCAGCTCATTAGATTGTCTGTACAGAAGTTTTTTGAAAGAATTATCTGGTACTTATAACTTGAATGATCCATGTAACTTGTAAAAACAGTGATGGTAACTGATTTTAAATTAAGGGCTATTTGAAAGGAATTGGTTTTTTTGTCAGCAGCATAGTGAGAATTAAAAAGAGTTCTGTGGAAGTGGGAAACTTAACCTCATGGGGTAAATTAGGTTAGTCTGATTCATTCTTCTACCTTTTTTCTCCTTAATCAGGCCTGAGCCTTAACTTACTGAGTGAGAAAGGGGAATGGAATCTGGTCCTGCAACAAGTGAGCTGAATTAAAAATGTTTTATCTTCCTGGAACTTAGTGCAAGATGTGTTTTCTTTTATTCTTTTTCTCTTTCCTTTTATATTTTCTTTTCTAGTGTCAGTTTACTAAATGTTGCCATAGCACTCAGCGTTGCCATAGTAATTGTAAACAAGTGAATTATATGACCAAAAGTTGGAAGAGGTAGGGCACATAAACAGCAGCCCTGTAGGCAGCTCCTGTCACTACCAGAAAGTAAGGGGAGCATTTAAAAAAAAACAAAACCCATGAGTACTCACCATCTATAAGTAGCACATGTAAATAAAATAATATAAATATAAATAAATAGAGGTTTCCATTGACCAGAACTGAATTACAAGCAATGGGTCTCATTTTATTGCAGTCAAAGCTGCAGTCAAACCCCCCACGCTTTCTGTTGTTGCCTTTCTCTGGAATTACATTCAGGCCTGTCTGTAATGAATAGGTACACAGAGCAAAATAATAGTTATTAGAACGTGCTTCATGATTTTGTTCTTAGCTTTTGCTGTGACAGGACAGCATAACTTCATATGCTTCCACGAATGATTTTTCCATTTTTTTCCTTTCCCTGAGAATTCTGAAGCTCACATCAGAAGTTGCAATTTTTATCCACACAAAAACCAGCTAAAAAGGTCTAGCATTTTCTTGGTAATTTAGCTGGATTTCATGCCCAGGGTTTTATTATATCAAAGATGTAACATGAAATAATAACAGTATGAAACAAGCGGTGTTCAGTTGAAAGGAAAAGTAAAGGAGAAAAAAAGAAAAAGAAAAAGAAAAGAAAAAGAAAAAGAAAAAGAAAAAGAAAGATAAAGTGCATCCTCTCAGCTTTCTGACTTGCTGGGGCTGGAAGGGAGCTGTGGAACTGCTCAGTTTGGATGGCCTCTGTGGAATGGAAGAGATGTGTGAACCAGGCACCTTAATTCCTCCTTGTGGATTCTTGTGCTTGCTTTACCAGCAAAAATGCAAAATATGTCTGCAGGGAAGTGTGTTTTAAAAGAAACCACAAACCATTGTACTACGCCAGGAACAAGAGCTATGATTCTCAAAAGTAAATACCATTGATAAAAGGGAAAGTGATCCTATATTTTCCACTGATCTGAATATTATTTCATGTGCTAGTGCTACATATGAAGATTGTGCAGTCAGTTTTTTTCCTGCTATTTAAATTAAAATGCTAAATACTAAATTTCTAAAGAAATCAGACGTAAGGTTGATGTTGCATGGGAATTTGAAGAATACTGCAATGAAGTTACAGTCAAAAAAGTCAGGTAATAAATGGGAGGCATGCTCTGACTTGCCAGTACTAATACTTTTATAAAGAGAAATTTGGAGAATTTGAACACAGGCAAAACTTTCCACCGCTAGTTCTATCTGAGATACTTTTTCAACCATAATGAATTTTGAAACTTAGATATCACAAAAACCGCAGTTATTTAAAAGGGAAATCACAAGGAGAAAATAATGAAATTTAATAGGCTGAAACAGATAGAGTTCTATAAAAATAATTTCAAAATAAGTTAATGCAAGTATAACACTTGCCTGTTTTTTCCAATTTTATTATATGGTCTAATAAAGACCAGTTTCCTCTTTCTATAAACCTTACTTGCCTGTTGTTTCATCCATTTATATCCAAGGTTTCAAGGCCTTCTACAACAATATAAAAATCCATAAAACTTCTCCATCAGGGAGGTGCCCAAAACTGACATGTGTGATTTACACTTAATATAACACCTTTACTATAATCTTTGACTACTAAGATGACTAGCAGTCAGTAGGTGTAAATTATTGATTATGTACTGCTGGAGGACACAAGGTCTGCTGACACTTGTCACTGTTGTTCATTTATTAAAATGTCGGTGGAGCAAAGTTTACTGAAGGACATTCCCACCCTTCTGTTGGAATTTGTTGTACTTCAGAGCATAAAGGGAAGATGCATACCTTTCTCATTTTCCTCTTTAATTCTGCCTGCTTTTTATGGTTTTTCAGTTGAGTTTAGAAGCTGCAGGCAGCCCAGCTCCATTGACTGAATTCCTGCAGTAATTTTATATAATAAGTGTTGGTTTGCCATAGGGCAGCTTTGGACAGCATGTTGCTGTTCTCTGTTTAGGTTTGTTCCCAAGCTTAACTAGCACAATACACTAGTAAAATAGATGGCAGGGGAATGCTGTATTTCTAAGCAGGCTTGCATGACCCAAATATCACCAAACATGCAGCAGATAGTATAAGGAAGGTAATTTTTATATTTGCTATGAAGTACTGTTTGCTTGGACAGAACAGGAAATACATTCTTCCTTTGTTGATCAGAATTTTTTTTTAAAAACCCCACTAATAAGGAGATTCATATCAGTCTAAATTTTCTCCATTATATCTCTGAACATTCACGAAGCTTCCTAAAAGCATTTTTGTAGGAGAGATATCCATCCAGAAATGAGTCAGTATTTTATCTACCAACCAGTCATAAAAATTATTCCAGTGAAGAGATATTACAAGAAGGTAGAATAACAGTGAAATCTGTAATTTTATAAGCAACCAAGTAGTCAATATCAGAAACCACAAAGAAGTTTGTAACTATTCTATCATTAACAGGTAATTATTGCAGGTAATGGTTGAGCCTCATTTTTTTTGAATGGCTGAACTTCATGTTTTTTGCTGTTGGTTCTTCACCTATATAGTCAGAAATATTGCCTTCTCAAATGGAAAAATTCTTGATTTTTCAGAAAGAACAAAGCATGAATCATGCTAATCAAAAACTTCATGAAATAAATCTAAATTAAACTGTAACTTGAATCTGCAATTGAATTTGAAACTTAGATGAGATTTCATGTTATATATAGTTTCTCATTTGATTTAGAGAGAATAGTTTATGCATATTCAGACAAAAGTAAATTATAGAATGGCAAGAAAAAGGCAAGGCTAGTGGTTTTGACATCTTTAAAGAGATGGAATGGATGAAACTTTGTGAATGAATTAAAATGTTTTGATTTATATTTTGTTTTCAGATGTGACCCTGAGGGAGCATACTTGCACAGTAGGCAACTACTTGAAACCTGCAACAAACCCACAGCTGAGTCTTCATGGAATTTATACCTTCCAGTCCCAGTAAATGGTATGATTTTTTCTTGTTTATTCACTGATTTCATAGGCCACACTTTTTTGTTGTACTATCCATGGATTACTGTCAATCTGGTGGAAAGGATTAGGGAAAAGAATGGACCATGAATTACCTACAACCCAAGTGATGCTTCATTTCTTTTGTGCAAATAGGTAGAATCAACATACCAAAGAGAAATACCAACACCCCTAAGAAAATCTGTTAGATGTTCGCAACCTGAAGAATTATGTTACGTTAATATTAATAAATATTCATAAATCAACGTTATTACAAAGAGCTATTAAAGCATTGCTTTATACTCTGCTGTAGAGGTTAATATTAGTCACTCCATTACCACAGCATTTTATTCTGTAGGTCAGACATAAAAAGAGAGATTACTTCTAATAAAAGGTAGGCTGAACTAAATAAAGAGTTTTTATATTGGAACAAAGGAAATGACAATGTTTTGTGTTGATGGTGATGCCAGGCCCCCATCCAAGCCATTCACTGACTCCTCTCCACAGCAGGACAAGGGAGAGAAAATTTAATGAAAAGTTTATGGGTTGAGGTAAGGACAGTGAGCAATCCCTCATCAAATACCATCACAGGCAAAACAGGCTCAATGAGTGATATGCGGTGAATTTATCCTAACAAAATCAGAGCAGGATAATGAGAAGTAAAATAAATCCTTAGAAACACCTTTCCCACCCCTCCCTCATTCCCAGCTCTACTCCTAGCCCAGCAGTGCAAGGAGACAGGGAATGGGGGCTGTGCTCAGTTCATCACCCAGGGCTTCTCTCACTGCTGGGGGAGAGGAGTCATTCCTCTGCTGCACCCTGGGGTCCCTCCCATGGGAGACAGCTCTCCATGGACTTCTCCAGCAGGAGTGCATCTCACAGGCAGCAGCTCCTGCAGTCTGCCTCACCTGCCACGAGTCCATCCGTGGGCAGCAGCAGTGGGTCACTCTTCCATGGGGTGCAGTCCTTCAAGGACAGCCCGCTCCTCCTGGAGCAGGGCCCTCTTCCCACAGGTGTCCCACAGGCTCCCCTCAGGCACCCCCTGCTCTGGTGTGGGCTCCTCCAGGGGCTGCAGTGGATCTCTGCATCCCTGGGACCTCCCTGGGCTGCAGGGCACAGCTGCCTCACCATGGGCTGCACCAGGGGCAGGGGAATCTCAGTTCCAGAGCCTGGAGCTCCTCCTGCCCCTCCTCCTTCCCTGACCTTGGTGTCTTCAGGACTGTTCCTCTCACATGTTCTCACCCCACTCTTCTCTGGTCACAATTACATTTGAACAATAACTTTTTTGTTCTTTTTTCTAAAATATGTTATCTCAGAGACATTGCCACCATCTCTAGTTGGCCCAGCCCTGGCCAGCAGCACCTCCATCTTTGGGTGGCTCTGCTGGACATGGAAGATGCTTCTGGCAGCTTCTCACAGAACCATCCCTGTTGCCTCCACCCCCACCAAAACCAGGCCATGCAAAAGCAATACACATGAAAAGAGTTTTCCTGGAATGTTTTAGGTACAGTTAAACCCATGTCTATTGGAAGGCAACATTATATATTGAAATCTGGAAACTTTTATTAGGCCCTCATTTCCAATTCTAAAGGCCAAGAGTGATGTCAGACAACATGTGTAGAGTAAAAAAGTATATACTGGTTGCATGCATTATCCAGATTATCATGACCATTTTCCTAAGGCTTCAAATTTTCAGGCATATCTTTTCAGACTGTCTAATGCTGATCATCACACATCCAGAACACTGTCTCCTATTAGAGTCTAAAAGGAAAGGACTGTAACATGAGTTTGTCAAATACTCATATGCTGTACAGCTGCTTGGAATAACTAAGAAAAGAAATATAAATGTATATTTACATTTAATCTGCATCTCTATAAGAGTGTGTAAATTAGCAAAAGTTTTGTGTAAGCTAGTTTCCCAAATGTAGATTTTACTCAATAATGTTAACTTTACTTATAATAAAAAATAACTGGGTCTCATGCACAGATTTCCATATGCAGATATGAAAATATTTCACAAAGTAACTAATTATCTCTTTTTTATTTTACAGATGGAGAAACCACAGTGAGAAGAAAAAACAAGACTTTGGGTTGAATGTTTCATAATATTTCTGTATGTTCTTTACCATAGATGGCATCCCTCTTCTAATATGCAGTAAACAGAGAGTAAGAAGGTGTGTATGCTTGTGTTGATGGGTTTTTTCAAGGTGAGGTTTTTTGAAAAATGAACCATCCACAGCTAGTGGGAATGTTTCAATAACACCTGTGCCTTGTTATTTAACAGAATAGAAGTGAAATTTCTTCACCTTTGCTCACAATTCTTTGAACAGCTCTTAGTTCTCCTTCAATGGGAAGTGATAAATAAATGTATATCATTTTAGAATAAAAAGACAGAAATCTCTTTCATGACTTAGATGTTTGAGCTATTAGCAAATAATCCAAACACGCTATTTGAGTTACCTCAAAGGTTTTCAGATTGAAGCTAAGGAACACTGAACAGGAAAATTGACACCACCATTTAAATATAAATATTTATGCATAAATCTGTCCAAGTCATAATCCAACCTTCTTTTTCTCAAATCTGTCGAACAGGCTGACAGTGGGCAAAATTATTGACATACAATGTTCAGACATGATGCATAAAAATGACCTTTAAAATTAAACACTCACAATCTTTCAGTCTTTCAGCTTACTGTATTTCAATCAGGTTGAATAACTCTATCCTTGTTCCAGGGTTCTTTTCTCGTTTTTAATTGCACACAGTATACATTAAGCATAATGGAAAATATCATAGGTCATTATTTACAACTCAATTCAACTCTAGATATGTGCACAAAGTAGAGCTCTGCCAAGCCTCTGTCACGTGGCAGCATCACATTTCTAACAGCAAATAATCAAGAATCTTGAAAACTTAAAACTCCAGTAAAGTTTCAGTACTCTTTTTACTTTTGTCAGAATTTATAAATAATGAAGGTTTAATTGTTTGTGGTTTGAAAGCAGATTAGCAGAAAGTAGGATTAATAACTTTTTTCAAGCCTAACACTGATTTTCCAGTAACACAGTTTGCTTACAGCTGCTTAGACCATTCTAATCAGAGAAAATGCTGTAGGTGTTGATAGACTAACCACATCCTATGTCAGTCTGCAATCTAAACCGGTCCCTCAAATTATTCTAATAGGTTCAGCAGTTGGATGTCATAGCCTGGAAAAAGTGTTTGCTGCTGCCACGTTAGCATTTCAGCTCACAGCAGTTTCTCTGAGCTAATCTCCCACACAATCTTAGTGATGCTACTTGAATGAAATACGACATCAAGCCCTTGTCCTCATCTGAACAGTGAAAATATTTACAGAACTATTCTTAAAATTGGGTTATTACCACTGTGTCTTTGCTCAGGTTAAAAGTGAAAAGAATGAAAAGAGCATCCAGCCTGGTTACCATGTTTGCACTCTTCACAACGTCATGAAATGACTGTGCCCTCTTCACAGGCCCTGAGGCTGAGGGTCAGGTCTGCACTTCTGCAGTAGGAGCAATCATTCAAGAAAACTACAAAGATTTCAGTGTGTTCTGGGAGTTAAAAAGCAGAGAGAACTTCTGCTTTCTACATCTTCCACAGAAATTTTAAATACACTTCTTATCATATATTAAAACCCATCAAATGTTCGCAGATTTTAACCCAGGCTTGATGTTTCTAAGAATTTCATTAAAATATTTTGCCGTTAATTCTTTAATTTAAAAATGGGACTTGCAACTAGGATTTTACTTTCATTATCTGAATTTGAATTTGAATTGAATTTGAATTTATTTTGGGGGTTTTGTGGGTTTTTTGTTTTGTTTTGGTTTCTTTCTGAGCATTATACTTTCTGTCTTTGTTTTGATTTTGTTCATCCATTTATTTCAAGTACTTTAAACTACTTCACTGCTGCTGGAAGCATCACAGGGTATTCCACAGCTGACAACATGAGGACTGTACTCCATGGGATGAAAACACAACTGTTTAATGTTCCGAGAGAAGAAGGGCTTAAGCTTGCTTGGCAATATTGAATACAGAGCAGACCAAATAACTCCTCACACATAACCTAGAGTTTATTATATAGCTGCCATACTTATCACTATTTTTCTGCCTCACAGTTCCATAACAATAGAAATTTTACTTTTATCATTGGCAACTGCACATCTGGTAAACATTGTCGGTAGAGCATGAGACTCTTAATCTCAGGGTCGTGGGTTCGAGCCCCACGTTGGGCGCCAACTGCTAAAACGATTCTTTGCCTTTTCCTAAGTTCTTAAGATAAGACAATGTATGTTTTCGCATGGATGGAAAAGGATTACAAAAGAGGCTCTTCCTGTTCTCAGCTTTATTCTAAGGCGATGGCGTGGCCGATGGATGAAGGAGGAAAGAGGAAAGAGGGAGATCTCCCCTGGGACCTCCGTCTTCAGGAGAGGGAATGGGGAGTGGCCTTGGCTAGCAGCCAATGGGGTAAGGATACAGGGGGATCGGATCAGGATACAGGAAGTCCCGGTAGGGTGCAATGTCACAGGTAAAGGTTACAGGAAGGGGGACATGAACCGGGAGCTAGCCGGAAGATGGCCAGGTTTGTTGATTCATTCCTTATATCTCATTTATTGAATTACAACACTCCATCATCTCTGCCTGGACATTATTTTGAAGTGGAAGAATAAAGCCAGATTCTTGAAGAGTAGGCATGCAATCCTGTGATCTATAGAGTGAATCTTGTTTCTGAGCTTTGTGACAATTCCTGTATTTTGAATGGTTCAAAATGACCCTAATTTTCACTGAAAAATTACTGGTTTGTTAATGGACCACAGAGTGGAAGTGACAGATACAGTGTCTGCTGCCGGCTTTGCAAGGGGGCTTAGTGTGACCTAAACCTTTCAACCTGAGGGCCTCTTCATCTACAAATTTGGTCTAAGCAGAGAGATCTTTTCTAGATCTGTAAAACACTCTGAGATGCAGGAACAGTTAGCTATTATTATTTCACAGTGCATTTCAGCAAGACAGATCCCAAAATGATTAGCAAGCCATATAGTTTAAATTAGTTTTCTCCAAGAGGAAATTGCTTTTTAGAAGATACAGGCTAGGCTTTACCAGGGGAATATCCACATCTGCAGCTCTGCAGTAAGGCAAGGTGAACTCCATATTCCCTGCCAGCCCTCAGCTCTGCTCCACAGGCATTGTAACAAGTTATACTTCAAAACACAAAATGAAGCCATGTGGTGGCTTTTGATAAATAAGACAGATTTTCCAAAATTAAATTTGTCAGAATACCTAGTCCTTTTTTGCCAGAAGTGCTAAAAGGGGAAATTCTCAAATGCTGAGGGCAGTGACAGACACATACCTGTGATTAGATTGTTCAAACTTTTGAAGATGCTTTCTTACACCATCATCCCATTTACAGTACATTTAAAAAAAAAGAAGGAAAAAAAAAAGGCTTAAGCCATTAACATAACTAAAACACCAAAAGGCAATTTTCTCTGAGAAAGCCTTACTTCTCTGAGCATAAATCTAATTCTTTGATAAAATAAATAGTTTTGAAAAATAGCCGCACTTCATGAAAGTGCGTGTTTAGAGTCCCAAGTACTGTTTGATTTTGTACAAGCAATTTAAAGTACAATTAGCAGTAAAATAGCCAGTTGTTAAGGCCACCAATAAATTAAAGCCAGAATACAATGGTGACTTGTGGTTAGTATGCAGATCATATAAACCCCAACTGCAGAGGCCAGCATTAGGATTCTGGACACCTGGTCTGCTCTGGCAGAATAAAGAGCAGGGCTGAATGTTGGGCTTCAGTCGTACACTTCTAGTGTTTAATCTCCTTTGTAATGGTCAATTTACATGTTAGAAGATCTAAAAGACAGGAAGTACAGTGTCTGGCTTTGAGTCTTGGTTCAGGAGATTTCTGTTCATCTTCCTATGGCAGGAATTGTAATTTATTACCCACTATTTTGCAGCTTGCTTAGAAAATTTTTCATATGTTATACAGTGATTTAGCAATCAACAATCATGAATACAGTTCAGATTGTAGGCTGTGTATTTTACAGCTGAAAATAAGGCTGTTCATGATATATATGAGAAACTAAATATTGTCTATGTATTGTAACAGCACCATTGATATGATTCAAATATGGAAAAAAATGTTCAGGTGAGTCTCAAGCAAATTCATCCATAATACATAATATATTCATGCTTGAATTAAGTTATTCTGTTTTTCAGAATTTTGAATATATTACTAAACCAGTTATAAACCTGCTTGAAGTTCAGCATGGATCACACATCAGGCAAAAATTTTTTAAGGTAACCAAAACACATGAAGGTGCCCTCCACATTTTAGAGGGTCCACATTGCTTAAATGAAGCCTTTGAGCAGAAGAAGTACAAATGTCAGTGCCCCCATGATCACCAAACTGTCCCCCTAAGACCTCTGTGCTGGGCCTTACAGCAGATCCCCTTCAAAACAAACCATTCTATGATGTCTGAGTCTGTGACTTCTCTTCTGAATCAAACTGTGCCCTGAAGAAGGAAAGCAAAGGCACACATGAAATCATCATGCTGTCCAGCCCAGCTTCTCTCCTGGGCTGTGCCATGGCTTCTGTGCAGGTGCAGCTGAGAACATTCAACATCTGTATGGCTGAACACGCTGTGGTTTCTGAGCCCATTTAGTCTTCATTAAGTCACTTCAGTCTCAAAAGTCACTTTGGACTCAGACTGACTCAGACTGCTGCTTCTTTTTCTATGGTCACCCATTTTCTCCCCAGCATTTGTGCTCCTCCTGGTCTCTCCGTCTCACAATGAGTTCTTTTGGCCAGCACTTTAATTACTTACATCAGCCTGAGTCTGCACTTCTCTCAGGTATTTCCTGTGACTCTTACCTTTTCCAGCGCAGCCATATACACACATGAGATTCTGGTTGCAGCTCATTAGTGGCAAAATATGGCATGTTATGCTAGATGCTGAATGACTGCTAGTGAATGCATTTTTGATCTAAGAAGTCCTAAGGCTGCACTCAAGCTGATATGTATGTTAGCTGCTGCCCACTCAGCCAAAATGTGGAAACAAATGCACTTATTGATCTTTGACTGATGGCTGAAACAGTGACACATCATCCAAATACAAAACCTGGAGAAAGATTTGGACTCATCTGTGAGCAAGGCCACGCTGGTTTTCCCAATTAGGAAGGAAATGTTTGCCAGAAATTTTGAAGCACAAATGCTGCTAACATATGATACTGACTCCAGCTTCCCTCACTGTTTCTGAGTGATCTCAAGCTTTGCAATGTGAGCAGATGAAGGATGATGACAGACTAGCTTTTCAGCATCTGGAGACCCAGATGTTTGTAGATCAGTGTCCAAGATTTTGTGTTCTTGTTCTGTCTTGTATAAGAGGGAAGATGAGGACATAGGTCTGTGCATGTATTAAAAATATTTAAAAAGCAGAGGAATAGTAGAAACATTCACACACTGTGATACAAGTAAATAGAGAGGGTAAGAGACTTATTTTCTGTGTGTTGCCTGGAAAGACAACTTTGGGCTTGTGAGCAAGGAATTCCTTGAACTAGTCTGATCTTAACACAGTCAATGAAAAGAGAGTTCTTATCAGTTCTGTTTTAAAAAAAGGAAAAATTACCTAAAAAGCAAGCAAACCAGCATAATTCAATTGCTTTTTCCTTTTTTCTTTCTTTTATTTTTTTTAAATTGGAATTCGAGAGAATCTGGTCTGTGTTTATATTCTGGTCACAATGGATAATAGTATTTTTCTGCGTTTATCAAGTGTAGTGTCCTTGAATACTTCTGTAATTTTCAGAGGAAAAGGGTTGAACTAGCTTACAAATGCTTGTTTTCTGACCAAATTCTTGGCCAATAGTAGTACTACAAATACACTGGCTTTGGTTTAATCACAAAAAAAATTTAGTTCAGCCATATAGTGCTGTCTGCTTTTCAGAATGAATGCCTATTACTATTGATCTTTGCTAGCTTTCTTCATTCTTAACTTTTTTAGAGAGAGATATGCAGAACTCAGGTGATCAATATAACAAATTTTTTTACAGTAATTTGATATTTTTGGGAATATTTTTATTTTTTTTTGTTGGGGGTTTTTCAGTGGTTTTTGTTTGTTCATTGTTTTTGTTGTTGCTGCTTTTTTCTAATTTGTCTCAATGTACTGCCTAAACTAATTCCTGTGAAATTATTTTCTCCTATCTGATAATTCCACAAGACCCACTTCCCTGAACTTGTAAGAAATAAGCTGTAACTTGTATAAACTAGGAGGAGAACACATAGATCTGTAGCTGTAATGTATACAACAGTAATTATAGGTTGGGCTGGTAGAAGTTTTTTATGAAAGCTAACTGGCATTTTTGTTAAGAATCTATCATTGGTTGCTTATAACTTTTTCAGGCTTTTACTCACATTTCAGACTGAATGTCTGCCTCGACTGAGTGTGTTTTTTGTATGTAATTCTTCCATCCAGGTAGAAGAAAATTTTTCTCTTTCAAATTAGGAAAGACATCCATCAACTTCTTTGAACAGCCCTGCCGTCTCTTTACTATGGTATTTGCAGCTTGGCAGAGTGCTTATAGCTATTCCCATGGAGCTCCACCCACACATAGCCAAGTTACACTTTGAATTACTTCACTTGGAATATGCTGCAAGACTTCAGAAGGGCTCAGCACCTTAATCTCGAGCCTGATGGAGACGGGCTCTCACGCTGGCCAGCCTGTACACGTCACTCTGAAAACACAGCCGTGCACGCTGTGCAGTAGCCAAGGCACAAAACCTCTCTCAGCAGTCGCTCCCAGCTGCTTGTGGGCCAGCTCTGCTCCAGGCAAGCAGCTGCTGGGAGCAGCGGGTCTATCCTGCACCCCAGCTGTGCAGGCAGGAGATGCACCTGGCAGGAATGCAGTGGAGACAAGGGCTGGCCCAGGGAAGGTACTGGGGACTGGAGTGTGGACTTGCAGGGGATGGATGGGCAGGGGAATGGAGCACTGAACTGGGGGTTCAACAAACGACAAGAAATGGGGCTAGAAAATGCTTAGCAAGACAGATAAAGAGAAGATTTAAGCTGCAGTTCCTTGTGAAAGTAAGGAAACCAAGATGTGCCATATTCTTTAATCCCCACACTCTTCCTTCCCGCCCCCCTTCCCCTTCTTGCATTCTGTACATTGTCCCTGTTCTGTACATTGCTGTGACACTAAGTGACACTTAGCTGCCTCAATGCACCATACCCAGAAGAAACTATCCAGCCTTTTCCATGTGGTTTGTCTTAAATAACCTTAGGAGACTAAAGTGACCATTCAAGGGCTCCAAAATGCACCAATTCCAGCACAAAGCGCATTGGAGGAGGATGCAGCTCATGGCACAGAAGGCAGTAAGGTAAAATGCCATCGCTGAGAAGGCCTCCATTTGTGAGGCACTTTGTCCAGTGTAATTTGTGGAACCAGGTTCCAAGAGGGAATTGATGGATGTCTAAAATGGCAGGTAATGGTGGGGCCACGGGCTGAAAGTCAAGGAAGAGAAATCTGACAAGAGAAATCTGACTATGGAAGCAAGATGAATTTTACTGAAACAAAAGAGTAGTGATAAGGTCTGAAAATGGGTTTGACTTATACAAAGGAATGTTGCTGGTAATGGTGAAGTGAATGGTAAACCAGAAGAGAGAATTTATTTCCTTTTAGTTTTTATCTCTTTATGCTTATGGACTGCAAGTCTAAACATGGATAAAAGGGAAAGAGGAGAAGAAAAGATAATCCCATTTCCTCTGTAGTAGACTGAGTAGGTAAGGGGAATGGGACTGAAATTAAGATAACCTAGGTCTTTAGAACTGTAGCCCCCCATGAAGGTTGGAAGCAATATAGATTGATGTTTGGAAGACCTGTGAGTGTCAATGCATGTCAATTCACTGTTAGCACCCTTTAGCATAACTAAGTATGGAGAAAGGAGGAGGAGATGTGAAAAAGAGTACATAAAAGAACACTTGTGTCCCAGATTTCTGCATTCCAATGCTCATCCCTGAGTTAGTATCTCTAGATCAGATATTAGGCACTATTTGGCTTAGTGCCTGGCCAAATAGAAACTTGTTCTGCCTCTTAGAGGCTTACTAAGGACAGTGACTGTCACTGATGGCTTACTCCTTTAGCACAGTTGCTATGTTGTTAGATTCAAATTCTCTTCTTCTGGTTTACAACATTTAAAAGAACAAACTTTAAAAAACATGACTTCATTAAAAAAAGGAAGAATGGAAATAATAAAAAGGGCAAACCTCAAGATGAAACATGGGGAGTTTGTTTTGATTGGTAAGCTGCTGTTTCTCATTTGCTTTTCAGGGAAAGCCTAAAATAATGCAAACTTCAGAGAAATTGCCTAAAATATGTAAGTTCATACTCAACAACTCTATTGCATCTGTAAGGTGATATGTCCCCATCATTCCACATGAGAGTCATAAACCATAAATTAACAAGAATGAACAACTCAGATATTATACTAATAAATGTTAGAGAAAAGCAAGGAAAACAAACATTCTTGTAGTCAGACTGGAGTTTAATAGTATGTAGCGAATTTCTAGAACTAATTCTAAGGCAGCAACACTGCCAATATAATTCGAATGAGCATAAAAATTTATTTGATATGTAAACAATGCAATATCAAGGTTGTTGGTGACAAATGTTTATTGCAAATGAAGTTGTTACCATTGACATTGTTAAGAGGAAGGAAAAATGCCAGGGTTGGCATATCAGTGATGGTGTTGGGGACTCATTGGCTTAGCATTATTCCCATACAGAAAGCAACGTTTTACAGTTCCAGCATTAGGTGAAGCCCTGGTGATCAGGGGTCAAGTCCTAGTTAAGTTAGAGATGTTGTATGTGACAATAGTTAACTCATATAGACTCACTGTCCTCAGTTCTTACCTAATTTCTCATCTCATTTTTTTTCTCTTATACATAATAATTTCAGACCATAAACTCAAGACAAAACCTCCTATGATGCCCATATACACTGCCATAGGACTGGGAGGCACCTGGTGTTAATCGTGGTCATAGTGAAAGATTTGACTGGTCTTGAGACTGGAGTAACAGAATGTTAGCATGAAGTGTGATGAAAACATTCCTAGGAGCTGAACAGTTTGAAAAGCTGTCTCCAGCAGATGAAAAATAATTTAATATGCTACTCTTAACAGATGTGGTAAGTCCAGAATTACAGGCATGGTTGCAATAGAACTGTACAAAACACAGACAGGTTTTTTGCTTGATGTCTGCTTATTTGTGTATATGTAGTGCAAAATATATTGGATTTTAGTCATAGTTCTTTGCACATTTATGTGGTATTTCTTATGTGCTAGTGGCTGTGATGCCGAAAATGTTATTGGCACACTTATCAGTGTTTCCACTCATTCCTCTTTTAAGTTTACACTGCATTTGCATGTACATGACTATGTTTACGTGTGTTTGTGTAGAAGGTATATAGCAATGTATGCATGTGAGATGCTGATTCATTTCCACAGTGGATCAGATTTTACTTTCCACAAGCAGATCCTGTTTTGCTATTTCATGGTTATACTTACGTTTCCTCTGTCCCTGTCCTTTGTTTGCCCAACAACTTTCATATTTTAATTTCTTGAAAATGCAGTATCCCAGTTGGTTCACTTCCTCTGTAGCTTACTAAAGTTTGATGAGGGGCACTTTGCTCTCCTCTTTACAGATTAGATGGGGAATTCTGATGTCTAAATATTAGTTTTATAGCACAAGAATTGCTTTCTACTCTACCTTTGGACACAAATAATACACTGTCATTGTTCATTAAAAACAATAATAAAGATATGTTTTAGAAGGTAATGGAACAATTATATTGCAGAGGAAAATGCAGAAATAATGAGATATTAGTCAGTCATTTTTAACAAATGTACAAATCAAACAGGCAGAACTGTCTAGGTTAAGGGGTTATTTTGATTATTTTAGTTCAGTTTCATATTAATGTTAAATAGAAAGGAAGTAAAGTCATTGGTATATCTACTAGATATTTAGCCAACCCTTCCTCAGTAATTATCTTAAAATTCTGCTGCTTAGGCTTCATGTTTTCTATCCCTGTTTTTCACTTTGCAATGTTGTTAAAGACACTCTGTTGTTAAAGGTACTCTCATTACCATAGCAGCCACAGAAACGTAACACTGTAGATATGACACATCTTTCAAAGTACACCGAACCATGGGAACTGAGCTATGGAGTCTTCATTTAGGGGCAGCAAATGTTTGCAGTTGAAGCAATTCAAATACATCATTCAAACAAATGGTAGAAGTCTCACACTAAGGGATGCAAGACAAAGACTGAGGGTCTGCTCTGCTGTAGGATCCTTCAGATATTTCCTCTTATTGCTTGTGGCCTGGAAATTTTAGGTATGCTAGTCTGGAGAAGGAACACTGTGATCCCTTTGCAATGGAAAATATTTTTCGAAACCCACCAGTAATCCAGGCCTTGTGACTATATTGTTTTAACAATACCTACCTTTCTGAAATTTCCCATAATCTTCTGCTTCCAACTGTTATGCTCTTTAATTTACTTTTATTAAGCATCTCTGATTTGGAAATTGTGTTGTATGTTATTACAGATAACTTTGAATGCTTACAGATGCATCTCAACTCTATTCCAATGATTATGTAGATGAAGAAAGTAAATATTTTAGAAGCTCCTGCAGAAAAAAAAGTCAGTATGTAAGCCATGTGTTTGGGGACTTTAATTTAGGATTAACTTAGAAATTCTTCCCTTTTAATTACAGGTGTTTTTCTATTTTATGCTCAGATTGTAAACACTTAGAAGTTAAGGGGGTATCAAACACTGATTGCCACACAGCTTTGGAGCCAGCTAAGGCTTGTTGGTAATTCCTAGCAAGGATTGTTGATGAGAACATGCTGTGAGAATGAACAGGACGTGGATGGGTATCCACAGCAAGGGCAGCACTCTCTGAGACAAACGTCATTGCTCTGGCTCCTGGTGATAGGCACAACACAGCACAGCAACAGTGAGGGCAAGGAGAGGGCATGGACTCTATGGGGCATTGAGACCACCCAAATCCCCACAGCCTCTGACCCATTTCTAGAAAGATCTGAAAGAATGAGCTGCACATGAGAACTCATTTGCATAGAAAGGGAGAAATTTATCTGTATAAATGTGCCCCCACCAATCCCAGTTACAGGACACCCCATCAGCTGGATTGAGGCTGGAACTAGGACTGTGATCTCTCTTCCTCTCTTCCTCTCACTCACTGACTAATTCACCCCTCTCTTTCTCACTTTCCTTTTGCCATTGTATGCCACACCAAAATTGTCTGTCAAACTCTCCTGCAGCAATGGTCCTAAATGAAACCCAGGAGACTGGAAAGGGCAGGCAGAGGTTACCTGTACTGTCACTCAGTTCTTTTCACTTCACACTTGATGTATTTTATTGATAAACAAAGTGGGTTTTTTCATCAGAAATGTGTCCAGTGTGTGAAATAAGACCTGTGGAAAAGGGATGGCATATGTGTTCATTCACCAAAACATGAAAAAAATTCTAAATAATAAATTATGAACTTCAATTGTAGTTATTCAATCAGTAAATGCATACTAGAGTTATCTTTACAAAAATTAAAGTTACCTTACCTGAATGAATAGCTGGTCTCACTGAATCAATTGATTTCATCCTCAAAAACTACTTCCTTCCTTTATAGACAAATTGTTTAAACTGCCTCCTTTCGTTGCCAGCCTTATCGTCTGCTGTTTTCCAAGACCTTTTGAACCATAGAAATGCAACACTGCAGCATCCCAGTTACCTGTAAATAAATCTTACATCTATTATTTAATCCTTCTAACCTCCTGAAGGTGGGTTGGGGAATGTCCATCCTCTGGGGACTGCCTGTATTGATGTTGAGAAGGGGAACAGGAGCCTGCAGGGTCACTCTGAGGACAGAAACATGACCAGCACACTGGAACTAGTGCTGCTACTGTGATCCTCCTGAATTAAACTTCAAATGAGCCCTGCTATTCTCTTCAATTACAGTTGACTAGAAATAGCTACTGCTTGTTCTCATGTCTGAAGCAGAACATGATCTTTTTTATCAGGATCTGCTTGATAGCAGATATGTGATTTTACCCTTTCTTAGGCAATCACTAAATGTGTCCTTAAGAAAATCAGTTGAGCATACAGTAACGGCCTTCACATTTAAACCAAATGCAAATTAGAGACCACCCAAATTAGAGACCACCAAAATAAAGAAGGCATAAGCCCTCAGTTATTTGCAAGATGCAGCATTGCTAGGGTACTTCCGTCTGACTCACCATGAAAGAGAGAGCAGTACCCTGAGAAAGGAAGCACTTTGAAATGAAGAAGAAAAGACAGTACAATCCCTCACAAAAAAATGTGAACACTGCATTGTGCAGATTGGTGCATGATAAAAGTCTCACTGGTCCAAACTGAAAAAAAAAATCATTATACTCTATCCAAAAGAAAGTGCCACCACTAAAATCAAGTTGTCTGGATGTTACCTACAGAACAAATTTATGTAACAAATGCTTCACTTTTTTTTTTAATTGCAAATTACACCTTTGCTTATTTTAATAGTATTGTAACTGCCTGAATGGCACAAATTTTCTATAGTATTTTTGCCAGTCATGACTGACTGTGTATATACATCTGTGCCTGCAGCTGTATGTTGCATATTTGTTACTAATAAATTTACCTCCCATTTCTATTAAAAGTTTATGAAATCTTGTTTTACAACATCAGTGAGGTTTTTATGGCTGTTTCCTAAATACAAAACCATCTAACCAATTAGTTTCTTGTTTAGGTATTCTCTCTAAGTACTTAAAGTCTCTTGCCCTCAAGAATACAGAAAATCCTCTCAAGGAAAAAAGAGGGCTCTATCATGGTCTTGTACCTGTAGAATTGAGATCATGTTTCTGCCCTTATATGTGCTCTTTCACCTACACGGTGTGATAAAATAAATTTTTACTGTCTGCTGGTGACAGCAGAAAGAGATGCAGTTTATATAGTATTTGTAATCTCAAAATTCTTCCACAGCACCTGATTGGATGTCTTTTAACCAAGCTTCAAAATGTGGGAACAGTGGATATCTGAGAACCTTGGTTTCTTATTAGGACAATAAATTAATAACAGTTTAAAAAAATAAAAATTTCATCTAAACAGTTTGCAAATCCATCTCAGTTTCTAGGATTGACATTTTAAAGGGGAATGAATTTAGTCTGAGTGGGCAAAACACAGTTTTAATTCTGTACTAATTTCTTTGCTGACTTCATGAAATATTCTGACCATAGAATTTCTAAGCAGTAATTAATGTGTTTCTTTTCACTAATTCTTTCCATGCATCCAGTGCATAATGTATCAACCAATGCCTGTGTCACTGTCAGCCCAGCAGCTTAGTAAATCAAAGTAATTCAGCTGTCATGATACAGGTTTCTCTCATTCCCTTGTGGAAAAAACAGTAGCTAACACTTAAGAATTTTTCCTAACAAGAGATGCAGTGTGATTTGCACTCTGAGATACAAAAGGGCTTTCAAACTTAAGATGTGTTCTGCTTTGCACAGGTGATCTACTGGACTAGCTGTTTTGTTGAAGTTATTTTAGTACCACGAATTTTCCCCATTTTTCACTTCTGTTTTAGCTGCTCAGGCTTAATTGTGAAATTAGATCTTGGGCAGTCATCAGGAAAGCATTATTTTTTTTCTGGGATATTTCATGAGAGTTTTCTGTGTGTGCTAGAGAGAGGTTATTTAAGCTATCTAGCTGGAATTTTTGGTTATTATTGCATAGGAGAAAGGGATATAAAGAAAAGGAAGCTAGAAAGAAGAACATATTTTGTTTTGGGTGATGTGCTGCCTTAAATGGAAAATGAAGAAGCATTAATTAAAGACAATTTGGGAACACTGTGTATGTATACTACATTTTGTTTGTGCTGGAGTTGATTATGAAGGTATGAGTGGTATATAGCATGATATACAGTATTACAGTAATGAAAGTTTAAAAACAATTTATCTTCTCCAATGTTTTTTAAAATTACTGATTGGAACCACAGGATTGTGCCTAAGATTTGGGAATTTTAGTGAATAGGCACATAGAAAAATCATTCTATCAGATAGCAGTCACATTCAGGTACAGAAAAAACCAATCTCTTTCTTCTTATGTTCTTGAATATTATCATGCTTATTTTCAGATTTTTTATTTATAGTCTATCTAGGTTATGTTTTTAAGATGTCTGAAAATCCTGTGGTTCCATTAGAGTTTCCATTAGAGTGGATCTAAGTCTTTCTTGAGGGGCAGTGCCTCACACTGGTTGCCTTATCCTGCACACCCTGTGGTTTTATCACTGCTGATCTGACTAGACAGATTACGTCACTTGCTCTGTGGTATACATTCTGTTTATATAACCCAGTCTGAGTCTTTGCCTCTTTGCTACGAGCAAACCTGCCTTGGCTCACATTCAGCATGTGATTTGCCCCTAGGTCCTCCTTAGCCAGCTGCTCTGTCTATGGTATTTGTATAGCTGGTAGATTACCCCTGCTTTCTGTAGTACTTTTATGCATGAGCTTCATTCAGGTCATGGCATCACTCAGTACTGCAATTTTGACAGCTAAATATAAGGAAAGCCATTATGGGTATGGATTTCCAACAAATGGTGCGCCCTTTCTATGTTAAGAGCATCAAAAAAAGCTTCTGTAAGCTGTTGATGAGGATGTCTTATGGGACAGTTGTTGAAAGCTTCTATAGTGCTGGAAACACTGGATTACCTGCTGCATCTTCAGCTGCAAGCCCTGTTACTTTCTAGAAAAAACTTGATATGGTTTTATAGAACGATAGAATATCTTGAGTTGGAGTTGGAGGGGATTTTCTCAGTCATTGAATACTTCATCCCTCTTTCCATCTCTCCAAATAAAGTTATGCATTGTATTTTCCCTCTGTAGAGGCTTATCTCTGTTTTCTTTAACAAGTACTGAGAGGACTGCTTATGCCCTGAGGTTGAATGAGGCATTTTGCTAAGTGAATTTTGATGGTGGGTCAAACAGACATGAAAGTTACTTTGAGTTGTTTTCACATGAAGCATATTTTAAAATTGCCTAGCTTGTTCTTCCTCTATAAATTCAATTTGTATTTTAGCACTCAATGAAGTGTGTTGGCTACATGCTCTCAAGTGATCTATCTATTCAGTGGTATCTGAAGCCCTGAAACTTTGCTTCTCTCTCCTTATTCTTGTTGTATTATTCTTGCTGAACTAGTCTTGCTTTTCTTATTGTTACTAATGTAATTATTACTTATATATTTCTTTCTTCTTCCTCTTTGTCTTCCTTGCTAATTACAGCTCTTTGTGCCTTGGCCTGAGTTTTGTGTCTTCTGAAAAATACTTGTCCCCAGCAGTCTAACCTAATTTCCACTTTCTCTGTGCTCTCTTCCTGTGTTTGGGGCTAATAACAAGCTCATGACTTAGCCAGGCTGGTCTCTTTCTACGCTTTCCATCCTTCCTCTGCATTGGGCCAGTTTGTACTTGTGCCTCAATACCATTTCTTTGAGGAATTGCCAAGTCTCTTTAAATCCTTTTCCCCATGAACTTGCCTGCCATAAATTCTTAACTAATGTCTCCCTGAGCTTACTGGAATCTACCTTCCTGAAGTTTATTGTTTTTATTTTGCCTTCCTCTCCTTGGTTTCACCAGTCTTCACTGCTATTCTCATTAACAGATTTCTCTGTAGTCCTGATACTCCAAGGAAGCAGTGGAAGGTTTCTGAAGCTTTAGAAGTACAAAAAAATCACATTCAGAATCCAAGATTTATCCAAGATCCCTTCCCATGCTCTTACAGCACTGCATGGTCCCTTCAATTTTATCTGCTGAGTCCATGCATTGGCTAAGTTTTTAACACATCTTTGTAGTGTCTTTTATTTCTGTTTACAAGGTTACAGCCAGCACCATGTGGCAAGCCAGCTCTCCGTGGATGACTGCAAACAATAGCTTGAAAACTACTGATTTAGAGTGCAGGAGCTGCTCTATTGGAGCAGGTCCTTGATCCATGCAAAACAACATAGAAAAAAAACCCTTAATGATTTAGAATGCAAAGCATGCATGTGAAGATTACTCAGGATAAAGTTCAAGAAAGAATTACAGGGAGACCATAATTGCCGAGAGTATTCAAGGATTGACTCAGTCCTTAAAATTCAAGCACTTCATTTTCCAGTCTAATCCAAGTTTTATAACCAAAAGAAAATTGACATTCCCACTGAGCACTTAATGTTATTAGAATAGGCAGGGGTTTTTTTCTCAGCTTTCAAACTTTTTTTTGAATTAGCCTTGTTTCATTTTCTCCTCAAGCATGTGAATTCCCTGAAAATCCTTTCCTCCTCAAAGAAGTCTCTGCATCAATCCATCTGTTTTTTAAAAGTTAATCTATTTTGTCTGAACTCAAGTTATTACTTCAGGAAGACTTTTGATTGTGTCTATCCTGGTTAACCAGTCGTCCTCTCTTTTAACTCCACATTCATCTTTCTTACCTTTAAAGAAAACATTATATGTATTAGGTGAGAGAATTGATCTATTTCATCAATATGCAGTGCTTTTAAATAGTAAGTATTTTGTACAAGATGATGCACATACAACAGTAACGTTTAAAAGAAACCTTTGAATATACATGACATATGTCACCAGGGTTCTGTAGGTCTTGATCTTTTTCTTAGAGATTCATTTCTTAAGACAACCTCTTCTCAAAAACTCTTTTATTAGTTTACATGCAGAAAAAAAGCCTGATCAAATTTCTTCTTGGTATACTGTATATTTCCACTGCAGTAGGATCAAGCGTCTGGCATGCATGTTGGTGAAGTTGGTGCTGATTTCTTTAAGACATGATCTTAGCATTGTAGCAGCAACTCTTTAACTTGTTCTATGACAATAATAAGTAGTGAAGTGCTTAATCAAGAGGGTTGTGTTAATATATGTGGAGTGCTTAAAGATGAAAAGGAAATTTAAGAGTACTGGACAAAAATAATGTTACTAGATATTAAAAGTCAGTCAAAAAAAAAGGAAACACCATTCAAACATTTGAAGTGGGTGTTTGACAAACAATTGTCCAGCAGAGGATAGTCCTCTAAACTTCATGCTACTACTGCATGGATGTTTAGCACTATCAAACCTCTTGTGAGTACTGATGAAATAATCCTGCAAAAACTTCACAGGATAAAAAAAAATAGTGTTTTAATCTAGTTTTTCTAATGAGGGGATAGAAAAGTCCTTACATTGTAAAATACTGCATTTTTTTTAAGGGCAAGGTTGTGATTTGGGTTTGGTGAGCCTGTGTGTACTCTTGTGAAAATCAAGATCTGTAGTTCAGCCCTTTCTTTAGAAAAGACCCCAGGTTGCCTCCACGTATAAGCCAGCAAGCCTCAGCTCTGTGTGGGCTGAGTAACTCCACATCCAGTGTAGACATGCCTGTGCTTTCTTGTGTGGAACAGTTCTGCAGAAACGGTCCTGCAGTGCCTTACACCAACCTCCAGGACAGAGTTTGGCTGGCTGAGGTGTGCTCAGCAGAAGTTCCTCTTAGAAACTTGGAATAAAAACTGTATTTCTGCCAGCTCAGGTTTTTAAAGAGGAACAAATGCTTCAATCCTGTTGTTGATAGACTAAGCAGCTGTGAGGGCAGTGACCACATAGGCCACACTTCATGGGAAACTGGGAAAGAAATACCTACAGTGCAGTTATTGAAGGATTTTGAAGGTTATTGAAGGGGGATGAGAGGCAGAGTGACATCCCTGTCAGGGATACTGGACTGACTCCTTGGAAGAGGAAGTTATTCAGTGAGTGCTGGGCTGAGTGAAGCCTGGTCTCCTGCATGCACTGGTTGAGTAAAACTGTTTAACCAAAACATGCTGAGGTGATGATTTCAGGTCAGCCCTTAACAGAGCTCTGAAAAATGAGAGAAAAATACCAGGAATGTCTGCTCTGTAGGACAAGGCTCAACTGAAATTCATAATGTGTGAGGTTCAAGAGAACCAAAGCAGAAGGCAATCCTTGGGCCACAAGGACTTATATAAAGAGATCTCATCAGAGCCTTTGTTTTTTCATGAAATTGAGCGGAAAAGTATGGAGCAGATATGAGTGGGTACTTCTATAAGGAGCCTCATATTCTTCATCTGAAGACAGCAAAAACACTTTGCAGCTGCAACTGTGCAAGACATCATGTTTCTGAGCTCCACAGAGAAGAGGTGAAAGAGAGAGAAAAGAACCTTCTAAAAAGTAAGGGGTAAAGTCCAGATAGATGTAATTCAAGCTTTAAGTCATTTAAGCTTGAACAAATGAGATAGTTACAGGAAACAAACAAAAAGTGAGGACAGCCCTGCTAAATGCAATTCCTTGCTCAGCGTATTCCTGTTGTTCTTCAACCTCCTATCTAGCCAGATTTGAAAATAACTCCTTTAATTTCTCATATGTGTACAACAAATAAGGATCAATGCCTGCTCAGCTGGTCAAAAAGCAGTGGGGGTGAGAAGCAGAACAGTGCTGACTGTTGTTTTCTGCTTCCCTGCCATAGATTAAGAAAGGACATTTGAGTTGTTTGAGGACATTTTCCTTATCTTATTTTTTCTGGTAAAGGACAAAACGGAGGTGACATCTGCTTTTCCTTTGTCCTAGGGCAGGGCTTAGTGTTTCTGTCTGTCACCTTCAGCAGCAAGTCAAAGTAGCCTCCAATGGTAAAACTTTCAAAAAGTCATAGATGGGAGACAAAATAATTGGATATTTGAATCTGAGAAGAGCGCTTGAGGTTTTTGAAGACGATACTTGTCAGGGTAATGGATTGGGTAATTTTAAGTTAAGAATCTGCCCCTATAGCTGGTTACAGTATCTGCAAGAGAACAGAAAATCAGTCTGGGGTTTTTTTTGGAAGTAAGTCTGGAGATGCCTGACTCAGATTCCCCATTCTTGATTCTAATGGAGATAACCCACCAGGGCCCTGAGTTTTGGCTAACTTTAACTCAGTAGTGTGAATACATAGCAGTATGAAGTTGACAAGGCTCTGTCAAGAAAACAGATAGTGTAATGAACATCCAAATTTATTTACTGAAATTAACCAGCCATTTTCCTTTGATTGCAGTTCTGATTTGGTTTTTGTTTTGTTTTGTTTTCGTTTTGGTTTTGGGGTTTTGTTTATTATTTTAACCATTAGATTACTTCAGGTTCACAAAGGAATTGTCACAGCATGGAGCTAAGAGCACAGGCAGAAGAGCCCTACCAAGATGCTCCAGTCAGGTATCTGCCTGATTCAATACAGTTACCAACCAACCTATAAATTCATCTAAATGGCTTTACCCAATAGGGAACCTGAGCAAGACACAGACCTGCAATGAAGGCTACATGTTTATTGGCAAAAACCAGGTCACACAACCAGGAAAACTTTGGTGACTGTAGCACTTGAGCATTTTAGGTATCAGAATAGTTTGTGTTTCTGGGGAGATGCTGTGCTCTGGGTGAGCATTGAATCTATGGAGGCACAGAAATAACACAAGAGCAGCTCCTGGTCCCTGTCCCTGCAGTCCCTGTGAGAAATCAGTGAGTAAAGCATCTGTGCAGTCTAAGCTGAGTTTCAGACTGGGACAAGTTTTCAAGTACTTACAAACAGCTAATAACAGAAAGATACAATCCTCACCTCTCCAAACTAGCTTTTGAAATAGAACTTATGAAATTCTAGATGTTATATACTAAAGCCTCTAAAATAATTCCTGTGTTCCTGTTGCGTGAAAAATATTGCATAAATGGAAATATTGTTTTTAAAAAACAAATTAGTGAGTTCATAAATTCTTTTAACACCCAGATTCTTCACATTTTGATTCCAAAGAAATCCTTTAGAGCTTATTTTTGTGAATATATTTTTAGCTTCACTTTCTGGTTTTAAAAAACTTTTTCATAATGTGAAGAAGCAAAAATAAATAAATAAATTGCAGCAAGATAGTAAAAATCTGCAAAAACTATCAAAACTGCAGCTTCTTGCCAGGAATATATTAGTACAAAATTAAATAATCAATACTTAAAACAACTTATATGGTTTTGTCTTGTAATAAAAAAAAAAAATTATTTCTCATTGTTTCGGACATGGACTAATACTCACCACCAGCAAAAACTTATGTTACTGCCAGTGCAGGTAAAATGAGATGAGAACACGTTTTAGAAAACTTGGAAAAGTCATTTCTGTGGAAGAAAGATGCCGGTTGTTATCTTGACAGTTTGGTCAGTCTTTTCAAATGAAGCAGTGAAGTCAGGAACGATTGTTTATTTTATATTCCTTCATCGGAGAAACTTGCCTGAAGTTGGAGGACTACATCGTGGTTTTCATTTAGTGGCACATAAGCACCACCTTCTGGAGAAAGCCAGAATATCCAAATGGTTTATAGGGGCAGAGCAGATCCCATTTGTTTATTACTGAAAGGATGTATTTAAACTTTTATTGCTCGATGATATTGTCAGTTTTTGCACTACAGCAGGATAAAAAGCTTAAATGAACGTACTGATATTGTTAATAATAATCTTCATAATTACTATTCTTACCCAATTACTATTGTTACTATTGTTATTCACATTACCTCACAGAATAATAACATCATTACTTTAATGCCAATAAATCTGGACCAGAAGTTCACAGAATGATTTTTTCAAGTCAAAAATCTAATAGTAGAAAACAAGTGACATTAGCTATCATTAGCTAAGCCCAAGGGGATGTTAAGATACCATTGGTCTGTATGATAAGCAAACCACAAACTGAATTATCATCCTGTTATTGGCAGTCTACTGAAGAGTCACTGGGAGTGCTGTTTATAAGCAATCAGGATATTTCAGGAGGAGGTAGTTGATGGAAACCAGAAGTTGATATCTCAGTGAAAATGGGAAATAGAACATGGGGCTATGGGCCAAAAAGTCTTTTAAATGGGGAAAGAGGACAGTGGCTTGTATTTTCTAGAGAATAAGAACATAGTGTCAGTGAACAACTGTCTCAAAGATTGTACAAGGAGCAAAAAACAACTTGAAAAATGTTTTCTACTTCATACATGTGAGCAGAAGAACATATCATGTGTCCAAGGCAGAAAAGCTGAAATAGAAATGTGAAAATAAAGCTTGCAGAGTTTGCCTGTGCAAGTGAAATGTTATCTCAGCATCTCAGAAGAAAAAATATATCAGTGGCAGTTCAGCACCACCTCAAAGTGAGACTGTGAAACCTCGAACAAAGTGAGAATTCAGGGCAATGCCCAGGTTACACAATAATTCTGGTGCTCTGAACTTGCCACACACAGGGGCAAGAGGGGAAGGAAAGAATGGGCTTTTCAATCCCTTCTATTGTTCCACCCCAGGGAAGGGGCAAAATGACTGTTTGTTATATTGCTCCCTCTGTAGCTCTGTGTGCAGATGGCAATTCCTTATGGAGAAAGCTGCACTGATCCTGAGTTTTCTGTGTGATAAGGGAAGTGTTTTAATGCTCTTTCTGTGCTACCCAACAGAGCAAAAAGGAAATGGGCCATATTAGACATGAGGACTATCAGTGCAATAAAGGCAGGCCCATGTGTTTCTGGGATACACTTCCTGAGAAATATCTGGCTCACTCAGGGCAAGATAAAATAATAAACAATATTAATCACTAATGTCATAAAAGTGCTGTGCTTTGCGTGGTGTGTCTTTGAACTAGGAGCAAGGAGAGAAACACTGGCGAGACAAAACAGACTTCAGGAACTTCAGCAAAGAACTGCACAACAGGGAGTAGTTTTTAAAGGCACCAGACACTAAAGAACTGGGCAACTTGTCAGACTGCTTCAAGATTATATTGTTAGACAGCATTTTTATTACAAAGCCTTTAGTTTGTTTTTTTAAACTTGCTCACAAAAGGCAGATGTTTTAAATTATTTGGTGTTGTTTATTCAGTTAATAATTTGCAGGTGTAATAATTCTTCAGCCTTTGAAAACCAGCATATCAGAAGAAGAAGAAAACCCATCTTTTCCAAGTGTCCCACTAGGAAAACATGAAAGAAAGCCTTTAGATCAATTCAGATGTAATTGAATCAGTCTTTGGAATTCTCTTTAGATTGTCATGTTGAAATCTATTAATATACAAGATAGGAGCAAGTTTAGAGGGAATTTACAGGGTGAATTAAATGGTAGAACTGCTGAAGAGTGGTGGTTGGGAGGGACCTCCAGAGAATGCCCAGTCCAACCTGATTGCTCAGAGCAGGGTCAGTGAGGGCAGGCAACCCAGGACTGGGTCCTTTGATGTCTTGAATATAGCCATGGATGGAGACCCTATAACTTCTCTGGGCAACCTGGTTTTGTGTTCAATCACTTATGAATTAAAAAAATTATTTCTGCTGTTTAAATAGTGTTTCCTGCATGTCAGTCACTGGGCACCAACTGAGCAGAGCCTGGATCCATCTTCTTTAGGCTGCCAGCCCCATGCCCCTGGTATTTGTACACATTGACAACAACCCCCTGAGCTTTCTCCTCTCCAGGCTGAACAGTCCCAGCTCTCTCAGCTCCTCCTTGCGTTCAGGCAGTCCAATCACTTAATTATCTTCATGGCCTCTCAGTGGACTCCCTCCAGTGTTGATGCCAATACTGACCCTGCCAGCTGGATTTATGCCACTTAAGAACCTATTTCCAGCCACCTCTCTGTCTGCTTACCTGGTCTGTACTTCATCAGTTTGTCTATAAGGATGTCTCAAGAGGCTGTGTCAAAAGCCTTACTGAAATTGAAATAAACACCACCCACTACTTCCTTGTCATTACCAAGACACCCAGTTGTTTAGTGAACAGGAAATATGCAAAGTATGCAAACATAAAAGGGATGGCTGTAGGTACAGCATACATTAATTTGAGTAAAAGACTACATTATTCAACTGTCATTCTTTTCTAGAAATGTGTAAAACATGTAATTTGAGGATGTGTGATCACATCAGAAGTTAAGAACATCAGTGCTACTGAAACAAACCTTGAATAATCACCATGGTGAAGACACAGTCAGATTCTAAGGGATTTAAGCACCTTTTGTAATTGTTTCTGGTAATTCAGATAGGTATTTGCATCCTTTTAAAAACTGGTGAATCTGAGGTATAAGCTTTAACAGCATTTTTGTAATAACTGAGTTTAATTCTCTAGAAGATTCAAAAAGTCTGATCCAAAGTAGTTGTAGTTGTTATCTTCACATATATCCAGTGGGTATTATTCTTCTCATCACCACAAGTAGTATAGTGTTTCTAATATGCCCTAGCTTCAGATATGCTGTTAGTTCTGGCCAACAGGTCAGTATGAACTAGAATCTTTAACTGCACATCTATTAAGAATTGCTTTTTAAAAATAATTTAAAATTTTGTTTCTAAGAGGAATTCCTTTTTTTCCCCTCATTGTTAGCTGCATCTTTTCTTACAAGTATTTTCCATTATCTTAGTTGAATTTACTATAGTAGGAGATGTTTTCAAAAAACGTCAGGTCAGAGTAAGACATTATAAATTATTTAATGCCTCACAATCAAGGTGAAAAGAGCAATGTGTCTGAAGTTTCCAGACACCAGCAAGTCATAACAAAATTCTTTGCTCCTGTCTCAATTCCCAGAACACTGAAATGTCACTTTCAGCAAATGTAACTGATATCAACATGTTGCTTTTCAAAATAATTTTGTGTTTTTTCTTCTGACATCAGAAATATGTGGCATCTAATGTTGTCTTCTGACCTGTCATCAGTTCAGAAAAGTTTTTATAATTTATCAGTCGCATTCACCAATTAAACATATTTCCTATCTCTTGCTGCATTTCTGCCAGAATTTTCTTAATCTAACTAATACCTAAGTGACAAGAAGAGAGGTTGAAACCTCTGTAGAGGCAGAAGGCCTAACATGTTACTTTAGGAAAAGTTTGCCAAACTCTAGGCTAGCTGCAGGTACGCAGTTTTGTTAAGAATTCTGCTGTGTCTGAGCAGAAGCCAGTCCAGCAGGCAGAGCAGTGCAGTGTGGCGCCGTGGGGTGCAGCAGCTCCGGAGCCGCCTCCGTGGGCACGGAGGAGCCGCACTTGGGAGCTTCCCTTCACCTCCTGCTGCTTCTTCACTGTGACAGCTTGGTCCCTGCCATATGGCTAACTAAGATTGCTACCAGTTCCGCTAGAGAAATATGCTCCCCTATTTTATCCCATTAAAAGAAATCAGGCTGAGCAGATTTACATCCTTTCCAAGTTTGATATTCTGGCTAATTTCCTCTCTCCAGAGAGACCATTTGGTCTGTTTTTGTCTTTATGTCTGACTGTGTGTCTTGGGTGTGATTGCTGCATATTTTCAATTTCTTACAGGCTAAATTATGGGCTTGCTGTGTCTTAAATTCTCTTCTTCACATATGGATGGGAGTCATATGGAAAGACAAGTCACATCAGGGACACATGATACCACGTAAGAAATATGACTTCATCACTTGTGACCGTTTTGATTTCAACCCCAGAAGTATGATTATTTGTTCATTGAGTGATGGCAGCTTCATGATTCCATATTGTATTGGGATTTTGTATACTTTTTGTTTTAAACCCCACTTCAATTATAGTAAGCTTTCAATTTTTTTGCCTTCCTTTAAACTGAGGTGGCATTCCCTTAGTGCTGTCCCTGATTTAACAACACTAAGAATAGATAAGGGTCAGACTTTTCATCCTCAGTGAGTTGCTCATTTATCATTTTAACATTGTTTTCAGTAGCCATCAGTGGCTTCAATACTTCCACTTCAAGGAAACTGAAAGTAATTTGGATTTAATTTAGTAGAGGTTACTTAAATTCACATGTGAACCTTTTGTTAGGTACAGGGTATAAGATATCTGTCAAAATTATCTTCTCAATCCAGTTTAGGGTCGTCTTGATCCAAGCAGCCAGTTCTTTTAGCACTAGTTCTTCTTAGCTTGGCTGGTAATTCTGGTGTGTCGATCAAAACCTCATAAGTTGTTGTTACTGACACAAATCTGGTTTAAAAAATTTCTCACCATTCCACTAGATTTGATTCAAAATGAAATTTATAGCTCCACTTAACGTATTAGGCACCTTTGTGCCTACAAATATATTCCACAGAGGAATGACATCACCCCCTCAAACACATACTTGGGGTGTTATCCACTCAGTATTCTCTGACATCCTGAATTATTGCCTCAGTTATCACAGTCCACACTTCTTCTATGACCAAACTGGATTTTTGTCAAGAGGATACTATGCAGCTGTAGACTTGGCTTCTCTGCATTTTTGCAGAACAATGAATTCTCTCTAGTTTGCAGCAGCAGTGATGGTTTGGGCCTGTGCTCCCCACTTCACTACAGCCCAGGCGGGAGGATTGTGCTGGAAGACGAAAGCTCTGTGGCAAAGTAGGTTTGAAACCTGTGAATCCTCTCTAAAATCACTATTCTAAGACTACCAGCTGCTTTAAAGTGTAGTTATACCTGCAGTTACTTTTTCCATTAAAAAGGTGTCTGGAAGATCTGCCACTCTTGGCCTGACCTCTGGTAATTGGACGAATTAATTTGATGCGTTTGACAGCTTATTTCATCTGTCTGTAAGCATACAGTGTGAATTTTGGTTTTGAAAATATCTACTGGGAATATTTTTGCTTAATTAAGTTTTTAAAGGTAGATGCAAAATTAGTTACAATACATTTGGGCCAGATTCAAATTTTCCTGTGAAACACAGTTTCTGAGCTCTGTATGGCCTCAGAAAGATGACCACTGCTTTCCATAAAGACAAAAACTTCACAAAACAGCAAGACAAATCAAGGAAGGAAATGGCTGAAAAGGTAATGAAACTTTACATTACTTTTCTTTGTATATTCACAAAAAATGCTTGATGACCATAAAGAGGAATGAATAATTCACACAGTGCATAGTAAAGTATACAGAAATAATTACCTTGATATTATCCTAGGTCAGTCCAAAAGCCCATCTAGGCAAGAATCCTGTCCTTGCCAATGGACAAAAGCAGCTGCCCAGGGGAAGAGCTTGCAAGCAATACAGGAACATATGGGTGTTTCCTTTGTTCTTCCCCTTCCAGCCTGAGGCAATATGTGGCCTGTGAATGGAATTTATAAATGTGGAGGTTTTGTTTAGAAGCTTTTACTTACGGGTTTTTTCTTCCATTATTTTGCCCAATTTATTTTTAGTTTACATTTATCCTGTGTACATTCAGAGAACCCTGTGACAGTTTCATCATTTAATTATTTGCTGTGTGGAATACAGTCCGGTCTAAACCACCCCTGGCGCAGCTCTGAATCATGCCATGCATTCTGTCACTGGTAACAAGGAGCAGCCACCAGCCAGATGGAGCCTTTGGTGAGCCCCAGTCCCTGCAGCACTTTGAGCCCTGCTGCTCATTCACTTTCGTTACAAAGATTTTTACAGATTTTACATGTTGGTGTCAGGTTATTGTTAAACGTGGTGTTGTGTGTTTAATGTCAGAAACACGTATTTGTCATGCTAGAACATCCCTAAGTTTTGCCTCTTCTCAGAATTTTCCTTCTAGTATGGTTCCACTGCAGGTCCTTGTGGAAGACTCGATGACAGAAAGCTAGCACTCTGAGCATCCCTTGCCTAAGCATTTCCTGAGTGAGAAGCTGCAGAGCTTCACCACTGCTCACGAGATTCACTGTATTTTGTCTCTTTTCTTTTGAATTCCTCAAGATACTGACTACACAACACTTTACGGCAAGAAATGCCTTTGTTACATTTAAAAACCATTTTACCTGAAGGCTATCAGTTCTTCTGATGGGCAATTTCATTGATGCCCTCTAGTGTTCAAAGGGAGATAAACATTTAATAAACATTTTCTTCGGCAGCCCTGCCGGAGGGGGTGCCTTGCTGGACCGGCCGGTCTCCAGCCCCAGCGAGTTAGCCAGGAACACGACTGGAGGCAGTGTGGGCTGCAGTGATCACACACTGGTGAAATTCACAGCCCAGAAGGACATGAGTCAGGAGAAGAGTGAAGTCAGGACACTAAATTTTAAGAAAGCAAAATTCAAGCTGTTCTAGCACTTTGCCAGTGGTGCCCCCTGGGAAACTGCCTTCAGAGACAAGGGGGGTGGAACAGAGCTGGCAGATTTTTGAGGGTGTGTTCCATGGAGCACCAGAGCTTTTGTTCCCCATGAGTGAGAAATCAGGAAAGGGAATGACGTGGCTATTTAAAGGGCAAGAAGGAAATGTAGAAGCACTGGAAATGGGGTTGAGTATCCTGGGAAGAGTATGGGGCCATTACCCAGTTTTGTAGGGATGGGGTCAGGATGGACAAGAATTGACTGTACCTGAACTTTGCAAAGGACACAAAGAATCAAAGGAAAGGTTAAAGAAAATGTACCCCCCTGATGAAAACAACTGGCATATTGGTAACAGCAGATAAGGAGACGGCTGAAGTACTCAACAACAGTTTCCCTAAGTCTTCACTGGCAATCTCTCCTCCCACACCTCTCGGCTGGATGGAGCTCCATCCAGGAAGAGAACATCAGGTTCAAGGCTCCTAAAGAACTGATATCAGCACAGGCTGGGCATGAACAGCCCCAGCCCAGCCCTGCCCAGCAGGACTTGGGGGTGCTGTGGGTGAGAGGCTGGACATGCCCCAGCCATGGCACTCACAGCCCAGAGAGCCAAACGTGTCCTGGGCTGCAGCCAGAGCCCCGTGGGCAGCAGGGCAGGGAGGGGATTCTGCCCCTCTGCTCTGCTCTGCTGAGCCCCACCTGGAGCACTGCACCAGAGCTGGGGTCCCTGCACAGGAGGGACAGCGACCTGCTGGAGCCAGCCCAGGGAAGGCACCAAGCTGATCAGAGCATCTCTCCTATGAGGAAAGACTGATAGACTTGGGGTTGATCAGTCTCAGCAAGGGAAGGCTGCAGGCACACCCTGTTGTCGCCTTCTCGTTTTTTAAAAGGGCCTACAAGAAAGATGGGAACAGATCTCTTAGCAATGTTTGTTGCAATAGGACAAGAGGTAGTGGCTTTAAACTAAAGGAGGATAGATTGAGACTAGATGCAAACAAGAACTTTTTTACAGCGCGGGTGGTGAGACACTGGAAGATGTTTCCTGAAGGTTGTGGATTCCCCGTCCCTGGAAACATTCAAGGCCAGGCTGGACAGGGTTCTGATCTAATTGAAAATGACTGTGCTCATTAAGTCCTACATTAGCTGGGCATGACCTACAGAAAATCCCTCCCCATTATCCACCAAGTCATTTGCTGGGGCAGCCTCTTCAGATTCTCAGATCAAACCCAAAGACATCTATATTTCTGATCACCTGCCATTTGCTATAGACAAAATATTTTAATAATTTGGGGTCTTTTTTTTTAAAGGTACATATTTAAATATTTGTTTCACGTGATGGGGGTGATTGAAGGGTTACTCATGAGATCTAAAAATTTTCATCCAGTCACAAGATCACAGAATAATAGAATTGTTTAAGCTGGAAGTGATCTTTGAAGATCATCTAGATCCAACCACCCCAATATGGGCAGGGACATGTTTCACCAGACCAGGCTGCTCATCCAATCCCCATCCAATCTGGCCTTGAATGCTTCCAGGGTATCCACTAAGGTCCCTTCCAACACAAACCATTCTATGATTTGTGATTCTCTTTTCTACTTACTCTCAGTCAAATAATGATTTTGAGTCACCTCTGATATATTTCTTTTTTAAGATGAAAAGTCCGTCTTTGCTCAGATTCTTTTCATGTGAAAACCATATCTCTCTGTCATTCATTTCTTTATACCTTTTCAGTTTCCAGCATATTCAATTTGGCACTGAGAAAGGAACTGTGATCAGAATTCAGGATTCATTAGCAAGATGGATTTATAAAGAAGCTTAACCATCTATTTTTCTTCTTTCCTTCCATCATAATTCACAGGGTTCTGATACCCACATTCACATTGACTAAAGTTTTATTACTTATGCCGAAAACTTAATTTAATTTTTACATTGACACAGTGACTTTTTTTTATTCTGTTAACCCTTTCCTATATTGTATTTGTCCTTTTCAACCCAGAAACATCGAGTATTTTTGCAGTTCCTTTGCAGCCAGCTTTAATCTTGACTGTTAAAAATAACAAAACTGCACACTCTGCAGCTTCACTATACAAGGCCTTTCCCAAATAATTGACAAATAAATTGAACACATTGGGTTCCAGTACTGAGCTTCTTTTGACTTTCTAGGTAATTTCTCTTCAAGTATTCCTGACTTCCCTCTTGTATCCTCTAAGCAGTTACTAGTTTAGAATCACAGGAACTACTGCTTTACAGACAGAAGAACAGGTTTTGTCATTACACTTTCCCCCATACCCATAATTACGTGTTTACTTTACAGAATTTTTAAAAATCCAGCCTTATTCATTCAATAATAAAAATTGGCTGAGTGAAAGAGTGACAGAGATTGGAGAATACTGCAGAGAGTGCAAGGTGTCAATTTGAGAAAACAGTAGAGGAGGCTGATATGATTCTGCAGATTTTCCTCAGGAAAAAGTCCCACAGGTTTTAGTGGATCAGTGTGGATTGAGACCCCAGAAAACTCAGGAGGACCAAAACCAAAAAACTGGTCAGAAAATGGGAAGGAAAAATATCATGACACAGCATTCCAAAGTGTTTATGAAGAGACCACACTCCCAGCCCCCCTTACCATGGGTAAGGCTCATTCCTCTGCCAATAAAGCATGCAGTGGAAATTTCCACTGCAAGTTACAGCACATTTCCACCCTTTAACCCTACTCACACTGAAGTTTTGCAATTCTTTATGGTAGTTGAAATGTATAACCTTGACTTTACTAAAGATAACCAATCTGCTTTTTTTCCTAACCTAACCTAATCTTTCTTCTTTAATTAAGAATAAACTAAAAAAATTTTACTGTTCTAGTGAGAAATATGAGGATGTTGTAAGTTGAATGATGAGCAAATATGTTACCAAAATCATAGATATTTGTTTTAAATTGAAATAATTTCATATAGGTCAGCATTTTTGTAGATGAAATTGGTAGTTATATGTTTGCCAAATTTCAGCATTTTTGTCTTAATAGTAGATAGTTGTTAATGTGTAATAAATTGGTTTTTTTAATCACAGCAATTTTTATTATCCTGAACATGCTCATTAGCAGGATGCTTTGTGATCAGAAGACGTCTTTGCTGTGTGATGGGCAGAGGTTTTTAACCTATACAACTCAGTATTGCCACCCAAAATGCATACCCATAAGCCTAAATTTGCAAATTTGTGAACCACTCAATAAGGTCATGTTCCCATCCTAAAAGGATTAGTATATAAAGCAGATAGAATTAAAAGACTGTAGGGATGGGCAGAGAAGTGGCGAGGGGAAATAAGAATTAAAAGGGCAGGAAGCATTTCCAGGAAAACATTTTCTAAGGCAAAATTTAGACAAAAAAGAGAACAAAAGATCTAGAAATGAGAATGGTAACAAAAATAACAATCTCTTGGAGCTAAGCACAAACAAAAAAGTTATATGTGGCTTGGGCATATGAGACAAAGGAAATGAAAGACTGCTTGTATTCCAGATACAATGGAGCCACGATAAAACTTCCCAAGATTCCTTCACCTTTGTGTTTTTTCCCCAATATTTTCCTATGATTCCTGGACAAGCTGCACAGGCCTCCCATAGCATCCTGAAAGGCTTTCATGCCATGGTTTTGACTCTTACTTCTGACTGTGATTCTTTGCTGCCTTCCTCCATTGTGCTGCACAAACACAAAACACTAAGAGAGGAAGGAAAAAGTGCCAAGGGTGGTCATCCAGGTTCCCAAACAAGAGTCCTTTTTCCTGGGAGTCTTATATAGCAGGATTAATTTTGTTCTGATCTTAAGTAGGAAAACTTAAAGATTTGCAAGCTGTCCACTCGTCTGACATCACCAGCTTGTCTTCATTTTATCTGAGCACCTGTGATAGCATTGTCTCTGCCCAGTATTCTGCATTCCATGCTTTTTAGTTGAAAACATCTACATTTTCTTGAAGTATAATCTCAGTTTTAGTTGACCTTTGTAAACCTTCTTCTCTTCAGCTTTTCCATTTTGTGCAAACTGTGAGATTTATATCTCTCCAGCCTTGTCTCATGTATTTAAGCTGTTTATTTCTGCTTCCTTAGCACCCTTTTTTCTTAACATTCTCAGTTATATATCTTGATATCAAGCCTCATGACCTGCAACACCATTTGCTTGGAGAGATCCCTAAAGATGCTGACACGAAAAGCCACGTTCCTGTCCCTCTATTTGACCCTGGTCTTCCCACATTGGCAAGCTTTCCACCTGCTTGATTAAAGCTTCTTGACCACAATTTCTTACAATTCTTCTTTCCTCATTTTTTTCCTAGCATTAAGCAATTTTCCTATTTTCCCATGTCAGGAACAACTTTCAGGCAAAAGGAATTGACTGAACCAAATATTTAAATATCAAGTCTTGCTCCCATTCTGTGCTAGAGACCCATCTGTATGTTGCTTACCACTCCTCCAAACTGTGTCATCTACAGGTTTTAGCAATGATGATTTTACCTTTCTCCCAGGTAACTGGCTGAGATAACTCTGTGTACTGAGTCAGTAGTCATACACAAGGGTGAGAAAAGGTACTCTGATCTTGGCATCATAGAAAAAAAAGTCACTCATGTTGTCAGACTTTATTTTCATTATGTTTCTTTGAAAAAAAATTTTAGTACCATCTAAAAGTTCTGTATCAATTAATTCATATTATGATTGATTTAATAAGAATCAGTTTCAAGGATATAAATATGCAATTATCTGGACTGCCCACCTTTTAAATGCATGTGAAGCATTAGCTTTCTTTCCAGTTTTCTGGAACTTTTCCAGTGTTCCAACAGTTACTGAAAATCAACAGTTATGGTCCAGATAATGCTGAACTCTCTAGCTTATTAAAACTTTAAATGCAAATTACATTGACCTGCTGACTTCTCCCCTGCTTGATTTGTATGATATCCTTTCTTAGTTTTTGCATGGAAGTGTGTAATTATCTCCCTGTAATAAATAAATATTCTGTGTTTTTTTTTCTTCTTCAAATACAGTTCCGAAATAATAACAAATGCTGCCTTTTAATAAAATCTTAGTATATCTGTGTAGCTGTGGTCTATATATAATATTAGAATCTACTCAGTGTTCCTAATATGTGAAAAATCTCATTATTATCCTTATCCCTACAGATTATAGATTTCTTTGTTGGACAATTGATTTCTTTATCACTTTTCAAAAGTTTCCAGATTTCAGTTCATTTTTACTTCTGACAGTTTCCTGCTCCTTCCATTTGAGTATATATTTTTATATATAGAGACAATGTACATACAGATCACTGCTGCTGCCAGAAAATAGGGGTTTTTTTCCAAATTTTTCATGCTATCCTTACAATGCTTTCTACTACCATTCACATTTTTCTCCCAAGCAGCTGATTCACTGATTTTTGGCAGCATAAAATTAGTCTTTTAAAAAGCCAATAGATATGCATTTTTGTAAACTTCCGTTTTCTTCTGTTTGACTACATAATCTGCTCAAATTAGAGTTCCTTGCCACTTAACTGGTGCAGTTGTCTTTGAAGTTACAAATCTTTAATTGATGATTACTGTTGTTGCTATTTCATTGGCAGTACTTAGAAATTAAAAGGTTGGAAGAAGAAGCATAGATACCTTCTGTTCACAGTACAGTCCACTACCTGCATTTAGATTTTGTGCCATTATTTGTTTGTTTCTCAGACTGAGTGACTGGTGATAACACAGCTTTCCAGCCTACACATGGTGACCTGGTTACAGCGTTATCTCATGCTCTCTAGAGTGACAGACACCCAGCCCCACACAGTATGTTGCTTTTTTTATCCTTTAGGACATTGATTTATATATAGATTCAAGAGCTCTATTTCTAACTCCCCAGTGACTTGTGAAAAAAGCAAAGTCATTTTTGATGTAGACTGAGACTCACATGTTGCCCACTCAGTTCTTCCCAAGTAGTTGAGACTGAGTGTGAAGTGGAAAGTTACAGGTATGCCTGAGAGTAAACCTTCCAAATTACTGGCTGAGGTCAGGCAAACTGTGAGCAGTATCTTAACAGTTCTTTCAAATGACAGCAAACAAAGCTTCAGACCTTGTAAAATATTTAAAGCTGTGTGAAACTCAGCAGTTTTTGCTGGCAAGGGATCTGGCTGCAGTTTGAATAAGGTTTGCATAAACTGAGAATTGAAACAAAAATTTAAGAGGAAACTCATCTAACAGTATCATGGCTTTAATAAAAATCTAAAAGCAAATAATTCTGATGATTTTCACAAAAAATCCGATTATGGTCTAAAAATTATTTGTACTTTGTCCCAGGTTTATCTGAAAGCTTAGAGTTGCATTTTCCCTGTCACAGATGTAAGGCCAAAACTCAAGTTGCATGGAAAACAGATTAATTGTATTGAATTGTGTTAGTATAGAAAAAATTCACAGCTCTGAAAATATTGTTTTTGTTTTTTCTAAAAACTGTGATTTTCTGACCACCCTTGTGGAGATCACCGTTGTGGAGATTCTTCTGTCTCATATCAGCTCTTAGTCTGATCTATAGGAAACAAAATCACAGAACTAAATTACTCTAGAAGTGCATTCATCCGACTTTGAAAAGGGATAGAGAAAGGAAGATCAGCTTCCTCTAACTCAGTGCAACAGTTTTAAACTGGTGAAAGGTAAAATTGAACTATATCTTCTGATTTCAGTCCAGACAGTTTCATTCATTGCAGTGAGTGTGGAGCATTGTAAGATCACTAAATTCAGCAATCTCAGAAACAAAATTAATTTAAGTTTTTTGTCAGTTCTTAGAGCAGTACAGGGTTCTTTGCCATATGCTTTCTTATATTCTCAAACACAAATTTACATCTGATAGAAATGAAACAAAGTGGAAATGTGGAAGCACAGACTGTACACAGATTCTTTCTACACATATTAAAATACATTTTATTGAGCCAGAATGTTAGAATGTAATCATTATCACCTTCATTATAGCAGGTGTAGAAGCAATCTAGAATACCTACCCTGCCTGCTCCAGTTATAGAAACTTATTTCAGTGAGAGCATAGTCATAGAATCACAGAACGGCATGGTTTGCAAGGAACTTTAAAAATCACCTTGTTCCAATCCCCTGCCATGGGCAAGGACACCTTGCACCAGGCTGCTCAAAGCCCCATCCAACCTGGCCTTGAGCACTCCCAGGGATGGGGCATCCTCAGCTTCCCTGAGCGTCCTGTTTCAGTGCCTTACCACCCTCACAATCAAAAACTTCTTCCTAATATCTAAGCTAAACTTGTCCTACTTCAGTTTGACATTCCCCCTTGTCCTATCACTACCTGCCCCTGCAAAAAGTCCCTCTCCATCTTTCCTATAGCCCCCTCTGAGTGCTGAAAAGCAGCTCTAAGGTCTCCTCAGAGCCTCCCTCCTCTTCTGCAGCTGGAGCACCCCAGCTCAGCCTGTCCTGACAGCAGAGGTGCTCCAGCCTCCTGATCAGCTTTGTGGCCTCCTCTGGGGGCACTCCAAGGTCCATACCCTCCATATGCCGGAAATCTCAGATCTGGACACAGAGGTGGGGTCTCACCTGAGTGCAGGAGGATAGTATGCCTCTTTAAACAAAAAAATAAATGGTGGCATCTTTCAGCACACCTTTCCAATGCTCAGATGTTCTATAATATGATCCTCCCTGTGCAGCTGGAACAGTTAATCACCAGATACAAAATCAACTGCTTGCATTTCTGAGTGCTATCTTCTTTCCTGTAAACCAGCAGAAGGCAAATTTTTGAGGAATTTCAGCAGTAGTTATGCAGTGGTTGTGGCATCTTTCTTTCAGATTGAAGGTCTTTGGATGAAGGGGGATAGATACCAATCTCCTTAGGTTTTGTAAATAAATTATTGCTTAGGCTGACTAGGAAAGCTCCAACATGGCAATATCAAAGCAAAAAGTCTCTTTCTGTCTAGCAGATAAATTCTCCATTATTAAAAATGTTTTCACATAAAGTAGGAAAATTTCCTTAATTTAGAGATAAAAATTAAGTTTATATGTTAAATATAAAACTAAGTTAAATGTTCCACTTATAAGCCTCTCCATTCTCAGTTTCCTGAAGGAAAACTGAATGGGAAATCCAGAATGTTTTTCATACAAGATTGTGATACTGCTTAATGTTCAGTAAGAGGCACTTGGCATCATGTTTGTCCCTTCTGGAACCTATTAATATTATAACAAGCCATTTTCTGTCATTAAACAGTTGAAAATACCATAATTTCCTCACTTCATTCATAATTTTTTTACCCAGTTTACATTCTTTAATTAATCTGGACTTTGTCTGTATATTGTAAAATATATATCTGAGGATGTTAGAATAGCACTTGATTTAGAGAATACTGTAAAGAAATTAAATTTAGTCTAAGGAGAGGCATTTACAGTTTTCTAGCAGCTTGTAGGCTGTAGATTCTAAAGGACACAATTATTGTCCGATGAAAAAGGAAAACCAGATGGATTAAAGTATTATTATTAGAAAGGCTCTTAAGAATCTTGTAATAATTGCATAAGAGTGCAATTTTTGTATAGGTTATAAAGGAAATATTTTGCATATGTTCTCAAAGTTTTTAATTTTTAAGCTTTTTTATTTGGTTGGGTTTGGTTTTTTGGGGGGGGGGGTGTTTTGTTTTTTGTTTTTTGGGTTTTTTTGTTTGTTTCATTGTAAACAATGATATTGCAGAAGCCTGGACTATAAAGGGAGAAATGTGTATATGCCAAACTGTTAGCTGGACAGCTGTGGAGCCAACTGAGGATTGTTGGTAAGAGCATGCTGTAAGAAAGAACAGGATACTGCCTGAGGAGAGGACAGCAAGAGCAGGGCTTTTTGGACAATTGTCCTTGTTCTGGCTCCTGGGAATAAGCACAGCACAGCACAGCAGGAGTGAGGCCAAGAGGTGGGCATGGACTCTACGGGGGATAGAGACCCCCAACACCCCCAAAGCCTCTGGCCTGTTTCCAGAAAGGTCTGAAAGAATGAACTGCACATCAGAAAGAGAGAAATTTATCTCCAAGGTGGGGAAAACTTATCAGTAGAGAGGTGCCCCCACCAATCTGGGTAACAGGACACCCCATCAGCAGGATCAGCTCTGGAGCCAGGACTGGCAATCTCTCTCCCTTTCTCTCATTCTTCCTTTTCTTCTCTCTCCTGCTCTTTAATCCATCTGTCTCTCTTCCTCTCTTTAATCCATGTCTCTCTCTCTTCCCTTTCACCCTACCCTTTTGTTCAAAACCCACCTCTGTGTGCTTGGACAAGGAAATCGGGGACTGATTTATACCAGTGCCCATGCCCAGGGTGTAATTTACTAATAAAAACTTTGTAAGCTTTTGCAGAGCCTCTGACTGCTGTTCCTTTCTACCACCAGCATTGTGGGATGACACAGATGGATGTCACTGTATTTAAATGTATATATTAAAATTGTATAGAATTCATGGCATCATATTGGTATGAGAGACTGAAAGCTTTAGACAAAAAACTGCAAAATTGACAGAAACATAAATATAATTTTTAAATAGATAATATGATGTTCAATAAAATAAAACTTACTTTTTGGACAGGAATTTTAAAAGGCCCTTCTCAACATGTCTAATAAAACTAGATAGCAATTTTTTTCTTGTGAATACTAGCCATGTTATCTGCTTTTCCCCTTTCTGAGCTTTAAAGGAAAATGGTACCAAATAACTGGTTCTTATGTAAAGCTGTTTTGAAATTTCTCTTTTTATCATAATTACTGTGGAAAGGATTTCCCTTCCCATCTCAATAAACATGCAACTGATCTCTGCCAGGTGCTTCTTGCTTCTGGCATAATTTCCCCATGGGTGTGTGCTCAGTTGTATCTTCTCACTCCATCCACTCATGGTTCAGGGGTTATAGGACCCACAATCATGTCCTGAAATCTTTTGCTGCCCCTACTGTAGCTCTCTTGCCTGCTCCTTAGTGACTGGTGGTTTCCAGTACATTTTTTTTCTGCTTTCCACACTTTCCACACTTTGCTTCCCCCCATGTAGAGTATTAATTCCCTCTTTTTCTCTCTTCCTGGTGTCAGTGTATGGTTTTGTGCTGTTCTTCATCCCACTTCAGCTGAAATAAGCTGTGTTTTTGATGCAAAGCTGACCTTCTGCTCATTTGTGTATGCAGATAAGTACAGCTGTTATCTCTCCAAGCATCTAAGTTGTGTATTCCTCACACAGGTCTAGGAAAGACAAAGCTGACTTTAATCTAAGCAAAGAAAAAAACTGATTAAATGTTCTTTTGGTCAGAGTGGGACCTTTAGTCAAAACTTCAAAAACAACTGCCTATAGAGCTGCTGCTTTAAATTGTGTAGACAAAATTACTTCACAGCTATCATTGGAGTCATTAGGGTGTTTTGAAATTTGGAGAAAGAACAAACTGTACAAAAAGAAAACCTAATGTTCATGTTTGTGACAGCAGGCAGAGCTGAAGTTGAAAGTTCTGACAGTGTACTGAAAGTGGACAAACCAATTCAGGCAATGCAAGATAGAAGATAATAAGTGTACCATTATTTTAAAAGGACAGAATTCACTAACAATCAAAGCCTGGGTAGTTAAGTTTTATCATATGGACTAAAACTTAGTACTAGAAAAGTGCTTTTGATAATAGATTTTCCTTTTGGCATACCTTGTAGTTTTTTGCCATGAAAAATTAATCACAGTATTACTTTAACCAGAGTTGAGAATACTAAACCAGGATGCTAAAAAATGTGCTGGAAACAAAGAAAATAGTTAAAATGAATCTCCCAAAACTGTTGTAGACTCTGCAGTTAATATATTTGAAGCTTTGTAGAAGCATTATATGTGTAAAATTGGATAAATTATGCACATGAGGGCCAGGAATAGGAGTCATGTTGTCCCAGAAACATCATCCAGTCAGGAGGAAAGTCCTTATGACTGGAATCCAGCAGGGTCTGAGACTCCCAGGCAGGTTTTGACCCATTACTTGTGATTGCAAGGAATGGTACTGCCAAACTGAATGCAGAACCACAGGCACTGTGTCCCTGCACAGCAAACACTGACTCCAAGAGTGAGTACGTCACCATGGCAGCACAGAACATTCATGTGAATTCTTAAAAAATGTCATTTAAAATGGATCTAATTAAAGATCAGGCCTGAAATATCCAACCTAATAAATACAGCTCTTGAATTTTAGATGTCAAATACAACAGGCTGTAGAAGATCAAAATAATCAACTTGACCACATTTTAGCACTAGATTTTTAGCAATTTGAATTTTTCTAAAAAATTAAATTTTTTTACTAAATTTTCTATGTTAATTAGATGATGTAAATTTTCCTCAATTTTAAATTCTTCCCTGTGTTAGGATATGTAATGCTGTGTTCTTGCTCCTTTGTATCTTTTACTTTCATATTCCCCCCAAAAGAACTTAGGTGAATTGAAGCAATGGAATAAAAAGTCATTAAAAAGTTTTGATGTAAAATCACAATTCTGAAGAATCAAAGTGGAAAAAATGCCCTTACACACTTTGAAGATATACACAACAAGTATGCACTATGTATGTATTATGACTTTTAAACTTTCTATATATGTGAATTTCACTGGCTATTATGATACATGAGAAGCTTAGTTTTTGGATGGTTAAATGGATGTTACCTCAATAATTTGTGGAAGAATTCTCCTAGCAATGTGCAGAATGAGATATGAAAACTGAAAAATAAAGCTGGCAAAAAGATGTCTGCAAACTATTACTATCTTGGTCATTGTAGCAGAATATAAGAAGTACAACAAAGCAACTTTGATATAAAAATTCTCAACTAATATTGGGGTTTTGACAGCGAGAAATCAGATTTCTATCCAGTTGCTCAGGAGGATCTCATGGCTTGTCATTTTAGACTTCTTAATTAGTTAGAATTATTTACCTTCTCTCCAAATATCATTATCCTTTAAATTGCTTTTAACAACAACCCTGTTACAACTTAGTCATAAGTGTCAGGAGAAAATTAAGTGACTCCTCAACCTCAACCCTTTTAAGGATGAACTTTGGAAGTCAAATTGATGAGGAAAGCTGAAATCATAATGTCAATTACTTTATATCATACTATATTTTGGCTTTACACATCAGCTGCATTTTAGCAAAGAACTTTAGCATATGTTTAGGTCTTGTTGAAATAAATGGGATTTAAGCCTGAGTTTATGCTATGTATATAGATATATATTCATTAAAAAGCTTTGTTACATAGGGGTGATTTGTTAAACTAGAACTAAGTCAGCATTCTTCTCTTATGCTTTCCAAGACTTCATTTAAATTACAATTTTTTCTGATTTGAATTTTACAAATTATTTTTAGGATGAGCAGTCTGCTGCCAATGACTTAGAATCTGATATCTTTACTTGCACTGAATAATATCTCACCAGTGTTATTTATTTTATGGATTTAAGATAAAAAATTAAAAGTTGGGCTAGACTAGAAATATGTTTGTAAGATTTAAGATTGCTGTATTTATCCAAATTGACTGTCTTTAAAAAAAACCCTTTATAGTTTATGCAAAATGGTATGTGGTATAAACCTGTTGCATGCAGAGTAAGAATATATATCACCCATTAGAAAAAAAAAAAGTGTAAATATATGCTAAGTCATCTCCAGTAATTTAGTTATGCAGACTGCTTCCAGCTTTCATTTTTGTGATCTGCATTCAGCAGGCATTTCATTTAAACTTGTATATTTGACTGTGAGAGGGGGATTAAGTCTCAAATATTTACACCTATAAGATGTCCTGTGTTTAGTATTATTTGTGTGAGAAAGATTTCTGATGCTGTAAGCACTAAACTTGGTTTTTAGAAATGGGAATACAGTCTCAGTAAATGAGAAAAATCTTTTCATTCCCCAATGAGATTATAGCTCTAATTAGTAGTATTAGAATTGACATTTGTAACACATCAAATTACATTTTTGCATTTGCTTCTATAAATAAAATATTTTCATCAACTTTACATTTGCCTGCATGGCAGATGTGCTGATTATTCTGCATTTGTCTGGAAAACACTTAAAAACTTGATATGGAGCCAAAATAGGCATGGAGAAAAGTAAATTGCCAATTGTAACATTTTTTTGCCATCAGCTTCCTTAGTCAAGCAAATCAAGTACCATTCTATCAGCACTAAGATCAGACAGCTCGAGACTCTGCTACCATTTTAAAACTTTCCCTTAGCAAAGACACTGTAGTGGAAAATCCCCAGCTCAGAGGTGGGGATAGAGAAAATGTAATCATTTACTTGTCACTATGTGTGCCTGTAACCAGGACCAGCTTTCCAGGTACTCCAGCCCCCAATTACAGGGCTCAAGTGTGAGGAAGGATCAGAAATACATTAAATAGATTAGAAACGAGACTGTTTTTCATGAAAGCACAGAGCCACAGCACAACTACACTGTAAGCCTCAACAAACAAGGTTTGTAAAGTTTTGTGCAAGCAGGGGGATTATGATATTAATGCATGTTCACCTTTCACTCCCCTCTCTGATGGAGCTTTTGGGCCCTCTGAAATAGCTAATACAGAAAGAAAAGGCTTTTGGATAAACATCAAAGAGAAGGTCAGGGCATGGCTGATCTCTGAGGAGCATTATTGTGACAATATAGCCTAAATACTTGAATAACCAATAAACCAATATGTCATATAGCTACCTGTCCCCTGTTCCCACCTGCTGATGGTCTGTTAGTCTCTATGTTCTACTAAAAATTAAAAGGGGATGCTGGAGAGAAATCTTTTCATTTCATGGTCTCAGTGCATCCAGAATTAAATCCCAATATGTTTTCTCTTGAGTGACATTCTCGCTCAGTTTATAGCAGAGTCCATTTGTCTCATAATGTGAGTGTTTTTCCTGCTTTACATCTATTCAGTCAGAAGCCCCAGCTCTCCTTTCAGCTCAGGCTGGCTGTTTGCTCTGGAGTGAAGAGGTCCATGGCTCAAGCCAGCACAGCCCACCAGCAGCTAACACAGCTTTTCTGAGGAAAACCTACTCCATCAATTTAACACTGCCAGGCCTTCATCAATAAAGGCACCTCCATGGCTCTCTAGGCAGAATTGTGGTGGATAGTTTTTTAGCTATGGTGACAAAAACTCGTGGGTTAATTTCTAGCGCGGTATAGTGCAGTACCAGCACAGAGTAACTCAAGGTTTTTCTGACAAAAATCACAGCCAAACTCATATCTGGCAACTCAAGTGATTGGAGTTACAAGTCCAATGACCGCTCTGCTGGACCACAAGAAATCACCTTCCCAGCAGCAGGAATTTTTTGTTGCTGAGTGAAACTGATTAATTCTTTTCTTAGCTGCCCCAGTCCATGAGCCAGTGCCTTAAAACCAGCTCTCACTGACTCATCTCTGCATTAATATGAGATTTCTAGGCTGTAGTTGCTGTGTTCAAATACCAGTTGGTGGCTTCCTGCACAAGAACTGGGCTGCTAGAAGGGGATGTTAAGGATAGCTGGCAAATCCCTCTGCAGCTGTCTGCAGCACACCTGAAGTAAACCCATGATTGATTTCAATGTGTTGCAGGGCACTGTACTCACATCAAGTCAGGCTATTCCTGAAGCAGCTGTTCTGTATGGGCCAAACTAAAGATGGAGATAAACTTCTCCAGTTGTCTTTTTTTTCATTGATTTGGGATTCAAGGTTGATGAATTAAAATGAGAAGATTATCTTATTCTTTTAGCATCCACTCAACCAGACAGACACAGTGATTGTATCTGTGATTGACCTTTCCTTTTAGCTGCACAAATTTGTGGACTTGACTGCAATGCTGGAGATGGTGCAAGAGGTAAAGAACTGCTGGATTTCCCTGGTGGCATTTCAATTTTTGCACACACATGAGTACAATGAGGATAAAGCCATTGGAAAACCAAAGTGATTAAGTTGGTGCTGAGCTTTCCAGCTGAACCTGTCCCTATTCCATGTCACATGGGTGCATTATGGAGAAAAAGAAATAAGAAAAGAGAGCTATCAGCAAGCCTGACATGTTGCTGATAAAATTTACAAAAACCATTTGTAAGTATTTCCTTCCCAGCTTCCCAGAATCTCAGTCAACACAGCCTTATGGATGGTTAGGACCATTTAATTAGTTAATTAGTGTAATCAGGTGAGCGCAAGAGAAGCTGCACATCTTTTGCTCTCTTTTCTTCTGCTACATATTATGCAGGTCCTATAATCTATCAGATAAGCCTTCCATTTTCTAGCTAGAAAATGTTTCCCAAGTTTCTCAGGGACAATCCACAGAGTGGTCCTATCTAGGGGGAAAAAAAAAAGCCATAGGAAAGTCATAAAGAAAAAAGAGATGCTTTAGGAATATTTTCTCAGTTTAGCAGTGCACAGTAGAATGACATGCAGCTGAACTATGTATGTCCCCTGGAAGCCCTGTTATTAACTAATAAAGACTGTTGGTATGGAAAGCATGTCTAAGGCAGGTTGAACTACAAAAGAACCATTGATCATAAGAAGCATGAATACATAATAAAATTGTTACAGAATTAATCTTACATTTTTTAAAATTTCTTTTAGTCCAAACTGGGCACATTTCTATGCCTCTTGTGTAGTTTAAACCAATGTATAAATTTTGGTACAGAAGTTTGCAGGTACCAGAATAGTTTTTATGGCAGTTATACAGCTATATTATTATAATCATACTGTAAGCATTTTGATTCCAGGAGGCTAACAAAGACTTTCTACCCTTTCTTAAAATGGCAGTGTGATTGTGAGATTATGTACAGGAGGTACATCAGCAAAGATGGTACTTTAAGTCACATACTGCTATTTCACATACATGTGATATATTTTGCATTTGCATCATACATAACCTCTCAGTTTATTTCTCCTTTGCAGAAAATTCCATGGAAACATTGTTTGTAACTGCAAATAGCGTTGTAAAATTCTATTTTCATTTAGTGCTGTCTCCTAGTCTGCAGACAGATTAAGACTTCAATGAAAGAAGTGCTGGAGAAGATATAATTTTTCTAAAGAAGCCAAACAACAAAAAGTCCACAGAAAGCATGACATTGATGCTAAAATTTCCCATGGGACTGCCAAACTTACACAATCTACCATGATGTCTTCAGCATGGCATGCAGGTGACACAACCATAATTACATTACAAAGGCATGAAATAGGTCAGGTCAGATAAAATAGGTGGAGTTAGTGAAACTTTAATAATTGATTTAGGAGTAATATTACCTAGGTCAAATTTCTGATTTGCAACTACAAATTCATTAAGTTGCTGTAGTAACATGTGCCAGCTGTTAGGCATTTATGTAGATATATATGCATGTATATATGCTGACTTCACCAACAAGCCTGAATAAGGTAATCCTCGCCTCCCTCTGATCTCCATAGTCAGGAAAACAGGCAATCCACTCATTCACAAATGTAAATTGCATATTGCTTCTTTTACTTGCTTAGCAATTCTCAGTCAGGTATTCCTGCACACTTCTAAGTAGAGACTGTCTGTAAGACAACCACATGATCTATTACAAACCAATATTTATATGTGAGTTTTTTGCTAACAGATTAGATTTGTGCATGTTTTTTGAACAAGAACAACTGTCAATGGACTTTTACTTTGAATGAAACAGCATTGAATGTGATTTATGTGGTGCCTTCTTATTTTTAATCACAAAAATCTAGATTTTTCAGTATCTGAGGCAGCACAAAGAATCAATTTTTCCTAGTAATATATATTCTGTCACAATATACGTGTATCAAGAGTGTTGCATTTCTTTGCTTCTTTGAGAACATGGTTTATGAAAGAAAAACCTCGTGCTAGAGATACCCATGACTTTGGACAGGACATACACATTTGGAAGAACACAAATCAATACAGTAAACCAGTAGAAGCTAAAGAGAGATCTGAGGCTGCCAAGTCCCAATTATTTGCAATAGAACAGTAGTAAAAGAACATTACCAAAATAGATGTTTTTTGATTTAAATATATGGGCAGATTATGTCCCTAAAGTTGTGCAATAATCTTATTGTGAAACTAGATCATCCTGAATTCAAACAAGACTTGCAAGAAGAAGAAGAAGAAAGTAAATCTGGCATCAGTTTCTTCTCCCTGTTACTCAAGCATTTGTGTTTGAAAAATGAGCAGTTCCCCAGAATAAAATAGGAAAACATTGGAGAACTTGGCCTTCTTTACGACTGACATTTGCTGGAGATACAAAGACATTGGAATCCCTGATATGACTAAGATATATATATTTAATATTCAAATTTATTAATCACTCCAGAACTGAAGTCTGTTTAATTAAAAGCGTGCAACATTCTTGATAAATTTATGATTGAGAATGATAATTTATTTTCAGCCTTCTACTTAAACTAGAGTAATACTGACAGGTAACATTGACTCCCCTTAGAAAGAAAGCATGAGAGAGAAAGAGAATGTATCCAAAGGTGATTTGCTACGTCTGTGACAGGTGATCCTGAAGAACCTGAATGGACAGGTGACATTTATAACCTGAGTGTGTGAGCTGGCACAGGTAAGACTCAGCAGCAGCCACAAAACCACAGGTGAAATGCAAAGAGTAAATTTAATTTTGTTACATCACAAGCCAGGATATCCCTGATGCAGCACCCAGGCAGAGGCACACAAGAGGGGACAGAGGCTTGGTCCATGCAGAGGATCAACTAAACTGCTGTTTTCACCTGTACTTCAGGGATTCATGCAGGTAGAGTTTACTACTCTCCTTGGGTCTTTCCCACAGCAGAGTAGAAAGAAAGAAAGGAATAGGGAGAAAGAAAGATCACCAGTCCCAGTTCCAGGTAAGCCACTGGGATGTCCAGGATCCTGGGGCATGCACTCTGGCTTCATGGGGGTACCTTTGTATAGAAAGTTTCCCTGCCCTGGAGATGAGTTTGTCTCTTTCTATGCAGATCATTCTCATGTGCAGTTCATTATTTCAGACCTTTCTGGAAACAGTGAGAGGCTGTGGGGGTTTTGGGTGGTCTTGATACTTCCTACAGTCCATGCCCACTTCCTGGCCTCATTCCTGCTGTGCTGGGTTGTGCTTATTCCCAGGAGCCAGAACAAGCACGTTTATCCCCAGAAGTGCTGCCCTTGCTGTGTGTGTTCCCTTCTGCAGCCACATCCTGTTCTTTCTCACAGCACGTCCTTACCAGCAATTCTTTCTTTTTACCAACAGTCCTTGTCTGTTACCACGTAACTTGGGTTGGCTCACAGCCATCTGCCTATGGGTGTTTGAGACACACACAATATCCCCTTCTGGGATTCTACAGCAATAATGCACCATTCTGGGAACAGTATGTTTGAAATAGCACTTGGTTGAGGAGCAGAAGATGTTAACTAACTTCAGGCAAGCAAAACAGCATGAATGTTTCAAAGTATGATCCTGGAGTTTTTATTGTCATTTAAAATTAAACACTGGCAAGAAATCAACCAGCAAGCTTAAAGATGTTCTACTGTATTGTAAAATGATTGGGGTATCTTTGACTAATTGAAACTAATGTATTAGGTCACTTCCAAGGACTGTCCCAGAGGTATAAGGCTCTGCCAATTACTTAAGTCTCATCCACTCAACACAGTGGCCTTGAAGGCCCTTGGGTGGTAAATTTCATCCAAGAGTCATTTCATTATCCCAGCAAGGCCCTTAAATAACTATCTTGGTCCCACTTCATACATACATTTAATAGGTGACCTATTTATCCTATATAAAGGATACTATTTCACTCCATGCATTACCAGAGTGTTGCAGAAAGAAGCAGAAGGACTAGCTTCTCTGAGAAATCTGATTTATACATTCTGCCCCATCTCAATACAATCTGTCACAACAGTAAGGTAGGGCACAACCTCAAGAGAAAAAAATTTATATTATGTAAGACCACACTCTTTATTGATGAGACCCAGAAAGCCTTACTGTTACAAAGGACAATGGATCTTTGTTTTCCTTCTAACTGTGCCTAAACTGAGAGCAGAACAGACTCCCAAAACATGGGACCAAAGGCACCAAAGATGAACATTCCCAATGCTTTTGCTTGAAGCTGGGCTCCAGAGAAGATAAAAGGTCATCTGAAAGGTGTTCAGTTTGGGGAAAACTAACCAGTCTCTAGAAGAAAAATTCCAAAGTTAAAACCAAATCCTACTGGCTGGGGGATTTCACTAGGCTTTCTCCCTTGCCCAGAACTCATGGTCCAGAGACTGTCAAATTGGGTCTACCAAAATGTTTTTGATAATTTATTTCAGTCATTCTCAAGTTTTCATACTTCAATTGACTTGGCTAGGAGAGACACAGCACCCAAGTTCCTCATAGGACCATCACCACCACCTCCCAGCACCCACCATTCAGAATTCTTTTGTGCTGTGCTTTGGGAAGACACAGCACAGTAAGGCACAGGCAAGAGTGTCTCAGCCAAGACAGGATGAGTAACAGAGTCCATGCATGTATGGCCTGAAGTGACTGCTTATGAACAGAAGAAAAGAGATGGGTAAGAAAGCCTTGCCATGGAGGCTTGCTCCATCTTGTAAGCATCTCTGATGGGTGAGAGATGCTTAATCTGCTGTGGGGTGAAGGTTACCTCTGAAACAGACCATGAAACCAGTGTCTGCAGGGTGAAGGTTACCTCTGAAAGCCCCCAGAGAGGAGCAGAGACCTGGCCTGCAGCCAAACAGGATGATCAAAGGGCTCTCACAGAGCATCTCCTGCCCGGGTTTATCATCCCTCCTCTAGCTCCACTGTCACAATGCACATGGCTACTCCCAGGCCAGCCTGGAGGGTGGGGGATGCCTTCACCTAAAGGTGTTTGAATAAACGTGAGAGGTTCTACACTCCTGCTCACAGCCTGCTTCTTATCTCATCCCTTTATTACTTTTATTCCCTTTATGTTTTCTTCTTTTACTTCTTTCTCTTTTTAAGCTGCTCTTCCTAACAATATTCCTTAATTCTATATAATGTAGGTATAAATATGGTTGGTCTACCAAATACAAATAATTTTCATTTATTATAATGCAAAATGATAACTTTCATTAATAGAGATCCTGCTTTACTCTGAATGTGTATAGCTTTTCATATTTCATGCTTCTTTATGTATATAGATAAATATTTCATGTTTATATGAATAATCAGAAAATCATCTGTATAGTTTTTAATATCTGAGTCTATCCTTGGAAGTGATCTAATACAAATCTAATAGAGATACAAAACACATTCAGCTGAAGATCTTTGAGACTTTTAAAGAGAGAGTTTCTACATAGTTAGCCTCATATTTGTCTTCTTGGGTTTTTTGTTTGGTTTGGTTTGGTTTGGTTTGGTTTGGTTGGTTTGGTGTTTTAACTGAGTCTGTTGTCTAGGAAAACAAATCTATGAAGTTGCTGTTTTAATTTCTCTTTGGTTTTCTCTGAAGCAAAGTCCCAAACAAATCTGCTGAACTTTTGGCAGAAGATCATATGCTTTGATCAGTTAATGAATTTTGATTTAGCACCAAAGCTTCAGGACATACATTTTCTAGATTTTATTTAATGAGATTTTATATCCATTTAAATGAACAGAAGAAACACACACTATGAAAGATGTCTCATATATCCTTCACTCATTTCCAAATCTTAAAAGTGAAATACAAGCCAAGGTATTCTGAATTAAGTAAGTGTGTCTTTATTTAACACTAGGGAATTCCTGAGAAGACTAAAACTCATTAAGCTTAGGGGTTTAATGACCAATAAATATCTTTTAATCTTGGGTTTCCTTAGGATTTTTTGTATCAGCTCACTGTAAATTCCAAGGCTGGGCACTAGATGGTTAATTATTTCTGCAAGGAACAGTTTCAGTCAGAATGTAAGGCTAGGATTTCAAAGGAGCCTAACCAAGTTAAGTACTCATCACCTAATGGATGTCAAAGGAGTTTAAATCCCTTAAAGATTCCTACAGGGAGAGGAAAAACAGCACGACTTTTTGATACAATAGAAATAAGAAAAGTGTTGTTCCAGCAGATTTACAAATATGAAATATTTATTAGTCACTGGTGGTAAGTTTTGTAGCTAAAACTGCAATAATACTGAATTCTGATTCTTTTAATATTTTACCGAGGAACTAAGAAATCCCTTGTAGACAAAAAGGAGCTCTCCTGGATACCACTAAAACATCCATGTGAATAAAGTTTGAAAATTTTAATTCAATAAACAAATAAAGCAAAATGCACAACACTAACAAAATTAAAATGGATCTTTCCTGACCTTTCAGAAACAAGGACAGATTCCTTCTGGAAGGCTACAACACACTCCCTTCACATCATCAATCAAGTCTACCTTTCCAGACTCACTCTTCTCCTTTTGATCTACACAGGCCTGCAAATTTTTTTAAAACTGAAACCAGAAAAAAACTAAAAGAGGAAGGATACTGAATGCACTTTTAAAAATCTGAGTATTTGAAGAATCCTTTTTGTTCTTGGCAGTGAGATTTGACAATACTAATTTGAATTCTCTGCCTCACATGACTCAGAAAGAAGAAACAGGCTTCTCTACTTTATTGTCTGTCTGTGAAGTTGCCATTTCTTTTTATATTTTCTTGTGTTCTTGACTGTTCAGTTATTTGTGTTAGGATGAAAACATAATTTCTATTTGTAGGCAATTCATTTTCAATGGCAAGAAAATAGCTGATGAGCTTAGAGCATGAAAGGAGGCAAATTTGAATGAAAATGCATTTGAAATGAAGTGCTGCTCTAGCTGTGGAAAGGTTTTTTACCATTAACAGTGATGAGAAAGAAACACAGATATAGATATAGGTTCCATCTGAATGAAGTGTCAGTATAGATACACAGCAAATTCTAAGCCAGCACGTTTGTGTAATAAAAACTCTTCAGCTATATCATAGATCTTTGCTGTTGTTGCCATCTCACTAAAATGGGCGGGCAATATACTCCAACAATCCATGTAGACACTCTCAAAGAAGCTTCACAAAGTCAAATTTTAATTTGCCAAATTTCACATTGACTGTCAGAAGGTAATGAAGATTCCTGAAACAGTAACAGCAGTTGCCTTTTTTTTTTAAATCTATTCCAGAAATCATAAACACAAATTCTGGTGTTAAAAAGTTAATAATGGTATGCAAAGAATAGCAAAAATGATACTACTGGAATACAGCTGGAATACAGTTAACTGGAATGTAAATATAATTAGGGTTTTTTATGTCCTAAAGAAGGTGGCTGGAAGGATTCCATGCATGTAAGTACTATAACTCATTGTACTTTCCATCATAGAGCTGGCTTTGCTTCAACACTTGTGACTTTGCACAAGTTGTCTTTGGTCAGCATTCCCTTGGGCTGCCTTCAGGGGTTGGCCAGCTTTTGACTAATACTATGACAAAAGATATCAAATCACTGTTTTTCTCAGAATTCATTACACTGATAATTTTAATCTGCTGCAGATGAATATTTTCATGAATATTTTCACCCTTGTACACCTGACTGCTGCTGTGTATAGCACTGGATCTGAATAGTCTTCCAGACAGGCAGCTGTGGCTTTTCCATAATGTATCTGTGAACAGATATTTACAGCAGCTGCAACACTACAGAACAGGCTCTTTATATAACTTGAGTTTGCAATCTAGTGTCCAGATGTGACACAGATAGTCAAGATAACTTTCTTTGAAGCAGTAAGCCTTTGAGTTCTGAGTACAGATCTACTTCTGCCTCAGAGGAGAGGTGAAAAATTCAGAGAAGGACACAGGCAAGAGCAAGTTCATATTCAGTCCCAGTGAGGAACCAGAGTTGTAGCCTCCAGAGAGGAAGATGATGTACACTTAAAGAGAAATAGTAAAAGGGTATGGTATATTCGAACTAGGGAGGTGAAGAAAGTGCCTGCCTGTGTCCTTATTAGGGTTTTCTATGTACTCTTTTCAAAGGGCTAGACCACTATATAAACCTTTGGAAATCAGAAAGTCCCATTTATTTCTGTGAAAGCCTTGCCAGCTGAAAAAGTACTGATTCGGGGCTTTTTAATTACGGATCACTGTTCTACAGTGTAGCAAAGTGTAAGTGGTCGCCAGTAGCTGGATTTCTATCCCTGCCCTTGACCTGGATCCTTTGCCTTGTAAGCCTCTACTTTTCATTAACTTATTATGTCTTGAATTGTTGGTTCTCCTCTTCTTCTAAATCTTTTATATATTTCAGTACCTTCTTCCTTTTCCCATAGTCTTATGAGTGAATCAATTTGAGGACGAATGTTTGTGCAGATGATTTCCTCAGTTGTTCAGCTTTTTCTACCTCTTACCAATCTACCTTGTTATTTTATTATTTTACCTAACTATTATCAGAGTCTTTAGCAAAAGTCACCTGATAGATGAAGTCACAAAATATGTATTAACAAAATCACAGAATCAGAAAACTTAGGTTTTGATAGGAAGCAGAAACAGTTTCTTTGAGGAAAGACATTGCGTGACTAAAATATTAAAATTCTTAACTTGTAGGGAAGTGGCACAGCTTTCCAAATCAAAAGTCCAGCGATTCACAAAAGGTTTCAAACAAATCTAAGTGCAAGGCTTAAAAAAAGCCAGACCCTGCTTTAAGACTGTTAGTTTTGACACATCTGAGCTTGTCATTCTGTTCATGAAAGTAGCTTGAATGAACTTCAGAGGAATGGGTAATTCCATAATACTTCAGTTGGGTATTTCTTCCCGCCTCTTCCAAATACATTGCTGGTTTATGCCTTGGGTCATAAGAATTATCCCTTACTCATTTATGACTCTCTATATAATTGTTATTCCTATATATAGTACTTTTACACACTTTTGTCCTGCTGAAAGTTTGTCTTGTAGCAGTGTTCCAAGTTCTCTTTGTGCATTGTGTTAATAATGTTTTTGCTCAGTTTTAGGGGTTTTATTGGCCAGTTTCAGGATAAGCAGCTGCTATCTGAGCTGGGACTTGGTGCACTCAGGTATTATACACAGGTGTAGTTATTCTAAGGACATATAATGAACAGCAAATTGGTTTGTTGAATTGCTAAATAGAGATGTGCAATAGCATATAACACTGGCTAGCTCTCATTTCTCACTAGTTTTACACATGTAAAGTATCTCAAACTTCATTTTCAATGAAGTTCAATTATGGAGAAAAAAGTAAGCAGTTAATTATCTTTTAAGACTATGGAAACATTTTATTCTATAAGAATGACACAACGGGAGATTTCTGTCATCATATTTCCTAGGGAAAAACCCACAATAATATATTTTACAATGCTGTATTTTAACTTTTATTACTTAACCTCAGTAGCTGTGAGTTTTTAAGTCCAGTCATACCGAGGAAGTCTGTGAACACTATTAAAGAATGAAATCTTTCTGGATTATAGTGAAATCTGTCATTATCCACTATTCTCGTTATGATAATCTCCACGTAATTAAAGAGGAAACTGACAAAGCATCTGTGATTAGGAGAGACAAAACTACTTGAGTTAACCTCCTGATTTGCTCTGTCTAGTTTTCTCTTAAAAGAATGTAAGTACTTCTCTTTCTCCTTGATTTTCTTTTCACTGGCTTATCTCTCACACAAAAGCCCAACCTCTCAATCCCAACATTTGCCATAGTCCCAGTGACTCAAATCAGGCTTTTGACTCCACTGTTGAGCAGCAGCTTTTGATTGCAGCCCCAACTTTGTGTATTAGCCTGCTTGGTGTTCTCTTTTTATTGGAATAAAGGATGATAAAAATACAGCATCTGTGGCTTTGCTCCTGTTTGCATTTGTCTAATAATGAAAAATTCATCTGATAGTAAAATAATAGTTTCCACAGTAGCAACACTAATTATAGTAATTTTAATGGACTGTATCACAGCTATCAATAAAAACCTATTCTTGCAGAAATGTTTCCTTTAGCTCTTGTTTACTCTAAAATACCATGAGCTGGAAGTTGTGAGTAGTTAGTTACTAGATCAACAATGTATATATACACAAAAAGAAAAGTAATATAAAGATATTGACACTGAAAACAAAACTAAAACAAATTATTCACTTATAGGGAGATTATATAAGCACAGCAGCTTTCATGAGGCTTGAAGAAGTTTCTCTGCCAGTAAGTTAGTTTACTGTCCTGGTTTGAAGGACAGGTGTCTGCCAGTAAAGACAGGAGCTTCTCTTTGAAATGGAGAATGTAAACTTCCTCCCTCCAAAATATAATTTTGAAATTAAGGGGCTCTTAGGCAAAGATATGGGAATTAGAAATAACAGTTCTTTACCAGGAAATTTAAAATAGAAATATATTATTACAAAGAACAATCCCAAAACACTGACAGAGTCAGAATACAACCTGACACCCCATCAGGCAGGGTGTTGGTAGCAGTCCCATTAAATGGTGGCTGCAGTGGTAGATGTGGTTCAGCGGAAGCAATGCTCCTGTAGAAGGGTGCAGTTTTCCTCTGAAAGTCCAGGGATGACAGGGAAAGGTCCAGCTTCTCCTCTGGAATCAGTGGAAAGATGGTATCTTGCTGTCCAATAGCTCCTTTTTTATCTAGGTAGGAAACGCTTGGCTCCTCCCCCTGGCCAGAGCATCTCCCAGTGGGATGATGTAATTTTATCAGTCATACAGTGGGACTTAATGGGCCGTGAGCAGATGATATCTTCCTGGAGGGAGGATGGGCTGTGGAAAAGATAAAGATGTTAGCCCCACCTGGTCCTAAAGATGGCCCATTAGCAGATAATATGTGCCACGGAGATAAGGGTCACTGCCTCACCTGACAGATGATGATAGAATACACTTTTCTGTATTGCAACCCAAGACATTTACTCAGAAGAAGCTCAGGGCAGCAAAATGCAGCCTTGCCATGTCTGTGCCAGCAAGGTCCAACAGCCACTTTAGGATGTTGGAAGTGACCTTCTTTCTATCCTTTGTGCCAAACACTGAGAGATCATTCACAGACAGGCAGAGGAGCTGCACCTAAAAGCTGGCAGTCCTGCAGTACCCTGGAATCTGCACGACAGGGTCTGCCAAGGAGGGAAGCCTTCTTGTGCCTGCCAGCGTGGTATGGCAGTGGCTGAAGTTCCTTTTTGTTCCACTGGAACCTGCCTATTTGCTCACTGTACAAACTACACTATCAAACTCTCAAAACTGAGCCTAAACATGAGGCAAACGAGGGAGATTTCAGTGTTTATCAGAGATGTGCAAAATATGACCCTTGCATTCCACAGGGCTTGTTCAGGCTATTTTTATAATTTCACTTATTGTAGGCTTAAACAACCCAAGGTTTGCTTTGAGTATCAGCTTCAAATCAACTCCAAAGGGTTCAAAATCCAAAACCAATAAAATACAAATTCTATATAAGGAAATCTAGTCCACAGGATAAGCCTAGGTAATTTAATGACACAGGAAGTAATAAAAAACCCACAATGACTGCATTGTGTATGTGTATTTTATACAAAAAGGACTAGACAATCTCTCTTTCAGGAAGGTAAAAGAGTGACATAAATAATACTTCATGTTTCATATCACAAATCTGTCTGGTTGCCTGCTTCAAGGAATTAGAGCTTAGTAAGTTTAATAGGATTTATTAAGGGTTTGAACAGTCTCTTGTTGAAATCAAAAGTATTTTCCAGACTTTAATAAAGTTTATATGATTCTGGCCTTTAGATGCCTCAGGTTCTAGTAAAAAGTTCAGTGAAACATGTTGACCACGACTAGCTAATTGATTTAACGTGCTGTGTTACTGACAGACAAATCTTATGCTTTAAAAATATTACTAATTAATCACCTGTGAAGTGGGGATATGCTTTGCCAACACTCTTAGAGAAGCACTGTTTCACTTAGTTGGACATTTTGTTGTATTATAGAATGAAGACTTTGTTTTTTACCCAAGCTTTCTAACATAACATCAGATTTGGCCAGGGGCACTATATATTTTTGGTTTGATCATATCCAAGGTTGACTTAATCACAGCAGTAGAAAGGAACCTTATGGTTTTATTCCTCTCCCAAATGAGAATTGAGTTGAAGAATGTGACTTCCTTTCCCACCAAGGGAAAAAAATCCACTACTTTTAGCAATTTGAATAGTTATAGTGATACAATTTTGCTCTCAGAAAATGATTAAGGAATTTCCTCTGCATGTTTCCAGAAGCAAAAGAAGTGAGAAAGGATTGTTCTGCATGTGCTAAAACACTAATGAGTCCTAACAGCTGAAGCAGCTTTTGCTATTCATTGATTTACAGATTAGTACAGATTATTGTTAAAAGGGGTAATTCTGAACATTTCTTGACCTCCTGCATAGTGCAGCAAAGAATTTCAGTTATTGTTCCCCTGTGCTCTAGGAAGTCACTCTGTGCTTGCAAAGAACTAAAAGAAGACACCCAAAAATTTAGTACTATAGGACCACAAGGAACTGAATTGATTCCTACAATTCACTCATCTAATTTGCAAATGTTTGAAAGATAACCCAATGGATAACAAAACCTAGTTTTGCCTGAAGTCTGAAGTAATCATCAAAAGTGTCTGCTCTACTGCACAATAATCTGGTGATGGCTCATGGTAACTGAGCTGCCAAATGGAAACCCTTCCAGGAGCACAAAGGGCTCCAGCCTTTTTTATTTTCAACAAATATGAACAGTGTAATTGTCTTCCATCTGATGGGTGGGAATCCTTTGGGAAATTGCTCCTCTGACATAATAAAATAGTGAAATAGAAAATAATTTTTCTTTCTTATTCATCCATTTGCTCTTGTCCTGACAGATAACTGAAGTGATCTTTTCCTCTACGTTCTTGTCCTTAAAATATATGCACTTTCAAGGCACAATCTCATTAGTATCATAACTTTATTCATTATTAACCGTTATTTTTTTGTGCTGCTAAATTAAGTTTTCTTGACATTTAGTACTTACTCAAATGCTACTTTACCCTAGGACAGCTACACACAGCTTGATGTCCCTCAGAAAACTTGCTGAGGGTGTCCTCAACACCACTATATATGCTGCTAACAAAGATGTTAAGTAGTGCTGGTAGATGAAGGCAAAACACAAACCACTGCTAAAGAACATGCAAACCTACTGCAAAGAGTGTAATGGTTTCAACTTAAGACACATTCGTCATCATATGCATCATTAAACATAAGCAGCCTGTTAATCAGTGAATTTTCTGCTACTCAAATGCAGTTTTGCACTGCAATCAAAACTTCACAGATATTTGAAATATTATATGTACATAAATGACAGCATAAAAATGTGATTTATATGTAAGGCTCACTGTGCTTCTGTATTTGATTGCAGGTCTGATGGCAATGAGTCCATTTCCTACCCCAAGAGGAATGAGAGTTCAAAACCAACTGGGAAGAGAATGGAAACTCAGTGAAAAAGGGGTGTACTAAAACTCAGACACTAAAAGAGAACACAGTACTTGTTAGCAGCAAGGCAATACCCCCAGTTATTCCTAAGTAAAGGCAGGTTTTCAATATAACTTTCCAGGTGTGTGTGCTAGACCCAGTGGCATATTCATTTAGCTTTTGTTTTAATCAGCATAACCTTGCTTTCCTAGATGTCTCTTCCTCATGCCTTGCCATTCCTTCAGTTCAATCTCTGGACCAGCTCCTAGAGAAATCTTCGAGGTGGCTGTTAGCATGGCTTGAGGTCAGCTGATAGAGCAGAGAACCTTTTCCAGTCCTCTCCTCCTGAAGAACAAAGACAGTGCATGCTCTGATCCTGTCCTGCTCAGCACAGCAGGAGTTTCATGTCCTAGTTCTCCTTCAGTTTTCTTTCAATAATTACTGGAGGCAGGTTAATTAAAATCAAGCCTTTCATACATTGTATTAAATAATGCCAACGATGTCCTGGCGTATCTATTACAGAACCACTGCAAAGTTGCCAGGATGTTGCATGAAGCTAATTTAATGTGTCACCTACAACAGAACATGCAGTATTGTCATAGCAACAATGCAGCACAGTGTAAAATTTTACATTTTGCAATGCCATGTTGCTGATTGCACCCTGTGAAATACATCAGATGGATGAGGAAGGCAGATAAAGAATAACAAGGAAATATTCTTTATATTTGAACACAAAGATACTCCAAATGACTATCATAAAAAAAGGCTTAAGAAGAAGGCCTGTCTATTGTATTTTATGTGTCAGTAAGCATTTAAATGAATTCAAAAAACAGGTATGATTCTACAAATACTTAGAGCTTTTGGCTTTAAAAGTATTTTTTTTTTATGCACAAACCGTCACAAAGTATTCCACAGAGTTCAGAGTTCAGTAGCTTCAGTGTGGACTATACAGGAAATTTTTCATCCCTCTTACCTGGAAGTTGTTTGAAGGGAATCCTTCCTCAGTCGGTAAAGGGACAGTGTCTGTCCAGAGGCAGCTCACATCACTGGAATAAATCACTGTAGCAAAACCTTGCAGGTGAGTTTTGCCTTAAATAATCTGGTTTTGAGCTAAAAGACAAGCTGCTGCTAAGCAAAAGGTCCTGCAGAGGCAGGGTAGAGATTTTTTCTCTGCTTGTCTCTTTCCCACAGAGAGATCCACCACTTTGCCAATGCACAACTCTGGAAGATTACTCAGGAACTTTGCCCTGGCACAGACAGATACACAGACAGCCACACTGTCACCTGCTCCTCTCGATGCCACCACACTTCCAGAATCTTCCAGAAATCATACAGTCCATGGCCAGAACTCCAGGTGGAGGTTCTGGAGCATTTATGGAGAGAATCAAGGTTAAAAATCTCTAATTCCTGTTGTGTACATGGGTCCACCCCCACAGCAGAGTAGGGCTCCATATGACAGCCACAGACCACAATCACCCACACATGGCTGGAGCCATGGGAGGTGATATCTGTCTCTTATCTTACCTCTCTTTCTCCATTTCTCTCTTTCCAATTTTCCTCTCTTAGGGTGACCGCATCCTCTGTAACAGCTGTATACCCCTCCTCATTTATTTCCAGTTATGGTTTCAATGGAGTTGTTGATTGTTACATAAGTTATTTAGCACTGTTTTGCTTTAACACACCCCAAAGGATGTGTTAACAAGGAACCTGGTTGCCCTGCCTCAGAGGCAGATCCCAGCAACCTCCCCCTCTGAGGTACAGAGCAGATGCAGAGCAATGGGGCTCTTAATTTAGGTGCCTAAAATTAGAAAGGTGTAATTTAAGAAAACAGGAATTTGCATACAGAAAACATGAATGTGTTTTCCTGGGGGCCCTAACATATCTTACAGTATCTGTTGACAATTGTTTTCTTGATTCCTGTCTGAAATCCAGAAATATTAGAAGTATTTTGCTAGGTTTTCACTGTGTTGAATGACTTGTTGAATATTCACTCACAATGTACTCCAAAGTGTTGGATCAGGTTAAGTATTATTGTATTGCAAAACAAATACCATGAGTGATTTAAAATAACGGTCCAAATATGGCAAGATTAGGCTCTGGAGTAAAAGTTATTCTGTACATGTGTGTTTGGATTCTTTTCAGATGAAGTTTTGCAAGTTTTTCAATTTAGTACTGCATCATGTCCTGATGAAAAATTCATGTACTCTACAATATAGAGCTCATGTAGAATGAGTCAAAAATTAGCTGGTGTCACTCAAAAGGTAGCTGTCTTTAGGGAAATCACCAGTGTGGGTTTTCTAGAGATTGGAAGCCTGCAGCTGTTCTACGTTTACATCAGCAGTGTATGGATAGCATAACGATTTTGGAGTGGGTTGTATAGCTGGCTTTGTGACTCAGGCTTATTTAAAGAATAAACGCTTTAATAAGGAAAAATTCAACGTTAAAAAATCTAGCAGTGGGAGCGTGTGCTCTGCTGAGAGTGGAGAAAGGCATTGGGAACAGCCCTGACTCTGGGAGGACTGCTCAATGTGCACTTGTGTGCAGTGTTACAGCAGCCCTGCTCTCCTGCCCTGCACGTCCAGAGGATGTGCTGGGGGAGATACAGGTTGTGTCTGCTTAGATGCTCATGCCATTAAAAAAGAACCTACAGGAGGTGGAGAAAGGCATTTAAAGAACAATATACCATCAGGCACAGGCAACATGAATTCACAGAGGGAAATTTATGTTCATCTAATATGATATTTTTCTACAAGAAGGTCACCTGTATAGGGGGTGAAGGGAAGGCAGTGGATGTAGTTTTCCTGGGTTTTAGTGAGTGCTTTTGATACTTTTGTCCTTCATAGCATCCTCCTGGGCAAGTTGTCCAGCAGTGGGATGAGCAGGTTCACAGTGTGCTGGGTGCAGAACAGGTTGGATGGCAGAGCTCAAATGGGGCTACACTGACTGGTGACCATTTACAGTGGTGTTTCTCAGAGCTCAAGTCTAGGGTCAGCTCTGCTTGTTCTATTTATCAGTGTTCTGTGCAGGAGGTGAATGCACTTGTGCTGGTTTCAGCTGGGATGCAGCTAATTTTTTTCAGAGTGGCTGTGTTTTGGATTTGTGCTGAACACAGGGTCGATACTACAGAGATGTTTTTGTTAGTGCTGAGCAGAGCTTACAGAGACCCAGAGGCTTTTCTGCTTTTGGGCTGTGATGCTGGCAGGGAGGCTGGGAGTGCCTGGGAGGCTGGAAGGAGACATAGGCAGGACAGGTGACCAAAACTGACCAAAGGCATATTCCAAACCATCTGACATCACACTCAGGATCTCAGTCAGAGGGAAGAAGAAGGGGGGAACATTTGGAGTTATGGCATTTGTCTTCCCAAGTAATTTCACATTTGATGGGACCCTGCTCTTCTGGAGATGGCTGAACACCTGCCTACCCATGGGAAGTGGTGACTTAATTCCTTGTTTTCTTTTCCTATTATAATCTCTTTATCTCAAAACAAAAAAGTTTTCCAGCTTTAACCCTTCCAATTCTCTCCCTGATCCTGGGAATGAGGGACAGGCTGAGGCTGTTTGGGGCTTGGCTGCTGGCTGGGGTTAAACCTCAACAGCACTGTTCCCACATTTGATATGAATTATATTCCCTCCTAAAATTTTATTAAGTGGAGAATGCTCAGATCAAGGGTTTGGTTGAGAGATTAATGTATCTGTAAATTAAAAAGAATGTATTGTGCTTACTTTATTCATGTTAAATAAGGAATTCCCAAATGTTATCTTTGGATAAGTAGGAGGAATGTGAGTGCATCATGCTGGCATTCAAAAAACCTGTGCTGTCGTTGGAGGTTCTGTTGATAGAAACAGATTTGCAGAGAAGGGTGCCAGAGATGTCCCTGACAACAGGACATGCAGGCATTTTCAGGATTTTGTCTGAACACTAGTTGCAAAACCTTGGTTTTGTTCATTATAACTTCGTGTTCACAAAAGTGTTGGACTCATCATTAAATTATAATGACTTTGATCTAGGATTCATAGTTACTCTGTCTATCAAAGAACCTTGTACCTTTTGGAGCTTGAACTAACGAGGAATTTATCTTGTGACCTACGCAAGAGTAGACCAAGATAACTACTCTGCTTTTTACTTTGCTCTCTCTCAATACAAAATTAATTTCATCACAATGTGATGAAAAACTGCTTATGGAGAAGCTAACTTCCTTGGCTAATTTCCATATTCATAGCTGAAATGTAACAAATTATTTTAAAATGCTTTATGATTTCCAAATTATTTCACCTTTCATTTTACTTTTACTTGCCAGTTTCAGATGATGTTGTGTACTCACTTGGCTATCACAGTGCATTAAAGATTTTATTATTTAAAAGAGTTTGACAGGAAAAATGAATATAGCATTAAGAAAGGATATAAGACTGGAGATGTTAAGTGGCACCAAAGACTTCTTTCTTGAGCAGTGGGTAGCAATGGATGCTGAGGCTGAGAACAGGATGGGAATATGATGTTTTCACAGAGCACTTTCTCCTTCTCCATCAGTTGTCATTATGTCTTTATGTCTATTGATCCCACATAACTCTACAAAGACTGTCATAGGGAGCTAAAGGTGTTAATTTTGAATATCTTTATATATTGTCAGACAGTACAGCTGGTTTCACTGGACAAGTTAGACATAGCTTTGCATCATTACCTTTCCTGGAACTATGGGCCACCTCTGTCTGGAGCAGGGTGTTTGTGAATTCAAAAGAAATAATGACTGAAAAATTTCCAGCAGTGTATCTCAGAAGATAACTAGAATATATGACAAAAGCATAAAACAATGAAATGCTCAGAAGCTAGAATAGGACTGTTGCACATGATAGTAACAAGGCAGTATTCAACTTAAACACAACTTGCAAAATAAAAATTACAAACTTCATGCAATTCTGTGACTGTGGAATTTGATGAAGAAGTGAACACCACAAATCAAGGACTTATTAAGGTTTATACAGAGGTGGCACATATAACTGGAGGTCACAAAAATACCACATTCTAACAGCTAAGGCTCAGGTTTCTGCACCTCAAGTGCTGTGTTCAGTTTTGGGACTCTTACTACGAGACAAGAAGGTGCTGGAGCATGTCCAGAGAAGGAGGTTATAGCCAGGTGGAGCTCAGCCTCTTCTTCCAAACAACAAGGAACAAGAGGAAATGGCCTCAAGTTGCTCCAAGAGAGATTTAGATTGTATATTAAGAAAATTTCCTCCACCAAAAGGGTTGTCAGGCACTGGAGCAAGCTGCCAAAGGAAGTGCTGGAGTCACCATGCCTGAGGGTATTTAAAAGATGTGTAGATGTGCTACTTGGGGACATGGTTTAGTGGGGAACTTGGCAGTGCTGGTTTAAGGGTTGGACTTTGATTTTGGGGATCTTTTCCAGCCTAAAAGTTGCCCTGATTCTACTGCAGAAGGGTCAAATGGTACACTTTAGCAGTTATGCCAGCACACACTGAGTCTCTAATGCAGGAAAATCGCTGAGCATCTGTGTGCTCTTGGACTTCTTGCATCTTTTTTTTTTCTGTGAAACATTTGATATTGGCTGTGCGAAGACACTAGACACATGATTCTGATGAGCTTACAGCGAATTCCTGCCTTTTTTTCTTGAACTGTTTTGATTACAGGCAGCTTCACACCAGGCCCGCAATATATAATGGCCTGAAATCGCTCCCACTTGAAGAATTCGGGGCTGTTGCCATTTAAGAGAGCAGCAGGAGGCTCGGGCGAGGCTTCAGAGCTCGCAGCGCGTCTGGAGGGAGGCACGGCAGCCCCTCTTTGTGCCTGGGAACGGCCGCGGTGCTCGGCTACGTCGCCTGGAACTTCATCTTCCTTTTGAAAACCGAAACAGCCACAAACCGCGCAGCAGGCAGGTACTGACTGCCGAGCGCCCGCAGCCGTCCCCCTGCCCCCCTGTCCGTCTATCCCCCCTGTCCCCCTGTCCGTCTATCCCCCCTGTCCGTCTATCCCCCTGTCCCTCTGTCCCCCTGTCCCTCCGTCCCGTCTGTCCCCCTGTCCCTCCGTCCCGTCTGTCCCCCTGTTCCCCGTCTGCCTGTCCCCCTCTCCCCCTGTCCGTCTGTCCCTCTGTCTCCCTCTGTCTCTCCGTCTCTCTCTCCCTCCGTCCCTCCGCCCGCCCGTCTCTCCCTCTCCCTCTCCCTCTCCCCCTCCCTCCTTCCCTCTCTCTCCCTCTCTTTCCCTCTCCCAGCTTTCCGTGTCCCTCCCACGTCCCGCCCCGAGGCCGAGGATCCGCCCAGGGCTCCATCCCCGGGCTCTCCCCATTCCCGGTCTCCATCCCCGGCTCTCCCCATCCCCGGTGTTCATCCCCGGCTCTCTCCATCCCCGGGCTCTCTCCATCCCCGGGCTCTCTCCATCCCCGGCTCTCCCCATCCCCGGTGTTCATCCCCGGCTCTCCCCATCCCCGGGCTCTCCCCATCCCCGGGCTCTCCCCATCCCCGGGCTCTCCCCATTCCCGGTCTCCATCCCCGGCTCTCCCCATCCCCGGTGTTCATCCCCGGGCTCTCCCCATCCCCGGGCTCTCCCCATTCCCGGTCTCCATCCCCGGGCTCTCCCCATCCTCGGTGTTCATCCCCGGCTCTCCCCATTCCCGGGCTCCATCCCCGGGCTCTCCCCATTCCCGGGCTCCATCCCCGGCTCTCCCCATCCCCGGGCTGCTCCATCCTTGCCTGGCTCCGGGAAGCTCCCGGGGCCTCGCCGGCTGCCTCCAAGGCTGGCGGGCTGCCAGACCCAGCTGCGGCGTATATAGCACATCTGAGTGCATATTCAGAGAGGGATGTCTATGAAAGGGTACTCAGGCTGAGCTCATAATGAGAAGCGAGCCCGTTCCTGCTTGCAGAGGGAGCGTTCTCTGTGCAGGCAGGCGATGCTGCTGCGCCGGCTGTGACAGACCCCGGCGGGGTACGGAGGTGCCCGACCTGCCCGAAGGAAGGGACGGGCCCGGTGCCTGGGCTCTGCGCCAAGCTGCTCACCTGCAAGAACGGACCATGCCCCGGCCCTGCCGCGGCTCCCGTGGCAGCACGCTGGATCCCAAGGAGGGATGCGCCACAGGTAGGTTTTGTCAGCTGTTATCCTCTGCACGTCTCTTGTGTTCCCCTGGGTTTTTGGGGGAATGAGATAAACACAAAGAATGTGCCTGGTTATTAACAGTGCTGTGTGTAATGCGAAAGAGCTTGGCTGGCTGTGATTTTTTATTGAATTGTTTTTGCTAGTAATCTGTCGGAAATCCCAATTCCTATTTTGCTTGACAAAAGGACGCTACCAGATGTGTATGTGGCTCCTCTATGAGTCTGGCAGTGTTAACTCCCCTGCCATTTGAGCTTTCTGCAGCTTTCTTAGATGCTGGGCCTGACAATGGGTGGGAATCGCAGTTGCATTCCTGGCCGTACCTGGAAGCAGCACTCGTTTTTCTGGACATTGATGCCCTGACGTGCCCTGCACCTTGAGAGTGAAACTGTCCTGCTCTAGCTCCTCAGATTGATGCCTGACTACAGAGATGTACAGCAAAAACCCTTATTTAGGTAGTGAAGAGAACCATTAATTAAGAGAGAGTTATCAGTATCATTAAATCTGATGGGGATGCATAATGAAAACAAATGCTAATATGAAGGACTTTTTGCAGATGATGCCACCGACCTTTTTTTTTACCCCAGGGGTGATGAATGAACCTAAATTCCCAAGAGGACTTTCAAAGGCTAAGCCTGATGTTATGACTGATACACTTTAGAGAGGCTGGGCTAATTTATCAGTTGACCAGCCTTTCAGTTTGTGCTTAATATTGAGCACACAGTCCACTTCACTCACTGAAATTTAAGGATGTGTGAATGTTCTTGGATCATGACCTTACTACCTTTATAGTTCAGTTTCTGCACAAAGCCCCTGAGGGTTACTTCTGCGCTGCCTCGTAGGGATTTATGAAATTTAAACTTGGTACAGTGCCCTGAAAAGGGTAACACATTTTGTGCCTATGAATTTTATTGCCCTTGCATTGGGCATTTTACTGGCTTTTACAATAGGTTAAAAATTCTGAGCAGGGGATGTTTCAATGTTTCTAAAGTAGCTTTTGGTTATGATTTTTTGGCACAGTGCTGCTGGTCTCCTGAGACAGTTACTTCTGGTATTGCTAGAATTACACTCCAGTGATGTGACTCTCAGAAATATTTTCTTTAATATGCAAAATAAAGCTATAAATCATGCTACAATATTGCTGAGATGGGATGATTTTTATTGCTATTTTAATACCTTTTTATGTGATACCCCTATAAGCATGAGAACTGTGCTCTGCAGAGGTGAGTGGGTGTGACATGTGCTGTGTTTATAAACACTTCCACAGGCTGTCAGCTGAGCTTCCATGGCTGAAGAGAAGTATTTTCAGTTTTAAATCTCATCTCTCACATGGCATGCTGTAAACCACAGTGGCAGCTAGGAGTATTCAATGGAACTTTTTGGATAGAAGAACCCTTTCCACCCTAATCCCTATCTATGTTTAGAATCTGTAGCATTAAGAAGAGTGACTTAGGAGAGGATGAACATGTCTTAAAATGCTAAGAGTCTGATTATACAGGACTGTGCCCACATGAAGAATCTTTGCTCTCATAACTGGTGTCACTGATGACAGGGAAATTATTTATGTGGGTTATGAACTATTTGTATAACAAAGAGTGTGCAATATTGGAGTCCCAACAATGTAGTAAAGCTGTCCTTGGAAAAATTCCTTCAGAAGTTTTATTTCACAATTGTCAATTAAATGATCTTCTTTCTGAGTGCAGCGAAACAGAAACTTCCTTCTTTGATGATGTACTCTCTGCTGATCCAGACAGAGAGGTGTGAAGTTATTTATTGGTTCCTCAAACTGTATTTACAGGATGATGTCTGAACCCAAGATAAGCAATGTGCACTTCATATTTAGTACAGGGTGTTTAAACAGAGTACAGTGCTGTGTCCAGCAGTCTCTTCATGGGCCACTGAATTACAGTTCTTCCTGCAACAATTGCAGCCAGTGGCCAAATATGAGTGATATATATATAAGGTCTATAGAAATAAAATTCACAACGATGGGTGGTTCCTTTTTTTTTCCAAATAATAAAAAACTTTGTAAAAGATGTAATCTCAATAGATTTGAAGCACTTTATTTTAATAATACTTAAAATACTTTTTCGCATGAAACACCTCAGCGTGGCTTTGGACCAATTATTTAGAACAATTTCTATTGAACATATTTGGAAAATCAGGATTCATGAGGAACTATTGCAAATTTATTGATTCTCTGACATTTAGAAGAGTATTATAAAAGAAAAAATGCCATTAGCATTCAGGTCTGGAACTATGACTAAGATACTGAGCCCTGTGTAGCAACATGCACCACTGATACCTTTCTATGTGGGAAACTCTTCTGATCAGCACTGGAGATTTGACCAGGTTAGAACTTCTTTTTATTTATGACCTTATTTTATTTATTGTGCTGAGCAGCTGTGTGTGTGAATTCCATCAGGACACTCAGCTGCCCAGTGCTTCTGGGAACACACCTGTTATTCAGGTCAGCAGTGGGAAATTCAAACCCTTTCCCATACTTCTTTTAAGTTGATCCATTTCATTAAGTTGGTACTGTTCTAGGACACCCCAATTTTGCCTCATGTCATCTGTCTTATTTAAGTTTTGGCAGAGAAAAGCCTGGTTTATGTAGTGAGGCCAAGACCCAAGGTGTTCCCCCAGGACTCAAGATGTTGGCTGGCAGCATTGTGGCACTTTCTCTTGGCTGTGAACTGACTACTTTATGTTGCAAACTTACATGAGTATTTTTAAACCAGAAGTTGTGGTTTCTATTGCAGATTTGGCAAATCCTGTACTTGATTTCTTTTTGGCAGAAGCCAGAAGGTTTTTTCTTATTTTCCACCTCATTTTAGATGAAAATGGTCCATCAGTGGAAATACTGACAGATGTCTTTTTGTATCAAAAGTCACAAACAATATTTAGACATGAGCTCAAGCCTAGAGAGCAAACTATTTTGTTAATTTATCTTGTTTCTTGTTTTTGCTATGTGTATTTTTCTTCTGTTGTAATTTTGCTGTCTAAAATATTCGCAGTTTCTATGTTTTTTGCAGCATTTTGAATAAAAATTGGTCTTATTATTAACTCTGGTGCTCCTTGAAGTTACTAATGTACAGATCATCATCTAGCATAGTAAAAATAATTTCTTTTATTAATTTTATTTATCAATGTAAATTTCTCAAGCCATGTCTTCCACTTAAATGCTAGTCCATTCTTGCTTTCTTTTCCTTCATGTATATTGCCACAATATTTTGTCTTAGTGTTTTATCAAGTAATAGCTGTACATAGCACATATTTATAAGTGACAGAGTCAAAGTTTTCCCAAGTGTTTTTCTTTTTCTCACTATTTTGGTGATATAAAACTACTTCTGGGGATGGAGCAACCAAAGTGACAGTAAATCTACTTTTCTTCTCAACATCTTCCAAAATTACATGTCCTTATTGAGCTAATTTAGATGTAAAACAATAAAAATGGCAGTCTTAGGTGAAATAGTTTATTATTATTAACTTTGTTTGGTTAGAGTTCTGTGGGAACCAGCAATCTAAACTGTAATATGAAAATACATTAGTCTCTGCTTCTGTTTTTGCAAATTATAGCTTTAACATCCAAAGCTTCCAAAGTATGCTATAGCATATCAGAGCAGAGAAACTTGAAAATTCAATATCATAGCCTTTTGATAGGATAAAATTAAAAACTGGTTACAAATTTTCCTGTAGTCTGTATGTGTTTTGCAGTGCTTACTAGGATATTGCAAAGGAAAGTTGGATGCAGTTAAAGGTTTTGTAAGTCAGTGACATTTGGACATTATACAATTTTCAAGTATCATATTCTATTTGAGATTTTTTTTTTTTTCTGATTAAGAAGGAGGTTTCTGTTTGGTTTGTGCCTTTTTTTTCCTTTTTGTTTGTTTTATTTATTTAATATCGTGGTATGTTGACCCTGGCTGGAGGGCAGGTGCCTATGAAAACCACTCTTTCACTTCTCAGCTGGTCTGGTGAGAGAAAACTATGGAAGGCTCATGGGTTGAGATAAGGACAGGGAGAGAACACTTAGCAATTACCATCACAGGCAAAAGAGACTTGACTTGGGGAAATCAATTCAGTTTAATACCAGTCAAATTAGAACTAGAGTATGGTAGTGAGAACTAAACCAAATTATTTAAAAAGCCCCCTCTTCCCACCCTTCACAGCCTTAACTTTACTCCCTTCTTTCTCTGCCTCCTCTCACTGAGCAGAGTTTTTACTATGGATATGAATTAAAGCATTTTCAGTCTTCTGGCCTGTTTGGTAATGGTGAGTATGCAACACATTTAGGGTTTTTTTTTTAATTGAAAATGTAAATATTAATTGTTTCAACATCAGAAATAAAAAACTTTTAGTAAGATTACAATTCCTGTCTTACCTTCTGAAAGATTTGAGGGGGGTTTTTTTGCATCTCTTTGAGGGGAATAGAGAAACAGTACTGTCACCACTTTTGACATGATTTCAGGCATAGGACTGCCTAAAATTAGAAACAGGTATGGGCATATATTCTGTCCACTGTATCCTTAGCCCTCAAAGGTTAAGGATCATTTATCTGTGTTTAGGGCAGGATGGAACAATAGTAATAACAACACTAAAATTTTAAAAATAATCAATATCCCATTTATTTTTTAATGCATATATTTTGTGAAGTCTCAATTGCTTTAGAAAAGCAATGGAAGTGAAGAGTGGAATGTCACAGCAAAGACAGAGACTCTTACATCTCGAGGACAAAGGTTACAAGCAAATCTGGTGATAAGTAATTTTACATTATTTCTTGTATGTTATTCTGGCTAGTGCTCCTAAGGCATCAGCCAGCATTTGCTTTTCCCTTTGAAAAATGACCTTTCAAATGGAATGCAGTCTTCGTCCTGTAACCTGGGCGCCTTCCATGTGAGGTAGGTCAGGGATGAGCACGTTGGATAGTGCAGGACAGGAGGCTGCAGCCAGGACACCCTCCAGGTGAGATCTCAGACAAAGAAACTGGATGTTTCTAATGCATCTTCCACACAAGGGCCTGTTTTGATCTTTGAATGCAGCAGCATTAGGCCAGCACATTTCTGATTCAACAGCTGCAAGGGAACTGCAGCAAGGGAGGGAGAGCCCAGCCTGTGGTGATTTTTCATGTGCAGACAGACAGGTTCTGTGTCTGTACTCTTGGCTGAGGCTGGTGGATTATTCCAGCCCTTGCAGACAGAGGCAGCTCATTTGGCATTGTTTTCTGGTAACTTTTCCAACAGCCTCTTTTATCCAAAGTGCCAAGCTCCGAGGACTGGAGTGGCCCGGTCTGAGCCGGGCACCAGCCAGCCCGTGCCTGTGGCCTGGTGGTGGTGATGGGGGATGGCTGCAGCCCACCCCTTCCCATTCCCTGCCTGTGAGCCTCCTGGCTGCTGCTGCCTGCTCCTGGACAGTCTGGCGCTGCGTGGCTGGGCGCAGGGGGTGCAGGAGCACTTCTCTTTTCACCCAGCACAGCCAGAGGCAGACCTAGCGCAGGAAATGGAGAAATGCAGAGACACTGACCACTGCTAAAATTATCACATCCACATGACTGTGGTAACTCCTTCATGGCCTTGTGTTACACACAAGAAGTTCTGTGTGTCTTCTTCTGTGGAGATCAGCTGCAGATAGGTTGTTCCTGAATATCTGAGAAGCTGAAAATGTAAATGGAAATTTATTCTTAGGATATGTATATAGTTAACACAAATATTTTTTTAAAACCCTGTTATGAACAGACTTATTGAGGACTGAAGATTTTACTGATGAGCTTTATGGAGTCTGCTTCAGGAATTACAAAAAGGTTTTCTTGATTTGAGTAGAAGCACTATAGAGCTGTGAAAACTATAAATAAATGTGGCAGCGTCAGCAACCTCTGACTAAATCTACAGGCAACTCTTTGGCTCAAGAGCAGTAGGTGGGATATATTCTTTATATTTACTGCAATATTAAAATATGTTTATTTATCTTTGAAGGTTACTATTATGCTGTAGCTTCATGTGTTTCTGTTGGCAATTAAGTGGATGATTTTTTCTTCAGGAACTTTTGGGTTTTAAAATATTATTGGAATCTTCTTGCTGTTTCAGATGTAGTGGACTTTCTTAATTCTTTCAAGTCCCAAGCCTTTTAGCTCCAGGAAAAGTTAACTCTGTGACTGAAAGTCAATTCCTTTTTCACAGCACTTCAGTCTTTGCTAATTCTATTTTTTGGAGTAGAAAATGTACCTTTAAAAATAGTGCAAACTTCTGAGCTTGAGGATTATTGAGAAGACTATGAACATTTCTACAGTTACTCTTCACTTTTTCTATTTTTTTTTTCATTTAATAAGAATGCCAGTTTTGTTTGTTTGTTTGTTTTTAAGGGGACAGAAAAAAGCCTATTCTCTTAAAAAAATAATATTTAAGTAGAATACTATTGTTCATGTGTGCCACTCCCCTCTAGTGAATAGAAGTGGAATTGCTTCATGTCATTCATGCCATTGGCCCCCTAGTTGCAACTAGATTATGGAATTTTTCTTCAACTTTCGATGACAGAGAGTTATCTTTCTTTCAGTGGAACAGTGTGAACTCTTTTCTGCTCTTTCTATTAAGGAAGAAATAGACTTTTATTGCAAAACATGCTAAATTTGTTAAATCCTGTCCTTTGCACACACACAATGCTCAAGTAAATATAAAACGAACAACAGCAAAACTGTATTAGTTATTACTCCTCTGTCTGTGTTTCCCTGGGTTTGAGGAAAAGTTTCATGCTCCTTGCCCCTGTTTACATACATGAAGCATTTATTTTAACAATGTTTACTTTTTCCTTGATAGTTGAATACATTTTTGTGTAGTAATCTTAACTTCTCCACGACGGGTTGATGTTTGCTTTATCAAACCTTTGAGTAAGTTACACCACAGCTCAAGCTGTTTGGTCACAGATAGGTGTGCAATTCTAGATAAAAGTATCTATCCACATATTTTCACTTGGATGTTTTAAATGAAGAGGTAACAGAGGAAAAGAGTATTACAAAAATGTTGTGTATGTGATAAATAGTCTATCAAACATCAGCTAACAAGGTACCAAGTGTGAGATTTCCCTGGCCAGAGGCCAGTCAAATAGCTCAGCAGTCACCTTAGTCTGTACTCTGTACTTATGAGCCATGGGGAAAAATGCATGGATTTAGCTTTCCATTTATCATCTGAAGTACACAGCTAAAATATGCTTATAGTCAGAAGCTGATTGTTTCTATTTACTGCACGTGACAAATGTATCAAGCAAGCATGGGATGAATCCTGTAATGGGTAGTCCTTAAAAAAGATCTACTTGTGTCTCTTTTTTTGTTCATTAATTCTGCCCTTAATTCATATAATATATATGTAATTAACCAGTGGTGCTGGTGAAAACAGCTTTTTCTTTTACACTGGCAACAAAATTTAATCCATTAGAGTTGCATAGGCTGTAAAGGTCACAAGCCTAACAAAGTAAACAGTCTGAAGAAGTTGTATGAGATGTAGAAGTAGTGAACCCTAAATCAACATAAAATATGATATGAGGCAAATGTATGCAGAAAAATATTTCATAGAAAAAAAGGGCACAGATCCAAGGTATTTTTAGTTATGCCTAAGAGGTGCAGGGGTCTGCTGAGACTAGAATTTGCTCTGTAGAGCTCCCTATGTTTATTTATCATACACACACACTAAAACTGGCCTAGACATTCACCTCTCCGAAGCTTGAAGAGCAAAATGTGTGAATAGAGCTGAAAGGCCAAAACACATTCTCTTGTTTTCCTTCCTTTAGTGATATTTTATATTTCACATCCTTATTCTTTTCTGCTACCCAAAGATGCAGTTCACCCTTGCTCTTAAAGGATGGCAAATGCCTTTTATAAAGGCTAAAAGCAGGGTTCTTTTTTTTTCCTTTGGTTTTTTTTGTTTTGTTTTGTTTGTTTGTTTGTTTGTTTGTTTGTTTTTAAAGAAGTATTAAAAATATGAAGCCAAGTCTCATGATATCTAGTTAGGCAAAATTCACACTCAGATTTGGAGATTATAGCTTTATTTTTTAATATACTGTACTGTACATCACTGCATCTCTATAGTTTCTTCCTTTGTAACAAAAGGATGAACTCGTGTTTGTTATTGCACAGCATTTTCAAAGCTCTGGTTGATAAATACCATTATGGAATTGTTATTGAAAATTTCCTCTTCTCTTTTCCAGAGAAATCAGTGCTTGCTCAGCCAACATTTGTTTTTGAAAAGAAGGACTGTTCTTTGAAGGTAAAAAGACTACTTTCCCCCCTTTTTCATTATTGATATAAAATTGATAACATAAATTGTTGAGAAATAAGGATTCTATAGACAATTATCCTAGCAGTAAAATTTTAGCCCTGGCTAACACTTGCAATAATGGTTGAAAACAGAACAAGGAAGGATAGAAAACAGAAACAAAACTTAATGCATATATGCTGGACTGTTATACTTTATCTCTCTGTCTAGAAAATGACTTTGCTATTTTCCTTGACTTTCCATGCTTATTTTTTTTTTCCAGCGGCCTGCAGAAGACCCAGTTTGCAAAGCTGAAAATGGTAATGACCACCTGAAGCAGCATATTATAATTGGGTTATTCATGGGTCTGCCTGTTGCCTGTGGAAACAGTGTTTGGACTCTTTCTATGAGCAGGGCAAATCCCAGTTACCAGACTAAGATCTTGTGGGTTGTAGAGCCACCTACTCTGTCCTAATATATATGTCCCTCTCTTCCCTCAAGAGTTCTTCCATCTTACCTCTCATATCTACCAGAAAGACAAGATCCAGAAGCCCTGAAAACTGACCAAGTGTGTTCTTCAGCTGTATGAACTCCTAACTGCATTTTTCTATTTGCTTGGGTGATGTTATAATGTAGCTCCTCATTCTTAGTGTTTTTTGAGCCCATGGGCTATGAATTGATTCTAAGTGCTTGCTTTAGGTTTCCTGCACCCAGGGCTTTGTGACAGATGTTGACTGAGATTGCAAAGCCCTCTTGCTCTTAGGTACTGCCTTAAAGCTATTCTGTAGGTCTCTCCTAAGAATAAATAATAATTAATTTTGTTCAGGTTTTAATTCAGTATCATAACATCGCGCTGATGCCTCCTGCCAATTACATTATATTTTCTTTTCTCTAGATTTCATTAGTTGTTCCAGAAAACGTGCAAGGTCATCATCTTTTACTTTCCAGAAGTCTGACTGTCAGTCTAACACTGGTATGACATTTACCTGCAGTCATGTTTTGATTGGAGTTCTGTATTGTCCTCTGGTAAAGAAAAGAATGAATTCCCCGTCTAAGAAATGTTTCTGCATTGTAGGCATGCTGCAAGTCATGAAAACTTAAACATTGGTACTTGCTGGTAATTTCCAATAAATACCTTTTTAATTAAAAATACATTATTTTTCCACACTTATGAAATACCACATAAAGTAGTGGAAAATATCTAAATTTTGCATAATTTTCTTGAAATGCTCATACAGTCAAGAGAGGACGAGGTCAGAAAAGGAATTATATCCCTGGCTTCTGGAAGACATCAGTGTTTCCTGGGCAGCCCTATTAAATGTAAAGCAGTTTCCAGAATGACTCCTTCTGCCCAGCCAAGAGCTGACTGGGAATGCCTTTAAGGACTGTGTATTGTTTCTAGGGGAAATGAACACAAATCCCTGAGGCTACTGTGCAGAAGGACTGATCTGGTTTTCACAATTTTTATTTAACATAGGGATGGTACCAGAAAGGTACTTCTGATTTCAGGCATTACTAAATGTACAGTGCACTTTTTTAAAATCACATCTGAATGTACCTAAGAGGACTTAAGGTTTTAGGGCATTCCTATACCAAAATAAAGCAGAGTGCAGGAGGAGGCTGGAGTGCTCTCCCTCTTGATTGCCCACACTGTTTAAGTGGTGTGACCCTGTCTGGCCCTGTTTTGAGCCTCTCCACCTGGCAGTCTCCAGGACAGAGCTGTCACAGAGAGGATTAGCTGTGTACCTGAGCCAGGCTGTGCTGCTCAGCCTCAGAGACCTCCTGGGATCAGCAGCATAGACATAACCTAACAGTCTGCTTCAGAAAGATGGTAGGTAGCAGTTAATGGTTCATTCTGATGTCAGTGAAAACATGATATTGGCCTGACTAACCCTAAAACTGGTCTTTTTTATTCTCCAAGCAAGTGATAATTTCAGTCTCTTATTCTTTTTTAGATACAGCTCTCACACAGAAAAGAGGGAGATCATCTTCATTTAACATCCTTCCTACTTTCCCTCCCTCCCAGACAGGTAAATAAGAATAAATATTTATGTAGGGAAGGAAGTATTAACTAAAATAAAGATGTGTGCAAAAAAGCTTTTTCTGCAAGATAGAGCTGAAGTGTGTTGGATTGGTGTGGTATTTAGGTGGGAGAAAGGAGTGTTTTATAAGAAGAACTGGAAGTTCAACAGAAGATAAGTTTTGTTTTTATAGTTGGGGAATCCTCTGGGACAGGGGTGGAATCTTTGAATATTTAAGAACATATATTTATGAAGTGTGATACAAATTATACTTAAAAAAACAGTAACATAACAGTAATAACAATGATGGCTCCTACAGAAATATAATTCTCTGTCCCAGGAGCCTGGGAGCCAGGGACCCAGGGAATATCCTCATTCTTAGCACTAACAAGATGGAATAGTCTCAAATCCTAGCCTGCATCTCTTACCAGAGACAGGTTCTTGATAGACACTGGAGTATAGGATTTCTAAACAATGTTGAGAGTTCACAGCATTTTAATAGCAGCAAAAGACACTCTTGCAATGAAAAAGTGGTGATGATTTGTAGTGTATCAGTTGTGCCATTTTACAGGACATGGTACATGTGTGGCATCCCACCCTTAAGGGGAAGGCAGCACCCAAGATTTGTAGATGGTCGTGGTGGAAAGGAATGACAGAAGTCAGAGGTTCTGTAAAACCTTAAAAAGTTTTACTTGGCATGAAAACTGGTATAAGTCCTGATCTCCTCTTATAGGTACATGGAGGTAGGTTTTAGACAAAGGGATAAGGTGAAAGGGAAGAGAGAGAATTAAAGAGGATTAAAAAGGAGAAGAGAGAAAAAAAGAAAAAGAGCTCACTGGTCCGGGTTCCAGCATCAGTATTGGTCTGGCTGAAGGCATGTCCAGGGTCCTGGGCACACACCTGGGCTTCATGGGGGTACCTTTAGATAGAAGAGTTTCCCCACCCTGGAGATGAGTTTCTCTCTTTTTAAGCAAATCAGTTCTCATGTGCAGTTTGTACTTTCTGGAAATGGGTCAGAGGCTTTGGGGGTTTTGGGTGGTCTTGATGCCCCTACAGTCCATGCCCACATCTTGGCCTCATTCCTGCTGTGTTGTGCTTATGGTTCTCCTGGAAAAGTGCTGCCCTACCTCTATATGCCCTACCTCCAGCCACATCCTGCACTTTCACACAGTGAGTTACTACCACAAGTCCTTGGCTCCACAGCTGTGTGGGTATCAGTGTACAGGTACATTGCCCCTCCTAGCCTTGTACAGCGGGGTTGCCATCACCTTCTCACTGGTGTTTCACATCTTTATCAAAACAGTGAAAGCATCAAATGTGCACTGCCATCATTATACGAAGTTTTTAGCTGAATAGGGCAGGGTACTTTTATTTATTTATTCCTGTGTATTTGGGCCTCACTTAATCATCTTAAAAATGCCTGAAACTCAACCAGATAGCATTGACATTTCAATGTTTCTACAAAACAAGAACGCCTAAAAGATGAGGAAAGATTTTGCATTTAAAACATTCATTAATATCCAAAACACTGTGACATAGCCAGAAAACCTCTGGTGCTTTCTGGTGCCAAAGTCTGCCCACCTGTAAAAATTGAGACAATAGCAGTTATCTTGGAGATCATTTTCAGATGGATATGTTGGAATATTTCTCAGGGACTACCAAAACAGGGAGGGGTTACAGAAATATTAATTAATGGTTAAAATTTGTGTTTACTCATTATTCAATTTTAAATTCCTTTTCTGTAGTAAAGAATAATATATTCATGACCTCAGCTCTTCTTCAAAGAAATCCTCAAATCATCAAAAGCACAAGAGAAGGTAACTGTCATTGTAATATTTACTCACTCTAGTTCGACAAAGACATCCTTTAGAGATATGGAATACAGAGAAAGAACAGCTCTTTTCCATACTGATTGATTGGCTAGGTATCTTTATGCAGGTCATAACTTACTTGTTTGACAGTGTAATTTCCTATGAACTCTAGTCTGAGCATCTGCTCTGACTACTTATTTCCTGAATGGACTGAATATAACCTTCCATAGTGAAATGTCCCATTTCTAACTGGCTACCTCTGCTCCTGGAGAAGGTAATGAAGAAACCTCTTGGCATCTGAAGATGCAGAATTAAATCTGAAATGGCAGAAGACATATCTAAAACAGCAATAAATATAAGTATGAAGATATATCTAAATATATAAATACAAATATATTTTATAAGTAAAAATAATAATGTTTATGTATATAACACGTTACTTTTTTATACTAACACATTTGTTTCACTTCAGAGCTGTGTATTTTAGAAACCATTACAATTTTTCAGAATATGAAGCAAGTAAACAACAGTAAATGTAATTTTAAAATGGTTTTAATCTTTCAGTTTAGCAACAAGACATATAGGTATGAATTAGATGTGAAGAAAAAGTATATGTTTAAATATTTTGTCTTTGTATTTTGCAAGGATCCTTGTCACCAAGTCAATTGTGGAATGTCATTAGACCTGCCACTTTACAGCCCCCACAAGCCCTGACCTGTCCTGAAATTCCTGTAGTATCTCTAGTGACTAAGAAAGAAGCATGTGTTCAGGTAAAAAGAAAAATAATTTTACTGAAGCTCAAATTAAGGAAAAAAACCAACCAAACAAAAACATCCAAAACAACCAAAACCAAGCACCAAACACACCAGTGGTGTTTTAAAGCAATTAAAAACCACTGTGTGATTTTCAAGAAAGTTCCCATGTAAGTTTCATTGGAATTGATACATCACTGACATGATGTGAAATGTTAAACTCATGCTGACTGTGTTTGAAAAATCATCTCTTCTCTGCAGGCTCTCTTACCTTTCTGATATCAGGGTTCTGTGGGAAAATCAGCTTGGGTGTTTTGGATTTTGTTTATTTAGAAAGTGAGATTTTAGTACTTTAATTGAGGGCACTGGCTTAGTACCTAGCTGGAGGAAGCTCTGCCAACTTCCACATCTATTATCTGTATGTGTATCTGTCTGTCTGTCTATAAACCTTAGCGACTCCAGATTCTAGCAGATCTGTCAATAGCAGAAAACACACTAGCTCTGATTAATCCATTTGCTTTTATCATTCCTAGCTATCTGAAGACAGCTCTTATTCATCAGCTGAGAATTCAGTAAATTCCAAAGCATCAGTGGAGTCATCTATTACCATGAGTCTTTCCGGCTCTCAAAAAGCACAGTAAGATTTTTTTTTCTTTGTTACATTTCTACATCATCTTGTCACTTGGCTGATGCATGCCATTTCATCATCTCTGTGTAACGTGGTACTAAGCCCTTGCTATCTGCACCCACACAGGGCTCACTGGTGTTTGTGTGTGGTGCCAAGATTTGTGTCCACTGACATAAGCTTCATATGCCATAAGAAATGGACTCCTAACTGCAGTTAATCTCTGTGAGCTAGCAACCAAGCTGGAAACTATTTTGGTTTGCCATCTCTCTTCTGACTGCATGTCTGCTACATCACATAGAAAAGAGGCAGAGAAACTCAGGAAATTTCATTCTTTTGAGGAATTACCAATATATGTCAGCGTATTGGACACGGGAGGCATAAAGAAAAAAATACAGGACTGATTTGGAAGAAGAGATGAATGCTGCAATTGATGCTCTACTTTCATTCACAAAGCAGAATTTCTGGCCCTAAAAACTCTCTGTGGTGACTGTGATAGGCTAGCATTTTTGTGCAGCACAGACTTCAGAATTTCTGTGAGGAGGCTGACGTCCTTGGACTGGGATGTTTCCCCATGCTCTTGACACTGTATGTGATGCAAAGAGCCCCATTCTTGGAGATTATTCTGATTCTGACCAAAAGCTTGGAAAGCTTCTGTCATAAGTGACAGGAATACAATGCTGGGAAAACATTGGCTTCTGGTCATGTATTTGACTTCACACAGGGCTTTGCTTGGGTAACAGAAAGGGTTCAAGGCCAGCAGTGAGAAGTCATACTGGTGCAAAATTAGGCTATTACCTCTCTCTCTGGGGACTGACTCATGAGAACCCTAGGTCTGTGGCTGAATTGTGGTATTAATACTGCTTGCTGATGTTGATGAGGGTTATTTACCTGGAAGTTGTGAGCATCAGGAATACACCTGGCATCAGTTTTGATGACAGAAAGACTTTTCAAAATCGCTAGGGCTACAGATAATAGATTTCTAATGTTGCCTAATTCCCCCTCATACCCAAGAAGGGCAGAGTCTGTTCCCATATTTTACAGGGCTAGATTGACCACAGATAAAGATTGGGATGCACAGTGCCAGGGTTCTGAGGAGGCAAGGGACTTTTAGATGCACAAACAACTTAGATTCTTAATCCTTATCAACAAAAATAACATAGTTAGAGGACAGATGGTCACCATGATTTTGACAGAACCAACCTTTTCTATTACATTTAATGGTGTTGTGATGCCCTCTGAGGACAACATGTAGCCACACAGCTCACTGGGTTTTTAGTGGAATCTGAATGATGGTAATGCATGTATTAGAAAAGCTGAATTATTTGCTGTTGATACTTTAAATTTATTCATCTTCTATCAGCTGTACAATATCTAGGAAAAGATTGGTTAGTGACTTTCTCCTGTGAAATAGAGAAATGCAACATAGTGATTCAGTGCCAAAAAGTTAACTTAAAGATACTTATGGTATTTCTTTCCCTTGTCTTTTTTTTTTTCCCACAAACACCCTGCTTGGTGTGTTTGTGCTTCATGAATTCTGTATATCACAATATTACTTCTGTCACAATCATGATTAGTTCAATGTTGGTTCCTTTGACAGTTTAAAACTAATTTAAATCAACCAGGTGTTTACTGCTCTTATGAGATTGCAGGAGGATGTAAATGCAATTCTTCTGATCCACATTAAGTGACTGATGCTGTAAAATACTTCAGTAAAATCATTCTGGCATAGCTGTTTTCTCATCAATAATAAACAAAAGACTTTATTAAACTGTGCATACATGCTGAACAGTGAGTGAACATTACAGCCAGACCTCCTCATTGCTAAGAAAACAACTTTTTAGGTTTGCTTTTAATTTTCAACCAAGGCATAACTGTTGACATTTATTTATAAAATAACATGCAGAGAGATGAAACAGCAGAGATTGCTTTGCCTGCAGACATCTCTCTCTCTTTTGCTCCTCTTCCACTTCATCTCTCCATTTTATGATTCTGTGGAGAAATGAGTGAAAATACTTTGTTATCCCTCTGCAGTTGCTGCAGCTGTCCGTGTTTCATGAAACCACTAATCTTCATTTCCTGGGCTGACTATAATAATGAACTGAAAAGTAAGAAATTCAAGTTTCTTGATGCTGATTAAAAGCTAGCAAAGCTTGTGTCATAAGTGAGAGAAATCCAGCAATGGGAAAACACAGGCTTGAAGTCATGGCAAGTCAATTTTGCACAAGATTTGCTTGGAAAACTGAAAGGGTTAGAGGCCAGCACTGGAACTGGCGGCTACTCAGATTTTTTTGGACACTCTGCGAAGGCCAGTACCCCTCTCATAATCCCATGCAAGTACCTTATCCATGTTTCTCCTCCCATTGCTCCTTGTTAGTGATCATTCCCTGATATCAGTGACTGTGTTTTGTATCTCTGTGATAATGCTATCCCTGGGGCAAGGACACTTTGCATCCCTGACAGAACATCCCTGGCAAGAACACTTTGTTCTTGCCATGCAGCAACATAAGGCTATTGAGGTTTTAATAACATTTTAAGGTTGGCACTTCCAGCTAACTTTCCCTTAAAAGAAAGATGTTGCACTGATTAGTTTTTCTTACATGTCTGAATATAATTAAAACAATTTGCCACATTTTTTCTTAGAAATAAGCCTCTAATTCTTGGTATTTTAGCTCTTTTGGGGTGCTGTCCTTAAGCTGCTATTGGAGCAGCCTAGAAATAGCAGTTGAAATGTCAGTATGGAAATCAGCGATTTTTGTGAGGAGTGTGTTCCAGGATAAAAAGCTTATTAGCACACTTCAGATTCCCTGTTCATGGCCCAAAACATGCATAGAAGCTTTCAAGGCTGAAAAGACAAATATTTTCTGATCTCTCTGTTTTGCTCCTACTCTTAACAACACATCAAGCACGTGAATGGTAAGGAATATTTTTCTCATTAAGTGTAAGATTGAGAAAGGTAGTACTTGGTAAGCCCTTCATCCTTGAAGAGGTTCATCCTTCAAGCACACTGTAGTTGTGAACAGAGAAACTGTTTTAGAGGCAATCATCAAAGTTCTGCCAACAAACGCAGCTAATTAACAGGAATATTCCTCTGCATGACATATGTTATGTTAAGCCCTCCCAAGGGAGATAAATACTGTGAAACAGAAGTAAGTGGTGCTGAAGTATGCAGTTTGTGACACAGTATCAGGTTGCGTTCCTGCCAAATCATGCTTCTGAAACAGAAAGTTCAAAGAACTTGCACGGTTTTGCCCATGCCAGCAAGACATGCAGGATTTAAGCTCTACAGACAGCATAAAAAAGTCTATAATCCTTTGTAAAACAAGAAAAAAAACAAATCAAAACCGAAACCAAACCAGCAGCAGGAACAACTTCCACATAAAGGAGTTTACAAGGGCTTCTCTAGTGACTTTTACAAAAAATCAACCCTGTTAATTTAAAGTGGCTATGTAGTTAGCAGGTCAAATCACAATTCTACTTGTATACAATATTCTTGAATGTAGTCTTCAACATATAGTTAGCCAGTACCAAAGGATTGCAAGCATTGAGTTCTTTTCTCATTTTAAGTATTTCTTTGGAAACAGGTAATTGAAAAATGGGAACACTTCTCTCTCCTGTTTTACTTATACATCATCTTAAGCCATCTGCTATCATAGCTGTACATTTTTCAGTATTTGTGTGTGTATGTAAATGCATTGCCTTCCTGCCCTTCCAAGATGTAAGGAGGATGACCTAGGAGTGCCTGTAAGGCACTGGGGTGTACATTATTCTGCAGAGTCCTGGAGCTGCAACAACTTGAAAGGATAGCTGCTAATTGTTGGTAGTCCTTTGGAGGAGCAGAAGGAAAGAGGGAAACAAAAGTAACTCCTTATAATTTCTGGAGTAAGATGCTTCCCTGAGGAGAGGTGGCATGTAGTTTTGCTGCTTGTTCTCGGGTCTGAAGGAATATCCTCAGTAATCTTAAGGAAATACAGTGTTATACTCTGTTCCTTTTGTGAAACGTTCCATAGAGAATATTCTCAGATTCTCTTAAAGAACTCGCCTGATTATTTACATGATTACTTTCTTGTTTTTCTTCAATGTTAGGTGTGGTGAATCTTTAAAGTGCTTTAAATTGTTCTAAATCACATTCTTATGTTGTTTTGTTCCCACAGAAGTCAGTTGCTCAAAGAAAAAAGTGTACAGAACAGCAGCAATTCTGATTTTGTGTTTGGGGAAAACATGGTTGAAAGAGTTTTGGTCAGATCTACATATACTGGCAGACTTTTTATCAAGGTCAGTGTACTTAAGAGTATAATTACTTTTTCAGATATTGATTCTTTTTAGGTCGTTCTTCTTTTAAAAATGTGAGTAAATATGGTTCCAATGTCTCTTGAGGAAAAAATATCTAAGAATGTGCTGCTGGAGGAGTAGGAATTCTTACCTTCATCACCTTACATGAGTTCTTTAATTTCTAATGCGTACCAATATGCACTTCTGGTTTGCTCTTTTTTTGACTTGAAAAAAGGTTTTTTATCTATTCCATGTGAGGTGGAACACCCACAATATAAGATAAAAGAATGTGGTTCCTGCTGCTCTAGTAACATCCACCATAACTGTAAAGAGATCAGATACCTGAAGGGAGCCTGCAAGAAGGCTGAAGAGAGACTTTACAGGAGCACAGAGAGACAGGACAAGGGGAAATGGCTTCAAACTGAAGGAAAGTAGGTTAGGTTTGATATTAGGAAGAAATTCTTCTCTTTGAGGGTGGTGAGACCACAGGAAAACATTGGTAGAAATACTGTGGATGCCCCATCCCTGGAGGTCATTGAGGGTGACCATCCAAGGCCAGGCTGGGTGGGGCTCCAAGCAACCTGGTGTAATGAAAGGTGTCCATTCCCATGGCAGAGAGGTTGGAACCAGATGATCTTTAAGGTCTCCTTCAACCCAAACCGTTCTGTGATTCTGTGAGGGAATATGTATGAAGAAAAAATAAGTATGAGGGAAAAATTGGACACTCACCCTAGAGAGTGTCTTTGCATGTTAAAGCATATTGTGCATGCTTGTGAGGCAGCTTAAGTGCTGAAGGACTCTAAGACAAAGTGGTTCCCAAGCTGAGGACTGCACCATTGAAAATTGAATTGCAATTCAATTTTCAACTGAAGTAGGATGAAAACTGTATGCTTATCTGCCAGGTAAAAAGCTTGGCAATCATAGATTTGGGCTATGACTTCTGACCAAGATTTATTTATAAGGTATGAGTTGAGCCACTGAGCATTGTCAGGAGCCACAAGCATTTATTTATGCCTAAGAAAATTTATCTGCCAAACTGAAGGTGATAGAAATTTTTAAGTCCTATGAGGTTTTGTGGTGTCTGACTTTTGAACTGCTCTTCTGGGAACTATGGGGTTGAACTCAAAATAAACCAGATGTTAAGGTTTGTTAACATCTAAGTTCTTCAGTGGATTGAAATACTAGTCCAGGATCCACACAAAGAGGTCATTCTTCTTGGAGGAAGAATGATGTACTGATTCTGTGATAATAATATTACTTCTAGAGACTGAAATTGTATCATCTGGCTGGTTTTTACTGTGAAGCTACTAAAACTGCTAATCCTCAGCCTAGAGTGCATTAAATGATTCAATGTTCTGTTTGATATAAAGTAATGTACCCATTTTTTAAAATAGGAATTCTTATTTCCCCTGTGGTTTTTTAGAGTCCTGAGAGGCATCCCAAGCTGTGTAATGAAGCTGATTTACACAAAGGAGAAATAACATCCATGTCCACAGAATCTTCTCGTGTTGGGCCACAAACAAGTAAGCTAACAGCACAGTACTCAGCTAACAAGCACAATTAGCTTAATTATTATGTTTCACTGTATCTCGGAGGATATCTAATGAGTGGTGGTCAATAATTTTCATCTATTCTCAAACTATCCAGTCATGAGTACACTTAGAGCATGTGCCAAAATCTATATGCAGAAAGCAGCTTTGGTTTATGACATATGAACTAGACTAACTTCAGAAAGCGTGATCTGAATTACTCATTAAAATATTACAGAATATTATTATTTAGTACAGATTATAATTTACTGTTTGAAAAAAACTGCAGCAACCTTTATGAACCACATTGTTGAATCACAATTTTAGGGTGTCTGCTGCATTTTTCAAATTCTCATATAAATTACTTTGTTATTTTGCATCATAATTGTGGGACTGAAAGTTCCATACGGACAGATTTCAGGGCTTGTTTGTGACTCTGGTATGAGATTTTCTACTAAGCCATGCAAACCTAGGCTGTGAGACAGTCCCCAACAGGCCCTGCTGTGAACCTTCTTGACAAATTTTGCACTCCTCTTTACTGACAGATGTATTAGATCCTGTGATATGTGTAAGCATTCTTGCAAGTAAAAAAATATAAAAATAAAGCCTTCAGAACATGTGTATGGATTATGCAAAGATACAGAGCTTTGCAACAATGTCGTTCCTTTCAAATCTTGTCTTCCTGTGTTCCTGTTAAATATTCATTGTGTATGTATTATTATTCTGAATACTGGGATATGTATACTTGGCATAACAATATATCAGATGAAGTTAATTTGGAAAATCATCTAAATATTTAGACCTTTTTTCTGTTTGTCCCTTGGGACAAACCTCTGAAACTATAAACAGCTCTGTATGAGCCTTTTTAGTAAGGTTTTTTTTTTTTATTCCTGCTTTTTCCCTCTTATGTTTGTTCCTTTGGCCAAAACTGTATTAATAAAACTAAACAATGTCAGATACAACAGGTATTATGAGGTCATATCCTATGTACTAGTTTTCTTATCCTAAAAATATTCCCAAAATGTCCCCTGTACAGAAAGAACTTTTTTTATTTTTTTCCCTTCAGAAAAATCTTTGTTGAGGAATGCAACACTAATTGAATCAGCAGCTGCTTGTATTTCCAAGCCAGTGGAGAAAATCCTGTTAGATAAAGTTGAAGTTATAACTGGAGAAGAAGCAGAACACAATGTATTGCAGGTGTGTATTTCATAAACCTTAATGGTGAGTAGTTTTGTTGCTGAAAAGAACATACAGATTTATTGTAGATGCAGCAATCTGAAAATTACTTCAAGTTATATTTTAAATTTTCACTTTTTTTAAGCTATGCCTCAGCTAAACCATTTTTCTGTAAGTTGGTACTTACTTTTCCATATTGTGTTTGTTCATTTTGTTGTCCCTTCTAGTAAGTGACTATTTCTGTGGTATTTTATAAGCATCTACACAGTATACTACCTGTAACCAAAACCTTAGAATTGGAAGTGATTTGAGTAAAGAGGGGTTTACTTTTTTGGGGAAAAAAAAGCAATGTGTTGTTAAAGTAATTTGTTTCATAGCTCAGCTAAAATAGCAATTATCTTTCCAACCTGGCAGGGCATATCTTGCTATTCTTCGTCTTCAAAATATTATTTTCTCAGAAAATAGCAATTACAATTTTAAAAATCTTAACATTATTTTATCTTTGATTAATTCTTCTATCTTGATAGAACACAAAAGTTTTACTGTCTTGGGAGCAGTACTCTTCTAGTAGCAGTACTTGTATACTGGGCTGCATAACGTAATGAGTGAGGAAATAAGGTTGTACAACTTTTGCAACAAATTTAGCTGCGCTAGTGGATATCACAGATGAAGAGTTAATAAAGATGAAATAACTGAAAATGTAAACTGGGATTCAAACTGTATGTTTTCTATGATGAGAAAAGAGTTTAGCACAGATCTAGGAGCCACTTAATTTTAAGTAATAAGGTGACATATACATATATATATATATCTATCTACCCTTGTAGACATGCATATGGATGTATTAAAAGCCATATCGAAAGTTTTGCAACCATTAAATTTTAGAGCAAATAAAAATAGCATTGGCTGGAAGTTTTCATAATGATTTTCTCTTTCAGATTAACTGCAAGCTCTTTGTATTTAATAAGCTTTCTTTAACGTGGACTGAAAGAGGCAGGGGATCCCTGAGGCTTAATGACACTTCTAGCAATAAGCATGGAATGTTGCAGTCAAGGCTAAGTATGAATTAAATAATTAAATACCTCATACAGAAAGCCAAGTAACTTGTATTATTGTTGGTCAGAGTTTATTTCAGAACATTTAAATCTGAGAAGATCGTTACATTTAACAATCAAGTTGCTGAGAATCTTTTTATCTGACAAAAGTTCTCTGTATTACAGACTGAGGAACTGGGCTCACACATATTATTAGGTTCTGTGTACTTCTCTGCTGCACTGTCTTCAGCTCAGTCACCAGTCTAACAATTTGCTCTTTGTTCTGCATTTTCAGTAGCACTGTTTCAAGACTCTTTTGGAATGTTGTTCTTATTGTGCTGTCACTTTTTTTTTACTGTATTGCTCAGTTTCAGCAATTTCAGTTTTCAGATTATTTCCTTTGTGTGCCAGACATATTGAAAGAAATTAATACATTGGGATATGAAAAAAAATTAAAATCTTACTATATCAGGGTTTTTAGACCAAATAAAAAATAATAATTGTTGAAAATATTAGTTGTATACAAGTGCTGAAGAAAACAGCTGCAGCATAGCTTATCCTATTAACATTCTTATTTTAGTTATGCGAAACCAAGGTAGTTTGAGACTGATTCTCAATACCCAACTCTGGGAACAAATGGTTATAAAAAGAGCAAACAGAAAGAGCCTGTGCTTCACTGCCACAGATCAAGAGGACCATTCTGTTCAAGTATTTCTAACTCAGGTGAGTAGGAGACAACAGCTTCACCCAAAACGCCACTTCATCTAGAACTCGGAAGGGTTGCTGAAGGTTAGTTTTAGCAAATGACCTTCATGCTCTATCAGACTATGCTCAGCTTAGATGTTACATGGCTTTTATTACGGAATGTGTTACAATGATATTTAAAAAACCCAGTTGTGATGATATGATCTGGCCTTAAGACAGACATTTCCAGGCTCTGGTTCACATACCACCAGTGGAATGGATAATATTCCAGAAATATGCAGAAATGGCTTTTTTTGAATCAAAGCAATACACTTGACAATTTCTTCCCAGGTAGTCACATTTACAGTTTAAAATTGTAGTTACTCTGGTAAATTTCTGCTGTGGTTCTCAAAACAGCACTTGCAACAAATCCATCCAGTGTAGGACCTCAATTTTTCAGTTGAGAAAAACAGGGTTTCAGTATTGCCTTGTGTAAAACAATAGTCCTGGGAACCCTGATTTTTTGCAGCAAGGGCTAAATTGGAGATGGAAATGTGCTGGAATTATCTGCAAATAAATAGCACATATGTCCCAAGCTGGAAAGTGACAGCATACATATGGTTTTAAGGATGTTTACAGTTTCCCCAGTGGATCTTTCTAGGAAGGATTCAGCTTGCTGGGAAAGAAAAATAAATCATCATTTCCAGGAAGTGTCACATATAAATACATAAGCAAAGCACCAATCATTGTATATGCAAGTACTGTAAGTCTGTCACTTCCTAACAGGGATTGACTTAACTATAACTGTGCTGGACTGATGGACTGCACGTGAGAATTATAAATGTCCTGATTTCCAGGTGTGCTGCACTGTTTTCACAGAGTGTGTAATTTACATTCTGTAAATTTGTTTTGGCACTAGACATGCATGAGGAAATCATGATATATGAGAGCTGTATGGGTGTTGTTAGGGTTGCAGGAAGCCGCTTCCACAGTTGCTAAAGAGGGTGGTAACCTTCCCTACAGCATCCACCTGGCTACTGTATATATTAATGTCAGTGTTTTCTTACTCCTAGAATCAAACTCAGGAATCATCCAAAATACCAAGTACTCCATACAAACTGAGCTGTTTTTCAGAGGAAGTAATTTTTAAGTTTGTTTCTTGTAACTATAGAGAAAATAATTAACATCTGCATATGAAGTTCAGACCACATAAATAAACTGTTTAACTGGATGTTAATTATTAAGTGTGAATCTTAAGCTGCTTTTTTTTTTTTTTATTAGAAAGGACAAAATACAACTCTTTAATTATATTTTAGATGAAGTTTCAAGTACAGATTTTTCTCAGTTGTTTTGGACCATGTACATTTTATGTTCTGCAGGCAAGCTCAAAAGACACTGAACACCTCTATGCAGCAATGCATCATCGCCTTGTGGCCTTGCGCAGCTTTGCTGAGCAAGAGCCAGATGCTCCTCAAGCAGACACAGAGTCAGAAACAGCTTTTCAGCCATTAAACTGTGATAGTGATGATGATGATGATGATGAAGAACTAACTCAAGTGAGCAGCACTGGATCTGGTAAGCAGAAGTTTTGCTGGAAATGTGTAATCCTTTCAGGGTATTTGTTTAAAGGAATGAAAATGGAATTTTTTTTTTTCGGGTAGAAATACGGTAATTCTTTTTAGTATTTTGACTTCCTACTGTTAGAATGTAAGGTTGTGCCAGCTCAAGTATCTACTCATATTCATAGTCATGACAAAATCTTGAGGTTTAAGAAATTTTATATTATCAAGCATTACCTAAATGTTTTTTCAGTATATTTCAGCAGAAATGACTAGAGATATTGAGATAGTGATTTTACCTTGAGTAAGTGAAGGATAAGTCTGTTCACATCAGTGACTAACTTGTTACTAAAAGCCTGGAGCACAATGTGTTTACTAAGATATTTATTATGTCATGTTTAACTTAATTCAAAACATGATTCTTGATCGACTGTAACACCTACCTCAACTAGGTAATCTGCAGGACATTTACCAGTTTTGTCTGCTTTCTTCACCATAACAAAAATATAAGTTCCTCATAGAGAAAAATACCACTGAAGATATATGATATTAATGCCTTAATGCTTCTGTTAACGCAACTCACAACAGGACTGTGGTTACATTTGCAGAAATCAAGGCAGAAAGAGCTGTTAGACTTCAAAGCTCTTCTTTCTTAACAAAAGACAAGTTACATATCAGGAGCAAATTCACTGGTTGTGTCAAATTAGGTGTGATTTTTCAACAGCTGGGCAATTCTGAGTTGTTGCTCAAAGGATTAGTTTCCCTCTTCAACTAGGTAACATACTGTCCTTATATTATAAACATTCCTTTCAATCACTATTCATCAAGAATCAAGTAATGAACAGTGAGATCTATAAGTACTGTTTCCCTAAGGAAACAATTTTTTTCCCCTTTATCATAGAATCATAGAATATCCTGAATTTGAAGGGACCCTTAAGGATCATCGAGTCCAGCTCCTGGCCCAGCACAGCACACCCCAAGAGTTACACCACGTGCCTGAGAGCATTGTCCAAATGCTTCTTGAGCTCTGTCAGGCTGGTGCTGTGACCACTGCCCTGGGGAGCCTGTTCAGTGCCCAAACACCCTCTGGGTGAAAAACCTTTTCCTGATACCCAACCTAAATCTCCCATGACACAACTCCAGGCCATTCCCTCAAGTGCTGTCACAGTCACCACAGAGAAGAGATCAGTTTCTGCCCCTCCTCTTCCCCTCATGAGGAATACCCCAATGAGGTGTCCCATTAGTCTCCTCTTCTCCAGGGACAAAATGCCAAGTGACCTCAGCTGCTCCTCATGCATCTTCCCCTTAAGGCCCTTCACCATCTTGGTTATCCTCCTCCTGATAGAATGCAATACCTTTATATCCTTCTAATATTGAGGTGACCCAAAACTGCATACAGTTTCTGATAACTTGGAAATTACTGTAGGAACACAGATATACAAGTTAAATATTTATGACTTTTGATACAAATATTCAGATGACAGCCAGCAAACAGATTTTGAAATGTGTGAGGTGTTTTTTTGCCTTGTCCTTTCAGTTTAAGCATCTGTGCCTCGTTTATTCCAGTTCATAACAACAGTTTTAACAATTCCTTTCAAGTGATTTTTTAATGGCTTCTAGCATTTCCTGCTTATCCTAATCTCTTCTCAGAGCCGCAATGTTTTAATCTGCACACATTTCAGTTACTGGTATCCAAGTCTCTCTCCACCTTCAGACACTCGATCTCAGCCATGACTGTCCCTGGAAATCCCTTTTACAAAAATAAAGGAACAATAGGCCTTAAGGGTTTTGAACAGGAATATGTCAGTTTTAAGTATCAGCATAGAAATGTTCATTTAGATACAAGAGAACAGATCCTGGTTTTTTAAGAGCACTTGTTTTAATCTTAATTTTCGTTCTTTCATTTTCATTGTAGAGTATAAGTGAATAAATCATCTTTTTATTGATGTAACTCAGTTTCAGAGATTACATCTCCTTAAGAGTATATAAATGTTAAGAAATATAAGCCTTCAGAGACTGTTTCTTTACAAGAAATAGGAGAATTTACAAAATATGCCTGCATTTTATTTAATTCCATTCTATTTGTTTTTTCTCACCTCCCCAAGTGGTTTTCTTTTCTTAATATAGCAATTTCCTTCTTGACAAACTGAACTCACACGGTTACCTAAATGATGCTGTCTGTTTCAAGACACTGTAAAAGACGTGAGAAATTAAATAATTACCTTCATAGTATATTTATAATAATTGTCTTTAGTGCTTGACGCTGAAGAAAAAAGCAAAAATTATATACATAATAAGTGAATTGTGGACATTGAAGTGATCCTGCATATTTGCAAGACTTGTAAGCATTCTTTACAGAAAATTCTTATTCTACAGTATGTTAATGCTATAATAATGCTATATACAGATAATGTAAAAGGTAGATCTTTCTATGATTTTATGAGTTCAGTATAAACATGTATTCCAATATTTTTAAATTCCTAGTTGAATTGCTTTATTTTCAAGTAGAGATATTAATTTCATAAAGTCCATGAAGACGGATTTGCTGTGCCTGATATTTTCATCAGATCATATTTCACCAGTTACAGCCTGAATATTTTTACTAACAAATTGTGCTATAAATCTGAGTGGAGAGAAAAAGAACAATTCATCTTTAAATAGATTTTAAGAGTGGATGGGATCAGAAACTCTGTGGAAAGTATTTATCTTTTCCCTCTAACTATAAAGTGAGCTGAGGAAGTGAATTTAGACTAAACAGACTTGGCTGACAGAAGTCAAACAAGTAAAGTACTTGGGAGGTACAAGTACAGCAGTGTCACTAGGCAAAGAAAAGTTTTATGCATTACTCCTTATACTCCACCTCACCAATCTGAAATCTTCTCCTAACTTCATTCCTGACTGAGGGATCATCCCTTTTGATTGAGTTGTCCTCTCTGGAATTTATCTTAGAAGCTATTACAATGAATTTAAAAATTCAAGAATCTAGGACTAAGTTAAGTCCCAAGAAGTCTCCCCATACCCAGCCATACACCTTATGAGAAAAATCACAGTGTAAGTAAAAGTGTATCCCATACGGATCCACAAAGAATTGCACGGATTTTGGAGACTACTGGTATTGAGAGCCAGTGGTCTCCAAACACCAGTAGTGTGTTAGTCTGAGAGCCAGACAGTATCATAACACAGAAATGCAAAATCAAATGCATTTGCAGAAATGAAAGATGTTTTATTTTAGGCACATTTTCTGGTCCACTATACATGTACTTCCCATCACAGCTTCATTAGGACTCTCACTTATGCTGGAGTATATAAAGATTTAAAATGTTACAAGAGATATCTTTCTATTTTGAAGGAAAGTACTTCTAAAGTTCTTAAAGGAACTACCCTTCAGAAACTCCACAGTAACTACTGAAAAACTGCTATCTTTGTTGGGCATTTCTTGTCAACTGAATTTAAATTCTTAACAATTGTTAAGGATTCCAAAGCTAACACACACACATACACCCACCCACCCACCCACCCCTGATAGTGACTAAAACTGGGGAAAAAGGAAAAGTTAAGAATTAACTTTTTTGTTGGAGTTTCTATATTATTTTCAGCAGGCACCAGTAATATCTAAAGCAGAGAAAAAAACCCCACAGTTTTAAATGCTCCCATATCAGGAAAGAGAAGGGGGAAAATCAGATTTAATATTCTGACAAACACAAGTTTTCATTTCACCTGTAAGAGATTCAAAACTCTTAGTAAGTATTTAGGGGTGGCCAGATGGTAGCAGCAATTTTTAAGCAAATACTGTGATAGTGGTATTATGTGTCTGATATTATTAGTCAGTTCTACTACCTACTTTCTGCAGATGAGTCAAAGTCGCAGAGATTATGCACCAAAACCACTTCCTCATAACCAGTGAGCTGTTTGAAGGGATGCTGGATTTCTGAGTATCTGCAATAAAGTCTTAAGACAATGTACCCTCCATAGAGTGAGACAGTTTGCATCCTGGGTACATTGCCCTACCTAGATATCAGATTCCTTAGTGTTTTTTGTGCTTGTCTTTACTGACGTGGAGGGTCATAGGCTTCATTCATGATTCACATGCTCAAATATTTGTGAATAATCCTGTGTTATCTAGTTACCTATTTACCTAAACCAGGAACTGATCATATCCAAACTTTAACCTACTGCTTCGGTATTATGAAATGCTGGATTGTTTCAAAACATGAATATGCTCAAATAAGCAAGATTTTTGTAATAAATTCTTTTTCAGATCATTCTGGATGGAGCCGCAGGCGGTCTGTTGTCTGCTCATGATATCTGCCAGAGGTTACAGCAGCTCAGTTGGGAACTCAACTTCCCAAAATGTCTAAGCTGACTCATCAGCCCCTGGAGGAAGGAAAACAGATGCATATTACTTTATGATTTTTAAGTAGAGATTAATTTTAGAGACAACTTAAGTTTAATTTGTTGAGAAAGAACTTCAGATGCACTATTGAGGATTCCAGGCAGTCTGCTTTCCACTGAGCTATGAATAACACCATGGCTTCCAATAGTCACAAAGACTTTCAATTGCAGAATTAAATATATTTAGATACATTATTAGAGTAAGGAATTTTATAGGGAATATGTACTTGTTCATCATATTGATGGATAATACCACATAAGCATGGACTAATAATATATGTGAACAGATATTTGTTACTTTTAATCTGTTATTTAAAAGATACGTTTGGAAAGCTTTAAACTAGGTGTCACTGAAAACATTTATTTAAAATTGTGTGGTAACAATTAAGCATCCTATTTGTAAGTACATACAAACAAAACCTGGGATGGCAGTTTAGCATTACCAAGGCCTATAGAAACCAGCCTTCATATAAGTGATTTTATTTATTGTTTATTTTGAAAATACCTGAAGTGGTATAATGGCTGTAGAACTTTCTTTGAGAAAAAACAACCATGATCTGCATCTTCCAGCTCTATGCATCAAAAGAATTCACCATGAAGAAGTAAAATCCTGTTCTAAGGGCCATATGAACTTTAAAATTTAAGGTGCATCTGCTTGCTCACGAACACCTCTCTAGGTGAACAAAGCAAGTACCTGCACTTGTGTATATTAATTGTCCATTTGATATACACAAATAAATGCATGCACAGTACAACAGGATATTTACATTTTAAAAATCTATTAAATGTGTGAGATTATCTGAGATTACTTCTGCCTTAGCTATAGCTATTCCTAACAGCATCATTCATATGAGTATGTTACACACTCACATGTGCACAATAATCCCAATAGTGGCCAAGACACAGTTGCTCTGTAAAAGTCATTCCACAAACTACTGCCTTCTACCGAAACATTTTTGTGTTAAAAAACCCTCCAATTCTAAACCTGTGAATCAAGACTCGCAGGGTCATTCAAAAGGCCATGCACAGTAAGACACACCACTTATGTTCCATGTTTTCATTCTGTCAAAGATCAAATTTGTCTGCAATCTGTCCACTGCCACTTGCCTGATGTCTTGTATATTGTCATTCTCAGAGCTGAAACAATGTTCTGAAATATCTCAAGTCCTTTTAATTAAGGCAGTTGTAATGATTTCTCAATCTAAAAAGCTGCAACGCACCTGAACAGTCACGTTACAATTTAGTTTTCCCATTTGAACATGCGTACGAAATTGGAACCATACCAATTTATTCCTGAATTCTCAGTCCACTGCCCAGATTAGCATCCAGATGAAGCCGAAATAGTTATCTGGATTACACTGAATCCTAAGCGGCCCACCAAAATCAGCACTTGTCTGACAATGATTTAGCATCTGGATGACAGTAGATTTAAGTGGAACTTGATTTTTCCCTTCAGGAGAAAGGGAGTGTTTCCCAACAGAGCATCTGTGTCAAACAGTAAAGCATGGGGATCCTCTTTGACTCCAGTCTGCCGATAACAAAAATATTCTTTCCATAACAAGATGTACATTGTGTCCTTTGTTATCAGCCTCAGTCCTGACCACAACAATATTTACATCACTGACCTTCATATTTCATTGCTACAACTCATCCTCAGGGACAAAGCTCCATGCTATAAAAACTCAGGCAGTCATAAAACACAGCAGCCCTATGTATTTAGCAACAGGTCATGGTGATAAGTTTGCCCTGGAGTTCAGCTGGCTATGCACTCACTGAATGCAGAGTTTGATTTCAAAGTCTGTCCTGATAATCAAAGCTTTCCTTTGAAACAGGATTTAAGCGCCTGAGTGTCATGATACCAGTCTAAATTCTACTACAGCTGTAAAATCCTTGGCAAATGAGGGAGGTTTCCAGGGCAGGGACAACAGAACTTTTTCAGACATAGGACTTACACTTTGTAATTTGCTCCCACAGCGTACAGAACAAAGTTTATAACTAAACGCTCTTTTGATCTGCCTCTTCCCAAGATCCTTACATATACACAAGTATATGTATGAACACACGGAGTCATGTGCACACACTCTCACAAAGCCTCATCTCCCAAAACTTGAGGAGGAAAAGAGATGTTTATTTTAAAGACATTGAATACTTTGGCAATAGAGGAAAAATTTTTTCTCTTAAGAACCTAATTATATGTTCTCTTTAGTCTCATTGCACTAAAATTCACTGTTCCTCAAACCTGAAGGTACAGCATTATGTAATATATTACCTTGGTTTTAAAGATGTAATTTGTCATTTTCTGACACCTGGAGAGCAATTTCCATGCCTCAACAATAAACAATTTTCTTACCACTTAGATTTCTGTGTAACTAGTAGTCTTATTTGCGTCCCAGTTAGAGCTTCTACAGTTCCATGCTGCAGAATCTCAAGCCTGCTTTCCTAAGGAAACAATGTGTAAGTAGTTGTGCACTCCATACACCCATCTGTCAGACCCACACTGAGTCCACTGTTCAGTTTCAAAAAATTGGACGGGAACTAGAATGCTCCAAGGCAATTTAAATTCTTCATGAAAATTGGCAGTTGCTGAGTGACAGAAATGAGAGAAAGGCACCCTTTGAGGAAGAAGTTTCAGGGTAAGCTTGGTATTTTCTGTGATGCTAGTGGGACTTAGTGGTGTCATTTCTGCCTTTGTACAAGCTGCAGCACTTTCTGGGAGAGAGGAGAAACAGACCATGGAAGGATGGGTCCCTGTAGCTTGAAGAGAGGTGTAGAGCCATAACCCAAATATGAAACTAGACAATTTTTTTTTCCAGATGAATTTTTATTTATGTATGACAAACGCCAATGACATTTATATATATAATGTAGAGCTGGAAGATCTTAATGTATTAATGCAGTAGTAATTTTCCCAAGGAGGGAAAATTAACAATTTCTAATAATAATGATATATTCTACTAAGATTATTAATTTCTAGCAAAATCTACTTGTAGAGGATCGACTGAATGTACTACTTTACATTCTGGAGGCATTTGTATCTCTTAATAAGTCTTGTCCCTCATGTTTTTCATGTCATGCTCTTTAGTAATCTTTGAAATAGTTTTGGCAGACTGTATGAAATTAAGAGATAGGTTATTGAATAAATGAATGCAGGAAAATCTTCTAGCACATTTACTTTCATTGCTAGTGACAGCCAGTATAACAGGGACAGAGAGGGAAAGAGCATCCTCATTTCCCTTAGATGGGTTTTAGAGGCCTTACCACAAGGGCACGCTGGCAGGAAAATTTAGGAAAAGCATGCATGGCCTATTTTACAGCAGTTCTCTAGCTAAAAAGTGGACTTCAAATCAGAACAGTTTGTGTTTCACAAACACTAAAGTTATTTGTACAAGTGTCTACAGCTGTTTGAGGATATTCAAATTGCTTCTGAAATGGTGAAGTCAATTGTATTAGATCACTTGAGGGACGGTGTAATTTGCTTTGCATAAGCAAAGAGTGGGAAGAAAAGTAGAAAAGTAAATCTCTGATAATTAAAATATGTTCTAATGGAAGTGTGGACAAGAAAGATTGCTTCTCTCATTGGTTTTGTGGAAAAAAAAAATCAGCAATTTGCATAGCTGCACTTACTATGCTTTTTTGTAAGCTTCTTCTTTGATTTTGTAATCTGGAATTTCTGAAACAAATTATATGACTCAACTATCAGTAATCAGTGATGAGGTACCTAACATTGCAAGCAAAGTGCAAGCACACAGATAGGATCTGGAATCAGAAATTCTATCAGACTACACCTGCTCATACGTTCGCCTGCTTGCCTTGTAAGACTCTGATGTGTTGCATGAGTGCCATGTTCTCTAAGCATTAGTCTGGAGTTTTCCTCTGGATTATCAGAATTAACAGCTGCAGCCAGCTGGTCTCAAAATCCAAAGACTTAATTTTATGAAATGTTACAGTGATGGTGCGTTTACCTCCTGCCCTGTGAATGCATCCAACACTGACAGCATCACCATTTTAAACACAAACAAACCATCATCAGTTTCCATTATCAGTAGCACTGAGGGTCACATAGATTAAGTCTAGACAATGCAAATAACCGGGTAAATTAATTATATACTGGTTATTAATTGAACTATCACAAAAAGACATTATTCACAGACTTCAAGGAGTAGAAATGAACAGTTGTCCCAGATTGAAACTGCACTACAAGCAACATGTACATTTTTTTGGTGGAAATAAGAACATATGGAGATCATTTTATATAAAACAGCTTAGTTATTAATTATGTTATATAAATAGCATAGTTGCACATTGCCAGTTTTGCAGCTAGTGAAATTTAGCGAAAAATTTATTGTTTATGTAAAAAAATTTTCCAGATACTTTGTTACATACTTTGTGTATTACACAGGTATTTTTTAAAGTCCACTGTATACCTTGAAGCATATACAGCTAAGGATGCCTGGTTATCTATGGATTTGTATCTTGAAATTTACATCGTGTATTGTAACTTGGTGTCTAAAATTTTGGGCATTTCTTTGAAGCATTTTTCAAACTTCAGGCAGTACTGAGGCATGTTTCCATGACAAATTTTTAAGTACCCTATGTGCAAACCCAAGTTGGTTTTGGTCAGCCAGGGATTCAAAAAGTTGTTATGGTGGGAATTCACTCCTAGTCCATATTTGTGTCCTATAAGGACACCAAATTTAAATGCCTATATTTATTGGTTTAATTTTGCATAAAAGAACCTGTCTCTTAATTCACTGATCTATTTTTTAAAGTCATTGAAAATGGAGCGTGAAGACGTCATATGTCACAAACTGAATATATCGCAAAATAGGGTCACTTGACAGATATTTGTGTCTTCTTGCTGTATATCAGGTGTGTATGTTCAAATCAGGCATGGTAGTGAGGGAGGGGTTAGTGTCTAATGAACATTTTGTAAGTATGTCCATTTAAAAAGTAAGAACTATAAGAACATTCCACAAACTCTATTTTATATGTTATAGAAAGTTTAGTTTCCACAAAGACAATGGGATATCAGACAATCTGTATACTCTGACAAAGAGCTAGTCTGTCAGAGACTTCCTTCTGGGAATTTTGGATTAATCACTTCATACCCCATGCTTCAGCATAGTTTCCAGAACTTTAAGGTATCATCTACTGATTTGAATTTACATTTTTAAAAACATATTTCATATTTTATGCTTGTAAGCCTGCTGTGGGAATTAATTCAAAAAACCATAACATGATAGTTACATGACTTCAGAATAAAATACTGTTCCATATTCAAACTTAGTGGTTGAAACTGATTTGATTTTCAAAGACCAAAATTATTCAATATAAATAGACATTACACAAAGCACAAAATCTTAGAGGAGCACCTAAATGGTCAAGTAAGTTATAAAATAGATACCACTCAGAACAGAGTAATACATTTTTGAAATCCCTTATAGCTTATGGATGTTGTATAACCTACTGCTTTGTCCAACCTAAAAGTTAATGGTTATATAGAATGAATTTTTCTGGTTAGCAAGGGAATTAGTTAAGTTTAATTGGTCTCTTGGTAATCTGTTTCGTGATATTTTCCTTCAAGGCTAAGCTTATCAGTAGACATCCTACAAACCAGCTAAGACTGGAGAGAGCCTTTGTCTTGTGGGAAGAGCTTAATGGCGGCAGCTATGATCATTTCCTAAGACTCTTGGCAAAGCACTGTGAAAGAGTGCTGCATTGACAGGCAGGAGCTGCTGCTTCAATCCCTTACCCCAGGGAAGATCAGGAACAAGGTGAGTAACGAGAAATGCCTGTCTCAGTGAAGCCTTCAGAGCAGAAGGACCGTCTGTGGCAGTTAATCATGCAAACCCCCACAGAATTTCTGGACACCTTGCTTACAATATTAAAAAAGTAAGCTTACAATATTAAAAAAGTGAGTCAGTATCGATTATCTAATTTTTTTTTTTTTTAACCTGGACTCGCCAGACGCTGTTTCGCAGCGCTGCGGCCCGGCCTTTTCAGCCCTTCCTGACACTGGCAGATGTCACAAAGGTCAGAACAGGCATGGATAACAAAAACAGCGTTTAACCTACGTGTATCGCCAGCTCTCCCCACCAGACGCACTATTTATAACTTTTAAAACACAGCACGTGCTGTGTTTTCCCACCTTTCTGAATTATTTTCCCAAAGTTTTTCCGCTCGGCCGCCAGTTTCGCAGGGAAGCAGGGCAGGCCCCAGCGCAGCGAGCCCACCCGAGCGCCGCAGCCGGCGCGGGGCCGGCCCCACACGCAAGGGACGGGCGACACTCGCTGTCCCGCGGCCTGCGAGGGCACACAGTTTAGAAGCACTGATTACTCTCAGAATACTGCTTAGTCTCAGAATTCCTGCATATTCCCGAAAGCTATCTTAAGTTTTGCTAATACACTATCATCAGTTCGTGTTTGCCCTTCTGCGGTGCTGTAAAGATATCACAAAGGCCGAGAATAGGAGCAACAACATAGGAGACTTCCACACACACGATCTAAGACCAAGCAATTTCTCTCTATCTCTTTAATATTATCGCTGCCTCCCGGGACACTGAGAGTACTTGCGGGGCACTGGTGGCATTGTCGCTGTCCCCTGGGACACAGGGGAGCACTGAGGGGCCCAGGGAACACAGCTGGGCACGGGAAGCACTGGGGGTACGGCTGCTGTGCGCCGGGACACTGGGGGACACTGGGGGACACTGGGGGACACTGGGGGACACTGGGGGACACTGGGACACTGTCACTGTTCCCCCCGCGCCCCTCACGGCGGCCGGGGCGCACGGCGCGAGGATTCCCCCTCCGACCGCCTACGTGCCTCGCGCCCCGTCCCGCGCGGCACCCGGAGCCGGGGCGGGGCCAAGCAGGGGCGGGCGGGGAGCGCGCCCTCTCCTCTCCTCTGCGCATGCGTGGGCGGCGCGTACCGGGGCGCGGGGTGGGGCACACGCTCGCCGCGCGCTGTGCCCCGGTTGGCTGGAGAGGGCGCACGCGCCAGGGAGGGCTCCCCGGCCCCGCCCCAGGGGGGCGGGTGCCCGGCGGCGCCGCTCGCTATTGGCGGGGCCGGCGGCTGCGCGCGGGGAGGGCGGGGCGGCGGGCGCGGCCGGGCCATGTGTGCCGGGCGCCGCCGCAGAGCGGCCGCAGCCGCCGCCGGCAGCGCCGCGCCCGTCCCGGGGAGCGGCGCAGAGCCCGGGAGATGTTCTCCTCCTGGGGCTTCCCCTGTGGCCGCCTCAGCCTCGCCGGCCGGGCTGCAGCTCGCCGCTCGGCGCTACTCTGCCAGTGGTCGGCGGCTTTCCCCGCCCCGCCGTGGCTGCCGCTGCTCGGCGGCGCCCACCGGCGCCTACTCTCGTTCGGAGGGCTGAGCCCCTCCGCGGCGGCGGCCGGGCGGGGGGCGGCGGGCGCCGCGCCGCGCTGGACGGGGGCGGCGGGGGGCGGGTTCCGGCCGTCGCGAGTGGCGGTGGTGGTGAAGACGACGCGGTACGAGTTCGAGCAGCAGCGGTACCGCTACGCCGGGCTCTCCGAGGAGGACCTGAAGCAGCTGGTGAGCGGCGGGAGAGGCCGGCCGTCCCGGCCAACGAGGGCGCTGCCGCCAGGGCTGCAGCAGGGGTGGGTGGGTTACCCAGGGTGATGCCCGGCTCTAGCGAGGGATGACCAGGTTGATGCCCGGACCCGCCGGGCCGCTGTGCCCGAGTGTCCCTGGGGCTTCCCCGGGCCTCGGCGGGGCGGAGCCGGCGGCCGTGGAGGTGAGCGCGGTCGCGGCCGCTGTCCCCGCGCGGTGCCCGTGCTGCCGGCGGCTCTGCGCTCCCTCCCCGGGCCCGCGATCCCGATGGAGCCGCCGAGCGGCGCCGCCTGCAGCGGGGCGCCAGCCGCGCCGCTGGGCGGTCATCGCTTGCGGGCTGCCGAGGGATTTGTGTAGTAAGCGTGTTTGGGTCTTACTCTCGGAGAGATTCCAGCAGCCCTCAGCAAACTGCAGCCTTTTTCTTGCTGTGTTTAGTATAAAAAATAGAGAAGTGCATGCTGAGGAAGGCACAATGAAAAATCCCCTCTGTGTCTTAGAGTGGGCTGATTCGCATTTCCTCCGTTTTCTTGCCTCACATCCTCACTCTATCCATGCGTATTTTCCTCCATCCAAACAGCCCAATCTCTCTCAGATCCACCCTTCTTGTTGCAGTTTTTAGAAAAGCTTTTTTCTTTAGTCGATAAGAAACCTTTATGCTAAAGATTCATTACTGAACTAAGGAAAACATCTCTGAGAGTTGATACCCAGTGCCTTGTTGTCTTCATCATGCTCAGTGAACTCACCCAGTTCTCCCTTTACCCTGTGTCTGTCTCCAGTGTTCATTTCCCACCGGTGGGCTGAAAGATGGTACCTGCAGGAGTTGCTTTGGCTGCCAGCAGTCTCTGAAGTGCATGTCATGAGTTCATATTATTACACCTTTATTTCAAATAAGTCCATTACATTAATTTGTCCACACATTAGTTTGTATCTGACAAGTTTGTCAAGGCTTTTGTCTCTTACAACTGAAAATATTTTAGATCTCTGTTAGCTTTCAAGGTTTGGATTAAACTTGTACATGTGCTTAACTTAGGTAGCAAGGACGAATAGCTGTATAGTCTTGCTTTGTGGAGAATTGGGATAAAATGTATGGTATCTACAGCAATGTCTGTGTGCTACAGTTGGTCATCTACCTCCTATCAAATTCCTTCCAGAACATGTTTTACATGTTTTGTATAGCTGTGTAGCCACAGTTCAACAAATTTAATGTCAGTCTGTGTTGATTCTCATGTAGGTTCCTGTTGCTGAGGTGTCCCAGTACTTCTTTTCATAGGGTGGTTAGAGAAAAAAAAAGGTCTCTCACAGCTCAACTGCAAGGCTTTTTCTTTTTGTGAGAAGTTGTTATAACTTGTTAAGTAAAGAGGACAGCTAAACCCAGGAAAAGCAGACTGGGTTTGTTTGGTTACTTTTCCCTAACTGCTTCTGTACAGGCAGGACTGGGACACCTATATCACTCTGTGCGTTTTTTAAAAAGTAACTGTGAACTCAGTGATTGTAATAGTTGCAGAAACAACTTAGAGTTTGTTCTTTTGGAGAAATTTAGAGGTACACAATAATTCTTGGTATTTGTGACAGTTCTGGAGTTTCTGTTCTAGGTCTGGTGCTTTTGAAAGATCTACCTTTCCCCTAAAATACTGCCTTGTGAGAAATTGCAGCAATAAAACTTGGTGTCACCAGGTAGACAAAGCCCAACTTGCCTAACTATGTGTGTAGCAATATTGAGTTAAGCTCTTGCTGTATGGGCGGGAATACAAAGATTTGTGCAAGAACACATTGAAAAGGTCTTGCAGAATTTAGTTTTTGAAATAGAATATAAGTGAGCCAAGAAATTATCCTTGCTGCCCATTTCCTAAGTCTTTTAGCTGACCTGTAAAAATTTCTGTATTTACATTCTGCTGTGATTCTGGTCTCAGATATTTCTTCCTCAGACTGAGTTAATGGCAGCCTCTCTGAATATGTTACCTGAAGATTCAGAAGATTCTTACGGTCTCTGTTGGGGACAGAGATCACTTTGTAGCAGAGTGATTGCTGTGGACTGTCTTTCTGCACAGAGCCATTGTGGGCAGCTTGGGAACATGATGCCTTTTGCTCCCTGGTGTTAGCTGCAGTCCATGCTCCCTGGGTCTCTGTTTCTCCTGGGGAGGCTTAGGAAGCTGCTCCAAGGCAGCTGATCTCAGAAATGAGCCCAGACACAGTGTCTTTGGGCTTGCAGCTCAGTTGTGTTGAAGGCCCAGACAGAAGGCAGGATGGGAGTTGAGTTCATGTGAAAGCCTCATGCTGGGATACAGGCAAAGTGGAAGCTAGAGAGCATAGGAGAAGTTTGTCTTGCTCAGAGCTGCTGGCTGACCCAGATGTGTTGGCAGTGGGGGTGGCATTGCCGGGGCTCAGTCTTGGGTGATCCTGGAGCAGGCTTGTGGTGTGAGGGAGCCAGCACCAAAGGAGGAGCATGGTGCTGTCATCCTCTGTCACGGACCTTTAGATGTCCAGATACTGGCTGTCTGAAATAGAGGTTCAGATTTGAGCAACCATACCTGGGCTTGTTGCCTGTTTGTAGAAGATAACTGATGTCTGTACTTGGAAGCTTCAGGTATGAGTATAGCATAATTAATGAAAATTGTGAGCTTAATCAGTTCTGCCTGATCACCAAGACAGGAGGAGTCCTGAACGTAGCTGTTTCAATCAGTGTGTTTATGTATTAAGGCTGAATATGCAGTAAGTAGCTCAGTGCAGAAATGGTGGTGCCTTTGGGCGCACATCCTAGTGAGATGAGGTTTGTTGCACGTTTAAGGAGGCTGAAGATGAATTGTTGGCACACACCAATATGCACTAAAATTGATATGAATCATAGTATATATCATTATCTATGATACACAGTACAAATCACAGTATTCTCCAAGAAGCAGAATACCAGTAGTGAAGGTGACTGACTGACATTTCTAATAAGCCATAAAGGCCCTGGGCACCTGTAGCTTAAACCCTTCCATGGCCTTTTTTTTCAGACACTAAGTGAGTCATATTATACAGATGCTGTAAAATGTTGCAAAGTCAAAGCAGCAAGGTCACAATTCCACAATTCTTTCTCTGTGTAAACAGAGATATGAGAGGTAAAGACGCAGTCCAGACAGCAGAAGAGCAAAACTAATGGAGGAGAGATGGAGAGCAAGGGCTACTTTCACAGATCTACTAAACGGTACAGAGAGTGTTTTGCAATCTGTGGAGGATGAAATCTTCCACTGCCTCTCTACATGCATGTTGTACATGCCTGCTCCAGGCACTTGTTTTTACCTATCTTGTGGTGGATTCTCTTACATGCTTACAAATTAGTTGTTAAAATATGTTATAATAAACACATCTGACAATCTTAATTAGTAGACTAATTCTGGCCTAGTTTGTGAAGTGTAATTAAGTGCTATGTATGCTGTTGTACAGGGGAGGGTTTCAGAGTCTTTTGTTCAGGAGGGAGATTAGAGACCTGTAAAAATGGATTTCTAACACCACAAAACAAAAATGCTCCAAAATGACTCAGCAATTTAAAAAAAGGTGTTATATCAGTAAATTTTGTGCATCATATCATGCAAGAAATATTTTCTTTGCCTTTCTGAAATTTAAAGGGGCTGTTGGAATTCTAAAACTTGCAGTTACCATCTTTAAGTTTTACTAATCTTTCTCCCAAGTCCTGATAGTTTGCTTACCATAAGTGACAGCAATTTGCATTTCTTGTGGTCTGGTTTACTACGATTAGCATCTAAATATGACTAGTTACAAAAGTGAATGATCCAGTCAGCTAATACTGAAAGCTATTTCATGTTCTGGTTTTTTACTCCCAGTAAATCCATGCAGAGGAAGCACTGCTGTTGTCCTTATATAAACTAAGATAATATAATGTCCCAGTAATAGATAAAGCTCATTTCCTGACTTCTGGTTTTTGTTTTGTTTGATAGTGCAGATGTGATAAGTTGCTGACTTGTTACAGCTATAAGGTACTTAGGGAAGATGAACGATTTACCTGTCCAAACATTTCATACACAGTTCTAATTATCTCTGAAATATCTTTTCATATGAAAAGTTACATTTATCTTGGTCTTGATTGGAAGGAAGTTATTCAGTGTGGACTAGATTTGATATTCTGTTGTGGTTGGTCTATGTGTCTTTGGAGCAGGGAAGGAGAGTAAGCTGGAGGTTTGGAACAGGTTTCGGCTCTTTTGGACCACTGCAACTAATTGATAGGGCTGGTCATCTCAGTGATGTGAAGTTCCTACAGCTTCATAGAAAACTGGTGTCTGCTTAGGGAAGAGGTAACGTGTTGTCAGGATATTGCCTCCCCTGAATGAGGCCACTGTGAACTCGCACGGGCGGTGCATGGGGCAGCAGCAGCATCCTGGGCAGGGCTGGCCAGGAAGGAAAGGAGGAGTGTTGCCCAGCAGGTAGGTGACCTTCAGGTGGGGCTCCTATGTAGTGCACCAAAACAGCCCCACAGAGCTGTGGATGGCGTGTGGGGGGATGTGTGTAACAGAACTCTATCCTCCCACCCTCCAGCTCCTAATTTAGATGTGTACAGCACCAGTTTTGCTAGCCTGTGCAGTAGTTTTCATGTTTTTGGGAAATGCACTGTTAGCTTGATAGGTGATTGATTTTTGTTTTTAATTACAGAAAAATTCTTTGCTGCTTTTTGCATTAAGTGGTAAAAGATACCATTTTATTATCACTTTTGAATTACTTTTCCTAGGTACTTTCCTAGTGTTCCAGGCTTATAACTCTCATACCACCACCTGAAGATAAGCCAAGTATTTTGTTCTTAGATGTCTGATTTAGAGGACTGCGCTTCAATACTGATGCCTGTGATCCTCTTGAACACTTGTTTAGGTAGTGCTGCTCAGATATTTTCAGAACACTGGGATTTTTGCAAATGCAAGGAAGGCAGCAGAATGGAAAAGCAATAGGCAAACATCAAAGTTCAGCTGAATTCTAATTTTAAAATGAAATCTGGTTATTTAGTAGACAACTAAAAAAAGTTGCATCTCTGAAAATCAGTACGTATTAGGGCATTTAGCCCTGTGTCCTCTTGTGGATACAGATGTACAGGGTATATTTGAAGGTAGTATCTTTCGGTAGAAACTTCCTTAATGAATGAGGTGGTACTGTGGAGTTTTTCACTGTTCTGTTGAATTCAGACTACCCATCTCTTCTTACCTTGTAACGTGAATTTTTTCATTAGATGTTCTTTTACGGACCACATAGAAGTGTTTTAAAACTGTTAGGACTGTACTGTTCTCTACCTTATCCTGAAAAGAGGGAGAAGTACTAGCTCAGTTTAGTGAATTGAAGCATGCAGAATTCGAGATAAATGTTGTATTCCACTAGGATTATATAAAGCTAAAGACACTTTTTTTTTTTTTTTTTTTCCAGAAATAAAATTTTTGAACTAATCCACTGGAAACTGAGATGGGTGTAAATGCTTTTCAAGTTACACAAACATGGTGTGTGCATTTGTTTGTCTTTACATTTGAAATTTAATATATTTGCATCAGTGTCAAGTCACTTTACTTGCATCTGCTTTATTAAAAAGTTCCTCCGAAGTCGTTGTTCTAAGAGGGGTCTGGAAAATGATGGAAACAATTAAATGCAATGTAGTAATTATTTTTTCTGTAAGATTTGTTTTTCCAGTACACAGTTCAAGTAAACTCAGTCACATATAGCAAATAGATAGAAAAGTATGGCTATTCAGTGTAATTCACCTAAATTAAACTTCTGGAACTATATCAGCAGAGCATATGATGCCTTATACAGCTGAAGAAGGCTGCTTCTTGGAAGTGACTTTAATGCTGTTTTAAGTACTTCATTAGTTGTGATTTACAGCATCATGTTTTTGTTGTGCTGAATTAATGAGTATGGTTGAATTGCCCGGATTGCACAGGTTTTCTATAAATCTGTTAGTGCATAAAGCAGTTACCAGTGTTTATAGCTAAGACAACAATTTGCTCTGCGTTACCCTTTAAATTGCAAACCACTGTGTGTATTCTTCAGATGTGGTTAAAATGACAATAATGCTTTAATGTGGTGGATGAACAATTAGAAAACAGTTCATGACATTTTTAGCTTTTGTTCATGTATGCATCAAACTCTTGCCCTAAAGCAGCGTTTCTGTAAAATTTTAGGAGCATAATCTTGCAAGTGAAATCTGCTATTACAGAAGTAATGGTATACAAAATCTATAATATCTGTATTTCACAGTCATTATTCTATAGAAGATACATTACAGCAGCATTTAAAGGCCTGCCATGACTGTGTAATGAAAGTGAGGGGTCTAAATTACTGAAGAAAAAAGTGAGGAAAATATAATAAAAATATTCCTAGCTAATGTATCTCACTGAACTTCTGCAGTATGAGGGGTGATGCAGCAAACTGCTGGAAACATAGCAAGTAGCCAGGAACAATATTGGGAAAAATACTGAGCAATTGACAGCAAGTTGGTAAATCAGTCAGTAGTGCTTCTTGCCTTACTTGTGTGGCAGGTACTGACTTACTGCATTGGTTAACTTAGCATATTTCTTTAAAAACAGGTGGCTGGAGGCCTGTGTACTCTGTAATGATCCAGACTGGGGAGGCAGGAGGAATTGGATTTGATGCTATGACTTGCAACTCAACAGTCGTTTGTATTGGAAAACTTGATTCATAATCAAGGCCTTACGGAAAACTTAAATCTGAGCCTTGATAATTCTGATCCACAGTAGGAATTTGTTTCAGGAGCCTGGTTGGTTTTTCTGATGCTTTAGTTAAAGCAAATACTCATTATTAAAGCCTTTCTGTAAACAATGCATTGCTTTTGTGGATTGGATTTTTTAGCTATTCAGTTATCAGAAGCCAGTGCGTTTTAAGTTCACTCAGGACTTGCAGCTGCAGCTGAGACTGGTTGTAAGGTTCACGGAGGGTTAGAGAGGGTTTCAGAGCACTTGTGCAAGTCTGAATGAGCTGGACTGCCTGCCCTTGAAGGAGCTGGGTGTCCCAAAATGGATTAATCTACTGGTACTGCAAACACAATTCTACTGAAACTGGCCCTGCTGTTAGCAAAAGGTTGAGTGTATTGGGTTTGTGTGGCCAGGTTTTGGTAGCAGGGAGGACTACAGATGTGGCTTCTGTAAGAAGCTGCCAGAAGCTTCCCCCATGTCTGACAGGTGATGCTGGACGGATCCAAGATGGACCCTCACTGGCACAGGCCAAGCCATTTACAGGTTGTAGTGTCATCTCGGTTGGTAAGTATATTTAAGAGGGGAGTCAATACTACTGAACAAATGTAATTGCTCTCAGAGAGGAGAAGGGTGAGAATGTGTGAGCAGAGCGGCTCTGCAGACAGCAGGTCAGTGAAGGAGGAGGGGCAGGAGCTGCTCCAGCTGCCAGAGCAGAGATTCCCCTGCAGCCCCTGGTGAGGAGCTGTGCCCCCACAGCCCAGAGAGCTCTGGGGGAGCAGAGATCCACCTGCAGCCCCTGGAGGAGCCCCCACAGAGCAGGTGGGTGCCCAAAGGAGGCTGTGACCCCACGGGAAGCCCGTGCTGGAGCAGCTCCTGGCAGTACCTGTGGGCTGTGGAGAGAGCAGCCCAGGCTGGAGCAGGATTGCTGGCAGGACTTGTGACCCCACTGGGGACCCACAGTGGAGCAGCTGCTCCTGAGGGACTGCACCCTGTGGAGGAGCCAGACTGAAGAGCCAGTAGAGAACTGAAGCCCATGGAAAAGACGCTGGAAAAGTTTAGAAAAAGTTATCTCCCATAGGAGAGCCCCCAGGCTGGAGCAGGGGAAAGAGCTCCTTCTAGTTGAGCAGTGTCTGAAACAACTTGAGATGAACTGACTGTGTTCCCCATGCTCGTGTCCCTGTTCTGCTGAGGGGAGGGGTGGGAGAGCTGGGACAGATGGAGGAAAGGTGTTTTAAAGATTTGTTTTACTTCCCATTCTCCTGATTTTGATTCATAATAAATTCAGTTCATTTTGCAAAGCTGATTCTGTTTAGTCTGTGATGGTAATTGTTGAGTAATCTCTCCGTTTCTTTATCTCAATTTGTGAGCCTTTCCTTATATTTTCCCTATCTTGTTGTGAAGGGGTGTGATAAGATCAGCTTTGGCAGACATCCAGCCACTCAGGGTGAACATGCCACATTAAACCAGTGACTTAAAAAACATTGTTATTCAATAAGCCTGGAATTTTTAAAGAAATAAATTTGACTAGTTTTTTTGTTTGTTTGTTTGTTTTATTTTTTTGTCTAAATAAGGTTGCCTTACTGTCTTGAGTCTTTATCTATAGCCAAACCATATGAAATCTAATAATGCATTTACTAGTTCTAATGCAAGAACAATTAGACCACATTTCCCCTTTTAAGAAGTCAGGCAACTTCTGTGAATGGAGGGATAATAAAGATGTGTTTCTCAGCCTGTCTTCACAGGAGAGGTTCTCCAGCCCTCTGATCATCTCTGTGTCTCTCCTCTGGACCCATTCCAGTGTGTCCATGCCCTTCCTGTGCAGGGAGCCCAGAGCATGATGCAGTGCTCCAGGTGGATCTTAGCAGAGCAGAGGGGCAGAGCCCCCTCCCTGCCCTGCTGCCTGTGGGGCTCTGGATGCAGCCTGGGGTGTCATTCTGAATTGTGAGCTCACATTGCTGAGCCATGTCCGGTTGTTCATTCATCCAGTCCTTCTCCATGGCTGCTCTTAATCACTTCATCCCACAGCCAGTATTGAGATTCCTCCAGCCCAGGTGCAGCCCCTTGCATTTGGCCTTGTTGGACTTTAGGAGGTTTGTGCAGACACACCCCTCAAGCCTGTCCAGGTCCCATGGATGACACCTCCACCCTCCAGCGCATCATGTCTTGGTGTTGGCAGCAAACTTGCTTGTTGCTGGTGTGAATACAGCAGTTGAAGCTCACAAATGATACTCGTTTTCTGCTAGAAATCAAGTGTAGGGGTGCTGTCCTGTGCTTACTGTGAAAGTTATGTCATGTTCAAACCTGGATGTCTGTTGTGTACAACCATGAAATTCAGCTCCCCCATCAGTTCCAGCTGGTGGCTGGTAGAAACACTGACCATTCAGAGTTGAGGTTCAGGCTTTCTGCGAGACACTTGAAATGTGTCTTCAAGGTACAGATTTCTGTTGGGCATGTTCTGCTGAGGCTAGCTGCTCAGTTTGTTTATCTGTTTTGGTGGTGTTTTATTATCTAAGATTCTGAAGCTGAACCATGCTTTAATCCCATGTACTTGTATGTGAATTATTTTTACATTTTGAAATAGAAAAGCTTAGTATTTCATTTGAGCTCCTAAGAAATCTAGAAGTTTAGTGTGTGCCTAACCTGTGAGGAAAACTGCATTTGTTTTTAGCATGACAAATCAAGCTTTGTCTTAACTAGTTAACACTAGAACATAGCATAATTACTTGCCAGTAGATTGACAGTCTTTGACTTTGATAATTAAGGAAGTTTTGAACAAAAGTCAAGTTTAGTCAGGAAAGCTAAGAGAAGTGTATGGCTTGAAACACGTCCTATATTCAAAGCTGTTTCTAGCTCCAAACTTAATGTGTTAAGAAAAATATTTTTTCTTTAGTTTTGTCGAAATCTTGTTTCATTTAAAGCAGAACAAAACTGAACACTAACTTTGGCTATACTGGGACACGTGGCTGAATCTCAAGAGACAATTTCTGAAAATACAGGACTTAAAGCACTGTACTCTGCTTAGAAATAGATTGTTATGTTAGTGATCATCGTATATTTGTCTTTAGACAAATTTGTCTTTAAAATTAATTTTTTTTCTGTTCAGCTGTTGAGCTCTAAATCCATTTGTATTGCTTGGTGGTTCTTTCTGTAGAAATTAGGTAGGTTGTAAAGCAGTAATCTGTTCTTGTTTTCCAGCTGGGATGCATGTGTGGGCAAGTTCATTGTGAAAATTTGAGAGAGTAATTGTTTCTAGATCTTTGCTTTTTGTTGTTGTTAGGCTTTTGGTTTTTTTTCTTCTTTCTAGTCAGACATTTAGTTTAACTCCTGAATGACCAATAGTCATAAAACAAGTGATTAGTACACCGAGGCATTAACTCCACCCTGGTCCAGTTTATGGCTGCACAAAGATTAGTGCTGTAAATTAAACATAAGCCTAGTAATGAGAATATATCTGCATTCTATAAGGCCAAAGTACATCTGAAAAGTTCCATTTAATCTTACTGGACAAGTCTAGGGATGGGCCACAAAGATGATCATGGGGCTGGAGCACACCTCCTATGAGGACAAGACAGGTTGAGCTGTTCAGCCTCAAGAAGAGAGGGCTCTGAGGAGAGCTTATAGCACCTTCTAGTACCTGAAGGTCCACAGGAAAGCTGGAAAGGGACCTTTTGTCAGTAAGTGTATTGATAGGTGTGAGGTTATGACCTCCAGTGCTCTAGGCACCAACTTCATCGGGTAATTTTCTAAAAAAGCAAGCAGCTAATAGTTGCTAAAAAAGTTATTTAATGCAGAAGCACATCAGTCTCCAAGGCACTGTCACAGACATCAAATTTTTTACTGAGTTTAGTTTAGAGTCCCAGGTTAAAGCAGAAGCTGTTCCCGAAGGTCCCGGTGGGCCGATGTTGGGGCAGCAGCTCCTGTCTTCTTCTCGAGTGTTGACGGTATAAAAGCAGTGGCAGCAAAGCAGAAAGGCAAAAGGCACTAACTCTCCCCAATACTAACTCATATAGGATTTTTCCAATAAGCTAAGTTGCAAGCTCAGGCCACCACTCCTTAACCTATTAGAATGCTAATTTCTTAGCACACTAGGTTATATATAAGCTACGCATACAATCTATCTTGTTCTATCTAAGAAATGTAAGCAATATTCTTACTAGCTCTATTATGACTAAGTCCTGTCTACAATTAAGGGCCTGAAGCCTCTTACTGAAGATATCAGTATGTTTCAACCTTCACTAGAACTCTAGCTACTGCTGTAGAATCCAGACCTTTACTTACTAAAAGCACTAGACCTCATGCTAAAACTCACTGACTTACTTCTACTTAAATGTTCATTTTATGTATGAGTGGCTTAATATACTTCAATCCATCCAAAGGCTTTAATTCAATCCCTGCACCTTGATTCCTCCTTGAAAGAGTCAGAGAATCCCCTAACTCACTGACTCCAAACAGATAGGATGAAGGGAATGACTTTAAGTTGAAAGAGGGAAGATACAGTTTAGCTGTTAGGTAGAAATTCATTATTGTGGTGAGGTTCTTGCAAAGGTTGCCCAGAGAACTCAAAAGTCCAGATAATAACTTGCAAGTTCATTCATCCAAGAACTCACAAAGGGGAAGCCTGACTGAGCCTAACCTCAGTCAAGTATATCCAACAGGAATGCTAATCAGCAGCTGCTTTCACTCCTCTGCTCAGAAGAACCAGAGAAGTGCCTACAGTCCTTGTGCTCAGAGGCACACAGTCACAGAGTGGCTGAGCTACAGTGGCTCTCTGGAGAGTCTCTGGTCCAACCCCAAGCTCAAAGTCCAGACTGGATGGAGCTCTAAGCAACCTGGTCTAGCAGAAGGTGTCCTTGTCCAGAACAGGGTAACTGGAGCTGGATGATCTTTAACGTCCCTTCCAACACAAATCACTCTGTGATTCTACTAGGATGAGATGCAGAAGGTGCTCAGTTGACAAATTCACTCCAGACAATATCCATGTTTCTCTATTGAGAGAACATACTCTTTTATCCTAATGCTTAATGAGCAGCATCAGTAGGACTCAGCTATGGCTTTTCCCATTTTCTAAATCAAGGGTCGTAATCTACATACATAGACAACAGTGGATATTCTGATGGTATTGGCTTTGTGTTGGCTTCTATATTTGTGTCTAGAAGCCATGTCCTTGTTGTGCAGCATTTTTCCTTCAAGGCAAACATTACTAAAGGACAGCAGACCCACAGGTTAAACCAAATGAGGTGGGGCTTGCCAGTGGTGCAGGCTAAGACTACAGAAGGAAAACAGTCAAGCAAAAGTCCCTTGAATAAGTAATTGTTAGAGGAACTTCGTAAAAAATCGTTCTTTCCTTAAAGAAGGATCAAGCCAGGATATTCAAGAAGAGCTATTCTTAGGTATTGATTTAGACCTTTTATCCTTCAGTGTAGGGGAAAATAGCTCCATTCATAGGAAATGTTCTGTTCCCCTGAGTATGTTTTCTGCCACAAACTCTTCTGGAAGCCTACTTTGCATTTCTGCTGTGAGGTTTAAGACTACTACTGAAGTTGTGCCTGAATGTATTTTTGTCCAATTTGTCTTTGTTTTCATATACTAATGCACTTTTTGCTAGAATAGCTCTTGTATATATATTCATGCATGTTATTTTGTGTTGTATTAAGGTAAGATTAACTGGCCTAATTGTAAATCAGAACTTCCTCCGTAGGAAGAAGAGCTTGAAAGTTGTCTTTATGCAGAATGCAATACCTCTGTGCCTTTTCAAGGCATCAGTTGACAAAACCCAAGCCTGGCATAGGTTTGGGGACCTGTCTGATGATGTGGCTCAGGAGACAGGCTGTCCTTGTGCAGTCTGCATATCCCAAGTGTTTTCAAGGCTCTCTAGGGAGGTGGTCATCCACACAGCAGCTGGAGTGCCTGATCTTTGCCTTCGGCTCTTTTGAAGTAAAAAGCAGTTGCTAATCTCAGTTTGGTCTTACACTTTGCTCTAAGTGCAAGCCTCTTTCCAGCAGCAGCATTTGTCATAGTTTTGGTGAGGCACTCAGGTGCTGGATGCGAGGCAGGAGCAGAGACAGTGAAGTACAAGTACGTCTGTCTGAGCATTGGGAGACACCTTTTCACTGTGAGGGTGACTGGACACAGTTTGCCTGGAGATGTGGTAGAGGCTCCATCTGTGAATATCTTCTAAAGCCGTCTGGATCTGGACAGGTGGATTTTGGGGGACCTGCTTGAGCTTGGGGTTGGACCAGAGGCTCTTCAGAGGCCACTGCAGCTCAGCTGCTGTGTGACTGTGTGCTGCTGAGCACAAGGACTGTAGGCACTTCTCTGGTTCTTCTGAGCAGAGGAGTGAGAGCAGCTGCTGATTAACATTCCTGTTGGATATACTTGATTGTGGTTAGGCTCAGTCAGGCTTCCCCTTTGTGAGTTCTTGGATGAATGAATTTGCAAGTTATTAATATCTGAACACAGAGAGGTAAGGCTGGAGATGAACAGACTGTTGTAATCTCTGAAGCCTTTTGCAAATCAGGACAATTGATTAACTCCATAGAGGTAGCAGAGCCAATTAAACTAATGGCCCTAACTTTTTTTCTTACTTAGTAGTGTGTACTTGTTCTGGAGCTAAATTCAAGGAGGAGATCTACATATTCAATGTGTATTCTACAGTGCTGCTGAAATGGTTGATCTAGTTGTCAGAATATTGATAGTTTAATTGCTGAGCAGCCTCTTCTGTTTTCTGAAGCTGTTGATGAAATAATTTAACTCAGCTATGGCAAATGTAAGTTACAGAACAGACTGTTCCATACAATGGTATTACCCATATCTCTACTTCTTGTTGATGCCAGGGAAATGTTATCTTTTGACTTTCCATTGATGTTGGTGGCTCAAAAACCTGCAAATGATCATACACAGAATTATTACATTGTTACTGTTCTGAGATAAAAGCTCTCTTCCATCAGGTTGAAAGATAGCATGCTGACAAATTAGCCAAATAAATGAGGTACATAAAATATCAAGATGGAGTTTGTGGTTTCTATTTTGTATGGAACTAATAGCAGACTGAAAAAAGTGTGCTGCTGCAGCATTCAGCTTGTCAGATGCTTGTTTCATTTGCAGCAGATACTTCTGGAGGACCAGTGATTTTAATAATGGTGTTTTTTGGAAATTAATTGGTTGTGCATTTCTTGTTCTTATGGTAAAGCAAGATCAATTTGTGCTTCAAACATGCAATTGAAAATTCTTCTAGAAAATTAGACCAACAGTGCTCAGCAGCAGATGTCTGTGGAAGGCAAATACCTCCTTTTTTCCCTTTGTACCTTTTCCTTTCCCCTCCAGGTGGGTGATGGGAGGGTGACAGCAGATCCAGCCAGGGGTAGTGCTGTAACTAGCATAGCCCTGTGTAATCTTGCCCTCCCCAGAGCCCACAGGGGCGTTGTTTAAGTTCCCAGTCCAACACCATGGACTCTGCAGGATCAAGAGGTGTCTTGGGTGCACAGGCATTGTAGCTCAGGAGCAGAAGCAAAGGGTTTAAGTGTGTGAGGTAATTAATGGCACATAACATCCTGTATCCCAGTAAACCAATGTGAGCAGCCTTTGAAAAAATAACCTGCAATATTGATCTGGATGTTTTCTGATCGTCCATATGCCTGTGTCTGTGTGTGATCATGCATAACTGGCAGGCAGCTACTCCCACTGCCTTCCTTTAGTGCTGTTGATGCATCCAAGCAGCCTGTGAATCTCTGTTGGAAATTGTTTCCTGATCCCAGCTATAAGACCATGGTCACCAGAAGATTTTGTTCCTGCAAGTTAATTGCAAAATCCATACACTGAGTGGAACAGCAATACAGTTCCAGAGCACCCAGTTCCATTCTTTTCTGTAGCTTCTTTGGTGCTGAGTTATCTTACCTGCCTAGCTCATGGCTGGATTTCTTGACATAAATGGGTGTCAGATGAATAAAGATTTCATTCCTGAGTATGAGATTGTGGTTGATGTCAGTTGTCATATCCTGACAGTCCTCTAGCCTTCCCTCTAGAAGAAAGCAGAGTGGAGAAATGTATGAGAATGGGATTAGACAAGGCTGTCTGGCACCACTTTCTCTTGGAATGGTACAAAACTTTGAATAAAGGCACTTGAATAAATTGCTGGAAGTGCCTGTTCAGAGCTTCTGGCACAGATGAATTCCTCTACACAAACTCTAGAAGTTCTGTTTCTCTGCTGATAATTTGGTTTTAACTGTTCAGGGAAAAGGAAGCAGTGACAGTATAATTGTACATTAATTCAGGCTAGAAGGAGCATCAGAAGAACCCTGCTGCTCAAAGCAGGATCACTTTCAATATGAATGTATTTATAGACTCCTTTTGCTTAACATCCTTTGCACCCTCTTTCACTTTCTTTATCTCCATGCACACACATATTTGGCAGTATCAGCCCCAGATGGGGCCCCCCTCGCTAAATAAGATAAAGAGCAAATGGTGACTGAATTACTCGCACAAAAACTTGGTGCAGAACTAATCTGCAACAAGTCAGTAATCTCACCTGCCTTCTTATGAGTGTAGCTGTATAAACTGCAGAATGTTTCCATGGTCTGAAGAGCGTGTTGAGATTCAGTATTCAAATTCTCCAGTTTCCATAAAAAAATGACCCTAGAATGCACCTGCACATGACTTGTTATTGTTATCAACTTGTTTAAAAAATATGGCATATAATCCAGGGACAGTATGAAAGGTAGTAGTTAGATTTTCCTTAAGCTTTTTTTTGATGCAGAGAAAATGTCACCTTTGTCAGCACTTGGCAGTCTTCCATTTTAGCTCAAATACAATTTGAAGGGTAATGCTGTAGGTATTTCAGGCTCTGTTTTCTTAATTGTCATTCCTGTTGCTTTTTCTGTTGTCTGTCTTGTCTGCAGCACAATTTTTAGCTAACTGGGTGCCTCAGTACATGGCAGAAGTATAGTTAGTGTAACTGACTAGAGCTAGGATAGTATAGTGTATGGATTCATGTAGAGTTTAAATTGATTGGCAGATTCAGGAGGAGCAAAGTGTCTGAAGTTGCATGGAAGTCAATATAGTATGCTTGTTTGCATATTTGTATAGTCTGTGGTTCTTGACTGCTGTGGCCATTTGATTCATTAAATGAACTAAATGAACTTGTCAATATAACCTGACTGCTGTGTATATAGAAATTTAATTAATGGAAGGCTTATAAAAATGTATCTCTGCTGAGAGAAAATAAATGGCTTCTATTTGCGCTGCTCAAGAGCACTTACTGTATGCTTCTACAAAACCATTTGTGTCTTACAGCTTGCCTTGAAGGGATCTAACTATGCTGGTCTGCTGGAACGGCATCGCATTCATACAAAAAACGTGGAGCATGTTGTAGACAGCTTACGGTAAGGATGCATGGATGCTGAGGATTTCAGGCACAGTGCAAATACCCATGGATTGTGTGAAACAAAAGGAAGCCTCATGTTACAAATGCTAATAAACTAGGAGTACTGAAAAGAGAGGGGTGCAGATGAACAGTCATTCCTGAAAGAACTGTCATGTAAACTGGCTCAGTTCAGCTGACTAGCATGTTCTACTATCATCTTGCAAGTAGTACAGGATTTGTGTGTCAAAGGTTTTTAAGCCACATATGATTCTAATTACTCCTTAGCTGCATGACAACTTTTTGGAAGGCTGTGACAAGGAACAATACAGGAGAGAATTGAGACTTTTTCTGAACTTTACAGGAACGAAAGGATAGAAGTTCGTCTTGTTAAGCGTCGAGAGTATAATGAAGAGACAGTTCGGTGGGCAGATGCTGTTATATCAGCAGGAGGTATGACTTTATGGAAAAGAAGTATCTGTTTCAGTATGTTTTCATAGATATGTTTCTTAAAAATACTTTGCAGTGTTTGAAGCAACTGGAAATAAGCACATTGTGAAAACAAATTGCTAATCTAATTGTCAGAAAGTCTGACAAAAAGCAGTGGTTACGACCATCTTGTCTGCCTCTAGTATCTAAAATTGTAGCCCATGGAAGTGAATCCCATTGTACGGCCACTAGAAAAGTTTTTCATATGTGAAACAATATAAACTGTGGCATTTACTATAGTTTTCAGCTAAAGAGGATAAAATGCTTGATGTCATGTGATTTTCTGTAGCCCTGAAACCTACTCATTGTTTTTTGAGATGTGAGGTGTAGACTAACATACCACCTCATGGTCCCCTTGCTCAAACTGTCTTTCTTGCTTTCACACTTAATCCAGTGACTGGCGTATCAAGTTGGATGGTACAGGTAAAAATCTTCAGCTTCTGAGCATCTTGTGCCACTGATCAGTGTATTCCAGATGAAACAAAAGAGCAATTAACCTGATTGGTTTTTTTTTAATACTGGATTGCAGCAGTTCATTTCGTTTTATTTTTTGGATATGCTGTAAATACAGCATTGTGTTGCTGGGCTCTGACAGTGTTCACTCGTCTGTGGCAAAAAGGCTTGACCACAGCTTTCTCTCTTCCCACTAGTCCAGTTTGTCCTTAGGTACTGATCACCATGAAGAATGGGTAGAAAGGTTTATTCCTGGAACATCCAATTACACTCTTGTAGATTTCAAAGAACTTCCCTTGTGCCAGTTTGTCTGTTGGCAAAATTTTTAATGGTTGGGGCAAGCAGCTGGGAAGTGATACATCATTTGAGGTTTTCAGAGCTTATGTCTTCATGCTGTTCAGAGCTTATATCTTCATGCAAAGACTGAATGAGGTTATAGTTTTCTTTCTGTTTAACAGACAGGAAAAATTACCAATATCTGAAGAAACTAGTACATTTAAAGATTTCTATAAATATTTCTTCTTACCTAAGACACTTTCCAAGTGTGCCTATTTGGGGCCAAATAAGACCTTTAAATTGCCTTTTAGGAGGACAACTGGGGTGAAGCTAAAGTCACTGTTTTTATGTGATTCACAGTAACATTTGGTTTTGTTTCCTGTCTCCTGTGGCTTTGTTTAGCAATACTTTCTAAATTTACTTCTGTTAAAGAATTTCTCTTACCTGCTGATAAATGTGCAGAAATTTCCGTAAATCTCTTTTAAAGCTTGCTTCTGCCATGTTCAATTGCCTGGGCATGTATAGCTGTCAGATAAGTTGTACTTTTTCCAGTCACGTTTTTCATGTTTTCCATCTCAAATTTGGTTGTTACTATTCTTAAGAGTAGTTGTCACTACTCTTATTTGATAAGGTGTCAGTAGTTTTGTCCCATTGTAATTTTTGTCCAGCTTGCCTGATTCGTTGTTGTTATAAACGCACATAATTCTAATGCTGGAGTACATTCTGTTTGGGGTACTGAAATGTGAAGTGAAACTCACTTTTGATCTTTTCTTTCTGTAGGTGATGGTACAATGTTGTTGGCAGCCAGTAAGGTCTTTGATAAATTTAAACCAGTCATCGGAATAAATACAGATCCTGAAAGGTAAAAACATATTTGGGAAAGCAATGCTTTATTTAATATTAGACACACTGTGCATCTTCATGGTACATGAGGCATACCTGTAGCATTTGGCAGCATAAACGTTGTTGATACCAAGGGAATCTGTTGTTTTTTTAGAAAAGTTTCCACAGAGAGTTATCCTGTCCCATCTGAGAGGACATTAAGTAGTGTTGGACAAACATGACTGTTACACTGCCACAAATGTTCTCACACACCAGTGTAACAGCACTTGCAGCTAGTTAACTTGTATTACTAACCAGAAGTTCGAGGCTAGCAATGGCAGTGTAGAACTTAGGAAGAAAGACTTGGTAGAAGCAGCTAAGTGTGGTGCCTGAGCACACAGAAACGTAATTTCTTTGTGAGGAAGATAAATCCAGTAGAGCCTCAGATGAAATTTGGTGTGGTTTCTTAAAGTAAACCATGAGATACCTCAGAAAATCAGTCTCCTGAGCCAATTGTTGGCACTTAACTGTCCTATTATAAACTCTGCACAAGCTGCACCCACCTGCCCACATCAATCTTACAGCTCAGTAGATGCAGTGTGCTAGTACTGCTTGGTTGGTATAACCTTTGAATGGATGGCAAGTGAAACTCAGAATTTTCCAAGGCGTTGCCTGCTCAGAAGTCCAGATTTAGATTTCTGCTTTTGATATTGACATTGCTTTATTCCTAGTATATAAAGTGGCGGTCAAAAGGTTTAATTCCTTTAACATGTTATCTTCCAAAACTTTTCAGATGCTCTGAGTAGCTATTCTGCATTATCAAGTCTGACCAGTAGGGTTCAAATTACAAATGCCTTAAATTGTCACATACTACTCATGGAAGGGAGCAGTGTTTATCTTCTGGTTTTGACATGAGATTCTTTTGATGTTAGGCATGTTGTTTAGCTGTTCATGTTGCTAACTTGTGTGTAAGAGGAGGAAGTTTTTTTTACCTCACCTGCCAGGTTTATTAAGCTTTTATTGCTTGCCTAGAATGGTGACAGGAGCTATGTTAGTGTTTACGTACTCCTGCAGGATTATTAGCTGGACAGACAGTTTTTAGGGGAAATGTGGGAGAAATAGCCTGTCTCAAACACACAGACTCCAGGAGCTGAGGAGCAGTGTGTTCTTGCTGATGTGGTACTGTGCAAGAATAGTAGAGATAGTAGATGTACTAGATGTAACACAGAGAGAAATTTGTTTTGTTATGTTTTCCAAAAGTACCAAATCTGAACAGTAATACTGTCGTTTTCATTGTCATTTTTGATACCAGATCAGAAGGTCACCTGTGCTTGCCTGTGAAATACACACATTCATTTCCTGAAGCACTACAGAAGCTTTATCGTGGTGAGTTCAGGTAGGATTCACTGATCTTTGGTTTTCAAAAGGGGTTGGAAAACACTTAATCGTGCAATTCCTAAGGAGCAGGTGAAACTGCTTAATTCAAATTCTGTGTAGATGTTTATAATGTTGAAAAATGAGTTTGTTGTCAAGAGTGAGACTGGAATACAAATGATAAAATTGACTTCCAGTTCCAGCAGAAAGTCTTCTGGTATGACCTGCAATGATTGATATTCACTTCTGACTTAGCAAATGAGGAACTGCATTCTTAAAAGAATTGGTTTATGTACTTCAGGACTGTCCTGGTTTAGGGCAAATTTTGGAAGAAACTTTTCATGTGGTCTCCTCTAGAAAGCAAATTCAAGCTGCTTTTCCCTCAACTGGTTTGGGAGGAAAATCTCCTTTGAGAAAAGTGGGAAAAACTGTTTCTTTAACAAGCGAAGTACTCACAAACATGAAAAAATTAGTAATATTGAGCAATAAAACCTCTTGTTCTGAAGAGGTGGCAAATTCAGAAAGTTTGTCCTTGTCATGGGTTGTAGCTTGGCTTGCTCAGTCTCTCTCAGTCCTTCCTGCTGGAAAATTTCACATTCCAGCCCCGGTGGGCCATAGGTGTGAGCTCCTGGTTTCCTCTGGGTTTTCAGTCCAGAGCTGGGCTGATCAGTGCCAAGAAAAAGAAGAAGCACAGTCCAGGGAACTTTTGTGCCTCAGCTAACTAAAAACGAACAAAAAGCCAAGGAGACTCTCTCCTGCTGTCTGTCCATGCTGCAGACGGCCCAGTGAGAAGAAATGCAAGTGCAGCTTCTGCAGACAAACTGTACAGAGCTTCTTCTCCCCCTTCACTCTCAGAACCTCTCCCAAAGGTGCAGAACTTAATATCCAGCATGAACAGAGCAGACAGCTGGGAATACAAGCATCATAAAGTCACCCTAGGACAAGAACTCAAAAACGTGTGGTTTTAGATGGCCATAAGAATAGAAACTAATGAAATACATACAGTTAGGAAATGGTCAGTGTGTTGCATCTGTGGTTTTGGTGATTGAGATTAAGTGGCTTAAATTTTGCCAACAGATTAGTGTAAAGCAAAACATTTCTTTATGCTGAATATAGCTTGATATTTTCAGTACTAGATATTAAAATAGAATAATCCCACTTGAATTAAAAAGAAGCAAGCTGAATTTTAGAGGACGGACTAGGGAAGAGTTTTTAATAACTAGTTAAGAAGATACATTGTTCTGTAGTAGAATAACTTTCCAGAATATTTTTGCGATAAAAAACCGTAAAACAGAAAATCAGTCATTCATGTAAAAGTGTCTAGCAATTGATTTTTGTTTATACTTCTAACATATTAAATTTGTGACTTGAAGTATAACTGTATTTGAGCTGTAGAAAAGTTATGAATTAAATGAATACAGTTGCCAGGACTTTCAATATGTATTGCTAAAGGAACAGGTACTTTAAACTTACATATTCTAAGATTTAGAAAACAAGCTTTTTAGTCTCCATCATTTTAATTTGCTTAAGTAAAACTTACAGTGCTTATTCAGATAACCTCCCTTGACATTTGGCAATTTTGATGTTTTGTTGGAAACAAAGTTACATTTTTGTTGTTGACATGCCTCATTATGGAGCTGAAACCTCGCCAGAGTGAAACAGAAAGGATTCCTCCAATTATTTTTCTGAAACAATGAGAACTTTATTCTTAAGCAGGGACGTAAACAGGTGTTTCATTTGAGAGTTCTTAGATTTGTTTGGCCCTAAGCAAACTTTGGAATAGGTGAGTAACTGAATCCTTGTCGGGAAGGGCTTCTGGTATCTTGGAGTTGCAGTGGATGGTGAGTTGCCAGAAACTGGAAAAAGGCAATTATTTTTTTTCCTTATCCCTATCAGTCGTGCAACAGTCTGTGTTAACACAGACTTTGTATGCCATGAGACAATCAACATTATTAATATATAAAGGACAAACTATATCAGATTTCCCACGTATTTTTTCTTGGTGGTCTTGGCATTAATAGGAGTACAGTCCTATTTTCTAATTTTGTGACATGTTCTAACATGAGCATTATAAGGAGGCTAGTATAGGGATACTCACTGCATGCTTTCTGCATGACTACCTAAAATCATACTTGGAATTTAAGGGCAAATAGAGTATGTAGATGAGGCTCTGTAAAGATGACAAGAGGAAAAACTAGCAGTGTAGTCATATAAGGCATAACTCTTGTAATTTTAGGAAAAGCTGGTTACTGTCACCTGGATATCAGCTGGATATTTCTTCCTGGATATGATCAGGAAAAAGATATGCCATAACACTCTTGTGATTTGCTTTCTTAGGCAAATATATTGCTATTTTGTTTTATGAAATATCTTAGGCTGTAAGAGGAAAAGGAATTGATATCTCTAGGGGAAAAAAAGCCCAGATGTTGTAACATGGCTTTTATATAGTCTTCTCTTGCTTCAAATGAATTCCTCTTAAGCACCCTGAATTCATAGGCCTAGAGGGATTGTTAAAATGATAGGATACTTGGGGCCTTATATATGAAGGGATGTTTTTCTGGACACCTACAAATACAAGTAAAAGATGTTAAAAATACAACATGTATTTCTGTATAAATTCTTGAGATTCCTTTATTCTCAAATTCTTGCATTAGTCATTCATTCACATATTAGAATCATATGCCTAAAAAGCAGAGTTTGTTACATACAATTTTTATAGGCTGCTTTTGGCCAGTGTCCTTTTATTTTACACATGCAAAATAACATTAGATAGCAAACTGGTAAATGCAAAGAATTTACAATTAAGTATTAATAACTTTCTAAGTTTAGAAGTTATAGTGGAAGCAATAAAACTTGAAATAGCTTCTAATCTTAAGGTGGTCTCCTTTGAGAGTGGAGACTCTCAGATCCTATCTAATTTTGTAATGAATGTTTCATACTGACTTCTCCTCTCTTAGATGGCAGTGGCGGCAAAGAATCCGACTGTATCTTGAAGGAACTGGGATTAACACAACCCCTGTGGATTTACATGAACAACAACTAAGCCAAGAGCAACACAGCAGGGCTCACATAAATGAAAGATTCCAGGATCAAAGTAGGTTAAAATCCGACAAGAATGTAATCACTTTGCTATGATAGCTTGGAAGAGAAGATACGGATTTGTAAAAGTTTTAGTATTTGAAATACCTGCTGTCAAAATACCTGATCTTTTATAAATTGCTGTCTCTTAGGGTTACTGTAACTACTTGAGCATGTTTATGTGTTTGTGTATACATACTTTTTAAGTTATACATTACTTTTAAGTTAGGTTGATACAGAGTTGTAAAAGCTGGTCTTGGACTACCGGCAAGCAAATAAAACATTAGAAGTGAGAATCTGTCTGTAGATAGTTTTTGAACACCTTCAGCTCTTTTCTTTATGATGGGTTGAAAGATGCAGGATTTTCTGCCTAACCTGTGTCCAGTGCTGCTTTTGTTCACTAAGAAGCCCTTGTCAATGTGAACAATTTGTTAATCCACTTTAATTACCTTGTGGTATGAAGCCTGCTTCTCTGAACTTCATCAGAAATGTTTGTTAAGTCACTGCCAGTAAATTGGCTGAAAGAGTGAGTGACTGACAGAAGAGAAGACTTCCTTCTGCCTGGTTGCCTGTGACTTTTCAGGGAAAAATGTCCGAACTTAAGTGTCTTTGCTGACCTTGGTTTAAATATTTATTGTCTCCAGTAAAGAACAGTGACTGGCCACAGAGGAAATCAGTGAAAAAATAAGTCTTTGAAGAAAATGGAGCATTAGGTATAGAAAACAAATTCAGGCAGCAGAATCTGTCCTCCAGTGAATTGTGAATGTTTTTTGAAAACTTGTGGTTTAAATCCATTATTATATTTGATATCTGCAGGGTCTGATATTTCTGGTCCACATCTTCTACCAGTGAGAGCACTCAATGAAGTCTTTATTGGGGAGTCTCTTTCATCCAGGTATGTTTGACTGTTTGTTGCTACAGCGAGACATAGTTGACTTAATTTCTTTATATGACAATGGACACTCAGTGATGAGATTTTACTGTCAAATTTCAGTTCTAGTCTATAAATATTTAACACTGATTGTATTATTGCTGATTACAAAGTGTATTTTCAAAGATGTAAGTGCAATAATGTTAATTTCTGGTTTTCTGCCTCCTCTCTGGTTATTTTTTCATTTCTCCTGCCTTTTTTCTTTCCATTTTGCTGATGATTTAAAGATCTGTCCTTAAACTGCCTCCTCTCCTACATATCTTCTTACACATCTTTACGTAAGCTTTTAGCATGAGCAGACAGAAATAGCTTTTACGAGGACTCCTTTTTCTGCCTTTCTTTCGTTAGATACAAAGGTATCAGCCTGTTTTTGGTGGAAACATTGTTATTGATGGAAAACAGTTATTTCCTTCAGTTAAGAAATGTGTTTGTTTCAAATCGTGGTACTGCCTTATCCACCATACGTTTGACTCTGTCCTTTCTGTCCTCAAATTCAATGCATTTTTGGCAGCCAAACAATAAGAAGGACATGGGGAGTATGACTGGGGCTGTGGTAAAAGACAGGAGTCAGGATTTGAGCAGACTTTTACTTGTATTTTATATCTGTTTTCACTTTATTGATTATCTTTTAAAAAAGCCCCAAACAAAAACAACAACAGAAAAGTCACTTTAGAGTTCAGTAGTGTGTATTTGTACAGTGCCTGGGACACTGATTGCTGGTGCAAACAATATAAATGTTCTATGAGTACTTTATTTTTTGTCTGAACTTCAGCCTCAGACTGGCAGAAGAAATTAATCTCAAAGAGATACAAATCCTGCTTTCTACTAAATCAAACCTAATTTTTTCAAGATTCTAAGAAGTTTATTTAATGTGCAGAAATATAGGAACACAAAATTGTTTTCCAATGCTATAAGTGTCACAAGTACATTCTCCTCTTGGTTCCAGTGTATTTGAGAGCTGCTGAGGAACACAATACCTCTAGAAACAAACCTCCAGAAAAAAGCAGGGTGTTAATAGGACCTTAGACTTGAAGACTTAAATGTCATAAAGACGAATCTTCTGTTTCAAATACACAGGTCTGCTGTTTATTTAGATAAAGTGATTTTTGGTGCTTCTTTTAAGGACTTATTCTGCATGTCAGTGATGAAAACAAGTAAATTGAAGGAAAAAAACCTAGAAAACTTGTTATACCCAGCTTGCAAAAATTACATTAAACTGGATCAAGCTGTGCACCTGTGTTCTTAATCTACTTCATTCTCTAATCTCCCCATCTTCTCAAGACTGATTACACAACATACCTTAGTTACTGACAGTATAAACTGTTAACCAAACAGCCAAGAGCTGTGTTTCTAGTGGATCCAGACTGAAATAATAGCTCAGTAAGTTCTGTTTACTAAGAAAGGTGAAACTCAGTCATGCATAAAACAGTGAATGTGGCATTTGTGAGATGGTATCTATTAGTCTGAAGCCTGTATCACGCTGTTTGAATTGGGCACTATGAATATCAACAAGTTAAGTTCATAAATACACTCTTGGATATTCTGAGGCTTGTGGAGAGAAATTTTGATCTTTAGGCCTAACGCTAGAAATCCTCTGACACATGAACAGTAATGTGCAGGGGATGATCATACATAAGACCTAGTACTTTCGAATTTTAGGAATAATTTGGAGAGAAATGTAAGCCTGCTGATTGTGTAAAGCTATTAATGAAGAATCACTGCATTTTTAATTACTGAAGTGATCAAGAATTCAGGTTCAATCATGCTATTACTTACTGGTGTTGAAATGTTTAATGTTCTTTGACATAATTTAATGACACCCAATCATAGCATAAACACAGTTTTTGTGCTACAGTTATGCAAGAAAGTAATTATGTATAGTTTTATTTGTAGGTCCAGCAAGCCCTACAGATGAACCACAGAGGTGGTTTTGTGCATAAATTAACATGAGAAGTGACTGCACAAGAAGTGCCTAAAAGTTCATGCTACAAATCATTTTAGTCCATTATAAAAACTGCTATAAAATAGTGAATCAGAAGTAGCTGTCAAATGGGAAACACTGTACAAAGCCTGTGAAATTGTGATCCAGATTTGAAAGTAGCTCTCTAAATTGTTATGTGCCTGATAAGGCTGTGTGTTCTGTCTTATTCAGGGAGAACTTTAAGTCCTGCAAACCCAGTTTTAAATTCTCGCTTCATAGGGCCTCCTATTATGAAATATCAGTTGATGATGGTCCTTGGGAGAAACAGAAGAGTTCAGGGCTAAATGTGTGTACTGGAACAGGATCAAAAGCATGGTGAGTACATGTTGCTGCTTTGACAGAAAATACCATTTCAGATAAGCTAGATGAACCTATTTGTCCTATGCATTTTGTCCTTACTGAGGCTCTGTTGAGCTATGTGTGAGTCAGTCTGACATTGTCACTGTCAGGATGGCTCAGAGTTGTTCCCAGGTGTATGAGAAGAGCAGGGCACTCATTACTTGTGGGTATGGAGAGAAGCCTTGAAAGGGTGAGGAGCTGGGCACTGGGGCAGAAGTTTGCCTTAGGTGTAATTTCAGTGAATGTTGTGGCATGTCACGTGAAGATGAATGGTTGGGAGTGGTGGGAGAAAGGGATTCTGCTGTGACTTGAAGAGACTGTACTGGGGTGATCTATGAACTACTCTTGTTGGCTAAAATTTAAATGCCTAGATGGTGTAGCTCAGTAAACTTATAAAAATCTAAGCTCTAAGAAGAATTGTAATGTATTTGGAAGCAGTGTTGAGTGTTTTCTGGCACATCTACTGTCCATTCCCCTTTCAAGCCTTTTGTTTCTTCCATATTTAATTGATAGGGGACAATCTCTTTGCCAAAATACTCCCTTAAATAAAGATGATCATATCTAAAGAGAACAGTGCTAGCTTAATTAGAGGGATAAATTATTTAAACTTCAGTTTAAACATGCTGCAGTACTGCATGTAAGTCTAATCAATTTAGTTTTGAGATGCAAAAGACGTGTTTGTGCTCATAATTTTAACTTGTAAAATAGGCACTGGATTTATGTGGCAGGCAAAGATGAACTAGAACAGAAGCTTTTAATGAAATTCAAAAATGAGTATTCATGCTGTAACCATGGCTACTGGGTTTTGCTCTTCATTGTAATTCAGAATTTTGTATTCAGGCAGCATAGCTTAGTCCTGGAGCCTGCCAAGGATGAAATTGGCAGACTGTTAGAGAAACTTTCCTAGTGTTCAGTACCTTGGGAAAGTACAGGCTTAATTCAGTGCTGTTCTTATGCATTTAATTTGCTTATACTCTCTGTGCTGAGCAAACCCAGAACCAGCAACCAAGCTGCAGGATCTCCCCTCTCCTTTGCTGTAGTGAGTATGTGTTGCTGGACTTCTCTAAACTGAGGCCAAGCCTCAGTGGAGTGATCTCCCTTAGCCTATTGTCTCTCCTAAAATTTCAGACTTGCTGGGACTGAGAGACATTTAAATGTCCAGGTGCTTTCCAGCTGCCAAAACTTGAGTAAAAGGATATCTTGATAGCATCTGCTCAGGCTTGCACGAGGGCAGTAAGTGTAAGAGAGAGAGCCTTGGACAGCCATGCTCAGCAGCTCTGTGTCAGATAGGGGTGCAGTGGATCTGTATTGCAGTCTGAGGTGTTTTACTGCCATGACAGAAGTGCTGGACTGAGGATTTTAAGATTTATTGAGTCACAGGCATGTGAGATCTTCACAGCACTGCTGCACAGTGGCTGTGGTTAGCACCTATTCCCTTTCGAGTGTGGGCAGAGGAGGGAGACTTTTTTGGAGTTTTGCCTTAGTTCAGACTGAGGCTATGCTGACTTGTTCATCCAAATGTGTCAAATGCAGAAGTGTCTGATCTGTTCTTTTCTATCTACACCAATTCTTGTGAGATTTAAGACCACATCTTAGATATAAATAAAGAGATAATGTTTGGGTTCATACATGAGAACCAAGAGAATAAATTGATTAGCAAGGATTAGATAGACAGGGTAAGAACACAATCTCTAGAACTGTTATGCTTCTGTTTTTTAATGCAGACTTAATTCTGAAGTTATTTGGGTTTTAAGGCAGGGGGATTGTTGACAAGGAGACTATATCTCATGCTCTTCTTTCCTGAAAACCTCACTTAATGGATTTTTAAGGTTTACAAGGCCACAGGTAGATGCCAAAGCAAGAGTTGATTTAAGACTTTTTTTAAAAAATAAACTGTTATCAGCTCACACTTAATAACATTCTATTCCCTCCCCAAATGTTGAATTCAGTTTTTCATCAGTGTGCAAGATTTTTTGGTTTTGCTCGGTTTTTATCCTAAGTTGTACTGCTTAGCAAACAAGACTTCTTCTCTGTCTAGGTCCTATAATATTAACAAGGTTGCACATCAAGCTATTGAAGAGATCCTTAAGATTGGTGAGTGAACAATGTGGCATTAGTAGCCAAGTTTATATAAAGATACATCTATCTAACTGGGGCTCTTTCTCTTGGCTTAACAGCAAAAGAGCACGGAAGTTTGAATATGCCATTGAACATGGAACTGGTACAGAAAGGTTAGTGAAAAAGGCAAGATTTTTTTTTAAGTATCTCTGGGCAGTTCATTTTGTTTGTATTCTGTACCACTCAGCTTTCAGTGTTTTAGCACTCTTGCAGTAAAAGTCTGTCTTACAGACATTAATTAAGCACAGTTGGCAAACAATGTCTTACTTGAAATAAAAGCACTTATTTAGACTTCTGTATATCCTCTTCAGGAGAATTTAATTTCTCTTAAAATTTCAAACAAGTTAGTATGTAATCATCCAAAGAGAGCTGTTGAGTGTTCATCATGCAGTAGAACTGAAAGGAATCTTCCCTAAAAGTAATTCTATTTTTTTTTGCATGTAAAGACTATTAAACATTTGTCAAGTCTTGATGTTCCCTCTTGATAGAGAAGCCAGTCTTACCTGGAGGAATGTGTCTTTCTGAAAGTAACTCATTTTGTCTGGGAAAACTAATGGCTGACTCCTCTGCTTACAGTAACAAATGATTACAATGAGTCTCTGCTCTACAGTCCAGAGGAACCAAAGATGTTTTTCAGTGTTCGAGAGCCTATTGTAAACAGAGTTTTCTCAAGTAGCCGTCAGCGTGGCTTCTCTTCAAAGTAAGTGTTGGCTGCAATAGCAAAGAGTAACTTCATTCTGTGTATCTGACAAAGTATGAGCAATCCAGGACTTTGCCTTGAAGTGTTTCAACATCCAGTTTGTGCTTTGAATGACTTGAGTATTGTTCTTGTAACAGAAGGATTAAAATGTTTCCTAGTAGTGTTATGGCTTTTTAATGTTTGATCTCTGCACAATCTTACAGAATAAAAGAGTCTCACTGTGCCCAGTTTTGGATATGTGCCATTTCTCAGTATGAGACACAGACATTTACAAACTGCAGTGAATTCAGGAAAGGACCACTGGGAGTATAAGAGGGCCAGAACAAGTGATTTTTAAGGAAGGTCTCAAACAGTGCTTCCCTTTAGCCTGGAGGAGACAAGACTAAGGGGGAATCCAGTTGCTGTCTTCAGCTGCCAAAGTGTGGTTTCAGAGGAGACTTGAGTTAAACTCACTTCAGAGTAGAGTAATGCAATAGCCATAATTTTATAGGATGTAAGATTCTGATTAAAGAAAAAAAAAATTCACAGTGAGAGTAGTCCAGCAGTCGACCAGGTTTTCTCCATAGATTGTCTTATCACTGTTCTTGGAGATACTCATAACTTGCCTGGGCAAGGTCTTAAACAACCTAACACATCATTTAAGTAAGTTGGACTAAACACATTTCCAAACTGAATTATTTGCTAATTCATCATTTTAACTTGGGAACTTGTGCCAATGGAGGTTTAGATTGAGCGTTGGGAAACATGGAAAAGATTGTAAAGCAATGGGACATGCTGCCCATGGAAGTAGTGGGATCATCATCCCTGAAGGTAATTAAAGACGTGTAGGCATGGCACCTGCAGACATATTGGTGGGTTTGGTAGTGCTTGTTTAATGGTTGAACTCAATGATCTTGCATCTTTCCCAATCTAAATGATTTTGTGATATGTAGAGCTTGCCACAAGTGAATATAAACATGTGCAGCCATTAGTTATATGATCAGAATTACTGAACAACTGAACTGAACAATAACATAGAAACTATTAAAGCAATGCAATATTTCAATTGTAATTAAATGTAAATTCAACCTTTTGTATCAAAGCAAATGTCTAAAGGAGCTCTGAGCCAAATTCTTTATTCTGTCTTGTCCAGCTCTAAAAGACAGACGTTAAATTTTATAAGATTAGATTTTAAATATGATTTTAGATTTTTAATATGATATAGTCAGACTCCAATATTGACGTTAATATGCTGCAGTTCTTGAAGCTGCCTGGCAAGCATCCTGACCTTGAGCTTTATTTTTGTAATTACTTTTCCTCTCTCTGAGTGATTAACGTAACAAAATAAATTGCATTGATGTTCAAATATTTTAATCTTAAGTATTGCTATTTGAAAATATATATTTCATATAATAAGACCACATATTAGAATCTTAAATTAATTGTAAACTTTTCTGTTAAGATTAAGTAAATCACAGTTAAATGGGATCATCAGTAGCTTTCTTTAAAAATTACACCTAAGCGTCAGCTTTCAACACCAAGTGTCACATTGCTCAGACTCTGGGAGCAATGGGCTCCATTGGCCATCTGCTTCAGTCCTCTCTGGACTCTGCCAAGTCCATACAAAGCACTGATAACTTGAGGGGTTCTAGGGCTTTGTACCATGCTAAGTGGAGCTTAAGCATTTACTGGCCCAAGCTAAAGAATGTCCCAGAACCAGTTTTATTGTTAAGTGCTTTTGTGGAATACTTAAATTTTTAAGCTGTTTTGTGATACCTTCCTTGTTGGGTTTTTGCAGAGTCTGTGTCCGTTCCCGTTGTTGGGATGCTTGTATGGTTGTGGATGGAGGAACATCTTTTGAGTTCAATGATGGGGCAATAGCTTCAATATTGATTGACACAGAGGATTCACTGTGCACTGTTCTGCTGGAAGAATGAAGGACCCTGATGTCTTTTGCTGAAACATTTATGGATCCATAGAGGGAAACCATGGGGATATCACAATGCTGCATTATATTGGAAGTTGGCCTTTTCAGATGCAAGAGCATTTGGAGGAAGCTTGAAATGCTTTTCATTCCTTTAGGTTGGGGAATCATTAGCCTGATATTTAAGCTCTTATTGCATCTAGTGTAAAATATGTCTGAAGTGTTACCTCTAACTTCCATGAAAATTGACATTTTAACCTGTAAGGCAAACATGAAAGCTTTGTAAACACAGGTAAATGGGTTCAAGTATTAAGTCAGTAGCATTAAATATTCAAATGTACAGTTTTTTAGTAACAGTCTGGGACTGATGAAACTAAATACTTCATACATACACTTTTGTAGAGAAGTTGACTGTCAAACTAGCAATTTGATGCAAGGATATATAGATTTTGGTAAACCATAATGTTGATGTAAAAGAAATGAAAATACAAATCTTTTGTATGCTTTTAAAAAATTGTACAACTTTGTAGTTTCATACAACTTGTGGCAATTTTTTTTTGTTCTTCCAGTATTTTTTCTACTTTGTAAACTTTCATCAAGAGTGTAAGTTTGGTTTAATGCATCTTGAATGAGGTAGCTTTTGCCTTTTTTGTTTGGCTAGATAGGGACTTGAAACCCAAAGGTTTTCTTCACCCCTTCGTGAGGAATATACAAATTATAGAAATCATGTTGTAGTAGGATAAATTCTTTCACTGAATGGATTAATTGGAAAGCAGGTATCAGAGACACTAGTGTATGTAATTGGCTATCATTAAGAAATAGATCTGGCCTTATTAAGTTGAATGGTTTGGAATTTTAGGTTTTGAATTTCTTACATTTAAAGAAGAATGAGAGATGCTGGCTAGTACGATTTGGAGCACGAGCTAATGCCTATGTCTTCCAGTTTTCCCAGCATGTTTTTACCTTCTCCAGAAAATTTAAATTTCCAATCCTATACTGAATTCTAGTAATATGTAAATGACAACAAATTAATTTCATGTCTCTGCTTATGTTAGGTAATCAAGCTGATAATAGGAAAAAAAAACAAACCTCTGATTAAAGAAGAGCAAGTAACCTTTGAAATCTTTTAGAGAAGCTGTGAACTGTGACTGCCTTTTGAAATCTGTGTTTATAATGGCATAGGTGAGGCAGGATTTGACAAAACAAATATTCCTATCTCTGCTACTCTTCTGCTACATGACTTGAAAATAGTATGTTTTGCCTACTACAGATTGGTTTCCAAGAGAGTTGTCTTCAAATGACTTTTGAATGAAGAGACTTCTGTAACAGATGTTCTCAGATCTAACAGAAGTGTGGCCAATCAATCAGTGTGTTTATTGCCACTTGCAAAATGTAAACTGCTCTTTATTGGTGGAGGAAATGGACAAAGAGTTTTTTCTTTCTACACTTAAGAGTGAATAGAACTTAAAATGTAATTTAGACGATATTGATTTGACCAGACCATTCAGTTCTAGAAAAATGTGAAATTGATGCAGGTGTCTGAATAAGCTATCATTGTGTGCATTTCAGCTTTTAAGTGTGCTGCAGGGTTACTTGCATTGTCAGGTTGTCATGATTGTGCGCCCAGAAGGGAAAGTCAAAGTAGCCAAATAAACTTTGAAAAATTGGTAAGTTCAGGAACTATTGGAATAAAGCTCTTATTGTCTAAAGTAATGTGCAAAGCTTGCCTAAAGGTGAAGACACAAAAGACTAATCTTTCCAAAAGTTGTGTGCACGCAGATTAGGGTTCTAAATTATTCTCAATCCATCTGTAACCAGTTAGGGATTGTTTATGTGCCTCTATCAACTACACTAGTCAGTCAGTATGCTGTTAGGATTCAAAAAATCCCCAAGCCCACCAATGCCATTAACACTAATTTATTACTTTCTAGGACTCTACCACTCTTAGCTCAGATTTAGATATTGAACACATGTACAGCAAATCTAGGCAGAAATGCTTTCCCCTGCTTATTTAGACATTTGTGTGCTGTAATGTTTTCATGGAGACTGGTTAGTCTGATCAGTAACCATACCTCTTAAACATGCTTGTTGTTCCTTATTATGAATGTCAAGGGTAAATGTTTTCAGGCCCTACAGTCCCAGAGTATGATCTAGATTAGGACTTAGTAAATTTTCAGTCAAATTCCTAATTTAGCAAAATGGAAGCCTGACCTACTCATGAGTGGCCTCTACTGGTTTTGCCTGTATTTAAATTGCAATTCTGTTGAAGCATTTACTGGTGAATGCTTAAATTGACTAGGATGATTCAGAAATCTATAATTAATAGTGAGCAGCTACCTTTTTCTTCTTAAAGAACCCTAGGACCTTTTTAAAGGATCCTTTATGATGAAGGATTGCAGTACAGACAACTTACTTGGTAGACAATATTCCAGGAGAGGACTGGCTTGGTTTAACACTGATTTAATCTGCACAGACTGGCATTGTCTTTTGCACCCCTTCTACTTGCTGAGTCAAGTCCATGGTATTTTCATTTAGCACTAGTCTACACTGTGTTCTGCTCAACTAGACCTGTTATTCTTTGCTTTTTTTTTTCCAAGTGGTGTTTATACATTATGTAATAAAAATTAAAAGGTTAATTGATAAATGAAGCTGTCTTGTGCCTTGTTTCAACCTTCAAAAGTGTTTCATGTGCTCAGTTTCTTCTCACTGTTTCAGGTTGTTTTTAATGGTTTGTGAGTCTTCATGTAGTACAGAGACTTAAGCAATGTACCAGGTTCTATTACAGAGTGCTTAGGGCTACTTATTATTTCTCTTAGCATAGGGGCAGTTGAGCACCTTATCTAGAGGGCTTTCATTGTATGTCTGCTACAGCTGCCATCGTAGCCATTGAAAAGGCAACAGTGATGCCAATACCTCTCCAACACTGAACTTGGTATGTAAAATTATTCCTTGTAGTTAAAAGGCCTACTACTGTTCCAATTTCACACAGGTTTTAAAGCATACTCTAATAAATGCTGAAAGTATTTATGATAACACACTGTCCTTTAAACCACCATCAATGACACAGTACTGCGAGAAATTTCTTTTTGACCGATGACACAAAGTTGGTGCCAAATCAGGAAAAGCATTCTCCCATCCATCAGTCATTTTGTACAATCTAGCAATTTCTAAGATCTCTAGTAAATGCAAGAGAAGATGCATGAAGTTACACTGGGCATAAGGAGAAGAATTTACAGTAATGCTGTGCTACAAAGATGTACTTTTTCTTCTTGAATTTAAGATATGCTTCTAAGGCAGCAAACTGAGGCAGTTGAATATTCTGTATCTTCCAACCTCCTATCATTCCTCCAACTTTCACAAGGTATGTTGCCCATTAACTCCTTGTAAGGGATACAAGCCCACTATTAACACCTGTTACTTACACCGTTAAATTGAATAAAAACAAACCAACTTAGATTGCCAAGATAATGCTTTATTTACTATTTTCTACAAAGTCAAGCTGAATATCACATTCTAGTACTCATACAATCTTTCCACAGTAATTAATCTGTTCTCCACTATCAGATACTCATTCCTGAATGCTGTCTCGAGACTGCAATGGGAAAAGCTGTATCTATGCAAAGGCCTACAGTAATATGTTGGCTGCTCTTAAAAACATCCATGAATAAATTCAGCTGCTTGCTTACTGCATTCATGGGGAAAACAGCAGCATGTTTATGTCCTACAGAGGGTCCAAGTTTTGCCCTAGGAATAATCAGCTTAACACCTGCTGGAACATTCTAGATTTATGCATGAGGACCCTAATAACAGATGCAAATGAAAGATTCATTTAAAGTCATTACCTGTCCCTAAACTTTATTTGGTTTTTTTTTCTTTATGGACAGTTACTTAGCTTCTCCCATGACTTTTTTTTAAAAAAAAAAAAAAAAAAATCAACACTAGACAATAGTGGTTAGTGATACAAATACAAGAAGTGAAGTGCTACTACAAACTAATATAAAAGAGAAATTAATGTCTCTTGATAGCACCAAAGCATCTCTCCCTTACACAGGAGTCCCAGGTTCTGGTTTTTGGTCATATCTAGAACTCTTCGAGCCCTCCTCCTGCAAAACTACCAATCTATCAGTTGCAGTTGAAAGATCATATCTATGATCATGTTCACAGAAGCTACATTAAGTTTCTGTAATATGTAATCAGAAAACCTAGGACCACAACATGAAATAATTCTGAATGGGCTTTTCAGACTGTATTTGGCTAACAATGAAGACTACTAAAGACAGAAGTTTCCTTTGTGGCCTCCTACATAAAAACTTTACTATAGCTCCTTTATGCTGCTTAGCTGCTTGTGTATAGATATCCCCAATTTACTGTTTTCAAGTTTAATTCAGTCATCCTACTGTACCTATTCTTCAGTTATGTAGTTGAATAGATTTAATACATAAGAATTCATTTTGAATTCTGCAAATTCCTTAATCAACCTTATAAAGATATATGGCACCTCTGCAAGCTGTTCCAGAAGCTGCAGACAATTGCTAGAGGCTGGTATTACTTAATTACGGTGGTTTGTTTCATAATATTTTTTTCGAAGATCCCCTCTAAAAAAGAAAGACTGAAAGAAATATTCTGTAATTGCTCACAGATCATCAAATTTCTAAAGGCTTTACGTACAAAAAATGGATATAAAATATTATGAAACAACATTAGGGTGTAAGACCAAGTTAGGCAGTAACAGTACTATGACAAAAGGTGCTCCAGCACTTTTTTTCCCTAAGGAGCTTCCATGCACAGTGTGTCCATGGCATCCGGTGCATTGTACATGATCACAAGAAACTAGGATTTCTCAGTGTCAATCTGCATTTGATGCCCCAAATCTCATGGCTCTTTTTATTGCCAACAGTTGGCCTTGCAATGCTGGTGAAGTGTGAACCATTGATCTTCATGTCAGGCAGTGCTTCCTCGAGGAGCTGCAGAGAGCTATCAGTCACTATTCCAAACACCTGAAGAGTCTTCAGTGTCCTAATTTCACCAAGCTCTCTAGAAAGACAAAAATATGAAATAATCATGAAACTGAAGACATTTTTTCAGGTTTTTCAGCCTGTACCCAAGCTAGGCAACTCCATTTCTACTCGTTTTTTAGAAGAGGGTAAACTACTTAAGCACATATTTAAATGAAACTAGTACTCAGCACTGGTACTTCAGGAAACTAGCTGAGTAAATTACTTCTTTGCTAATGTCTCTCACAGACTGAAAACAAACTGATTCTTCTTTCATATCCTTGGACTTAAAAATCTAGAAGAAGTGAAGGATATTGCCAACATGAAGATCCAGGATGTGGCTCAGAGGACACAAGCCCCCCAATACTATCAGTCTCCAATTTGTATCAATACAAATTTTGCTGGGTAAGTAGCCAGACCCAGCTTCTTGATTGCTTTACATTTTCCCAGTCATCATCTGAACTGTGTATCTTATCCAGTAGGCACTGGACAAAATCAAAAAGCTGAGACACATGCTGCCACAGCAAAGGTTCTTCAGATCCTCATTTTCAATAGTCCTCTTCCTCTCAACCTTTTTTCTTATTGTTGGCCATTTCCTTCGTGTTGACATCTTTCCTGAAAGTATGGTGATTGAAAGCTTCTATACTAATAAAAGGCAGGATGACCTCACCAGCAAGTCACTCTATGCCATGTTTCAGTCACAATCAATATCTGATAAAGGTGCACACAAAAGCAAACATACTCAGCTTACTAGTCCAGCCAGTACTGTGAACTCTGCCAGATTTTCCAAACCTTGCTGCACACTCAGACATCAATACTGGTCACTGGCAGGACTGCAACCTCCCATGCCAGCAATGAGTACCACTGGTATAATGCCACTAACAGAAGGCACAAGGAATGCATGGAGCAGCCAGTTCTCTAAGTACAGACGGACACTAATGAAAGATTATCTCAGCTTTCCAGTCTGGATTCTTAAAAGCTACAGGTTCTAGCAGACAGGTTATTTTATCTTAGTTTTATTCCCAATTCCTCATACCATTAAGTTTTTTGAAACAGTAGTTCCAATTCTAAAAGCAAATTCAAGTTAACTTACCCTCTGCATGAACAGAAAACCAAAGCTAGTTAGAGGTTACTTACACTAAGGCAGCAGGTGATATCTGATAACATCGGCTAAGACACAGGTGTTGTAGGAACACAAGTTGTTTAAAATACTGGAAGCACTCAGGCTTTAACATCATGCTGTCACTGTACAGAGAACACATTAATGAAGGTTTAAGTATACACCAGCAGTAAATTTGCTATTTTGAAAATTCAGGCAGAGGAATTTTCTGAATATCTCTATTTCCTACCACCGAAGTGTTTTTTCATTTGGAAGCAATCCCTGTCTCGTGTATGTGTGGGGCAAGTGAAGCAGAAGCTTCTCTTTACACAGATACTCTGCAGCAGAACTTATACCATGAATAGGCAAGTTCTTCAGAGATTTACAAATACTGTAACTGACTGGGTTGAAACCAAAATACACCTTTTTTTATAGCTACATGACCAAGTAACATACTTGTATTAGAGATGACTTAAACCCTCTCTAGGATGCTAGGCTAATGAACTGCAGGCATCTAAATGCTTCCTTCCACTATACCTATCAATTACCATATCTTGTTAGTTAACAAATCCTGTAGGTATCTGACATTTATGCTGGGGTAACAAAGACATCTTCAATTACTTACCAGCTCCAGATTAGGTCATGCCAGATATTAAATCTTTTGTAAGTTTAGCTTGAGTAGTATTTTCTGGATGTGCAGTGCTACACAACCTTGCCTCAGTGCTAATTCCCTGAACCACAATGATTTAAGAACTGGCCACACAGGTCTTCTTACCTGAGATCTAAATGGACAAGCAAAGGACATCTCTCCACCAGCATTTTCACATCTGAAAAGAAGTCACACAGAGTCAGTCCCTCTTTCAGTAACAAGATCAATATGCTTTACACAACCTACTCATGTCCACACATGTTTATTTATACCTTTTCTACGAAACAGAAAGACTTTTTCCACAACTGAAGCACAACTTTTAAACTAAAAGATACATGCCTAAGACTTAGAGCATACAGTCTGCCTATGAAGATGCCTTACATGGATTTCTTTTAACCCTTAGCAAAACAGATACATTTCATTCAGCAAATTATGCCTAGAAGTCAGTTGCATAAATCATCAACTTAGGAAGACAGTAATTCCAATGGTATTTTTGTGAAATTTACTGAAACATAGTAACGGTGAGCTGTGTGAAATACTTACATATAGTAAAAAAGTAACAAAAATTTTCCACTCATCAAATATCCTTTCAGAGCACCAAATCCTTTAGGCATCTCCTAAGTTCTTTCTTTATGACAAAAAGTTACAATTTTTCTGATTTAAATTGTAATTTTTAAACTTTCTTTTCGTTGTCTGCAAGTAGCACTAAATCATCTGTAGTTCTGGTATCACCTAAAAGCCATTGCAAGGTGCTCAACAACATGCAAGAGAATTTTAGTATTTCAGAATTCATGTGCAGAAACTAAACAAAACAATGCCTTAATTATGATGTTTAATGTACTATTCAAGTCTTATGCCTGATAAATTGCACTGAACCAGACTAAAGTTACTCAGGAAAAGTATCAGCACATGGTCTCTAATGGCTCATTTAGAAGGCCCAAGGTTCAAATTCCCGATATGGAGAAGATTATGTAACATATTTGTTTATGGGTTTGGGGCTGAGATAAGATTTGCCATGAAGAGAATGCATGAAGGGATCTATGTGATATTTAAACACAAATGAGAGGTCACACCCTGCATGTTATCCAATGCTCTACTGTCATATTCACTCATTGCAAAAATTCTCTTTACTACAAAAGGACTTTCACCCTTTAGCTATGCTCTTGCTCATTTTGATGTACCCTCCCCCAAATCTTGACTTACCTGCATTTTCTATAACCTTCCAACTTAGTAAAACTTTTCTTTCTAGAACTATTAACAAGTAAATTGTTAAATGTTGATTCCTGGGATTATTTGCCTTCCAAATTAACTGGTATCTGGATGTCAGTCTGAAACTCAAGCACTTACTATGACTGTTCTCTTTTAGAAGATGATTTCAGCAGACACAACAGCAGAGGCCTTAAGAAAGTTTTCCAGATACTGTTCCTGGAGCTAATTCATAGCACACAAAGTCCTGCTTCCAGGACTTACTTCACAAGTAAAGGCTTTTCCTTTCAGCTGAAGAAATGAGTTTTCACTTGACTTTCCCTAAATTCAGAAGAAAAATCATCTCACCCTTCATAGTTGGAGTCTCTGACAGTAATAACTTAAAACTATACAGAGCACAAAAGTTACTGTTGCTACATGATTCTTGTATAAAAAGAGTGAATGCCAACCAGAAGAAAATGTAAAGCCTGCTGCTTCATCCCGTAGTGGGATAAAGGTTTGTTACGCTGCTGTTTACCTGCTATCTGTAGATTCTCTCTGTATCCACTCAAATTTAACTGTGTGACCTTTGAAGTAACGTGACTGACTGCTGCTTTGACGTGAGAGGCTGTGAATTCACACCAGGACAAGTTCAGCTCCTCCAGCCTAAAAACAAACAGAGTTGTTAACAAGAATGGCTGAAACACAGTTCAAGTTTTGGTATTTTCCATTACAGCTGACACTTTTAAAGGAAATACTTGTAACATGCCTACTGCCAACTTACTGTATTCACGACTAGGGATTCTAGTATGACAATAACTAAGCACTAATGAATGGAGCAGGTTACCCACCCAAATCTGTCTTTGGAGATTTTCAAGATCCAATCAGAGAACATTCGCATCCACCTGGACAATGCTAATTTTAGACCCTGGTCTGGGAAAAGGGTTAAACTGACTTCCCAAAGCCACTTTTAACTGAAATGATTTGGTAATATCTTAGGAAGTAAAGGCTCTCTCCAGGAACTACCACAAGGAGAAACTGTCTTTTCATCGGGTTTGTGACCTGAATCTGTTACAACGGAACAGATGGTCACACTGAGAGGAAAAACCACCATCCATTATTAGCATTGGTCAGACAAGCAATTAATCCTAATTAGCATAAAATAATTCACAGTTTTATATAAACACTGGTCATGCTGTGAGCTCAACTCTTTTTGATTACCTATAGCTTGTCACCATGGGGCTGGGACAAAGTATTGTTCTGTGTCCAGGTGTTTGACCAAGGGACAAAGATACAGTGAACTACAGCATTTCGCTGGAACTCTCTACATTAAATGAAAAAACAGTTATATTGCCACTAGCATTCCCAGGATCAGGTTTGCCATCTGTTATTCACTGTGCACTGCCCAGACTGCCATCCCCTAAAGAGCTCATGATCTGCATAATCAGACCCAGTAACTCACAATTTGATTAAGAAAACATGCTTTGCAGAAGGAATGATTATGTATGTTGTCCTGCGGGTCACAGGAAGTCAGCAGAAAGACTGGGAGATAAATCCCAAATTCACCAGGGCCCAGTTCAATGACGTTCTGCCAGCAGATGGCTTAATCACTGGAGCTGTCAATCTGAACACAGCCCCTCATAAACTAGAACATTACTGAAGGATTATTCTACCACGGAGAGTGTTCTCAACCACTCACGCTGTACACTCTGATTGCAAAGGGAGCACTGGAACTCCACTTTCAAGTTTCAAAACACACACTTTGTCTTTGTAAGAATCACATACTATTTTCATAAAGAAAATCAAATTTACATGATATCAAAGGAACACAAATGGGGTTTACCCACCCAAAAAGATGATTAATAAACTCATGAAAAACTACTGAAGTACATCTTTGTTATTAAAGAATAAAATTTCTTGATGGAAAGAAACGACCTGACTATTCAGCTAATAATCAACCTGTTAGGCATGTAGGAACAAAACTAGGCACATGAAAAAATTACATTGCAAAACATTACACATGAAAAAAATACATAAAAGTATTAGATACAAGAATAACTGGGATGCCCAAGGAAAAACATAAATCTTTCTTTCAGGAATAGCAAAACCTGGTTTTGTCTTACATAGAACAGCTGCTCAACATCAGCTCCAAGGCTTCAGCAGAAAATCCTGAGCACCCGCAGAGATTTAGTCGTATCAAATTGGGATTTCTAGCAAGACTCCTGTAGAGAGAAAAAAAAAAAAGAAAAAACATTGAAACATTGCTTGCTTTGCTAGGATGTAACTATTTTAAAGACCTAATCTCCTGGACAAGGAATTGTTAAAAAAACATGATGTACTACATCTTTAATTAAACTGAGTCACTAAGGGTCTCAACTCTGTACTTGCTACATCAAGACAACATTAAAAGGGATACCTGTCCATTTACTTGATGCTGCTGACAAGTCTGCACACTTACAAACTACTGAGTCCACAAGGAAATGGTTTATGTTCACGTTCTCCTGTTTTATGCCAATAAACATACACCACAACTTATCAGAGGTGACTACACCTCTATAAAAGACAAAGCAAAACATCCTATTTCTGATGTCACCCCTCTGCAAGGTGAGGTTATTCCAGGACAAAATTCATGTCCAAATAGCATCCCTTGAATGCATTTGTTTGCAAGACTAGAACGCATATGTAGTTAGCAAAACCTGGGAAAACTCTTATATGCAGTATGTACATTTGCTCAGAAGGCAATAGAATTTGATCAGTAGTGCTTGATTAGTACCAAATTTTCAGACAGATTTAACTGTCACTACTGATTGTATGAAAAGCTAAACTATACTGGCTTGCTTGTATTCTGGTTACCCCTCACTGGAGTGAGGAAGGCATTAGAAAGCAGGACACCAGAGTCTCTGCCATCTGACCATGGTCTCTGGCACCTCCACAATCCCCTGGTGTGACTGAACAGGTTGACTGCACACCTATTATTGTCTTTGCAGTTGAACCAAAAAATACTTTTGCTTGACAGAATCAGTAATCTTCCAGGACTTCAGAAGTTCAACAAAAAGTGAGCAACACTGCAGAAGCACAATGGGCACCTGATGGGAGAACTACTGAGAGCCCCTGGAATAGAAAAGAACCTGCACACCAAACCTGAAGATCTCTTGGGAGCAAAAAAATCGAAAATAAAAGTAGTTCTGCTGTACATCTTAGCTATGGGAATACTGACAGAAACCCTAGAGAGATGAGCAGCGTTTCCAACTTCCTGCTCCTCTGGAGAATTGGGAGGAAAAAAAAAAAAAAAGGCACCTAAAACTGGCTATTTCAAAAGACTCCCATAATGAACCACTTTCCACTGCATTCTTTCATTAGCCTGCACAAAACGATGGCACCAAACAGAAGATATTTACTGAATATTTCCAAACATGTCACTCACTTGATGATGTTGTCAGAAAGCACTAGACCCTCCAAACTGAGGTTCTGCAGCTTTTCACATAGACAAAGAATACTGTGGAGATCTGCAGCAGACACTGTGCAGTTTGACAAATCCAGGTGCTGAATTTTAAGAAGACTAACCAAAAAAAAATTAAAAAAAAAAAAAGAGGAGAAAGGTTTATTGCATTAAAATCAGCTCAATATCACAAATACATGCCATACACTAAAAGCATGCAAAACTTGCAAAAAATACTTTGACTGATTCCTTGTAACACCTGAAAGTCTATCCTGCTAGAGTTAAATGATTTTTTTGGTTGTACCACATAAAAATGCTGGAGATTATGATAATTCTTTGCTCTACAAGATACAAACTGCAAGGGCATTATGGTGCTTGGTATTTAAAAATAAATCACATCAACTTCGTTTTAAATAACTGACAGGCAAGTGCAGGCCCTCCTGTTTCAACACAGGCTTAACCACTGATTAGTTCTTCCACACTCCAGGGACAGCACAAACATTGCTGCTGGTTGCTATTATCTTAAAACCAAGAACACACAGTCTGTGAATATCTGAGTCTGAGACACAATTTCAGGGTCCAGAACACGCAGAAAAAGCCTTACTTGCTTGTTTTAAACAATGGATCCCCAATGCAAGATCTCGGGCAGCGGAACACAGTAACACCTGCAGGCAGCAACTGTCCAAGCACTCCTGGCAGCAGATTCCCACCAGTCAAATCAAGAGTCTGCCAGAGAGATTCATCAAACCTGGGGCACAGAGTTTCATTTGTTAGTGAGCTCAAATGGGTAACAGGTCAATGCTGTAAGCACAACCACAGAAAGTTTTCAGTGTCAAAAACAGATCGAGAGAAGGGAAAGGTATTTAATAGACTACAATACTGTTGAAACATGTGAGGTATCTTTTGGTTATACATACCCACATATGGCCTAAATTGAGATATATATATATAAATAAGATGAGAACCAGACCATTTAACAGTCCGTGGAAACAAAGATTTGCCTTAGTACTAAATGACAAGATATAATACTCACGAAAGTCGATGCCATCTCTTGCAAATCATAGAAACTTTCAGCAAATCCTTTAAGGGCAAATACGCAAAGATTGCCAAAAGCAGCTCATCTGGAAGTGCATCCAAAGAAATACCTTTAGGGAAAGAGCAAAACAAGTTCTAGCTAAAGCTGGTTCATTTTTGCCTGCTGGTCAGATGCCTTGCTTGGTTGTTAAAAGCCCCCCTACGGTGTCTCTGTAGGCTATACTTAAGACATCAGCCACACTATTATCTTCCTTGCAGCTCACCACTGTAGGAAGACATTTTTCCATCTTTGCCTAGGCACGTCTGGTAAATGAAAAGGTTCCTATAATACCAACGTCGTACACATAGTAAAGCCATTGACACTACTCACATACTCACTTGGGGAACAAGAGCACCTTAGCTACTGCCTTTGTAATCTAACCCTTGTATGATTCTCTGGGGTTTTTCCTCCCCTCTGCTGAAATGCCCACTCCTCCCACACATGCAAGGACCCCAGAAGAGAGCTCAAGATAAGCCATGCTTCTGTGTGAGACACAGAAAAAAATCAGGTACTACAAACTGCTTCCTAAAACATGCATGGTATCGCCACTCCAAGAATTATGTGAAACAATGTGATGCATTCATATCTTCTCTCAGGGCTATAGAAGGTGTCATGATTCACATGGGGGATTTCTGGGTGGTGGAGCTCAGTAACAGCTGCCTTTGACCCAGCACTCCATCTTATATAAAAACAGGACTCTCTGAAGGCATTCCCACCTTCTGTGTGACAGCATAATGCCTGGAGAGAGCTGTTTATTTATTTTGCATCCCATACTCATCCAGACTAACTCATCCAGACTAAAATTGACATTTTGACATCAGGGAATGAAACACCCCTTTCGAGAGTTCTAGAGTCCTGATCTTTCTCATTCCAGCACAGCAGCCTTCCACCCTTTGATGTGTTTTCCCTGTAGCTCTTAGCTCTCTGTCACAGTCCCTCACACTGCTCATTTCCATCAGAAGCTGGAACACAGCCCCACTGGCACACTTCAGCCTGCACTCCTTACCTACCCTTCTCCTCCTGCCTCCAAACAGATAACTTTTTGATTGACTTCAGGTTTAGACTGATTGATTTTAGCTTGCTTTTTCTCTGTGTGCTTTAGCCATCTAATAACTAGAGTGAACACTGCCAACAAACTTTGTCACACTTTTGCTTTTATATTAAACCTACTTTTGCTGCTGATTCTTTGAGCAACCTTAAAACACAGATACACAATACAGCCCTGCTGGGCCAAAGTGCCACCTATGTCAGACACACAAAAGCAAACAGGCACAGGGACATGCAGCACAACCCCCCAGCACACACACACACACAGGTGATCATGGGGTTAGGCAGCAGAAAACCATGCTTTTCACAGGCCACAATTCCGGAGCTAGACACACCACCCCTGTTTAAAGGCATACATAAAAGAAGATTTATTACCCCAAGCCTGAAAGCCAGCCACTAGATCTAAAAGTGACATTCTGCTGGGTAACGGCAAAAGAAGTAAACAATAAAGCAGGACAAACGTGCGATGCCCACTCTCCATCTCTACTGAAGCAGAACCCGGACCAGGGTGACAGTACCTGACTCTGCCTCTCGGAGCAGCCATGGCCGGCGCACGATAACAAAGTCCTTTTCGTTGTCCTTCACCCTCTGCCGCTTTGGAGGAAGGTAGGACGACGACATCAGCAGGTCCTGTGGTGTGTTTTCATTACCCAGCTTGTCTTTCTTAAGGACCGACACTCCCATCCCCGAGAGAAGCTCCGAGGTCTTGCCGGGGTCCCATTCCAGGCTGGTGGAAATATTAGAGCTAGAGGATGGGATCTCCTGGAGGTGCTTTCTGCAGACACAGCAAAACCCAGAGGCTCTGAGGGTACTGCCAGACTGACACCAAACACAGGACGGGGATCCTTGAAGCATTCCAGCCGCACGCAGGGCGGCTAAGGGGATCTGCGGGCGCGGGGAGCACAAGCAGCGGCCAGAGCGCAGGCGTGCGCTCGCTCTGGCAGACTTGGGGGAAGAGCCCGCCAGGCACGGAGCGCGCCCCGCTCCCGGATGGGGCGGGCGAGGGACCGGCGAGCGGAGCCAATGGAGGCGGCGAGAGGGGGCAGCTCGCAACACCCCCAAACGCGGGCAGAGCCGCGGCAGCGCCGGGCGGGACCCTCGCACGGCGGGGCGGGATGCCCGGGCAGGCGGGGGAAGCTCTCCCCGCTGCGGGCGGGAGAGGCGGCCCGCGGATCCGCGCACGCCCGCCAGCCCCAAGGGCCGAGCCCCGCTCCCCCGGGACCGCGCACACCGTGCGATCCCGCACCGCCCCCACGGCCAGGAGCCCCTTCCCGCTCCCCCGCGCCCCACACCGCTCCCGGGGTTCCCACGCACAGCCCCTCAGCCGCTCCCGCGCAGCCGGGGGACCCGAGGGGGCCCGCGAGGGCTCCCGCGCAGCCCCGGCGCCACGGGGCTCCCGCGCAGCCCAGCAGCGGCACCCGTACACCCGCGTCCCGGCGCGTTCCCGCGCCCCGGCGTTCCCGCGCCCCGGTGTTCCCGTACCTGTACATGGCGCTGGGAGACCCACGCGCGCCGCCGCGCGCCCCGCGCCTTTCAGCACCGCGCCATCCCGGCGCCGGCCGGAAGCCGCAGCGGCGGGAGCGCAGAGGCTGCCGGGAGTTGTAGTTCGCAGCCCTGTGCCCGCCCCGGGGCGGAGCCGTGCCGGGCCGGCGGCGGCGGGCGGCGAATGGCGGCGGCTCCGACGCGGAAGAAGCGGGGAGCGGCCGCCGCTCCCTGCGCCACGCTCTGAGCCCGGTGCCGGCCGGGATGGCGGGCGGCGGAGCCCCGCGGGGGACGAGGCGCTGAGCGGCGGCTCGGCCGTGGTGAGGCTGCGGGCGGGACGCGGGGCCGGGTGGAGCGGGGCCGCCGTGCCGAGTCACGGCCGGCCGGTTCTCCGGAGCGGGGACGAGAGCCGGGTGGGAAGCGGCAGCGCCCGGGCACGTCCCCTGTGACGAGGGCCTGAGGGAAGGGTGGTCGCGGGGCAGTGCGGGCTGAGGGCGGTCGGTTCGTCTCCCGGCTCTAATCCCGAGCGTTCCCGCCCGCCGGGGCCCGAGCCCGCAGCGCGTGTCCTGGCGCTCGGCGCGGTGCCGCACAGGCCGCGCGCGGGGCGCGGGCGCGGCTCAGCCGCGCAGGTTTTCTCTGGGAGCACCCGAGACTGCCCGTGTGTGGCTGCTCCTGACCCTCACCGTGCTTGTTCAAAAAGACCCCGCAGTCTTTTCACGCCGTGTTTCACAGCCCGCGGGAATTTCAGCAATGCAGGTCTTCCTGCGGTGTTTTTTTTTTCCCAAAGTGCTTGTTTTGAAATTGATGGGGATGGAGAACTAATTCTGAACACACCTACAACCCCGCTCTTAGTCAACCAGATGCTTGCAAATGCTGTCCTTTGTTTACTGCATAACGATGGAGAGACATGCCTGTAAAATTGAGGGTGGTAATGGAACCCGTGGCAAAGAGTATACAACTTTAGGTCACATGCAGAGAATGCTGTGACTCAAATTAACATTCATATAATCTTAAAAAAATATTTTTAACCGTTTCCGATTTTAAGTCATGGAACCGTTCAAAGATTATTTAAGCAGATAATAAATGAGAAAGAGATGGAATTTTGGTTTAAAAAAGAAAAAGCTCGGTTTATTTTGCCTTTTCTGCAGCCCCTTTTTTCTTTGTGAATCATGTCACTCTTCTCTATTAATGTATGGGAAATTGAGAGAAGATTTTCCAGAAAATCCAAGTGTTTTTTAGAATCTAGAAATTGACAAAATAGTCTGTTTGCCTGAATGCGGTGTTGGGCAGTAGTCATGTGACTGCCTTACTGACACCTGCTTTGTGTGAGTTCATTGGTCTGGTAGCCCAGATAGCGATTTCTGTTCTTTTTTTAGATTCTGCTTGCAACTGTACAGTGGTTGAATTTGATTCTATTTCAGTTCCTACGACAAGTGAGTTATTTTCTTCTATGTGTTATTTTCAGCATACTTCCCTAAACTCTTTGAAAACTTCAGCCTCTGTGGCACTTAATCTATTAAAAATTTGGCTTGGTGATCTTGGAGATCTTTTGCAACCTTAATGATTCTGTGATTCTTTAGTGGAATACAAGGCAGCACCATATAAAGCAAATGAGCTCGCCATGGTTTTGTACTGATGGTCTCTGCTTGTACTTGAACACAAAAATCTTAATGTTCCTTAGTCAAGCATTTGTGTTGTATTTAGCACTACTAAGTGGAACCTAGTCTCCTGCAAGATCAGAGGGTACAGCTATTTTCAGTGGTGTCAGCACAGCTTTTTTTTTTTTTTTAAATTAGAGGATAGAAAGCTTGTTTGCTAAATATTGATCTATTGCCAGTTAAACATTTAGTCAATTTTAAATTCTTTTTCATTGTGAAATAGTTGAACTGACAGGTACTAATAAATTATCAGTCAGTATATAGACTGACTAGTATCTTAGAAGAACAGGGCCATGCAAATTGCTTTCTTCACTAATCTCAGAGGTTGTTTCTCTCAAATAGTGCGATCAGATAATTTCTCTGGTTGGTTTTCTTGGACAGTGTGTGGCTATTTTCTTTCTTTAGATAGCTTTCTCACTGTACAGAAATAAAGCAGCTCTTTGTTGTCTTTTTATAAATACTTACTATTTCCCCCAAGTTGTTAGGGCCAGTGTGTAATAAGAAAGTAAACAGAAAAACCCAAACCTACCAACCAAACAAAACCCAAGATGCTACCCCTCTCCTAAACTGAAACCAATCTAAAATAAACCCCCACAACACACTATCCAGACTGGGATATTAAAATGGCTGAAGGGACTTTTGTGTTGTTGCTTTGCCTCTTGTTCTTCTCTGTTTATAAGTTCTGAAATGTAAGTTAGCCCGTTTTGTTGTTTTAAGATGAAGGTGTCAAGGGCTCTTAGTGTGGGGCAGTTCTATCAGTACTCGAGGCTGTAGTCCACTACTGCATGTCAGTAGAGTAAAGCCTTTCTTTAGGATTGCTACCAGCATAATTTTGCCGAGCAGGGCAGGCTTTAGAAACCAAACACTGGGTTTTTTGTCAAGTGAAAGATGCTGGTAGAACCTCAATAAGAGCTAGCAGATTGTTTCCTGACAGAAAGGCAGAAGGTCATCAGTGAGCTTGCCACTGATAGGTTGCTGGAGATAGCTGCTTTTGTACTTGCAGGTGAGTTGTGAATTCAGCTTGAAGTGGGAGATGCTGATGGGTTTTTTGGATTTTCTTTTGTATGTTAAAGCTCTCAGTTCTGTCCCTGACTTTCTCTGGAAGGGATCTTCCATAGTTGGGCAACTTTTTTGGTGACAGATTTTGATCTTTAAAAATACGAAGTAAAGCTGCTTGGTTTCTTGCGTGCTTCAGCTGAAATATCCAAAATGTCTACAAATGCAGCTTTTTTTTTTCTGCTTTTTTTTATTTCTAGCTGAGAATGCTTGAAGAACAAGAAAAGAAAAGTCTTTAGTATTCTAGAAATGTTATGACAGACAGGAAAACCAGAGGCATGGTGGTTGTCTTTATTAATAGTGTTTGAGGGACAGGCAGAGCTACAGATTGGCAGACTCCTCTTCTTTTTGAATTCTTGAAAAGAAAAATTCTGGTGCTAAAACTATTTGTAAGTATATAGTATAATAGGTGAGTAAAAGACAGCATCAGTTTGTCAAGGACAAGTAGTTGAAGTAATCTAATCTATTTCATTAATGACTGATAGACCTACTGTATACAAGAGGATCAGTTTATAATCTTATATATTGCGTAGTAGGACTTTGATTCTGTTGTTAGGATTTTTTTGCTTGGGAAAGAAAGCTGGGAAGAGCCACTGTTGTGGCTAAGGAGGCCATTCCCTTATCAAATAGTTTTAATGGTTTTCAGAGTTTCACTAATGAAATAGTATGATGGTTAAAACTACTGAAGGCACAAAACTAAGAGAGATTTACAGTTTCTGAAAGTGGCAATGTAAATCAAAATATCTTAAAGATTTGAAAACTTGTGAGGGGGAAACAGCTACAGCTGAGCAGAGTTTTCTGCCTGTGTGTAGCAGGAGCAATCAACCACAGAAATACAGGATAGAGAAGTAGTGTTATGTTTCCTGGAGGGAAAGAACTTGGAGGCATTAATAAAGCTGAATTTGTAAAGGAAATATCCTATTTCTATTTTTCCTTTAATGAGGCATGTGGAGCTGTGTTTACCCTCTGTTCATGCCTTCACTTGCTGGGAGACTGGGGGAATCCTTCACAGATATGCTTAACTCCTTCTAGCCCTTGTTTAAGAATATAATATTAGAGTGTCTTTGTTAAATTTGCTGCTGTATTAAAGCTCTAAGAAAGTGTGGGGTTTTTCATTCTCTGCTGTTTCATTTAGTAACTTGAGATTTCTGTACTGGGCAGAGGAGTTAGTTCATTTGCAATGTAGATGTCATGAGAGCAGTTACTCTTTGGTTGGCAGGGTAATTTAATACTGTTGATAGTAGGGAATCTATCATATAAAGGGAATTAAGGCTGAACTGAGCCCTTTATGATGTGTGTAGTGTTAGTAGCTGGGTAAAATAAAAAAATGTTAACTGATTTTTTTCTGTGTCTGAAAAGAAGCAGGTAAATCATAAGCTAACACAAGAACATGTCCTTGTATTTTATTGGTTAAGTTGTGCTTCCTGTGCCAGCATTTCAGCTTTTAATCTTATTTGTATTAATCTGTAATTGCCTGATTATTCAGAAACTGGGTATGCCAATAAATACTTCTCCATTCGTGGTGAGGGCTCTTGTTACTTTGTCGTTGCTTTAATAGGAGCATCTTCTAAGCCATTTTAGGTTGCACAGTACAAGAGAGCTCATCTGAAGTAGTTATTTCAGGACAACATTTTTTTTAGTGATTCTGGAATTTCAACCAGCTGATACCAGGTAGCTGTATGCCAATAGTGAGATGGCTGTCTAAATAAAGAGATGGAACAAGGTGATAGGTAAGGAGCTTACCTTTCTTTGAGCTAATAGCCAGCTTCAGTGGCAAATGCTGCTTTCCACAGGAAGGCATGGCTTTATAGCCTGCAGTAATGTGTTTTAAGGCCTGATTCTAATAGCACAGGTCCCAGATATGTCTGCACTCTTGGGTCGGATTTAGTTCATCAGAAGAGCTCCTCTCAAGCATTGCATTTCTCACTTTGTGGATTTTCTTCCATTTAATCTTTCTGTGTGGAGAGCTGATTTTAAATGGTTTCTATCTAAAAACTTTAAACGGTTGTTTTGAAAATGTGTATACATTAATTCAAAACAATTCTGTTTTCAGCCTCAGTGTTTTGGAAAAACAGGCTTTTGTGCTTTGAGATTAAAATAGGAACCAGGTAAGAACATAAAGATGTAGTTTACTGATAACAGCAAAGTAACTTTTGTCTTTGAAAGTGAGTTAAGTAGTGGTAGGAATCAGTTCCCTCTTCAATTTAGCATATGCAATACATTTTTATAATACTTCTGGAAGTACTCTCATGATAATAGCTGAGTGCAGCGCCTTGCACAAAAACATTTTACCTTCTGTTTTGGTAGAAGCTTTTTAGGTGTGACTGTAATAAAACTTTGTGACTAATGAAGTGTGTGCTGTATAATTTTTTTGTTTACGTAGCAAAAGGTGTGGCTGTAATGGACATGAAAAGCTACATGCCAGATAGCAGCTCCTTAATGAAGCTGATACATAATTGTTTTGTTATTTGTACTTCTGTGGAATTTGCTGCTATACTGTAAATAGAAAAGACTTCTCAAAGGAAACAAGAATGGTACAGTAGAACAGTCAGGGTATTGCTTGGAATAAGTAGTTGAGAAATGGGTGAGATATCCTGAGTTTTTAATGTACAAATGATCTATCTAAAGTAGGATACATATAGATAGTAAGACGATGGTTTGTCCTAATGGAAGTGTTGATAGTTTGATAAACATGTTTGATGAAAAGCAGAAAAGAAAAAGCGTGTGCATCTTTGACTAGAAACAGGAAGGTAACACAAGTTATTTTCAGAATACAGAATGCTCTGTGTGTCACAGCCAATACGGAGTAAACAGACTGCTCTTACTGTTTGCAGTTCAAATCTGAGAGCAGAAAATGGGGAGAAATAAATTTCATTGGTGAAAAGAAGTCAAAGAATAATTGTTCCTCTGTGTTCTCAGGGTAGTAATGGGATCACCAACTTTAGAGGTTTTTTTAGTGTAAGTAAGAGTTTTCACTGCTTAGTGACCTCAAGCATAACAGATCTGCTTAAGCAGTTTACTGAGAAATTAGTAAAAGAAATGGCTCACTTTATCAAGTTCTAAAGAGATTTAAAAGTAAGGGAAATTTCAATAATAGCATTTCTTTTAAATCTCCAGAAAAGTGGAAATACTGGAAGTCTTACCAGCAAAGCCATACAAAAACTTTCACTTAAATCAAGCCAGCTAAATGTTAATCTTGCTAGAGAGACAAATCAGACTGGCAACAGTAATAAACTTTTTTTTTCTTAATAATGCATAAAATGCCTTTGCTAAAATGATGCTTATTAAAAAGGTCTGAAGCAGTTTAAATAAAAATGTAACAAATCAGTGAAATTTTCTGTAATGGATTTATGCAGTTCACTGTCCCTTTGCATAATAGCTTGTCTGTATGAAGCTGTATGAACTTTCTTTCAGAGCAGTCCTGATGGTAATAGAGTAACTAAACACAGAAGGACGACCAAAGCAAAAATACATCATGGCAAACTACACCAAATGAATTGAGACCCTTGTTTCTCTCAAATAGCACAGCAGGAGTAGGAAGGTGAATTAAAATTCTTGAAATTTCAAACCTAAAAGAGGTGCATTACAAGTAGATTAACACATAGTTTGCTGTGGTTTTATGCTCTATTAACTCTTACGTACAGACTTTAAATATGTATTTGAGGTACACTCCATTAAAAAGGTTATTCATTAGCAATCCAGAAACATTTAATTTAAACATTTAACCCTTTGTAAAAATTAGTTGATTACTTCTAAAAGGAGAAAAAAAGAGCAGAATAGATTTTCATCTTGAAATTTGTGCTGGACCTAAAGTTGGGCTAGTAGTCTATTTAAGAACAGAGATTTGATGTTTGCCTCTTGGATCTATTGTATATCGAGATGATGAACAGGAGTTATCCTAATACATTGCTGAAAATTACAGCATTGGAATGACATATTTTTTGATTTCTTCAGAGGATTTCAGGGCACCTTGCTGAAAGTCTTTGATTTTATCTAATAAGAATCTTGGTCACATGAATTATGGAAAGTTTGTTAATATGTTTTAAAGTGTCTGTTGAACAATTCTTCTGTGTAAATATCTTCCAGAGATTTTAATTAAATGTCTTTCTATTTTGCAGTTCTGATCTGCTTTCCCAAGTGAGTGTGGTGTGGCTGGAGCCAACATTTAACAATGAGTGGAGCAGCGTTGGGCCTCGAGATAGTGTTTGTCTTTTTCCTGGCCTTATTCCTACTTCACCGGTATGGAGACTTCAAGAAACAACATAGGCTGGTGATCATAGCAACGTTATTGGCTTGGTATCTCTGCTTCCTGATTGTATTCATACTGCCTCTGGATGTCAGTACGGTAAGAAACGTGCAGGAATTCCTGCTTAATTGCATCTAAGGTGTGTGGTACTTCTCTAAATGAATGTTTGCATCTCTTGGAAACACCAAAGATACCTTCCCTGTAGTATCTTATTAAATTAAGCATGACAATGTTTTGTGTTTATAATTAATTTTACTTTTTGTTGATCTCCTCAGATAAAAAATCTATTTCAAACATTTAAAATTTCATTATTTGTTTGTAACAATTTTTAAATCTGTTTGGGCGGCATAAGGACACTTTCAATATTTTACTTGCTTGACTGCTGATTGCATGTTGATTTGAATGTTTATTGGTATAATTGATTCCAAATATAAACCTGGAGTACAGGAAATGTTTTTAAAATAGGACTTACTACTTTTAAACCTCTTTGGTCACTGATATGAAATAAATTATCTTTTAGACTATTTATAATCGATGCAAACTTGCGGTTAACTCCAGTCCTGCAGAAAGTAATGGCTCTTACGTTACCCTTGCTCCAAGGTATGAGCTACGTGTTTTTTCTTTAGACTGAATTTTAGATTTTCTTTTTTTAATTGAGAGGAGCATATTGTGTTTTTAACACTGTTAAGTAAGTCCTATCTGTGTGATGTAAAATTTGAGTTTGTAAGTATAAAGGACAGAAAAGGGAAAAGGTGATGAAAAGTGGATATTTATCTACTGGGAGAAATTACACGGTAATTAGGTAGTAGTTCTAGCTGATTACCCAAATATTCTTTTTTTGTGTCACTGGATTTCCTTTTTTTTTTTGTTAGAGCTATAGGACTAAGTTTTTTGTGCAGTCCTGGTTATGAAGAGAGACTTTGATTAATGCTTTTCCCTTACAATCTTAAAGACTTTAAACCTGCAAATCTAATTTTATACCTTTAATTTTTACAATAGGAATGAAATTAGCTGCTTGTCTTACATATCGGGGGTATATCTAATTGCTTCTTACAATTACATATACAAGACAATTGTAGTTATCTGAAATGTGCTGTGTTCCTCCAAAGTAATGATAGCCCACTGGTTGAGTCCTGGCAGGAAGAAAGTAATCCCTAAACATGGAGAGATAGACTAACATGAACTCTTCTGTGGCTGCTCATGCGTTAGCCTGCACTGGCTGTTTCCCTGTGCTATTGATGTGTGCGGTGTAGTTATCTGTAAGATGATCAGAGCCTTTAAGATGTCAGCTGATATGCCTGTGCAAAGTAGTGCCAGTCTTGCTGCCCCAAAGTAGGGCCTGGAAGAGTGGTGAAATGGTGAAATGACAGTCACACAATATTGTACGCTATACTTAAGACCACCCAGTGGATGTTAATTAAACATATTTCATTATATACACATTTTGAAAACTATTCAGCAACCTGTTAATTTATCCATAGCTTCAGACAAACTTTTTTTCATAGAATCACAGAATGGTTTGGGTTGGAAGAGACATTAAAGATCATCAAGTTCCAATCCTCTTCCAGGGGCAGGGACAGCTTCCACTAGGCCAGGTTGCTCAGAGCCCCATCCAACATGGTCTTGAATAGTCAGGGATAGGGCATCACAGCTTCTCTGGGTAACCTTGCCAGTGCCTCACACAGTAAAGGATTTCTTCCTAGTCTTTAATTTATACCTGCCCTCTTTCAGATGAAAACCGTTGCCCTTTGTCCTGTCACTTTGCCCATAAAAAAGTCTATTTCCTTCCTTTTTGTAAACCCCCTTTAGGTACTGGAAGGTGCTGTAAGGTGCCCTGGCACCTTCTCACCCTTTCTCTCTCAGCCTCTCATAAAGGTTTCAGCATCTTTCATAGGAGAGGTGCTGAAACCTGTAGTCATACTACCTGTCATTCTATCTTGAGTTGATTGTTTTGAAAATATTAAGTCTGTGCACATAAAAACTTACAACTCAGGCTTAACTAGTGGGACTCTGGAAAACACCAATTATTTCTCATTAGGTAATCCTATCTAAGATTTTATTGCCCCTTGACTCAGCCTTGCTTCGTTACCCAGACAGGTGTGTAGAAAAAAAATAAACTGCCTTAGTGCAGATGGACACTTTCTCCTTTGTTCTTTTTGGGTTTCTGTTTTGTTTTGGTTTGGTTTTTTGGTTTTTTTTTTGTTTGTTTGGTGGTTTTTTTGGGTTGGGTTTGTTGTTGTTGTTGTTGTTTTGGTTTGGGTTTTTTTTTTCCTGAAAGGGTTCATATGACTTCTGGTCTTCTATAGTGAACACTACCTGCCAGAAGAGTATTGGCTTACTGAGTCAAAATTTATATAAAACTGACTTGATCCAGCTGGGTGGCAGAAACAACTGATACATTCTGTGTATGACTAAGTGCTCTAGTTGATAATGTGCCTAGCTATTTTTTAAAAACTTGCTGCACCAACCAAAGTTTAATGCTTCTCTGTCTAAACAAGTGTTCTTTTTGTGAGTTAAATAATTACCACTGAAAACCAAAAACTGTTACCTTAAAATGCTTTATTGAATAGTCCTCTTCAGTCTTGGGGCTTTTTTTTTTTCTCTAAGAAAGATGTGCTGTACAAATACATTATATGTGCTTAGGAAAATGATAAATATTTCTAAGTGATTATTCAGTTTATTTATTTGGAGATGGTTGATAATCTAATAGTATTATATTACTTTCTTTTCAAAGACTTTTCTAGATAGGAATTTATAGAAGATGCTTTTTATACTTATGGCTCTGCTACTAACAATGGTCTTCTTTACATTGTAACAGCAAGCAAAAATGTTTCAAACCCTGGAGTTATATTCCTGATGGAATTATGCCAATTTTCTGGCGTGTTGTATATTGGACATCTCAGTTTTTAACATGGTAAGTTAAGCAAAAGAATATGGCAAAGACTATGATGCAGTTTTTAAGCAGACCATCTTAACAGTCAATGCATTCTTTAAAAATGTGTATCAATATGGCAAAGAGCTGTTAAATTGTATGTTCCTTTCTAGTGGTGAAATTTCTGTAATAATTACTTACTAATTTAGTCATATTCTTTTATTTTTTGCTTCTGTAGAAGCAAATTTCAGGTGGCAGCCATTTACCCTTGGTTCACTTTTGTAGTTGAAACTAAGCAATTTACAAATGTAGGTGTTTATGGATAGATTGTCTGAAAGAAATAGGTTTTAGACAACCAGATACCAAAATAATTCTATTAATAATTTGGGTGATTTTTGAGTAATACTGTAAATTAGTCGGTTTTATTGGCTCTATTGCGTAAAGCTTTAGATATATCTACAAAAAAAAGATTTATCTATGGGGTTTTGGTTTGTCTATGCTTTGTGTGCTTTCTGATCAACCTGTGGTCAAATAATTATTTTTGTAAGTTACTCAAGGATATCAGGGTTGGTAGTTCATTCTTATTTATAATAGATTTTTCATGGCAAAGCTAACTCTATTGTTTTTATCTGCAGCTTGTTTAAGGTTTGCCATCAGACAGGTACATCTAGAATAAAAACATCTAAGTAGCTAATTTCTTAGAAGCTTTGGAGTCTTAAACTTTAACACCCCTGCCTCAGTAACCTGACACTGCTAAAGTACTTTTTCAAGGGGGTTGGTGGTTTGGGTGTTTGGGAGATTTTTTTCGGTGGGAGTTGGTGGGTTTTTTGTTTTCTTTTTTTTTCTTTTTTCTTTTGTTTTACCTATGTGGTTTTGTTTTGTTTCCTTTTCTCCTAGGATTCTGCTACCTTTCATGCAGTCATATGCTAGATCAGGAGGTTTCTCCATCACTGGAAAGATTAAAACTGCTTTGATTGAGAATGCCATCTATTATGGCACTTACTTGCTAATTTTTGGAGCGTTTCTAATATATGTGGCTGTAAACCCAAACTTCAATTTACAGTGGTAAGAATAATGTTGTAAACACTTCCATGAATTCTTACGGAATTGTCATGAATAGTTTCTTCTGTGGTTGAAATGGGTCTTTCTGAAAAAACTAGTTTTAATTATAATATTTTACTAGGCAGTTAGAAAGCTATGTTAACTTTTTATATGAAAGGGGCTTTTTTGAATATTTATAGAGATTTGGGGTTTGATTTTCTGATTTTGATATGTACAGCAGAGGAATCCTCTTGTATTTACAGTGGTGCTTTTTTCTCCATACAAACACAATTGCTAAGCTAGTAATTTCCAGTGTTTTCAGAACAATGTATTCAAAAAATCAGTATTTTCTATGTAGTGCATCTGAATGCTGTAGTCTTTAAAGATGAAAAGGAAAGTTAAAATGATTGACATCTATAAATTGCTTATAGTCTTCCATACCAGATGGAGTAGAAATCTGAATGCAAATTTCTGAACACAATATTCTGAATACAAATCCTGGGTTCTGAGGCTGTTTTTTACAGTGACTGCCATTATGCTATTTTGATTTTGCTGTCAAAGTAAGTTTGATAAGTTCATGTTGTTTCTTACGGGAAAGTAGTGCTTTAGTTTCTTTGAGAACAACCAAATAAATTCTTATCTTCCCTTCATAGTGGGCAGAACATGAGAGGTACAGGAAAATTGTGGCGGCTTTAAATATGGCCAAGCAGCAGACTGGCTCCAGGCAAAAATTTAGATGAACCAGTCTGTTCCTGTAACCTTGATAGCTATATTGGTACATGTTCATACTTCAAGGCTGGTTTCTTGCAGGCAGGATAGGAGGATGTTGTTTGTTTGGGGTTTTTATACTGTTTTGTTTCCTTAGGAACCAGCTTCAGACTATTGGGATAGCTGCTGCAAATACATGGGGTCTGTTCCTTCTTGTGTTGCTTTTGGGTTATGGTTTGGTGGAAATCCCTCGTTCTCACTGGAATGGAGCCAAGAGAGGTTATCTACTCATGAAGACTTACTTCAAAGCTGCCAAACTGATGACTGAAAAAGCAGATGCAGAGGAGAATTTAGAGGATATTATGGAGGTAAGTAACTAGCTTTCCTTGTAGAAAAAGGTGAGGGCTGCTGTTAGTTGTGTCTGAATTCATTGGTGTTGAACACTTGTAGCATGAGCTTACTGTTAAAATTCTGTAAATTAAGAAAGTCATCATAATGTGCCACTTGATAACACTCAATCCTGTGCAAAAGTCAAAACAATTTAAAAATCATAGTAACTTGATAACATTATTTTTTGAGTCTATTCTTTTATTGACCCTTTTGGAGTAGTGCTAGTCACTTACAAATAATACTTCAGAGTGAGCTTAAACAGTCAGTGTACAGATGTTTTACTAGTGTTCAAATTGTGTACCACTGTTGCATTCTGCTCTGTATTTCTGGAATCTTGAGAAGAGTTTCTAAATTGTGTTGCCGTGCTTGCATGCTTTCTGAGAAGAGACTATGTACACAATTTTTTTTCCAAGTTTCTTTTTAGACTCTACTGTTAAATGTCAGTGAGCAGTAGGCTCTAATGTAGTTCAAAAACAGAATGGAAATCTAGACCTTTGAAGAGCTATTACTGGTTCTTTTGCTGGGATACCATGGCTTGGAATAATATATGTGAACTGTTGTAGGGTAGGGAGGAAATTTGTGTTTTGTGTCAGTACTAATTAGTAATAGAATCTTTATTCATCTGTAATAGCATTTTGGAGAAACTGCTAAAACAGTTAAAAACTACCTTATGTCTAAGTGGGACATAACTGCAAGACTTATTAGAAAATGAGCAATGACAACCTCTTTTACCAGGACAGCACTTAAAAAAGAATATTCCCAGTGAAAGGGACAAACAATGGTCATCTGGTGCAGCTGTCTGACCATTTCAGAGCTGACCAAAAGTTGAAGCAAATTACTAAGAGCATTGTTCAAATGCATGCAGAGGGAGATGCTGATCTCTTTTCCCTGGTAGCCAGTGACAGCATGCATGGGGGTGGTTCAGAGCTGTGTCCAGACTGGAAGCAGTTCCTTACCACAAGGTGATGGATGGTCTCACATTGGAACAGGCTTCCTAAAGACATGATCAGTGCCCTGAGTCAGTCAGTGGGACTTTATCTCCTTTTCATCTCTAACTTAAACAAGAAAGTCTTTTCCATTTCAGCCTTCATGCATAGAAACCAATCCTCCATGCATTTGTGTAGTTGTGTTGCACACTGCTGTTCTTTCTTTAAAAAAATGCTTGGGTGTTCTTTACAAATACTTTGCTTTTTATGAGATATTTAGTAAAGCTATGGCTTTTAGGAAGCTGTATTTTTTTAAGCTTTTTTGATGGCCTTGATGGTCTTTTCCAGTTGGGAGAGCTGCAGCTCTATTTGACCAGTTAAAATTTATAGTTTATGAAAAATCTATTAATTGACATTTTTAACTTAGCATAGTTGAACTACTCTGTTCTTTTTTCTCTCAACAGGAAGTCCGTAAAGTAAGTGAGAGTATAAAATATAACCACCCCTTGAGGAAATGTGTTGACACAATACTGAAAAAGGTAACCAATTGCTTATCTTCAACCTTATTGCTTATCGTCAATAATTTTTCAGTTGGGAGGGGGTGCTTCCTGCACATACAGAATACTCGTATATTACTTTCTTTTGCTTTTAATATAAAATCTCTAGTTGGCGTCTTCTGGGTTTCTGTTGAGACTGAGTTGAAATTCTTTGTGAAATACCTTCTTATGACGTATGTAATTAGCTGATGTATTTTGACATAGTATTGGAGAAAGAGAGAAAAATGTATTCTTAGAGTGAGCTTTTCAGTTGCATGAAATGCCCCGAAGTTTTACAAATAATTAACAAAGGCTGCTTGCTTTTGTCACCCACTTAATTTTCCTTTTTCCTTTAAGTGCCCTACTGAGTACCAGGAAAGAATGGGTAGGAACATGGATGATTATGAAGATTTTGATGAAAGACAGAACAGTTACCCCAGTGAAAAAAGTTTGGCCAAACTTCACAAGCAGGTATATTATTAGATGGGAGAATGTGTCACTTATGCTAATGTAGTAAGTGCTGGTCAAAGATTTTGAATGCACTTCGTCTGGATTGTTGAGTAGAGTGGGTTTAAGCTACTTAACAAAAACTTCTCTAGGTGGAAGAAAGCACAGACATTTAATATCCCAAACTATCACTGTTCTGGATGTGTAAAAAGTGTTCTTCGTGTGTTATATCTTGATAGTGTTGTAGCTGTCTGTGAATGGACCTTGTAGTGGTTGATTGACAGTGCATTCTGAAAATGCAATTATAGTAAAAGCCTGATATTTACTGAGATGCAAAAATAAAGTGGTGGGTTGGGAAAAGCAGGATTTAACTGCTACAGATGGTTTGTGATGGAAGAGCTGCAAAACTCAGTAATCATGTATGTAGTACCTCTATGCTTTATGTATTCAGAGAATTAACTACCTGCTTTTTTGAAGATACAGTCTTTGCAGTTCTGCAATGCACACATTTTCAAGGGATTTTGAAAGGATTTTCTGCCATTTTTGAAACAAGTACCTTGTAACCCCAATTTCTTGCAATTTATTGTAGGTAATCTATTCAGTGCAGAGACATCGTCGTACACAGGTCCAGTGGCAAATTCTTCTAGAGCAAGCATTTTACCTGGAAGATGTGGCAAAAAATGAAAGCAGTGCAACTCGACAGTTTGTTCATACCTTTCATTCCCAGGAACCAGAAAATAAAATTATTCAGTATTTCTACACACCAACGGTTGGTAAGTGCTGTCGTGCGGATTTTGAGTATGTTAAGGAATAACTGATACCATTCTGTAAAAAGAACCAAGTGTTTTATGTTCAGCTGCAGCAGAGTGAAGTACGTCTGCAATATTAATGCATTTATGTAATGGATAGCTATCAGATACTAATTTATGCTGTTGACCATAAGCCTCAGTTTTATTTACAAATTCGATAGCAGTAAAGCAACAGCAAACTTTGACGCCTTTTGTGATGGAGTTCTGTTTCTGCTTGTGTAACTTTCATTAGCCTGTTCCAGATGTGTGTGTGTTTGTTTTTTCCAGAGTGGTACTGGGAATGCCTTCTCCGACCATGGTTTTACAGAGTGCTTGCAGTTGTGCTGGCCACATTTTCTGTAATTGTTGTGTGGTCAGAGTGCACATTTTTCAGCACAAAACCAGTTCTGTCGCTATTTGCGGTTTTCATACAGCTGGCAGAAAAGACATATAATTATATATACATAGAGGTAAGTTGGAGATAATCACTTGAAAAAAGTATTTTCAGATCAATGGTTGTTGTAACAGCAGTAGATAAATTAGATTTAAAAATAAATCTGTAAATAATCTGTCAACTTTAGAAGGTCTCTAAATATATGGTAACAAACTTTGTTTCTGTGGAGGAAGTCTGCCTTTTGCCACTTGTTAAAACTCTCCAATACCAGGTGAAGGCCTGACCCAGCTTGCCAGAATATCGTGGGTAGAGTAATTTCTGAAACGTTACCTTGGAGCCTAAGTGTTAATTAAACTTTCTAATCAGTCATGTGTGTGACCTCAGTTTCCTAAACAGGAATTTGTGGATGACCAGGAATCCAGCCACGGGTGTGGCTAGTATATGTGTGCACAGATTTATCAATAAAGATACAGAGCTGAAAAATTCCAGTATACTTAGGAAAGGCTGATTTGAAAATGCTCGGGTTTATGCCTTTTTTTTGGTGGGAAGAAATGCCAGATCAGTCATAGTAATTATTGAGGCAATGGCAGCAATGTTATTTACATGAACAAGAAGTAGTAGAATGATTCTAGGGTCAACTGTGTTAGTTTATGTCTAGAATGTTATAATTGTCATTTCCAGTTTAAATTGTTCTGAAAAACTCCCAAAAACTCTTCTCGGGGCTGGTACTCTCATATCTCAGATGGTATCCTCACATCTCAAAATTAAAAATTAATGCAGGAGAAGGTCTCTGCATATGACAGGCTATCTGCTGAACACATTAAAATGTTTAATAAAGTTCAACATTTCAACAACTTTACAATACTTTTTTCCCCCTAGATGGCCTGTTTTCTTACCATCTTTTTCCTGAGCATCTGCGTTTACTCTACTGTCTTCAGGATCCGTGTATTTAACTATTATTACTTAGCTTCACATCATCAGACAGATGCATACAGTCTCCTTTTCAGTGGCATGTGAGTATTTGGTATATGTTTTGCAGATGTTCCAGCAAATACTGAATTGAAAATGTCCATAAAACTTCCATTTGCATTCTTTAATTTGTAATTTATGGATATAATTCCTAATGAGCTCTACATCATTATTCTATGATGGATCCAGTTACTATGATAGATCCAGTTATGATCTTGTTGGTAATGTAAGGAACTCTTTAAAAGGCTATTGCCTCTTGCATTTGTGCAGGTTATTTTGCCGTCTTACTCCACCATTGTGCTTGAACTTTCTGGGCTTGACCCATATGGATGCAACAATCTCTCACCAAAAAACTCAGCCAACTGCTTATACGTCTGTAAGTAAGAAAACGTGGGTTTGAGCTTTCGATACAGTTTGGAGAACAGGCAGGGGATTTTAAAATGCATCTTATAGTAAAATTCAGATATTCAAATCTTTACAACAGGATAAAAAAAGGAGTTTGTTAATCATTTTTAGAAGTTATCAATAGTTTTTTTGGGGTTTTTTGCCTCTTTATCTTAAGAAAGTAAAGTATTATACTTTAAGAGTTCAGGGTGTTCTCCATTTCGTATTATCAACTCCTGTTTTAGCTTGCACTGGCTTTAGGATGTAGGGCATCCTTATAGATCAGAAGCAATACTAACTTCTACTGTAAACCAGTGAATTTGGTTTTATTGAAGAGTTGGTTTCTGTGGCAGGCTACATCTCATGTCTTTTGTTGTTTGTAACTAGATTCTTTGAGTTGTCTAGAGACTCTTTTCACAGCAGATGAAAAAAGTCTGCCAGATTTGCCCTTGTTCTAGAGTAGGTGAGACTACAGAATCTAGCATTGTAGAAACCTCAGAGTGCAGGAGGTGGCTTTTGCATCTGCTTATTCTCAAGATCTTTGATAATATGTCCTTATTAAACTTACTGTAAAGGATTGTGTATTTATGTGAGAAGGCACAGTCTTCATGGGTTTATCTACAATATAGCTACTTAGAGCTCGTTCTTGTGGATTTTTTTCCTAGATAATGGGATCCATGAGAGTGCTGTCCTTCATTGCAGATGGATTCTATATATATTACCCAATGCTTGTTGTCATTCTCTGTATTGCTACATACTTCAGGTAAGTGATTTGTAAGATAGATCCTCCATGCTTCTTTACATTAATAAAATTAGTTTCATCTAATTCAGGAAGAGATTCAGTGCTCCTTTTCCAGCTGTGTCATTCCAATAAAAATGCAAAACCTAAATCCATAGATTGCTATTTATGTATGTGAAATGTGTACATTTTAAAAATATAGGTTGTGTTAACTCATAACTGAGTTAATTTAAACTTCATTCCTAGATTTTAAAGATCTGTTCAAACTTTGGAGCCTGGGGACATTTAGATTCTGCTTTTGGGATTGAAATTACCATGAGAAAGCTGTTTTCAGTGAAATTTTCTAATAAATTAAACACTAGCAGTAGTTTTAGATATTGAACTTTTTAACAGACTTATATCAAATACTCACATCAAGTTTCTGATGTATTACCAGACTTCTGGTAATGAATACTGGTTTAAGTAATTTGGTCTTGTTTCCCTAAGTCACGGTTTGTTGGAGGCTGGAAGAGTAATTGCAGAAAACACTGTTACATTCTTGCTTTATAATTTCAAAATGTCTGGTTTTGTACAGTGTAAAGGATGAGATACTTTTAGTCTGATTTTGCTGAACTACATTTATGTTAATATCTTCCATTTTGCATTACCATTCAGTCAGAAGCAGTCTCTGTGTTTTTAGTCAAGTACAATGTAGTAAAATGCCTTGGATGTTCATGAATACTGTATGTGTATCTATAGATAGTAAGACAGCAAGTATCCAGTTGTGAGTTTTCTCTGCTTATTTTTGGGTTACTTGAGGAAAGTGGTGGTGGAGCTAAAAAAACTAACAAAACAACAAACAGGAAAGTCAATGACAAGAAAGGAGAAGAGAGAAATTTGTGTGACCTCTTGTCCATGATGATCATCCTTGAAAGCCATAGTTAAAAGGAAGAATAGAAATTTTTTAGAGGAGAGGGGGTTGCTTTAATGACCTCTGCTAATTAAGATACCTGCAAAAACAAAGGTTCAATTAAAATCTGTTGAGGAAACCTAACTCTCCTGTGTTTAATCCAGCAGTCTTAAGGTAGTATAAAGAAAAAATATATCAGTACTTCAGTTTGGAGGAAGGCAAACAGTACAAAAACAGCAGTTGTGTTTTGTGATGTGAGGTTGAAAAGATGAAAGTGGTTTCACGCTATGTAGTTGCAGGACTGGCTTAAAAATGGTGGAGCAGGGTTGCTGTCTGACTGCTGCCAGTGGCTATCCAAAAGGGCAGCCAGCATCCCTACAGCTTAAAAGTATGCAGTACACATTCTCCTGAGTGAACTCCTGAGGTGAAAGTGGAGTTCCTATGTTACTACTTTTTCAAAAACACAAAAATAATAATAAGCAGAGTTTTTACAGTAATTGCCTTCTGGTAAAGAAGAGTTGATGACATATTATAGGTACAAATTCTGTTATATCTGAGGATGTTTAACGCAAGCATCTAATGTTAAAATCATTTTTAAGCAACTACCATTTGCACTACTCTCAGACTACATGCATTTAATTTCTCTGTTTGAATAGGGTTATTCCATCACTTTAAATTGTATTTAGGGCTGTATTACTGTTCTAGTTCACCTAGGTCACCCTCCTATTCTGGGTCACCAGTTATTGTTCTGGGTTCTGAATTTTCTGTTTCCTCAGCTGGTATAATAGTCTGTCTTCTGTGTTTTTACTTTTTACTTGGATTGTTCATACAGTTCTGATAGTTTGTTTTACATTTTGTTCTGTAATTTATCTAAACGACTAATTGTAAATTAACAAAGGAAATGGCTTCTTCTTTTACCAGTTTAGGAACTCGTTGTTTGAATCTTTTGGGATTCCAGCAGTTCATGGGTGATAGCGAAATGACCTCTGATTTGATTGATGAAGGAAAAGAGCTAATCAGAAGAGGTAAATTAGGTCCTCTGTCATAGTCTTTCTGTAAAATCATACTACCATGGAATCACCAGGGCTGGGTAAGACCTCTACGATGGAGTCCAACCCTTAACCCAGCATTGACAAGTTCACCACTGAACCATGTCTGGAAATGCCACATGTACACATCTTTTAAATATCTCCAGCTATAGTGACTCCAGACTTCCCTAGGCAGTGGACTGACAATCCTTTCAGTGAAGAATTTTTTCCTAATATCCAAACTTCCCTAGCAGAACTTCAGGACATTTCCTCTTGTCTTGTTGTTTGTTACTTGAAGGGGAGACCAATGCCTACCTCACTACACCCTCCTTTCAGGGAGTTGTGGAGTGATAAGGTCTCCCCTGAGCCTCCTATTCTCCAGGCTAAGCACCCCCACCTCCTTCAACTGTTCCTCATCAGACTCATGCTCCACACTGTTCCGCAGCTCCGTTGTCCTTCTCTGGACTCGCCCCAGCACCTCAGTGTCTTTGCTGAATTGAAGTGCCCAGAACTGGACACCAGATTTGAGGTGTGGCCTCACCGGTGCCCAGCACGGAGGGGCAGTCCCTGCTCTGCTCCTGCTGGCCACACTCTTGCTGATACAAGCCAGGTGCCATTGGCTTTCCTGGCCCCCTGGGCACACCCTGGCCCATGTTCAGCTGCTGTCAACAGCACTCCCAGGTCCTTTTCCAACAGGCTGCTTTCCAACTGCTCTGCCCCAAGCCTTTAGCATTGCACGGAGTTGTTGTGACCCAATTGATCGTTTAGAGCAAAGTGGTTTGGTGAGCATTCCCACCAGCTTCCTCTGTGCTTTTAGGTTGATCCCATGCGGCCCTACAGACCTGTGTCTGTCCAAGCAATATAGCGGGTCGCTGATCATATCCCCTTGGATTTTGGGGACTTTGTTCTGTTCCCCATCTCTGCCTTCCTGCTCAGGGAACCTGGTACCCAGACAACAACTGGTCTCAGTCTTAAAAGACTGATGCAAGGAAGGCATTAAATACATCAGTCTTTCCTTCATCATATTTTTGGATTACATTTGTCTGAAATATTGCAGAAAAAAAAAGCATAGTGTCTGTCAGTATTTTGAAGGTGTCCTGAGGAAGGCCACAGCGCAAACTGCAATAAACTTACAGTGCTGTGGTCACTATGTATGATGGACTTCATTGACATCTTAAATGAAGTACCAGTGTTATTCATCCAGTATCTGAATTTTACATATTTCTAAATATTTTGCAATGTGTTACTAATCAAATAATACCTTAGCCAGTTCTTGTGTAATCTGTCATAAAGGATGGTTAACATCTAAATTGTCTTTATCATCAACAAACTAATTTTTCTTTTGTAAGTGTGTTGATTGAGCTTCACAAATTCAATCATTTCCTTCAGTCTTTTTTGCTATGTCAACTAGCTGTGTTTTATTAGAGAAAGCACATTTATTATGTAGAACTAGAATTACTTGCTGGTTTGGAAAGCTTTTTATTTTACATTATTTTTTATTGAAAATGTTTCTTAAAAGTTGCTAAAAGACATTGTAATTTTTGAGTAAGTGTTTAGAAATCAAAATTTCCGGATAGTGTTATATTATGGAATACTTTTATACCCATGGTTGATGAAAAACAAAACCTGGATTTACTTAGAGTAGTAGTATTTCTTTTTCTGGAGAAAGATCAAAGTTTCATTCCCTTAAATAAGAGGTTATGATGACATTGATACTGCAAGGTTGTACTTCCAACTTTATAACAGATATAGACACAAAGTATTTGGGTCACAGGTTGGGCGTCACAGAACTTCATTAAGATCTTGTGGTATTTTTTATTTTGTTTGTTTGTTTGTTTTTTGCTTTGCCAGCTGGTATCTGAATGTTATGCTATGATCCAAAATACCATTATGACAAAATATTTTGATAGGAAACTCCATAATGATTGACAAGCAGCTTTTTGTTTTGTTTTTGTTTAATTGTAAGTGTCATGTATTTCAATAAGAATATTCATTAGTTAACTTCAGATTTTCATTGCTTATTTTAAAAAATCACTAATTATTTCCTTTCTATGGAGCTCAGACAAAGGTTTGGTTTTTTTTTCCTTTTAGAGAAAAGGAAACGACAGAGGCAGGAAGAAGGTGAAAACAGAAGAAGGGTATGAGATTTGTTTAGCTAATTATAGTACTATACTGCAATATCTGATAGGAATACTATTGATATTTAATGCAGTTTCACAAAAAAAATACTCCCAAATAATTGATGGAATCAGTTTAATCTTGTGGAGTAGTCTTGACTGGAGGTTAATTATAGAAGGTTAGAGGACAATTTTAATGACACTGCTTGGACACTATTGTTATTCAGTGTGCTGTGGTGTATGCCAACAGGTATAACAAGTATTAAAAAGGCTCCTGATTTCTAGGATACAGAATAATCTGAAAGGGCTTATTACCAGTCTCTTACACTGATACTGTTCTGCTTGAAATAACTGCAGTTGCAGGGTTCTCATACTGAAATATGGGCTCCACCCAAACTTGTTGTTTTGTGTGCTGATTTGAAAGTCATTGGCACAGGTTTTGTTTTATGTTTTGCCAGAGGAGGGAATTACATTTAAGACAGAATTAATAGTTTCCAGTGAATAACAAACTGAATGTTTGATTCAAGTAATGTTTTCTGCGCATATTGTATTGAAAGATTTGTGAAGCTTTAGATTTTCACTAGTTTATAACAAATTCTAATATAGAAAATCACAATAAAAGGTGTATGAGAGAAAGGATGCATGCAAGATAGTACTGGGACTAAAACCTCTTCATTTTCCAAGGTCAGGTATAATTTAATCCTAGATGACAGACAGTACTGCATAGACCTTTCTTTTGATCCTTTCCCTCCATCTCATAATTTTAAAACTTGAAATTATTAGGAAGCACAATATCAAGTGTATGACTCATTTTGCCACTAGATGGAAGTAGTGATCAAGAAAAGCAGTGGTTCTCGCCATAACTTAGAGCAGTTGGCTGAACTTTGAGAGCAGATTCGAGATGCAATTTGTTTTCTAGAAGTCTTTTACTTAAGAACAGTTAGGATAAGTGGTTTAATGAAGGAACACATTTTGAGTTTAAAATGAAACAAAAATTCTTCCTGTATTAAGATACTGAACAGTTATGTTGCTTTTTCCTGCTAACTTATATTTTTCTTCCTGGTCCTTTTTCCAGGAATGGAAGGAGCGGTATGGAAATAGAGATGATTCCACCAGAAGCAGAGCTGTCCACACAGACCAGAAAGAATCCAGCTTCTCAGAGACTAGTGCCAATAGACGTAAGCTTTGTGGGTTGGAGGAGAAGTTAGTTTTGTTTTGTTTCAGTACATTGTCTTCACAGCACTGGCTTGAGAGTAGTTTCAAATATTTTCCTCTTTGTCTTAGATGCTGTGCTGATAATGTTCACTTCTGTGGCTCAGTGCCATCTTGCCATTTAAGGCACTCAAAAGAGTACTGCATTTCTTTCCATTTCCAACTAGTTGGGAACAGAGATTCTGACTACTCTTCAGACCAGTTACTCGATCTTATGGGATATATAATGCTTGCCATTAGAGTAGCAGTTGTCAACCAAGAAACTTCATGATCCATCTTGAAGCTGGGTGTTGTAAATCTTAAAATTTACCTCTTCTGCTTGCAAGTGAACTATCTCAGACTGGAATAATGAAGCAATCAGATGACTAACAAATGTAACAACATTTAATAGTGTCTATTAGCAAAATACATTTTGGATTGCTTTAAACTTCCAAAAAGTTTGTCAGAATGTGAATGGGTTTTTCTATATTTTTTGTGCTCTTGTAAGCTATCAAGTAAAATGGAGCTGAAGAAAAAGGAGAAAAAGGGGGAGAAGGAGGGAAGCTTTGAATATGCTTTTAAGAAAACACTGGTAGATTTCCCACTCTGTACAAAGCTGCAAACCCAGATAGTGGTAGACTAACTAAAATTACATTTTAATGTTCATCATGTGATTATGTAGCATTCCAACTCTGAAACAAGCCATAGGTTCTGACCTAGTGAAGGTCACAGAGTGAACTGCGAAACAACTGTATTTCATTAACTCATGAGATTAATTTTTTTAAAAACGAAAGCAAACAAAAACCCCTTCCAAAACAGCTTAGTTAATGCATGAAGCTGGGAGGATAAATTGGTGACTTAAAAGTAATGCTTACCTCTAGTTTCTCATTTTCTTTGATTCTTTGCAAGGTATATCTCAACCTATTTGAGGGGAGAAAGTTGTAGTTGCATTTCTGTGGAGATACAGAAAGACAAAATCAAAATACTACAAATTTGAGAAAGTTTGGTTTAATATTAAATCTACTCTGAATTATTGCACTTTTGCTTGGATGAGATTGCTTTGTTATTCTTATGGGTTTTTTTTTATTTGATGTCTCCATACACTCCAGGCTGTTCACAAAGCAAATAAGTGTCTTTCATTCCTTTTACTTATTCAGCACTATCAAAGTATACCCGTTCAAATGGTAGGACTGAAAGAGATAGAATAGAACTCCTCCAGGATGCAGAACCTTTGGATTTTAATGCAGACTCTGTTAATGATGACCCCCTTGAATCGGACTCAGGAAGGTGAGAAATATTCTCTGTAATTTCCAGTTAAAAGTTCCTGGTATCTTCTGTTTTCCGATCTATGACAGCTGTACCAAATAGTTTCATAATAAGAGTCTTGTAAATGAAGGTTATAATTTCATCTTTTTTCCTTTCTTCCTTTTCCCCTATGATAAGGAAATAATTTTGAAATCTCTTAAAACCTGAAGTTATTCCAGGTTTTTTAGAAATGTCAGATTTGAGCTGGATATAACATTATAAATGGCATAATTTGAAAAATGCTTCATATAAAACTGGTGAATGACCTGCATGTTAAGGAAACATCCCAGTGTGACCATCCTGGGGGCACTCAGGGGGTCACACTTGTGCCACCACAGACTTTCACTGCTGGCACTAAAGCTCCTTTACCAGAGGCAGCTCTAGTGACCCCACGGATCCCCTTTCACTCACTACTCACCTCACTCTCACTCAAGAATCAGGAAAGTTTCCCTTTCCAGCTCAACTGCAGGTTTCCCAGAGCAGAGTCCCAGATATCTGGTTGCTTTAATCTTGGTACAGGGACAACATAACACCTCAAATTGGTGCCTCCAGGGAGGAACCCCAAACAAAAGAATCCCTGAGCTTTTACACCCTCACAGCCCATGTGCACCACAATCCAGGCTCTTCCAGCTGAGCCCTTGGCTCCTGCAAGGTCTCCAAGTGGCTGGGTCAGAGGTCTCTGTGCCCTTTTTTAGTTGTTCATGGCACCTTGCCTGGGGCTCCCATTTCCTGCCATACAGGGCACACCAAGCTACCTGGTCTAGGTGTATGCCTCAACAGACAGATGTACAATATAAGGTTTTCCCTAATTTCCTACAAAACTGGAGAAAGCTCACTTGATTTCCCAGTATGAATTCCATTTTGAAAAGGCTGCAGGAAAGAAAACTGAATGCTACAGGATCTGCTGCAAGAATACAGCTGGATAATCAGATCTTGTAACTACTAAAGTAAATTAAAATCTAAACAGGGAGTACCAGACTGCACTGTGTATCTCTGTCTGTAGTAGAGATTTTTGTGATTCTGTGGCTGTGACTGCAACACCAAATTTCTTCAGTTATACAGTACCTTATGTAACTGCTTAGCTCTGCTCATATTTAAGAAACAAGCAATATATTATATGGGTGCTTTTTTTGGCGGGGGTGTGGTTGTGATGTAGAACTACTAAATGACAAATAATTTAAAACTCACATATAAAAACTTATCATTTACTGTTTTTCAGCTAAAACTAGATTGCCCAATCAAAAAGTCACAAAAAGCAATTGTTTCAGTGGACTTACATCTATAATGTCAATAAATGAATGCCAACTCAGAAACATGCAAAACATTTAACATGCTGTTAAATGGCACTGCCAGCTTTCACAGGTTGATTTAGACAACTGATTTAGTCTCATGTCACCATATTTGAAAAATTTGGGCTTTTAAGCACAAGAGTTTAAAGAGGAGCTAGAATTTCTAGCCTAGAATTTATGTGAGCCGTTGGCTTCTGTGTAGCATGAAAGGGATTGTCTGCTAAAAACAGAAGTATGCATATGTAATTATTCTGGATCAAGTACTTCTTAAGCACAGTGTCAGAAGTCTCCAGGCATCTGTGCATGCTTTGGAAAGTGGAACATTCCAAACTTCTTCAAAAAGAAAATCAGGAGCTTCAAAGCTTAGTTGAGCTTTGCCTAGTAACCTTCATTTCATTACATGGAGGTAGCAAATCAAGAGTCGTTGCATATAGACTTCAAATTAATTTAGAAGTAGCTTATGTAACATTGGTTTTCAAAACTAGAGCTCCTGCAGTTGATAGAACATTCTTGGACAATAAGGGCAGTTAGGACACTAGTTTATGGCTTTGTGTTCATTCACATTTTAGTAACTACAGCAAGGAACTATGTTGTGCTTACATTGGACCTTATTTGTGCTTTTAAAGTGTCTCTAAAATATATTTGACCAACAATTTGTGAAGTTTCTCTTTTCCCATTAAGCATACAGGCTTTTGTTTTCATTAAATTTGATACTGTATTTCTTCTAAGAACACCCCATGAGATGTACTGTTAAGCACCCGCAGCTGCTTTATGGGTGCTGTTGTTTGTTTGGGTTTATTGTGTTTTTGGGTTTTGGTTTGTTTGCTTAGTTGTTGGTGTGGTTGGGATTTTTTTTTTTCAAAGTCCTGTTCAGCCAAAACATCCAACTTCTTCCTTTGTTTTAGGAAGGATTGTTCTTTAAGACTCCCAGTATTCATATAACTGTTTCTCTTGGTCACATGCGGTTTAATTTAATGACAGTTTTTCAAATCTCATGGAAATTAATTCAGTAAAACCTCAAAGCCTGTAATTCACTGGAGTTCAGGAGTAAGATTGCAATGAAAGTTAGATGATTTCATGAGTCTTTATTTTCTATTTCCTGTTACACTTTTTCACTTTTAAAATTGATTCTGCAGGTACCAGCCTGGTGGAAGATACCTGTCGATGTCTCGAAGCAAAATATTTGATGATGTCTAAGCACATCAATGCTAAAGAAAATTCAGTGGAAATATAGCTCCTACTCATTGCTTGGAAAATGCTGTATTTGTGATATATCACTGAACCATCAAAGACTCTTTAAAAAAAATATGAAGGAACAACTCTTTTGGAAATGCACGTGTATGATAATTTCACCACTTGTAATAGGAATATGCTTCTGCTACTGTAGATACTGTTGTGCATCAGTGTGGGCTTTTGTGTCATGACCAAAATGAGAAAACTATTTAAAGTTAATAGATGGTAAACTAGGTAAATATACCTAGGGCTCAACTTGAACTGTAACAGTCTGAGTTTGGGGAAGAGTTTTTTTAGAATATTTTATTTGGTATTTTAACCAATGCTGTGAGAGCATATTGATGCATCCAAAGTGCAGTTATATCAATTACAATAATAAACACTTTCTATAATTTTTCTATTTGGACTTTATGCCTAGTCCAAAATCCGCTGAAGAAAAACAAGGCTTCTTTTGCCTTCAGTGGTATTTGAATCAGAAAGCCTGAATGGCAGTTCTTTCTTCATAAAATCAGATAATACAAGTTCTAGTATTTAGAGGGCTACAGAGGAGATGGTGACTCCCTTTCTTACAAGGAGTCGCATGGAAAAGACAAGATGTCATGGCCACAAGTTACTCCTGATGAGATTCCAATTGGACACAATTGAAAATTTTTGTACGATTAGAATAATCAGCCATTGAAATAATGTCTCCAGAGAAGAGAGATAATAATAATAATGTCTCCCAACATTCAACACTTAAAATTTGGCTGGACAAGGTGCTGCATCATCTTGCCTACACTATGCTTTCCCTCAGAAAGGTTGGACCATAAAATCGTAGTCTCAGAACCGTTTGGGTTGGAAGGAACCTTAAAGATCATCTAATCTCAAGCCCCTCTGCCATGGGCAGGGACACCTTCTAGAATGAGTTGTTCAGCCCTCCATCTAGCCTGGCCTTGAACACTCCCAGGGATGGGGCATGTGCAGATTCTCTGTGGCAACCTGTGCCAGTGCGTCACCACCCATACAATAAAGAATTTCTAAAGATATGTAATCTAAATCTCCCCCCTTCCAATTTTCACCCATTTTCCCTTGTCCTATCACTACACCTCCTGATGAAGAGTCTCTCTCCAGCTTCCCTCTAGGCACCTTCAGACACTGGAAGTTGCTTGTGAGGTCTCCATACAACCTTCCCTTCTCCAGGCTGAATAACCCTAATTTTCAGCCTGTATTCATAGGAGAGTTGCTCCAGTTCTGTGACCATCGTCGTGTCTCCTCTGTGCTCACTCCAGCAGGTCCCTGTCCCTCCTGTGCAGGGACCCCAGCTCTGGTGCAGTGCTCCAGGTGGGGCTCAGCAGAGCAGAGGGGCAGAATCCCCTCCCTGCCCTGCTGCCCACGGGGCTCTGGATGCAGCCCAGGACACGTTTGGCTCTCTGGGCTGTGAGTGCCATGGCTGGGGCATGTCCAGCCTCTCACCACAGCAGCCCCAAGTCCTTCTGGGCAGGGCTGCTCTCCATTTGTTCTCTGCCCAACCTGTAAGCTGTGTCTGGGATTGCAATGACCCAGATACAAGACCTTGCCCTTGCTTTGCACAGACCCACCTCTCAAGCCTGTCCAGGTCCTCCTGGATGTCTTCTCTCCCCTGCAGTATTGACTGCACCACACAGCTTGGTGTCAACAGGTAATCCTTGAGGTTCCTTCCATCCTGGTACTCATGATTCCATGAAATTTTTTTTGGCAAAAATTTTGGAGCGATGGATGTTGGTCAAGAAAGTCTATTTTTTCTTTTACAACATTATATGCAGATATGTGATTTTAGCATGCGTAAATAGTTGAAATTGAATGTGGGTGTCACTGTCATATGAGCATATGTGCAATAGCAAGAATACATTATTGAAGATACAATGTCTGCTTAGATCTTTACAGGTGTAATGATTAAAAATCTTGGCACACTAGTGTTTTTGTAACTGTAAAAGAAAACATACTATGAAAATGGAATTAGATACTGAAACATAATTTGCACGCACCTCAGGCACGGCTTCAAACTAAGTATTTCTTGAAAAGAAGGGAAATACATAGCATGGCTAGGTAGTGCTAAACACTTTTAGTATCCTAAATACCCTGTTGCATTATATATCAGTTTTTAAGGTGCCTGTATTTTGCAGTAAGTTGTTGCAAAAAGAGTAATACTTTGCCATTCAAAAATGCCAATTATTGAAAGTGTAAAAAAGCTTCACATTATTTCATTAGTGTAGCCATATTTTTAAACCATAGTTAGTTGAATGAATTTTCAAATGTAATCATAAGGTAAAAGATGTGGTCAAATTCATTATAACTTTGGTAATTTGAATAATTTAAAATGTTGCTTTTTTCCAATTTGTAAGAAATCCTTACCACTTGGGAGCTTTTCTTCTGTGCTTATTGCAAAGTTATGTTGAAAACTGAAAGAGAACATGTTTTTCTCGTACATTCTTTATCATGCTTAAAAAACACACCCCTTAAAGCAGCTAGGAATGAGTTATTCTGAAAAGGAAGTTTTCATGAATGACATATTCTACTAATTTTTAAAAACAGTCTGTGTTTTCTCAAGTAATTTTTAATGGGGATCTAACTCTACCTCCTGTGATTTTAGTATATGTATTCTAACATAGTGGTATTTGTAATACATTGATCTGCCTGTTTTGAAACACTGAATTGTTACTACGAAGAAGAAAAAAATCTTTATTTGTATAGAAATAATTATATTAATAAATTGGCAGACATACAGTAGTCGTCAGTTTTGTTCTTAGGTGAATACAGTGATTTCAGCCATGCCCACAGGCATTCAAGCTCATGCAATTTCCAGACTACTCATATTGAGGCCACTTTTTACTTTGATTATTTGTATTTATAAAACTTGTTCCAAATCTTAGGCTGGAATTTTATCAGGGACTGATAAAGTTGAGAAGATGAATCTCTCTTTATTCAGATATTTCTTTAGCAATTCTATGGTAGCACCTATTTAATTTATTTTTTAACTACTTAGTAGTGCTATCCTGAATTCATCCTTATATGAAAGGCGTTGTATATGTTCTTGAGCACCCATGCACATAGACTCTATATTTCTATTCCAAAAATTTGTATCACATTTAATTGTTCAGCGGTTTATTTATAAAAATCTAATAGGCAGAAATAAAATTTAAACTCTTTTTAACTCTTGAGATGTCACTGCAAAGGGATCTAATTCAGGGCCAGTAGAAAAGCTATTAGAAGGAGCATCTGTTTTTCTGAAAATCTGTGAAATAACCTAGTTCATGGTGACTAGACAGTGGGATTGAGCCTTCATGGCGCCTGGTCTTTCCCCTCTCAGTGAAGTGGCTGCAAACAGAATTTTCAGGGGAAACATGGTCAAGATTGTATGTGTAACTGGTGCAGATTCCATTGGGATACAGTAATTCAGAGAGTTCACTGTTATAAATTAATGGCAGTGCAATTTCAGATTCTAACATAGACATTCTGAGCTGATTCAAGTGGGAATTCACTGACATGTTTGATGTTGCAGTGGAGTAAGGGAGAACCAATGGCTGCTTTTTGATCTCTGAAAAGCTCTACTTTCTTTACAGAGAAGAGTTCTCTGTACTGTGCTTGGCAATGCCTGATGTCACATCCTCACTGGACACTGTTCAGTTAAACAAGGAGTTTGATCAGTGAAGTCAGGTTTCATCCGTAGTGTGCATTGCTGACCAGGCTCTAATTACATGCAATTTATTGGCTAATTAATTCAAAGTATGTTTTGAAAACTCATTTTGGGTTCATATGACTGAATCCGGAATACTTTCAATAAAGAAATATGGCATACTACAATAAAAGAGCAATATTTGCTGTTCACTAGAGCTGGTTTCAAACAAGTTTGGTTACTACTGATACAAATAATATAGAATGTGCCTGGGAGCTATGTCCCTAAGGATTTAGCCCACTCTTGAGAGCTGTGGATGGACATCCCTGGAAACATTCAAACCCATGCTGGATGGGGCTCTGAGCACCCACATCTAGTTGAAGATGTGCTGGCTGATTGCAGGAGGGTTAGACTAGGCAGCCTTTACAGATCCCTTCCAACACAAACCATTCTGCGATTCCATGGTGCTTCTCAGCCAGATTGTGGCAACTCTTCATGGGTTCTTTCCTGCTACAGCTCCAGTCCCAGTAGCACTACAGCTACATGAAGTTTTGATATGTTTAAGCAGTGCAAATTATGCTTTAGGAACTGAGAATTAAGTAATTGAGTATTTTTCTGTCAGTGTATATATAGAGTCATATTTATTTGCTGCTAGAGAATGTCAATGATCTATTTCTTTATCGTTTCACTTCCTGAATTACTGAGAAGTTAGTGTATACATTTTGCCATCATTTCTGCATTTTTCTCTCCACTAGTGAACATCAAAAAAGACCCAAAATACCAAAAATCCCACCCAAGTTAAGAAATGTTTGAATGTCTTCCTGTCAAAGATGTAAATGAGTGAGAAGAACATATGCAAGTCACAATGAACTTCAAAAAGCAGTGTGAAAACAGTACCTAGACTGGAGTTCTTAAAAAGCATGGATAGCAAAAAAACTGTAGTTCTCTTTTTCTTAATACATGTTTTGAAATGTATATTGGGAAATAAGTCCCCTACTCAGCTAAAAAGGGGTGTATCTCTCAGCCATGGAGTGAGGAAGTGTTTTTATGAGGGAAGGTGAAAGATCTGCAACTTCTTATCTGTGCTCATGGTGATGCTTCAGGCAAACAACAACATAACTTCTTATTTAACTACAGTAATGTGTTAAGAAAAAAGGAAACTTTATACTTCTATAAATTACACTACTGGAAGAATCGTGATGTATAATCTGCCTTTATTTTTTAATCAAGCACTTGTAAAATAATCATTAACAGTATTAATAGGAATTGTAGAAAGCTGCTGTCTTTTAAATAATCTTGCTATTTTAAAATATAACATGAGCAATGGTTTTTACATAGGAATTATTAAAATTATTATTATGATTTTCTATAATTATAGTAATTTGTATTTTATTAAATTTGTCTTGGAATACTGTAAATATTGTGTGAAAAGTACTACATTTTATTTGAGTTTGCATTATGCTTTAATTACTTGAAATGTGAGGGGCATTCATAATACCAAATAGAGATCATTTTATGAAGGAAAATTTTTTATGAGGCTTGTTGAAGAAATCTGATTGGTTCATTGCAGACAAATAGATGCATCTTAATTATTAACAATAGCACTACTAAGGGGATATATTGCATCCTAGCTTTTTAATTTTTCTTTGAAATTCAAAAAATTGTTAACTTTTTTCAGAGCAGCTTAGTTGTCAATCTTGTAAACTGTCTGAAACTTTTACATTCCTTTTCCCTGATGGGCTCTATAGGATATGTACTGCTTCATGGCAGTCACGTAATACTAGCTGTGCCTCTAATTAAGTGTCTAATTAATTAAGTAGTCTAATCTGAAGCTGGGACACTCCTACACCATTTGATTATGTTAACAGAAATTCAGCATTCCTAGCAAAAAAAAAAAAAAATTAAAAAAATTTTAAAAAGGCATGTTTTTGAACTAGATGTCTTAAATTGCTGTTGTTTTTATTGCATTGTATCTGGTACCCTCGGTTTGGGTCATATGATAAACCCAACCAGGTTTATTCTTTGTTTCTGTTTGAATGCAACGTCCTCAGCGTGCTTTTGTATGCACGTGTGTGTTTTAGTATGCAGCTTCAATTATTTCCTCAGAATTATGTTGTTACGTTTGACATATTCCTATGAACTAGCAGTTTCAGAATGATACCTTAGCTGTCGCCATAGAAATTAATTATTTTCTGTAGAAATACATTGTGTTTCTGTAGAGGTATCTGGAAGATAAGGGAATTAATTTCTAGGTATAGGTTTAGTAATAGACCTTAATTCTTCAGTGTATATCAAGATAGGCTGTAGGAGTGCTGCTTATGGATAGACTATCTTCTTTTGCCTTATGATGCAAGTATGTATGCATAAATACCTTGTTTTGAAATTCAGTGAGCTAAACATTATTCTCTGTAGTGTTCTGAATTACTGTTGTACTGGATAATATTTTTGAAATGTGTGTTACAATATATTTAGTCAAATACTTAAATTGGCATGAAATAAATTATTTCTGCAATACATTTTCCCTGGTGTGTTTTAGATATTCATACTTCTCTGAGGTTTTTTTGAAAGTAGTCCTTTAGAGAAACTTGACCTAAAAGTTATACTTTTATTAAAAGTATATTCATACTTTAGAAGACAATTCAATCTTGTTTTGGTTATTATTTTGAATCTTCTTGAAGGCAGATTAAAAAGGGAAGTCAAGAATACTGCATACCTGGTGTTATTGTCAGGAAAACTTGTGAGGACTGACTTGGCACTGAGTATTTCTGTGGGGCATAAGGTGGGGTGAAAGGTAGGGTCCCTACACCTTTCCCACTTTTCTGTGATAACTCATACATAATTTCTTCTGGCTCATCCCAGCCACTAGTGAGAATGAAGGCAAGAGATTGATCCACTGCAGCTGTGGGGAGACTGGCACAGCAAAGAAATTGACTCCATCTCATCTTCTAATGCTTGCATATTTATTTCTTTTATTTTGCCTAAAAAAAACAAAAAAAAAAAAACAAAAAAAGGGAGATGAAAAAGATGTAGATATATATTTTTAATTTAAATATTTTACTGTCTTTGTAAGTTGAGGGAGCTGATTCTGCCCCTCTGCTCTGCTCTGGTGAGACATACCAGTGCTGCATGGTCTCCAGCATAAAAAGGCCATGGATCTGTTAGCAAGTCGAGATGACAAAGGTGATCAGGAGGCTGGAGCACCTCCCCTCTAAGGAAAGGCCGTGTTGAGTTTGTTCAGCCTGGAGAGGAGGTGGCTCAGATCTCACTACAGCCTTTCAATGCTTCAGGGAAGTTTACAACTAAGATAGGGCCCACAAGGGATAGTGGTTTTAAACTGCAAGAGGGTGGATTGAAGTAAGATATAAGGAAGTATTTTATCATGAGAGTGGTGAGACACTGGCACAAGTTGCCCAGAGAGGTGGTGGATGTCCCATTGCAACTTTCAAGATGAGGCTGGAAGGGGCTCTGAGCACCCTGATCTAACTAAAGGTGTTTGTGCTCAGTGAGGTTGGAACTAGGTGACTTTTACATTCTTCCAAACCAAACTATTTGGTTATTCTGAGTGATACATGTATTTATTTTTTTCAGAGGTAGTTTGAATAAGGAAGTAAATCATTCTCCAGATAGTTAATCAGCCACACTGTTCTTCCAGACTTAATGTGATAAGTTAGTATTAAATCTACCATTCTACCATCTATGCAGTTCAGTTAATGGAATTGTCCTTATTCAATGCTAGCTTTCAGTTATTTGTTGTCAGATGTTTATTTGCTCAGAGAGCAATGTAAATTCTGGTGTTTAATTGTTAGCAGTTGCTAATGAAACTACATTGAGTATTCAGTGGATTTTACATCTTCTGAAATACCATCTGCCTGACTGTGAAATTACCAGGTTTGTGAATTAACTCTATCCTTCTCCCTGCAGCTCCACCTGCAGAGTGCCATGCTGCTTGTTCATCCTGGTCTCTGCTCTGCATGCTGTCATAAAGACCTTTACTCTTTCTCTCCATAAACATCCTGTCTTTCACATCTTGTTCTGCATTGGTTCATTACACTTCATTGTCTTCAGGATTTTTTAAGAACTTTATTAAAAAGCCGAAGTTGGCCAGGGCCCAGCTGAGAGAGAAGACAAATTCTCTTCCCTTCACGGGCAGCATGACCTGGACTGCAAAGAGAGATTCAGCTCATGTACAGAGGTCAGGTGTTGGAGTGATTTATGAATGTGGGCTCCGCACAAACAAGGAAAGCGCTTGGGTTCCTGCCACAGAAATATCTGGTTAAAGATGTGTGTTTTGAGTTGCTCAATCAACATCAAAGCAAGATGTCCCCCTAGACATTGTCTGTGGAAACCTGCTAAGTCTTTGAAATCTGTGTGAACATTTATAGTTAAATAATCCACAGTCAAAACAAAAAAAAACAAAAAAAAACAAAACCAAAAAAAAAAGAAAGGTCATCTATTCCAAGTAAACTTCATAAAGTCCGGATGCTTGTGGGAATTTTCCTTGTGTATTGTCTGTTCCTCTTCTCCCCCAGAGGCTGCTTCTTACATAAGCATTTGTGCTCCTAAAACATAATGTTTTTTATTTTGGAAGATTTTGCTGGTTTTAAGTCTGTCCTGAATGAGTCTGCTGCATGAGATTGCCCAAAAAATCACCAACAAGGATATGAGCAAAAGTCAGGTTTAATATTAAATTACAAAGCACAACCAATTCACTGGTAAATTCACTCTACTTATGAAGGACAACTGAGGCACAACAAGGGAAAACAAGCAACAACAAAACAAAATCCAGGCAATCAAAACAGAAATTAATTGAAAACTATGCAGGGAGGAGGGATGTGGGGTGTGCGTAAAGAAAGTCTAAACAAGGATGAAAAGGAATGCTGCCTAAAATTTAACACTAACTTAACAGTACTTTAGTTTAATTTATACCTTTTTTTTAGCTTAACTTTAGCAATCAATCAGAGAAATCACTTAACACAGCATTTAGCTTAAATTATAATTGTGACTTAACCTAACTTCCAGATTTGCTATAGCGTATGTGCAATGTTATGCATGCAGACATAGTCAGTACAAGATTAGGTAGCTGTGGAAAAATCTGCCTCAGAGGTCAGTGGAAATGCTCCCTTTAGATGCTTTTGCATCTCCCAATGGGCAGAGGAGTGGGCCTTGAGGAGTGGGGTATCAGCCCAGGACATGTTGTGTTTTGGGGATCCTCCAGCCACCACTCTAGCCCCCAGCCCTCCAAACTGAGGATGTCCCCCTCAGAGGGACATTGCTGGTCAGGGTTTGCTGGCTCTGAGGGGTGTCCCCCTCAGAGGGACTGCTCACAGACCCACTGCGGTCCAGGAAAGCTAAAGGGCCCCATCTTGGACCTTTGTTTATTGGGTTGCAGGAGAGCAGGTTTAGTTATAACAGTGTCTCATCCTGGCCACAGTTTGGGTTGGCACTTCCTTTGAAAGTGTGAGAATAGGACTGTTTTGCCATTCAGGCCAGAGAAATATCTTCCAAGGCTGGTCATGAGAAAAACAAGCTTGTTAGGAGTTCCTGGGAGCAGACAGTGTTTCTGATAAGCTCAGGAAGAGGCAGAGCCCAGGTGGTGTTTTCAAGGACTAGGCCTAACAAGCATGTGTTGGGCTCAATACTGTGCCACCACCTTGTAGCATTTGCCTCTAATTTCTGGTATGAAACCCAAGCACAGTTCATGGCTTGAAGTTAGTGTTCAAGTTTAGGACAAATTTGAGGAAAGGCCTCCAAAGGAGCCCCCCCAGAGAGTATACCCCCTGTTGGAAATATTTAGCTAAAGTTCATAAAGAAGGAAGTTGTTGGTTATTATAGCCGCTAAGTTAATGTTCTGAAAATTGTTGACTTACCTTGTTGTATTAAAACCCATGTTCTGTACCCCAATGTTTGTACCCTCAGTTCCCTTATGGTTTTGTACTTCCTGGTTCCTACTTCCGCCCCTCTCCCTTGTCATTTCCGCCCGCCTGCTGCTGCTGAGAAGGCCACGCCCCTATGCAAAACAGTGACACTTCCAGAAAGGCATCGTGAGAGTAGAAGTCCCGGCCAAGAATAAACATCGAATAACTAAGAAAACTAAGTCATAGACTGCAGAACAGCTGACCTCCAAGTCACGAGGAACATCCTAAGCGACTGGAAAAAGCCTCCCTGCAGTAACCACCACCTGAGAAGTGGCGAACAGTAAGGACACCCCTAAACCGAGTGAGCCAAGCGAGGATCTGTCGCGTGCACGCGAGGCTGGGACTCTCCACCCCAAGAACCTGACCTCGGATCCTGACCCTTACAGCGGCGAAGGCGGCCTTCCCTCCGAGCTCCCATTTAATAAAAGAGCTGCTTCTAAATAAAGGCTTGGCCGTGATTAATTTCTAACAATTTTGGGGGCTCGACCGGAGGCAGCCACGCCCAGAAGAGGGCGTCCGAAGAGGCGCCACCCGAAGAGCGCCCTCTGGGTCAGCTGGTCACCCGGACCGGAGCAGCGGGACCAGGACAGCAGCTTGGAGGAAGGAGCAGCGGGACCAGGACAACGCTTGGAGGAAGGTAAAAGCCGGTGGCGAACGCAGGGGTGGCCGAGTGAGAGAGTGAGTGAGGCAGGGGCGGTAGCCGGCCTAACCCGGCGAGTGGGGACCCCTTAGTACCGGCGGTTCCACACCCCAGCGAGGGGCTGGCGGGGAACAGGGGGAAAGCGAAAGAAGCCTGTGTGATTGAGGCACCCCGGGGTAAACCAAGTCCCTCCCCCTCCCGCGCAGCAGCACCTCCCCACACTCTAGGCTAGGCTGGGTGGCGGAGGGCCCGTTGGTACCTAGAGAGTGTGGTAGAAAAACCTCCGTGGGTGTGGGAGTGGCCCACAAACCTCCTGGGTGTCGTAGTGGCCCTAAATCTCACGGGGGTGTGGGAGTGGCCACAAACCTCCTGGGTGTCGTAGTGGCCCTAAATCTACGGGGGTGTGGGAGTGGCCTACAAACCTCCTGGGTGTCGTAGTGGCCCTAAATCTCACGAGGGTGTGGGAGTGACCCACAAACCTAGGTGTCGTGGTAGCCTGTAAATCCACGAGGGTGTGGGGGTTAGCCTTAGAGCGTAAGCCTTAAAAGCGCTCCAGGTGTGGGGGTTAGCCTTAGGCGTAAGTCTTAAAAGCAGCTCCAGGTGTAAGCATGGGACAGTGCATGGGAAAAGTTAAGAAGACCCAAGGGAAGATGACCCTATTCCCCTAGACAGCCCGTTAGGGCAACTACTACAAAGATGGGATCTAGATGAAGATCTGAAGGGGTTAGATAAAATTATGATGATCCACTATTGTGTGGAAGTGTGGCCCACCTTAAATTTTTCTCGGAAAAGTGGCCGAGATGGGGGACCAGTGACCCATGGATGTGCATAATTAGTGCAACATCTACGGGCCAGTGGAAGCTCAAACTCGAAACAGCTCCAATATGCCACTTATTGGGAGAGACAGGGGTTAAAAACTGAAAGAGTTAAAGTGTGTAAATTAGAAAGAAGGAGAAAAAAATTGAAGGAGGAAATGAGGAGCGTAGTGTGCATAGATGGGACCCCTTAGAACATTTACCCCTCCTCTCCCACCGGAGTATCCAGTAGTGGCCACTACCCTCTCTTCACCATGTTCTCCCTCTAGTCCTCTCCCGGTACCCCAGGCCCTACTCCTCTCCCGGTACCCCAGGCCCTACTCCTCTCCGGTACCCCAGACCTCTACTCCTCTCCCGGTACCTCAGGCCCCACCCCTCTCTTGGCACCCCAGGCCCATAGTCCTCTTCCGGTGCCCCAGCCCTCTGCCGTTCCCCTCAAATCCCTCAAATCCCTCCTCCTGTTTCCCAAGTTGCTGATGCAGCCCGACCTCCCCCTTTATGAAGTGACCTCGCCTGATTCTTCAGCAGGAGGTCTCTCCCAACCATACTCCCAGGTCTCCCCTAGCTTATCTGGCTATACTGCTTTGGAACACGAGCCTAAACCCCTCTGCCCCCTCCTACAGGCCATGGGGCACACACCTCTATACCACAGGCTCCGCTACTGCATTAGCCCGCTACTTTGGTGGTACCTCCCTCAACACCATCAGGAGCTTATTCTCCCGCACCATCGGTGGTTCCCCCACCTCCTACCCATTGGGGATCAGAGCTCGGAAATACTAAAATAGACTCACCTCCCCGAACCATCCTTATTACACCAGGTCCAAAGCAAAACTTTTTCCATTACGGGAGGTTCTATGGGTGGGATAAAGCGGAGGAATTGGTTTGTAGAAGCTCCCTCACAGCCTCTGAGGTGAGAAGTTTCAAGAAAGAATTAGGCCACCTTGTAGAGGATCCAATCGGGGTAGCAAAGCAGGTAGATCAATTCTTAGGGGCCAGCATATATCACGTGGAGGGAGCTAAATTCTATTCTAAATATACTATTTACCCCCAGAGGAGGTACGATTAATCAGGGCGGCCGGAATAAAAATTTGGGAGCGGGAAAATAGGACAGGACCACCCGGTGACTATAAATTACCGATGATTGACCCTGGGTGGCAACCTAATTGTGAGGGAGACCGGAGAAGTATGGAAGATTATCGAAGTTTAATAGTGAAAGGCATAAAAGAATCAGTGCCAAGGTGTAGTAATGCAAAACTAGCATTTGACAATTCCCAAGAAAAGGACGAAACTCCAGCAACTTGGTTAAATCGGTTACGAAAAAATCTACAACAATACTCTAGCATTGACCCCGACACCCCTGACGGGCAGTCGTTTCTGAAAATGCAATTTGTGACAAAGTCTTGGCCAGATATCAGAAAGAAGCTGGAAAAAATTGAGGACTGGCAAAATAAAGATGTCAATGAGTTATTAAGGGAAGCTTTAAAAGTCTATCTAAGGAGAGAAGAGGAAAAGAATAGGTCAAGAGCGAAAGTGATGGTAGCAGTAGCCAGGGAAGGAGTGAGAGGGATGATAAAACCGGATGCACTGAGACCACTGAGAAGGGAGCAATCGGGGGTAGATGCAAGTGAGGAAAGACAGGGAGGTATGCCAGCTGGGGGCCGTCCTTGGGAAAACAAACAACCACCGAAGTGCTATTATTGTAAGAGGGAGGGGCATCTCAAACGGAACTGTCAACAAATGGCCTTTGATGAAGCAATGTTGAAAGAGCAGGATACACTAGAGAAAATCTTGAGGGGAGAAGATCCTGACGACTAGGGGTGTCACGGGCTCTTCACAATGGGGGACCCCATGAAACACCTAGAGGAGCCCATAGTAAAATTAACAGTGGGTCCCCATAGTATTGAAGTAACCTTCGTTGTTGATACTGGAGCAGACCGATCCAGTTTTATAAACTCCACCAGGAGCGTCTTTAAGCGATAAAACCTGTGAAGTAGTAGGAGCTGGTGGAAAACCGTTTAAAGCCAGTATTGTGGAAAAGGTGAGCGTCAGGGGCAATTTCAGGCAACGAACAGCCGATTTTATTTACTTACCCTGGCTGGGGGAAATCTTCTAGGAAGGGACCTGCAGGTAGAATTGGGAATTGCAGTAATCCCCAAAGAAGGCAGAATGGTAGCCCGAATGATGGTCTTATCCTCCCGGGATCTGGAGGAAATAAGACCTGAGGTATGGGGCGGGAGGAAGAAAACTCGGACACCTAGAAATACCTCCAATCCAAATAGAGATGCAAAAGAAGGCCCTCCAGTAAGAGTACGACAATATCCAATATCGGTAGAAAGCAGAACAGGATTAGCCCCAATAATAAACCAACTTTTAACCGCGGGAATATTAGAACCATGCATGTCCCCCCACAATCGCCAATCTTGGCAATAAAGAAGGCAGGAGGACAAATACCGATTAGTCCAAGATCTCCGAGAGGTCAACAAAAGAACTCGAGCCAGGCACCCGGTGGTAACCGATCCGTACACATTGCTAAGCAAGGTGCCTAGGGAGCATGCATGGTTCTCGGTAATTGACTTGAAAGAGCGCCTTTTGGGCCTGCCCACTAGCCGAGGAGAGCCGGGACTGGTTGCATTTGAGTGGGAAGACCCAGAGAATAGGAGGAAACAACAACTAAGATGGACCCGGCTCCCTCAAGGTTTTACAGAATCACCAAACCTATTTGGGCAAGAGTTAGAAAAATTACTACAAACATTTCAACCGCAGACCAATACACAAATCTTGCAGTATGTTGACGATTTATTAGTGTCAGGGGAGGATCAAGAGCAAGTCAAAAAAACCAGTATCGAACTTCTAAATTTCTTAGGCAGGAAAGGTCTAAAAGTTTCAAAACATAAATTACAATTTGTTGAACCAAAAGTTACATATTTAGGACATATATTGGAAAAAGGATGCAAAAAGTTAAGCCCAGAAAGGGTGTCTGGCATATTGGCTCTGCCAGCCCCTAAAACAAAAAGAGATGTTCGGAAACTATTAGGACTATTTGGCTACTGTAAATTCTGGATAGATGAATATACAAAAAATGTAAAGTTCCTGTATGAAAAATTAATTCAGCCTGAACCAATTAAATGGACAAATGAAGATGACCAACACCTAGAAAATTTGAAATCCAAATTGAAATCTGCGCCAGTTTTAAGCTTACCCAACCTAAGAAAGGAGTTCGATCTATTTGTCAACGCAAATGAAGGAATGGCCTATGGTGTCATCACTCAAAAATGGGGAGGACATCGAAAACCCATTGCGTTCCTTTCCAAGTTGCTTGATCCAGTTGCCCGGGGGTGGCCTACCTGTCTCCAGTCGGTAGCCGCTGCGGCAACTTTGCTAGAAAAGACCAAAAATTAACTTTCCATGGAAAAATCAAAATACATACACATACGACCTCAGAACCATCCTCAGTCAAAAAGCTCAGCAATGGTTGTCAGTTCTCGAATGTTAAAGTATGAGGCTACATTAATAGTGAATAATGACCTAGAGTGGGAAAAGACAGCCAACATCAATCCAGCCCAATTTCTAATGGGGGAAGCCCCAGGAGAATTGGAGCATGAGTGTTTAGAAACCATTAGCCTACAGACCAAAGTAAGAGATGATCTCGAGGACTGGCCTCTGTCATACGGTCGAATACTGTACACCGATGGCTCCTCGAGGGTAGTTGAAGGGATCACGAATGTCAGGGTATGCGGTGGTGGAACAAAAGGAGAACACCAGTTAGAAGTGATTGAACAGGGAAAATTACCTAAGCATTGGTCTGCACAATGCTGTGAGGTTTATGCTTTGAAACGGGGATTAGATTTATTAGAAAAAGAAGAAGGGACAATTTATACCGATTCAAAATATGTATATGGAATAGCCCACATCTTTGGTAAAATTTGGGAAGAAAGAGGTTTTCTTAACTCGAAAGGAAAAGAGCTAATACATAAAGATCTAATTAAAATGGTATTAAAGTCCCTGATGAAACCAAAAGAAATAGCTATTGTGCATATCAAAGGGCACCAAAAAGGCGATACAATAGAACAGAGGGGAAACCAGGCGGCAGACCAGGCAGCAAAATTAGCAGCAAGAACAGCAGGAGAACCTACCAAGATCTTAAAAATAGGGAACATTACGCCCATCCCAGAAAAAGGACTCGAGCAAGCTCATAGTAAACAGGAATGGGAGGAGATGAAAAAGATAGGATTACATCAAGGGGATAAGGGTGAATGGTTAACACCTGATGGAAGAAAATACCTGAACAGAGCTTTAGCGCACAAAATGCTAAAAGAGATCCATAAGCTAACTCATTGGGGAGCACCCGCGATCGCTAATCACTTTCTGAGGGAATATTTCTGCATAGGGATACATGCAATGGCTAAGGCAGTAACAGATGGATGCCTCATATGCCAAAAGACAAACCAAAAACAAATGAAAAAGCCCGTATTAGGGGGAAGGGAATTGGCCCTCCGGCCCTTTCAAAACATACAAATTGATTTCACAGAAATGCCCTCAGTCCAAGGGTATAAATATCTTTTAGTAATAATAGACCATCTAACACGCTGGGTAGAGGCCTTCCCCACTAAGCGTGAAACAGCAGATGTGGTGACTAAAATCTTACTCGAGCAAATAATCCCTCGATACGGAATTATAAACACGATCGATTCGGATCGAGGCTCCCACTTCACTGCTAAAGTCTTGCAAGATATAATAAAGGCCTTAGGCATCAAGTGGAGATTACATACCCCCTGGCACCCCCAGAGCTCAGGGAGAGTTGAAAGGGCGAATAAATCCCTTAAAAATATACTGACAAAATTAATTCAGGAAACAGGATTAAATTGGCTAAAATGTCTCCCATTGGCATTGTTAAGAATTAGAACAAAACCTAGATCAGACATTGGGCGTCACCCCTCTGAGAAATGTTGTTTGGACTCCCCTTCCTCTTATCCCCCTTTAGTTCCGGAGGATATTTAGAAGGAGAGGCAGCTGCTCAAAAATATCTGGAAACAATTGGCAATACTTTAGAAGAGTTAAGAAAGAAAGGGTATCTCCCTCAAGCCTCTCCCTTAGATGCTAACATTCATGACATAAAACCTGGGGATTGGGTACTAGTAAAAACCTGGGCCAACACACCTCTGTCTCCCAGATTTGAAGGACCGTATCAAGTTCTCCTAACCTCCCACGCGGCCATCAAAACCCAGGAAAAAGGGTGGACACACATATCTCGAATAAAAGGACCCCTACCCCCACCGTGCACCCCTTCTAACTCTGCAACTACTCCCCACCAGTGGACTTCTAGACGTGACCCTAAGACCCTGAAAGTGACATTAAGAAAAGAACAAAAAAAGACTGAAAACTGAAAAGCCTGAAAAGCTGGTCAAAGTTGCAAGTTCAGTTGCTGATATTGTTACTAGTTGCCGTTGTAGTACTTTATAGTATAAGTAAGTTAAAAAGTTACAGTTAAATCACTAAGCTATAAGTTAAAAAGTTACAGTTATATCACTAAGCTATAAAGTTACAGTTGTATAGCTCTATAGAACGAGTAAGTTGTGGTGTTAAAGCAACCTGTGAAAAAATGGTGCCGAAAAGCAATACTCCTCCCATAGTACCATTCATACGAAACCCAAAATTAATTCATCCCCTCATGGAACATTTTCCCAGTAAGGCGCCAACTAAATTATTAGATAAAAGAGAAGGGGAAGTAGGAAGAGAGGAAAGTGCAAACCCTCCAAAAACAGGACCGGTTACCAAGAGGCAAGCCCGGGTGGTATCAAGAAAAAAGATCCATACCGGACTCTTGGTCAAGTTACTGGTAGTCCTAATTGCCGCGAGCCTGGCAGAAGGAGGATGCCCACGGTGCTATAGTCCGGTCTATGAAGGGGAAGACTTGCGAGCTCTCTTTCAGGTCCATACTCAAATACACCCTTCTTGTTTTAATAAGGCACAATTGGCTGTATGTGAAGAAAGTGGACAAAAATATTGGCTGGCCAAAAACATTGCCCCTTTTGGGCAGCGCCTGACAGGAGAATGTCCTATCAGGGAGTGGTTCTGCGTTGAAAATCTAAATAATATCCCAGGGGCTGAAGATCTAATTAAAGAAAAGTTCATACCTCCAAGAGATATTAAATTAAACGAGGCTCATAGTGAAAATCTGTTCATAGAATTAATAGAAAAGATAAGTCATGAATTAAATATAACAAATTGCTTAGGTCTGTGGCAGTACCCAAATGGCAGACGTATGGCCTGGGAAGGCATGAGCCTAACCCCCTTAGAGATCTTAAGATGGTCACAAATGAACACAAACCTTCCATGAGGAAGGTGGAAATAGAGGCGAAAAATGGAAATTAAAAACAAAAGCTATTGGAGAAGTATGCATACAGAGGAAAGGAAGAAAATACAAAACCTTTGTAGGGGCCATGCCATGCAAACAAACTATGTTTATAAAAGGAGGAAAAAAGAGTGGATACCCAAAGAAGCAGAAACATATTGGGCAGAGTGAAAGAAGGAGAGTAGTTGTTTGTACCATGATGAATATGGTCTGTCGAGTGTCCCAATAGAGGGTGGAATCCCTTTCGAGGGATACCAACCATATCCAAATACTGGGAAAACCCCTTAAAAACCCAGGTAGGTTACTGGAAAGCCCGTCATATCTATTCTGGATGTCACGTGACCAAGCCTACACCCTCCTCCCAGATGACTGGACAGGAATATGCACAGTGGGAATCATCAAACCGGCCTTTTTCCTCCTAGAAAGGAGTCGGGACATCATTTAGGAGTTCCCTTGTATGACCACATGAAAAAAGAACATCCGTGGCGAAGGCATATCATCGATCTTGGGAGCACTCAGAAGTGGAAAGGTAACCTTTGGACACCAGAAAGGATCATAAAAACCTATGGGCCAGCCACCTGGGCCCAAGATGGATCCTGGGGTTACCGCACCCCCATATACATGTTAAATAGAATAATTCGGCTCCAGGCAGTACTAGAAGTAATATCCAACAAAACGGCTTTAGCACTGGATTATATCAGTGAACAATTAGCTCAAACCAGAACGGCAGTCTACCAAATTCGGCTAGCGGTAGACTACCTCCTAGCAAATGAAGGTGGCATTTGTGGTAAATTTAACACTTCGGAATGCTGTCTTGAGATCGATGACAAAAGCCAAGTAATCCGAAATATCTCGAAAGAAATCAGAAAAATTGCTTATGTAGGAGAACAAAAATGGAACCCACTTGTAAACACCGACTGGTGGGATAATTTTTGGTCATTCAAAGGAGCCTGGTGGAAGAAGATAGTGTTTATAATCTTAACGTCCCTCGCCGGTTTCCTGGTCCTTCCGTGCCTACTCCCCTGCCTAATTAAGCTAATTACATCAACTGTCCAGTCTACCCTCCAGATAGACCCTGCCGGAAGCCCCAAACAAGCAACTATGTTAAAGACCCCAGAAGAAAAGCCTAGCAAAACAACCGTAGTGAGCCCTAGAGAGGTACAACTTGCAAGAAGCCTATACCAACAATTTCAAAAGCTTCGAAGGCTCTACCCAGAAGAGTCTGAAGCAGCATCTTGATGCGGGACTATGTCCCGATCAAAAATTAAGAGGGGGGATATTGTTGGAAATATTTAGCTAAAGTTCATAAAGAAGGAAGTTGTTGGTTATTATAGCCGCTAAGTTAATGTTCTGAAAATTGTTGACTTACCTTGTTGTATTAAAACCCATGTTCTGTACCCAATGTTTGTACCCCTCAGTTCCCTTATGGTTTTGTACTTCCTGGTTCCTACTTCCGCCCCTCTCCCTTGTCATTTCCGCCCGCCTGCTGCTGCTGAGAAGGCCACGCCCCCTATGCAAAACAGTGACACTTCCAGAAAGGCATCGTGAGAGTAGAAGTCCCGGCCAAGAATAAACATCGAATAACTAAGAAAACTAAGTCATAGACTGCAGAACAGCTGACCTCCAAGTACGAGGAACATCCTAAGCGACTGGAAAAAAGCCTCCCTGCAGTAACCACCACCTGAGAAGTGACGAACAGTAAGGACACCCCTAAACCGAGTGAGCCAAGCGAGGATCTGTGCGTGCACGCGAGGCTGGGACTCTCCACCCCAAGAACCTGACCTCGGATCCTGACCCCTTACAGCGGCAGGCGGCGGCCTTCCCTCCGAGCTCCCATTTAATAAAAGAGCTGCTTCTAAATAAAGGCTTCGGCCGTGATTAATTTCTAACACCCCCACAATTCCTTCCTTCAGCGGGCTCGGGAAGAATTCTTCTCAGGGGAAAGTGGAAAAAAATTATTTATTAACAAACAAAAGAAAAAAAACAGCACCAGGAAAGAGCGATCCCCAGATGACACAAAACGTTTTCACCAAGGTGAGCGACGATGGACGAGCTCGGTCAGTCCCTGCTGGGAAGGGTGCAAAGCTTCTTTGGCAGGCTTCCAGAGGCAGTCTCTGATGTTCAGATCCCTCCGTCCGGAACCGATGCTGATCTTCGGGATGAGGGGAAGAAGGGAGAGAGAAAGAGGGGGCAGCCGGGGCAGCAGAAGCTGGGGCAAAAGCCAGGGGCAGAAGCGGCGGCAGCAGCAGCGGCAGCCCCGGGGCGGGGGAGGAGCGGCCATGGCGGCGGGCAGCCCCATGCAGACAGCGGGGGCAGGGAGAGGAGTCACAACACTAACCCGGGACAGTTAGGAATATCGTAACACAGGGAAATTGAGGAAAAGATTTGGGAGAGAGTGTGAGCAACCGTTGTGCAATTCAGAGCACCAAAATAAAATACTTGTGTTTTTGCCTCTCAGACAATTCAGTGGCAGGTGGGGAAGACATAGACACTGGGAGTCCGGCCCTCTGAACTAATGTGTAAAAGGGCTCCACAGATCACTGGAAACTTGCTTTCTCTGAGCAATAAACATAGCAGAGACTGATTTAAGAACACTGATGGGCTGTAAAGCAGTAACCAAGCAAGTGTTGAACAGCAGGGCTGGGTTTTGCAGGCTCAGGGGAGCAAGTGACTGGGCAGGCAGGGTCTGTTCCAGACCCCACAGAGGTGAAAGCCCTCTCCTAGAGGGGATGACAGCATGAATTATGGTAACTCTACACTTTTGTTGTTGGTTCTGAGTGATTTGGAATTAATTTAGAGCTAGAAATAAATAAAAATCTTAAAAACACTTCCAGAAAATGGGATGAACTTGTTTCCTGTTGAAATGCTGCTGAAATATAATCAGATATTCAATCACAATTTACTGGGAACAATAACACTAATGAGCTCTCAGAATTGCCAGGAGCCATTATTACTAATGAGCTGTAAGAATTAACAAGCTTGATTCTACTCTCATTGAAATGAAGGCCTTTGTTAGCAGCAGTAGCAAACCATGTCTTAGGTGGTTATTTCTCTGGGAGCTGTTAATGGGCTTGACTGAGTCATTAGTATATTTGAACAAAGAACAGATACAAAAACAGTCATTAGATTAAGGATAGATTCTATGCATTGGAGCGTATAGCTTGTTCATCCTTCAAAGGGATCCAAGCTGTAATGTTCAGTGTGGCAACTTGAGTTTATCTAGCACAGGGCAAGATGTGGAGCAGATATGCTACTACTTTGGAGTAGATATGCTGATAAATACTAAACCAGTACCTCTGCAAAAAAGTATGTTCGGGAAAAAGATTGATAACATCTGGCCGAATGTCACAATGAAGAAATTTGAGCTTTTATTTTTTTGTTGTGAAATCTTCTAGTACTTCAAAAAACAATAAAATATTGTTCTGCAAAATTGCTTCCTTGGATGCTTATATTCGAGATATTTTTCATTTCTCTGTTACTTTAAAATCAAAAACTCCAACACTTTCTGCTATCTTCCATCTTGGCTTCTGCGAAAAAATCAGGAATAGCACCACAGCAACTCTTAATCTATGTAGAGGCAAGTTTATTTTGGGTTTGATTTTTCTTTCTTCGGCAACATTTTCAAATTTGCTGTGTTCCTGACTTTCTGGTGACAGAAAGTGATCCTAGACAGATGCAAAAAGCTTTTCTTCACATGGCTTCTGACATCCACAGCTAAGTAGGGATGAACTACAGAGACACAAGACACAGGAGTATCCATCCCAGCTTATGGCTTGCTTGCAGTAGCGCACTCTGCGACAGTACACACTTTACTTTTCTACAGCAGAGCAGGAAGAGTTTAAAAACATCACTGATGTTATGCCAAACTTCTTCAAGGAACCGAGGTCTTTGTGCATAATAGTGGTACACCAGTTGATTCATAAAACTCAGGTAAGTGCTGAACTTCTATCTGTAATGGAAAAAAAGCAAGACTCTTTAACGGGGTTCTACTACTTTTGTACTTTTTAAATGCTACTTCCTTGTCAAATCTATTAATTGTGACTTTTTAAAGTGTTAATAGTTTAGAAGTTAACAAAGTTTGCCAACTCTTCAATTAATTCTTTTGAAAAGAATAATTAATATCCTTGAAGAATAGAAAACATCCTTTATTCCTGTTACCACTTCAATGCATACTTACAAGATTAAATTTCTTTCAGAGCATGTCTGCTTAATCAGGAACACATACCTTGTGTCAGCAGCCTCTTTGTCAGCTGCATGTGTGATTGACACTTGCCATCCCATACCACCAAACACTCTTCTGGACTGCTTGCTGCTTTCCTTGCAACAGAAAACTCTGGGCTGTTTTCCAACAGACCCCAGCTAAGGTAAGCATCATTGTGTTTGAAATAAGCTTGGTATTCACGTGAGGCAAAGTCCTGATTTCCAGAACGCCATGGACAACCTGAAAAACTCTACACAACAGATTGTGCAGATGACAAAGTTCTATTTAAATATCTATCTATGTGTACAGCTAGACAGCTTTTTATTTTACATGAGCTAATTTACATTTATTTTTATTATTTCTATATTTTACATTTTATTCTTTTTATATTTTACATTTATTTTGCATGAGCTGTCCACATCAGCCACTCAATGAGAAACTTGTTGGATATTCAACAAGACAGCTCCAAACTCACTAAATCCCTGAGCTCAGTGCAGTGATCTTTTCATCTTCATCAATTGAAGAACCCCTTTTCAGAGCAGTCTCCACAAGATTTGGGCAAGACTAGTGCAGAATTTTTCAAGAGGATCTCCTTCCCCTCACTTGCAACAGTGAAGGGCTGAACTCTTGGCTCGGGCAGAAGGAGTTCAGTGGGTTTGGATCCAAGCTGTGACATTTCATAATTCCCATGTCAGGAGCCCTTAGCACATTGTCCCTTTCCAGGAAACTTTTCTAGGGAAGTCCCTAGACTAGACAGTCAATGAATTAAATGCTTTGTAAACTTTGCAAAAGAAGCCTTGGATCATCTAAGGGTGGCTCCAGTGTGTTCTCTGGCTTAAGGTAGGGGACTGATGTCTTATCCATTTAACCAACAGAAGATTTCTCACACTGATGACCAGGATTGCGCCAAGCAAAAAATCTCAGAACTTGACAGAAAATGTTACACTAACCACGGAAGAGATGTGTTGATTTTTGATTTCCACATGCCTCAGTTTGGGTAGCAGGTGAAAACTGCATGTTGGCGATAGATAAAATACTACACTGACCTGGATTTCATACCTAGAAATGTTTTCATTTTATTCAAAGTACGAGATCCACCAGAGATATACCTGGACTTGCAACTGCGGGACTTAACTCCCTGGATGTGTTTATCTAAAATCTGTTTTATCTGGCTGCATTAGTTTTGACTAGGAATAACATGGTAAAGAATTGGACGTGCATGGGGAAGGGATCACTTAATGACTTTTGCAGCCTTACTTCATTATTTGAAGCCAGTTATTTAAAAAGCCACTGTTTGGACTGTGAGTAATGGAGATGGGCTTTGCAGATAACCCAAGCTGCTTAAGGAACTGTACACAGAAATGACAAAGACAGTGTACCTGCCCTCCAGAAACCTCTCAGTGCTGCTGGCAAACCCTTTTTTATATACAGCAGTGCAGTTCTGGTCATCAGAGTACTAAGCACCTTGCCAGGGATTCGACTACTCCTGTTTTAACTCCTACAATAGTTCCAGTATTTTCAAGTGAGTGACATTTTAATATACTGCCTTTAACTCAGCCTTCATTTATTTTTCCTGTGGATTCTTCAGAAGCTAGAATTCATCTTTTCTTCACAAGGAATAGGTAACATGCTATTTCACCACTTTGGCATAAAAGGAGGCAAAGAATTCACAGTTTGTTTGATTTGAATCATGTTTGCAACAATGTCTGTCAGAAAAGAGGTCAGGCACCAAACCTCTCAGAAAGACCCACTACCTGGGGCAAGCCACTGAGTCCTCATCCTCCCACTTGACCAACTTTGTCCCTGACTAAGAAACAAGCACAATTTTGTGTCATATAATGACAAATCCTCCAAGATACGGTCAAACCCCCAAATTTTCCAAAGGTCCAGAGCCATCTGTTTTGCTTTAGATGAGGTTTAGTTCCTCATGGGCAATGAGGAATGGGTGTGACAGTGCAGTTAGGAGTATTTACTTGATATTTGTGCCAAAGCACTGCTGAATTCAGCCAAAGCCACCATCTTTCTTGGTGCTGAAAGCCTTTTTGATAGGTCACCTTTTTGGTGATGGCAGGACAGGGCAGTGCTAGATCAGTGCAGTCAGAGAACCATGTCAGTAGAACAGCTGGACTCAAACACTGGAATTTCTGCTCAGACGATCCTCTTGCACTCCAGGAAGCTTCATGTCATGGACTGCAGCACACCACAACAGCCTCTGGCCTTAACAGAGACAACTGCTGGTGGACTGAATGTGCCACTCCTAGAGCTTACATAATATTTATAGTACAATTAGAATTAAAATTTGTCATGTAATATTCTATTCTAAGAAACGTTTTATTCCTTTTTGTGAGCTGTTTTTTTTTATTTTGGGTGGGCATTTTAGTTTGCTTTTTTTTTTCTTGCCATCATCGAAACAGCCATCTTTGGTGGCATCCGGGGGGGTATGACTGTTTGTACAGAAACTTGTGAGTTTTCATCCATCAGAAGATAGTGACTTCCCCCTGCAGATAACAAACATGCCAGATTATGCAATTTCTGGGTAGATAAGGTTAGCGAATTCTTCTTAGCATTATCTGGCCTCAAATGCAGGAATAGTGTATGAGAAACATGTCAGTAGTTGTAGTCTGGTTTCTTGTTCATACATTTGAACTAAATTTTTCACTAGCATGAATCCATTTGAGACAATATGACTAACTTGTTTTTGAAAAGGGTAAGCCTTCAGACAGAGAGAGTAGTTTACAAACACTCTAAATGCAGTATCCTAGACTAATTGCATCCTGGTGGTTTGTGCTGCTAGTGGTTTGTTCTGTGGCAGGATCCTCATCAACATCAGTGTTTGTAATGGAGATGCCCAACAAGACACAGAGCAAGAACATTGATCTGTATGGAGGGCTGGGGACTAGGTGAGTAACTTTAGGGAGCAGTACAGATATCAGGCACTCCATTTCTGTTGACTCAGGCCTAAAGATACAGGTTAGATGATACACTTCTAAAATCAGCAGGAACTTTGCTAGGGTGTAAAGTTATGACTTGACTGGTGGAAAAGATCTTGAACCACAGCAGGGTCTGTAACATGGACAAATGGAGTTTGAAACATTTGGGGAATCATGCTACCAATTTCTGCAGCAGGGAGTGTACTCAGCATTTCCCTGTTTGATGCCCTCTGCAGCATGTCCCTGCAGATCCACTGTCCAATGCTCCTTGGTCCCTTCCCACAGAAGCCACACAGGTTTCTACTGCACTGTGCAAGTGGGGTCGTGGATGATGGCCTGGGAACAATGCTCTCCTGCTCCTAGTGGCACTCCCACCCAACCTGCTGCTAGACAAGAACACCTGGCTTATAAAAGAAAGCCTTGGGTGCATGGGTGCATTTGGGGAATTTAACATAGATTTTGTTGTTCTCAGCACTTGCTAAACTAGAGGTCAGACAGAAGCTTTCTGGCTGATGTCAAGAAAGAATAAGTCACAGATAGGGCATGTTCCCTCACAAGTTGGACAGGAGGATCTGTGGCGCATGATTGAAATAACCAAGGTCAAAATCTGCTGGGCATCACCAAGATATATTATCATCTCTATTTTAAATTGTTCTTGGTTATCTGCTAAACAGGGCCAAGTAGGGGGCCTACACAAAGACATCATTACCCTGCAACTCATAGAGGGAGAGATATCACCTGCCTAACTTCCCAGCAAAGAAGAAAACCACCATCCCATTTTAAGGGAAATGGTAACAGGGAGGGGCAAAGCAATATCATTGCTGAGATAGACCTCAACTCTGCGGGTGTGCAAATAATGACACACAATGTAACAGTCTAACTTCCCATTAAAGCAATTCGCAGCCGTCAAAATGTGTCATGTACCTCAGAAAGAGCAGGAGAAATGTTGCAGAGTGTCTTTTGGCCCCTAGATAGGAGTTGGGTTTGAAGAGGTCCTAATACCCCTCTCTCCACCACTGTGTTGTGTTCAAGGTCTTGTTGATGAGCACAAAGAAAGAGCCTTGTATATAAGTAAACCCAAGATTTTATTGTTAATTGAGATCTGCAGAGTATGTTATCTCAAATCCAAATCTGATAGAGAAAAATAAGGTGTAACAAGGCAGTTAAAACTCCAATATGGTTAAAAGTGTCAATAGTAATATTAATAATGCAATTACAATACACTTACTTTTTGTCCTCTTTTTTAGGATTATATTCATCCTTCCACTACACTTCTGTCTTAAAGTCATATAGCCATACAACAGAATACAATGAGTTGGATTATCAAGTCCAGCTCCTGGCACTGCCCAGCACACCCCGAGAATCACACCATGTGCCTGAGGGTGTTGTCCAAACACTTGTTGAACCCTGTCAGGCTGGTGCTGTGACCGCTGCCCTGGGGAGCCTGTTCAGTGCCCAAACACCCTGCAGGTGACAACACTCTTTCCTGATATCCAACCTAAACCTCCCCTGACACAGCTTCAGGCCATTCCCTTGGATCCTGTCCCTGTCACCACAGAGCAGAGATCAGTGTCTGCCCCTCCTCTGCCCCTCATGAGGCAGCTGTAACTGCCTCAGTCTCCTCCCGGCTGAACAGACAAAATGACCTCAGCCACTCCTCACACAGCTTCTCCTCCTGACCCTTCACCATCCTCATTGCTCTCCTTCGGACACTCTCTGATGGTTTAATGCCTTTCTTACACTGTGGCCCCCAAAGCTGCCCCAGCACTGGAGGTGAGGCTGCCCCAGAGCAGAGCAGGACAATCCCCTCCCTTGCCCGGCTGGTGATGCTGTGCCTGATGCCCCAGGACAGGGCTGGCCCTGCTGGCTGCCAGGGCACTGCTGGCTCGTGTTCACCTTGCCAGGGACCCAGAGCCTAAAGTCCCTTTTCATGGCACTCCACACCTCCTTCCTCAGTCTATCTCTTCATTCAGAGTTGTCCCATCCCAGGTGTACAGTCCAGCTCTTCCCCTTGTTGAACTTCATGCAGTTGGTGATTGCCCAGTCCTCTCATTTGTTGAGGTCTCTCTGCAGGGACTCTCTGCTTCATGGGAGTCAACAGCTCCTCCCAGTTTTGCATCATCTGTGAACTTGCTTACCATCCATTCCAGTCCTATTTCCAGATCATTTATAAGGATGTTGAAGAACACAGAACAGAGAACATGGAGCTCTGCAGAACCCCAGAAGTGACAGGTCACCAGTCTGATGTCACCCCAGTCATTGTAACCCTCTGTGCCCCACCCATGAGCCAGCTGCTCACCCATCACATGATGCATTTGTCCAGCTCTGAGCAGAACCTTTTGTCCAGAAGGATCCTGTGAAAGACAGTATCAAAAGCTCTACTAAAATCCAGAAAGGTTATATCACTTGGCTTCCCTTGATCAGCTTGGTGGTCTACTCTGTTGTAAAGAGAGGTTCCACAAGCAGGATTTTCACCTCATGAAGCATGTCAGCTGTGGCTGATACATGCATTGCTCTTCCAGTACATCCCAGAATAAACTTTTCCATGATTTTACTAGACACTGAAGAGACTGACTGGCCTGTAGTTTCCAGGGTCCTCCTTTGTGCCTTTTATGAAAACTAAGATAATATTTGCAGTCAGCCAGGATCTCTCTGGATTCTGAAAATGCTTGTAAATCAAGAGAGGCCTTGTGATGACATTAGCCAGCTCTTTTAGGATTCTCAAAAGAATCCCATCAGCCCCACAGCTATGTAGGATCCAGCTGGAACAGCAGATCCCACACAAATTCAGGGTCAACAGGGAGTTGACCATTCTCACAGCCATAGTTCTCCAGCTCAGGGCATGGAGACCCCTTGGTCCATCCTGATGCTGGAGACACAGACAAAGATTAAACAAGTCAGAATCTTCAGTCTGCAGACCATTCTAGTGATTTGTAATACACAGGGGGGTAGTAAGTGGATGGAACTAGTTTACATTAGCCCATTCATGTGAATTCTTTTTTAAAAAGGACTTTTATAGTGGGATCTGTTTTGCTGAAGTCTTTAAAGTCATTGTAATAGAAAGAGACAGAACTGTATAGAAAGACATCTCTAATTGGACTTCTAAAAGGGCAGTGTGGGGATCTGGCAGTTTTTCCTGGTTAGCATTGACAAAGCAACAGTTCACGAGTTCTAGCTGGAGTCTCCTGGCTCAGTGGTCTGCTTCACCTAAGAAGAGCATGCCCAGATGCTGGAGGTTGATATGGAAAGAAACAACCCACAAGCAAGATTATATGGAGCCACAGATAGTGGAGAAGAGGTCTGTCTTCATCTTTATTGCACTTGAATGCCATGTGAGTGCTGTGGGCTCAGTTCAGTACCCATGCTGTGATGGCAGGCCCCCCATTCCTCTGCTGGGCATTGTGACTGTCTGTGGGAGACATCTGCTCTCTTGGAAGCTTTGGGGGAGGTTGATCCCAAACTCCCTTGAGCTTGCCTAGAATGTGCAAAAGACACCTACACATGTCCACCGCTCAGGTAGGGAATGCATGCACTTAAGAGAGACATTTTCCCAGAAATCTAAATTGTAGAGACTTATCAAACTGGAAGGGGTGCTGAGCAATTTTAATTTCTTCAAAGCTGAAAATTAGCATGTTCAGAAAGTCTAATGACCAAGCCTGGGATTACAAATCTTTAAATCTGACCTCTCTACCAGGGCAAATGGGAAGAAATTGAAGAAATGAGGAATGTGCCAGTGTGTGCCCAGGCGGCCAAGAAGGCCAATGGCATCCTGGTGTGGATCAACAATAGTTTGGCCAGCAGGAGCAGGGTAGTGACTGCCTCTCTGTGCTGGGCATAATTGCATCCTGGCTTCAGTTCTGGGCCACTCACTTCAAATATGATATTGAGGTTCTGGAGAGACTTCAGAGAAGGGAAACAGAACTGGAGAAGGGTCTGGAGCACACGTCTGATGAGGAGCAGCAAAAGGATCTGGGTGTGCTTAGCCTGCAGAAAAGGAGGCTCAGGGGAGACCTTATCACTCTCTACAACTCCCTGAAGGAAGATGTATCCAGGTGGATTCAGTCTCTTTTGCCATGTCTCAAGCCAAAGGATGAGAAGAAATAGTGTTAAGTTATGCCAGGGAAGGTTCACACTAGATATTAGGAAAAATATTTTTCTCTGAAAGGGTGGTCAGGAATTGGAATAAATTGCCCAGAGAGGTGGTGGAGTCACTCCTTCTGGAAGCGTTCAGAGGCATCTGCAAGTGGCATTTGGGAATACGTTTAGGGATGATTATTGTGGTTGATGATTCTGTAATTCTGTCACTCTGAGGACCATGTTTAGGCTTTGTCTCCTTTTCCTCTTGTGCATATGCATCTGTGCTGTTGCAGGCACTTGACCTGGTTGCCAGCAGGGCTGTTTCCAGTGCTGGAAAATACCATACCCATACCTCTTCTCCATCTCAAGCTTTGGTAATGAGTCCCAGCAAATCTGCATTAAAGCCCCTGTTACAAGGTTGGCAAGCCTGTTGGCAGAGACACTCTTGCAGAACTTTTACAACAACATCACCTCTATCCTTCCAGCCCTTATTTGAATGTATCTCAGTGAAGATGTATTCCTCTGTTCTGAGATCTGACTGTGTCTTCCATCTGCTGACTCATCTCTGAGTCTCTTATTCACAGAAAGAGGAAAGAGGTCTTCACTGAGGCAGCAGCAGCCCCTATGCCAGGAGCTGTGCATCTCGAGCCTGCTGTGCAGAGGAGCCTGGCAGTATCCCATGCTCTGGGTGACAGAAGTCATTTCTGAAATGCAGAGGCAATGGAGAGAAGGGGCTCTGGAACAGCACAAGGCCCTCTAGAGTGACTGTGTATCACCAGCCATGCTGATCAGTATCCCTAGCATGCTGAGTGCTGAATTGTGCTGCCGTATCAAACATGCCCTGGTTGGGAAAAGCATCCAGCTCACATACCACCAGTACATTTCTGGAGTCAGGAACCAAAACAGTTCCTTCTAATTTGGAGAGGAAGCTCCAGTGAAAAACAAGAAAAGAATACATCCCATTTGTGATTGTTTAAGAAATTATATCACACAGGCTGAAGTCATAGCTGCAGTCAGTTTGGCTCCATGGGCTGGCAAGCATGGAGTTCCCTGCCCTGGCAACCAATACAGCTCCCCCCTTACTACCCCTTCCAGATACTCCTGCAGCAGTGCCTGGCCTGGCTCTGCCCTCTCCTGCATGACTACTGATGTTGCTCCCCACCACCTTTTCCTCTCCTGCCTAATGGCGCATGCGTGATCCCAGATAGCAGTAAAAATCCAGATTTCAGAGGATTGTCAAAAAAAATTATCAAGACTCCCCCTCTTGGCATATGCCTGTGCCAAGAGCAGAGACTTTACAACCACTCTTCCTTCCCCAGGACATTCCAGTCCTTTGTGACTGTCTTTAGAGAGGCCTCTCTAAGGAGCAGCTTGCTGAAACCTTCTCCCCTCTGGTTTTGGCTCCCTCCTCTTTGCCCCCTTCACTGAGGACAGATTGTTCTGGTTGTTGTTGAAGCAAACTGCAGACTGTTCTTGTTCTATTCTTTGCTTCTTCCCCCACTTTGCAATGATTAAGGACAGCTTTTCAGCATCAAAAATCCTACTAGATGCTGGGGCCATTTAACTGTTTTCTTCTGTGGACAAAAGAGAGAGGGTTGAGAACAGAAGTTTCTCATACATGTCAGGCCTCCATCACTTTGATTCACTGTGGTTGACAGAAAATTGCCAATATTTTTGAGAAATGTAGTAGAATTAAAAAACCCTAACACCCACAACACTGTTTTTTTCTATTGCCCTGAAATATTCAAGAACTTAAATTGTCATTATTTCAAGGCACGGAATAAAAACAATCAATTTCTAGTAAACATTAGTTGCTTAACTTCTTAAAAACTGAAGTATCTAGTGTTTTCATTTTCCATTCTCCAACTGAAAACAGATTTGTGGTAGATTTTCAAGAAAAGAAAAATTTTAAAGATAACTGCTTCTTTTTCTGGAATGCTCCTGGTCTCAAATCACCTTCAGAAAATGTTGTCAACTGCATTTAGCAGCTGACATAGCATTAAAAAACACAAAAATCTGTTTGCGCTTCCTGAGAGCAAGAGGAAAAGGCAAGTAAAGTTTAGGAGTGCAGAAGTTGTTTGGCCAGGCACAGCAATGTGTCTCACTGCTGGAAACTCTCCTCAGCCCAGAGGGGCGAGATGAGGGTCATTGCTGTGGGGTCAGAGCTGCGTGGAGACTGGGCTGGGGCTCTGCTACAAAGCAGGTCTGGGGCCAGCACCCAGCAGGCAGGTTGGGGGTGAGCACTCTATCAGGAATTAGCTCAGTAGCATGAGCACAGTCTGCATGTGCCAGCCGGTCTCTGCTCTAGAGAGCAGACAATTAATTTCAGATGGATAACAACAAACCACACAGGGAGACAGCATTTTTGGATATAAAACCATTTTATTTAGAGTCAGAGTTCAGTTGTGTTTGGAACTAGATGATCTGTAAGGTTTTCTTCCAGTGCAAACCACTCAGTGATTCTGTAATTTAATTGTATTACAGCTTAGTTTAAAATCAGAATACTTTTCCCTTGACAATGTACTTACGGTGATGGTTTCTCTTATAGTATATTTGAAACTTTCTTAACTATAATGGCAGGAAAAAACCACAGAGGCTTAGAGGCTTATCCAGTAAAATTAATCTTCTTTGCTACAGTGTTCTAGGAGTTCATGCTTGCTATTTTTTTTAACCCTGTATTCCACAAAAACAACCCTGCTGAATACCCTACCGAGGACAAGCAGATATTCTCATATCTGTTCTTGACATAGCTGAAGAGCTTCACTACAATAGTGGTCACAGGTGGCACATTAAGAAACAGTGCTGGAACTTGTAAACTAAACTGCAAAACAACAACAAAATCACAGCTATGTCTCCACCCACTAAAAAGAAAGAGACACAAGCTTTCTTGGGTGCTATAGGCTTTTGGAGAATGCACATCCCCGAGTACAGTCAGATTGTGAGCCCTCTTTACCAGGTCACTCGGAAGAAGAATGATTTCCATTGGGGCCCTGAACAACAGCAAGCCTTCGCCCAGATTAAACAAGAAATCGCCCGTGCAGTAGCTCTTGGACCAGTTAGGATGGGGCCAAATGTGAAGAATGTGCTCTACTCTGCAGCCGGGAACCACAGTTTGTCTTGGAGTCTGCGGCAGAAGGTGCCTGGTGAGACCCGAGGCAGACCCCTGGGATTTTGGAGCAGAAGTTACAGAGGATCTGAAGGTAACTATACCCCAACAGAGAAGGAAATCTCGGCCACCTATGAGGGAGTCCAAGTCGCTTCAGAAGTGATCAGCACAGAAGCACAACTCCTCTTGGCACCCCGACTGCCAGTGCTGGGGTGGATGTTCAGTGGGAAGGTTCCATCCACCCACCATGCCACCAGTGCCACATGGAGCAAGTGGATTGCGCTCATCACTCAGCGCGCCTGGATTGGCAAACTAAATCGCCCTGGGATTTTGGAAATAATTACAAACTGGCCAGAAGGTGAAAGTTTCAGTGTCACGGATGAGGAAGAAGAACACGGGGTGACACGGGTGAAGAAGCTCCACCATACAGCCAGCTGCCGGCAGAGGAAGCACGTTACGCTCTATTCACCGACGGTTCCTGTCGCATCGTAGGGATGAACCGGAGGTGGAAAGCAGCTGTACTGAGCCCCACACGACGGGTCGCAGAGGCCATTGAAGGAGAGGGTGGATCAAGTCAGCTTGCTGAACTTAAAGCTATTCAACCGGCCCTAGACATTGCAGAAAGAGAGAAATGGCTGAAACTCTATTTGTACACTGATTCCTGGATGGTGGCCAATGCTCTGTGGGGATGGTTGAAGAAACGGAAAGAGGCGAACTGGCAGCGCAGAGGAAAACCAATTTGGGCTGCTGAAGAATGGAAAAACATCGCTACTCGGTTAGAGAAATTACCTGTGAAAGTTTGGCATGTAGACACCCATGTCCCCAGAAGTAGAGCTAATGAAGAGCAGCAAAACAATCAGCAGGTAGATCAGGTTGCAAGGATAGGGGTGTCTAAGACAGATCTTGACTGGGAGCACAAGGGAGAATTGTCCTGGCTCGATGGGCCCATGATGCCTCAGGCCATCAGGGTAGAGATACCACCTATAAATGGGCACGAGACCAAGGGATGGATCTAACCATGGACAGCATCACACAGGTTATCCATGACTGTGAGACGTGCGCTGCCATCAAGCAGGCCAAGCGGGTGAAGCCCCTCTGGTATGGTGGACGTTGGTCCAAGTACAAGTACAGAGAGCCCTGGCAGATTGACTGTATCACACTGCCTCAGACCCGCCAGGGCAAGCGCTACGTGCTGACCGTGGTGGAAGCCACCACTGGATGGTTGGAGACCTACCCTGTGTCCCGTGCTACTGCCTGCAACACCATCTTGGGCCTGGAAAAGAAGGTCCTTTGGAGGCATGGTACCCCTGAGAGGATCAAGTCAGACAATGGGACTCATTTTAAGAATAACCTTGTCAACACCTGGGCCAGGGAACACGGTATTGAGTGGGTGTACCACATCCCTTACCATGCACCAGCTGCAGGTAAAGTGGAGAGGTACAACGGATTGTTGAAGACCACCTTAAAGGCATTGGGTGGGGGATCTCTCAGGAACTGGGAGCAGCATTTGGCAAAGGCCACTTGGTTAGTCAACACTCGAGGTTCCAGCAACCGAGCAGGTCCCGTCCAGTCTGAGTGTCTTAATGTAGTAGACAGAGACAAAGTCCCAGTGGCCCATGTCAGAGGTTTGCTAGGGAAGACAGTATGGATTAATCCTGCCTCGAGTACAGGCAAACCCATTCGTGGGATTGCCTTTGCTCAAGGACCAGGATGTACTTGGTGGATAATGCAGAAAGATGGAACAACCCGCTGTGTACCTCAGGGAGATCTGATTGTAGGGTGAATTATACACAAATATTATTGTTGAGTGTTACCACCATTGCCTGTATGCTAGATCTTATGAATATGAGACAGAAGGGAATGTGTAAGTGGCAAAGGCCTGAGCAAGTGGGAAGAAGGAAACGTGTAAGTGTTGAAGGTTTGAGCAAATCAGAGGAGGTTTTTACATTGTGTTTAGTGAGTGTATATCCCAATCGTGTGCCAATGATCACGATATGGGATAAGGGGTGGAATGTCCTGGGCTGATGTTATGACTAGCTCCTCTCCCTGCCCCCTCCTCCCCTGCCTGGCTGCATGGAGCTGTCGGCGGCGTGGCGGCCGCTCCCCCGAGCTGCCCGGCTGCTGCTTGCCCCCTGGCTGGCTACCCCTGCTGTCTCTCTCTCTCACCCCGGCTGTCTTTCTCTCCTCTCTCTCACTCTCTCTCTCTCCTTCCCCTCATCCAGAAGACCAGAACCGGCTCCAGAGGAAAACGGATCTGAACCTCAGAGACTGCCTCCGGAAGCTTGCCAAGAAGTTCTCCGCCCTTCCCAGCGAACATCTCCGAGCTCGTCTCTCTCTCTCTCGGTGAAATTTTTTTTGTTATCTGGGTCTGACTGGGAAGTGTTTTCTCTTGTGTTTTGTTAATAAATAAGTTTTTTCCACTTTCCCCCTGAGGAGAATTCTTTCTGAGTTCTTTGGGAGGTCTTTCCCCAAATTTGTCCTAAACTTGGACACAACCAAGGCCACTTTTTTTGAGACACTTCTTATAAAGTTTATAAGGCATTTCTATACCTTCCCTCCTACCTAAATTCAACATGAAATCTGAATTTTTAGAAACTTCAATTGACTTAAATGGACTTTGTCATGAGTTTATAGAGCATGTTAGGCTTCATAGTATATTTTTCTTAGTTAATTCAGTCCAGTGCTGAACTACAAACTGAGCAGACAGTTCAGACTTTTCAGATAAAACCAACAATCAAATAGATATTCAGTGCTAGTTAGAAAATAATGAGGAAAAATTTCAGAGTTCTGATGAAATCTTTATATGGTTTTTGTTAAATTCTGAATTCACTGAACTCTTAAAACTTACAGCTTTGTGCACAATAACAGAGCGGGTACAACCAAATAAATTTCACACCCTGATGTAATCTGAGACACTTGACAGCCCGTTAATAATTTTTCAGATTGGTAACTCATTAACCATCTCAGAAATGGCACAGTCCAGTTTCCAGAGGATTGCAGAGTAAACATCCATGTGTGCCTGTATGTGCCTGGGCTCACTGGCAGAGGAAAGGAAAGGCAACAGAATGCAGCTGAGTATCCAGATATTAAATTAACTTTTTTTTGCTTTCAAGAGCCGATCCTTGTTCTTTCAATCTGCTACAGCCCCGTAAAAGCCTATGGAAATTCTGCGCTTGAAGAATTTGTTTATTGGGATGGGAGGCCAAATTCCAAGGACCAACTTTTTCAGTGAAAACCATTTATCTAGCCCTTTATCTCTTCTGCATTCCCAGGAGGTCTCCGGAGAACAATTCACAAAACCAAGATAGTGGATGGAAGGATGTTACATTTTCACAAAGGCAGTATTTTTGAATCAGTAAATGATATTAAATAAGTATTGTTCCCTGCTTGTGCATCAATGTGCAATCAGCTGCCACATGAAAGATATAAAAGAATATTCTAAGTCTTGCACAAGCTTCAGTTTAGTACCAGGAAGTACCTGTCGATGAGAGATAAGCAGCCTGCCAGGATGCAAGTGATATTAGTCTAGCTAGTGATTGCCTAAAATAATTTTCTGCTTTTGCCAGGAAATGATGCAGTTTTTCGTTCTTCCTCAGTGTTTCATCCATGGCCAGAACAGGGCTCTCCCTTCATTTCCCATGTGCTCTCACACTGACTTGTACATGCTGCCTTTGCCATCAGTCTTGATCTGATGTGCTCATCTTGCTGCTGCCCCAGAGGGCTAGGGAACACACACAGGCTATTTCCTACCCCTAAGGAATCTATCAATATCCTGATTCCCTACCAAAGTGGTACATTATCTTGCTGACAATGTTTGTGACCTTCTGCAGACCGAGTTGATAATAGCTGTGTCTAGGTAGAAAGCACTTTTCCCTCATCATATGGGTGTTTAACCTTTCAGCTTTCTTCTTGCTGCAAATGAACACAAGCTCAGCATCTCCCCAGAGGTTTTAACCACCATCAGGTCTTCAAGTGGCAATTAATCGTCAGGAAAAAAATGGTGAGGGTTTCACCCCACTGGTGAGGGGATTTTTCTTTGTAAACCACAAGTGACAGTCTTTTACTTACATGCTTGTATCGTATTTTGAGTAAAAAATTGAACCAGACAATTTTTTCAACCCTATCGACTACAAAAGCAGAGAAACTAAAAACACAACCCTGCACCAGGCCTCCAGGGCAGTGCAGCACTCCCCCACAGCCACTTTCCCTCAATCTTGTTGTTCAGCAAGAGGCAGCACGAGGTGTCTCCCACTCTCCCTTGCTCTCCAGCCTGTGTGGGCAGAGATGAGAAGAGAAAGTGTTATTTTTAAAAGAGATAAAGTGAAAAAGCTCTCGAAACCCCACAGCAATTGTCCAGGGAAGCAGTGTAATTGCAGGTTGGGCCAGGCACAGCCTCCAGTGTGTCCTTGGAGACTAGCTGGCAAACTCCAGGCCTCCCAAAAAAGGGGGGGCAAGGCAGCCGGGTGTGTAAACAAGTAAAACAAGATAAGTAAGAACACTTTAAAATGAGGCCACAGCCCATTCTCACCTGAAACTTTCGCTTGAGCTCCGAACACCTTCCAGGCCTCCTGAACATCTCCCAGGTCTACGTGGAAACGCCAGTTTCAGAAAATTCTTGGTAAGAGATTTTTTTTCTCTGTTTGCTGCCTCACAGTGAGTTTCTCTGATCAGCCAAGAGTAGTTTAATTAATTGTATTTAAATCTAATTTTTAAAATCTAATTTTAAAAAAGTCTAATTTTTCATTTATATATATTTATATATATATAAATAAAAATATGTATGCATATATGCAAAAGAGAGACATTACCACGGTAATGTCCACCTGTCAGAAGGCTGGACCCGGATGATGCTGATCACGATGGAGAGAGATCAGAGACTGCTGCAGAAGGGTCTGTGGGGCTGGGAAGCCGGATTTTTAAGGAGGTGTTTAGATGGTTGTCAAATACTCCTGAAGCTTTCATGCTTTTAATAATTTAATGAAATTATACAAAGTAAATTAAATGTGTTTTAGACATTTGGTTTAGACCATTTAATCTATTCTCAGATCTTGAGATCTTCTGCTCTGGGGTGGGTGTGTGCTGCTTGTGCCAGGCTAGGACAGGGGTCTGGGCAATCGAGATGTAATTATAGGACTCTGCCCATCATACTGTAGTAGTTTTTAGGATTTTCATTGGAGACTCTTGAGCTCAGCTGAAGGATAATATCTAAACAAATGCTGCACAGCTTAGACTGAATCTGACTCTTTCCGGGTTTAATCCTCAGGCACAGAGGAATGTAAAGAGATCTGGTTTCTGAACAGCTAAGAGTCTTCTGGAAAAATCCAACCTGAAATTAAAGGTTTTGTATTTGCTAGAAATAAATGCAATCATTTCTGTTTGGCCTGCGCAACACATCACCTATAGAAACAAACAATGGTGAGAGCATGGGGTATTATAATTGTTCATAGCCTAGGCTGTTAAAACAAAACAAAACAAAACACACTAGGATTCAAAGTTAAAATAAACACTGCTGGTTAATTTCACTGAGGGAGACGTGATAATCTTGGATGAGATACACAAATTAAAACCTTGTGGAATTACTGTTATGACCTGTTCTTGTTTTATTAATGGTATTAAGAAGTAATACATTTGTACACTATACAGTGAACTGTTATGTTCAACAAACTCTGATTGCATCTTTAATTACTTGGCATTATCCAAAGCAGCAAGAACAAAATGATCGGGGAGGAAAGATCATGTGAATTACTGTGATTCCTCCTTTCTTGCCCTGATTTGGACTCTCATGTCTTACAATACAGCCTAGGAAAGGTTTACCTCTAACTTAAGCCTGCAGCCAACAGAAATAGGAAAGTGGTATAAGTGTCACTATGGACTAGGCTTGCCTGTAGTAGATTTTATATTTAATGGTTTTCTGTATTTTCTGATTGTATAAAAAGGTTCTCAAATGCTTACTGCCATGTGGCACGGGAGCCAGGTCCTGCTTAAGAGGCTTTAGTGTGATGTAAAAGTGCAATTACTTTACAAACAGACTTTAATAGCTGAATTTTGTATAGAAACATGTTGGTGATTTAGTTTGTGAACATTATAAAGAATGAAGATTTGCAAAGAGCACTAGAAATATTTCTATTAGTGTTTTTAACCATAATACTTGGGGAGAAAAAAGTGGGAATATCTTTACCTAGTGTATTGGTGAGATTACTGGAGTGCTCTGGAGCGGACCCACTTCAGAAGAAATACTTGGAAAAAATTGAAAAATTCAAGAGAAACAGCACAATTATCTGACATCCAGAAATTAATGTTGTACCAGGAGCTATGTATCTGAGCTATGTATCCGCAGCTTTGCCTAATTATTAAGTCAGAGTGAGTTTAAAAGGGTTTCAAGTACTTACGCCTGGACACATTTTTAATAGGTAGCTCTTTAATCTTGTAAAAGAGAGTAAAACAGCATCTAACGTGGTGGAAATTCAGACTAGAAATAATATATATTAAAAGAAAAAGTATTCAATACTGGAACAACTTAGCCTAGAGATGGTGAGTTCTGAGGCAGAAATGCTCATAGATGTAGAAACAAACTTAATTCTTACCACAGAAATTGCAGAGGATTGGCCAGTTTCAGTGGCTTTTATTGAGGTTCAAGAGATCATAACAGATAACAAATCAGATTATCCCACCCTTGCTTCAATTCATGAGACTTACAGCAATGATTATTTGATGTACATTGCGAAATTCTGGAAATTACTCCACTGAACCTGAGGTAAGGAAATGCTACACTCTTTTCATAGTGTTTGTGTTTGTGTTGATTTTGCAGTCCACAGTGGAGATGAATTATGTCTTCATTGGTCTCAGTATTTATAGAACTCCATAAAGACATAACAGCATAGAGAGAAGCACACTGCACAGCGATACTCTTGCATCACTTACTCTGCATATGGAAGTATAGTTGCTATATATTATATATAAGCAGTAGTACATTATTATATAATGTAAATATAGTTTGCACTGTGTTTATGCAATCTCACTGTATTTTAAAGGCTTTCCAGCTAAACATTTCCCCTTAAGGACAGGTCGTTTTTTGCAGAAAACATTTTTGGCTGCTGATCTCACACAGCTGTGAGATCTTCCTGGTTAATGAGTTCCCAGAAGAACTTTTCTTGCTCTGTCTGAAGCAAAGGCCAAAATGCTCTATATTTTACCTCTCTAGATTTCTACGGTAAGCTAGTACTGAAACCATTTGGGCAGTACAAAAACATTTCATTTTTCTGTTTTTCCAAGCCCAGCTGGAGTCATCTGAAGTGGTTATAAAATTCAGCATATTACCAGAAGCCATAGCTAATGCTCTGTAAACAGGAGCAGAGTAGTTAAGATGAAACAGGGATTGGAAGTGCCACGTGCACTGACAGTCCCTCACAGGGCTGCTCAGCCTCATCTCCTCATCCCAGCACTGCCTCAGCAGAGCACCAGTGGCCCTCTGAATCTAGAGCTCTGCTGTAACTTCTGTGACTCTTGTGTGCCCTGATCCCGTGATGCTTGAAAGGCTGGAAAATATTTTGGGAATCTTCATGGTCTGCTGCAGACCCATCAGCCAGGCTATGGAACAGCAGTCTTGGCCCTGAGCATGTGCTCAGGATTCATTGTGGCCCTAAAATATCAGCATGGGCACATGCAGTCCCACTTTTCTTAGCACTAGAAAAAATCTCCGTAGGAGAGGGAGTGGGTCACTGCCAGCTTGGATATGCTGCTCTTGGTGGTGCTGTTGCAGCACTGCAGAGTCTCAAGCTCGTTTTCCCTATTTTTATTCCACCATCTTCCTCTGTGGGAAGCTGGAAGGCCTTTGCTGTCAGCTTGTGAAATCCTGAGGTGCTAAATATTGTGAAAGTTTAATGTACTAATTAGTTCTGCAGTTGTGTTTAAAAAGCAGTAGGTGTCGTGTAGGTGACTGCTGTTGCTCAGACATGCAATGGGAGAAATCTCTGCTCTGCAGAATCGGAACCTCACTGGAACAAAAGTGAATTAAAGGAAAGATGTTCAGCCAGGGCAATTTTTGTGCTCCTGTGGTCAAATGATAGCTTCAAACCTGGCAGATGGAAGAGGCTTGGCAAGCATGCTGTGGACACAGGGAAGCACACATTCCTGAGTGCACCCACCAGTTGTTCTCACACTGTGGGCAGAAAATTCTTATCACAGTCTCCTGCCTACAGGAGAGCTGAGCCCTTCTTTCATGGTCAGTGGCCTATATTGGCAATTTTCCTTTCTGATAGAAGAATATAGGGAAAAGGAAATAGAGGGTCAAAATGGGCCGTCATGAAAGAGTGGCTACCAGCCGCTTGCACGCTAGGAATCTGGGAATCTGGCATGCTTTGTATGCTAAGGTAGGTTTCAGCATTATGTCTGAATGTGAATCCATGCCACATCAGTGTTTTTGTCTTCCAGATGTCAGGAACACCAAGGCATGATCAAGAGATGATGAAGAAAGCAAAAGAAAGCCTGTCCAAAACCTCCGACCCTTTGGAAAGACTTCGCCTCCAGTGTTTAGCAAAGGGATCTGCAGGCATCAAAGGACTTGGAAGGTGAGTATGCAAGATGTCAAACTCATTATTCAGCCTCACAGTTTTAACTGCAAGAGACTCACACCCTAAACAGGGACCAAAACTTGAGTTTCCTCATTTCAGTGCAAATGCCACAACCCACAAAGCCTGGCAATGGGGCTTATGTGTTTTAGGGCACAGGACTGACCTGGTCACTCTTTGAAGGATTGAAAACTATCAGTCCCTCATGAGAAAGTGCTTCTGTGAGACCCAGAACAACTCCTGCCAGAGAAAGGAAGGAAATATTAACCATAAATCTCTCCTTGGTGTCTTCTAAAATTATCTTAAGCATTTCAGCACTGGAGATTTTAAGCTTCCTTTTCTTTAGGGTATGGTGCACTTTTAGTAATGATCTCTTAGCTGTCTAGTTTTTGGGAAGCACCTAAAATCTTTTTGTAACCATCCCATCCCTAGAAAAGGGGTGTTGCATCACACCCTGAGATCCCTCCCAGGCCCCATAAACCACAGATGGATCCAGATGGTGAACAACTGGAACTTCATCTAAATGTGGAACTTCATCTAAATGTGCAATTTGCAGAGGTCAGAGGGCCATAATGAACAGGAATACTATCAGCCTTTCCCTTGTTTAACTTCAGATTTATACAATTCATGAACCCAATCTAAACAAGTAATCTCTACTGCCAAGTGTAGGGGATTTCTTGGTTGGATTTTTTTCCATTTTCTTTTATTTTTTTTTTCCATCAGAATACAGAAGAAGGAGGAAATGTTGTCTCACTGTAAGGTGACTCTCTGCTCCAGTACTGTGTTAAACCATGTTTTCCTATGCATTTTCCTCATGTTTCATGTTTTCCACAGAATATTTAGGATTATTGATGGTAACAACACCAGAATGCTTGATTTCAAAGAGTTTCTGAGAGGACTACGTATTTACTCTGTGATGATTGATGAGAAAGAAGCAAAAGAGCTTTTCCAGCTATTTGATAAAGATGGAAGTGGAAAAATTGATTTTGATGAATTTATTCTTACACTGAGAGTAAGTCTAGGAATTTATGATGCTATTGCATTAAATGGATCAAAATATATCAGAACAGAACAAAATAGAATAGAATATTTGCAAATAAATAGTTGTGATTTTTTTCCCATTAATTAGGGTCTTGACTTAGATACTGAAATTCCTGTGCTGCAGTCTGGGTAGCTGTGCAGTTCAGCCTATCAATCTCCCTTCTTTGTTGGCCATTTTATGATGCATGTCTTTATAACAGGGGACACTTTTTCTAATCCACCACAGTGATTGATTTTGTCTGAAGTATCTTTGCTCTGCTGAAGCTTAAACAATTTAGAAAGGAAATTTTAGTACTTTGGGTAATCAGTAATTTCTTGTTGGAAATATTTAAAATGGGTATATCAGAAAAGTGCTATAGGTAGCATTTTTCTCTCCTATTGTCCATTTGTTATTGTATGGGTAGACACTGAATAGTCTTAATCATATTGCTCTTTTGAGGATACATTGTCCTTTCTAGCTCATGGACAGTGTAGACTATCACCAGTATATTGTCCCATCTACCTTGAAAGTTTTGCTGCTAGCAACAGCAAGTACTTCAATTTGGAACTGGGCAGGAAGTTGGCAAAAATAAAATGATTCTGTTAATATTTCTTCACAGCCTCCCATGTCCAATGCAAGAAAAGAAGTTGTTCTGCAGGCATTCAAGAAGTTAGATAAGACTGGAGACGGCGTCATAACAGTTGACGACTTACGCGGGGTGTATAGTGGGCAACATCACCCCAAGTACTTAAACGGAGACTGGACTGAAGAGCAAGTCTTCAGAGCCTTTCTGAAGAGTTTTGATTCACCATACGACAGAGATGGGAAGGTAAGTGAAGCATCTAATTGCAGGCCATGAAATCACCACCTGACTCAGAATTTGACTTAGGTTACTAAGCGTGGGAGTAATTGCAGAACCAAACATCCATTTGCATCACATTTATACGGAAAATCAAAGTAGATATACAACGTGTGCTCAGCACTCCTGATACAGCTGGCTTGCACATTCTGAGGCAAAGGGGCTCTGCAGGAGGTACAAGGGTGGTTGTGAGACTGGATTAAGGCCTGTAGCTTTAATAATCAAATTCACAGATTACACCAAGTACATCTTCAGACTACCCCACAAAATTGCTTACTTTCAAGATCCACATAAATTGGGGGATTTTTCAATTCTCAGGAGAATAAATACTAGGATCCAAAAGCAGGTTCCCTGCTTTGTTAAATACTTTACAGTTAATTCTTCTCCAGTGTAACTACTGAGACACTTGGAAATCAGTTCGTCATAGAGATAGATCTATCTACAGAAGGCTAGAGGGAGAATGGGGCTGGGGCTACTGCCACGGGCATGTACCCTCACAAGACATGAGCTGGGACAGAGCTGGAAGCCCTTCCTGCACTCTGGCTCAACTTTCTGGTTCAGGTGCAAAGACTGGGGACCTTTTGTAATGGATTTCTTATATATCTGCTTTGCAGCCATCACTGAGCCAAGAACACTCTCTTTCCCCTTGTTATGTGTCTGCAAACTTCTTTGAACAGTCTGAACTTACATCTGTTGACCAGCTCAGAGCAATCCTGTATCTCTGTGGTTCATGTGGTGATATTCTCAATCTGAGCAATTAACAATAACAAACTAGGCTGTAAGTTTTTATCAGTGCTTTGTGGAATGTTTTTAACACTTCCCACACTCCAGGCTGCACCTGGGTTTTCAAGGCTGCATTGCACTGGTAACTCCTACCTGTCTAATACCCCACGCAAATCCTTTACTTGCTTTGCCCCCATAACTCAGGCTCTCAGTTGTAGAGAGGTGATGGGCTTTATCTACTGTAGGCATGACTTTGCTCTTAGTAGAGCTGAATTTCATCCCTTCTGCTGCAGTGTCATCCTCAGAGACACCAGTTTAGAGCCAGCTATCTCCTTCCACTTCCACAGCAGTGGTGACATCTAGGAAATTTCAAACAAAATGTTCCTGCTTTTTGTGCTGAGGTCATACATGAACACATTAAAGGAGTTCCTAAACAGATCCTTGATGAGTTCAGTGCCTGGTTACTCTGAGCATCCACCTCTTGATGAGCATCCAACCCTGATACTAGCTCAACTGATTACTGTTTCTCTGAGAACAGACTGTGGCTTTCCTGAATTAGGAGACACTAATGATACTGAATACATAAAATGTTTTTTTATCAGAAATGCTTCAAGGCTGAGCATTTGTTAGAAAGGCTGTCTTCACCCTAGTCTTGCTGGGTGCCTCTGAAATAGGCAGTTTTAGTGAGGCTTGTGATGGTAGAATTGAAGTGGTCCCTTCTCCCTATTGTCATGTTTTGCTAAGTTCTCAGACACACAACGGAATCAGAGCAGATATCATGGTATCACAGAATATGCTGAGTTAGAAGGAACCCATCAGGATCATTGAGTCAAACTCTGCACAGAACACCCAGAAATCACACCATGTGCCTTAGAGCATTTTCTAAATGCTTCTTGAGCTCTGTCAGGCTGGTGCTGTGACCACTGCCCTGGGGAGCCTGTTCAGTGCCCAAACACCCTTTGGATGATGAATCTTTTCCAGATATCCAACCTAACCCTCCCCTGACACAGCTTCAGGCCGTTCCCTTGGACCCTGTCCCTGTCACCACAGAGCAGAGATCAGTGTCTGCCCCTCCTCTGCCCCTCATGAGGCAGCTGTAACTGCAGTGAGGGGTCCCCTCAAGTCTCCTCCCGGCTGAACAGACAAAATGACCTCAGCCACTCCTCACACAGCTTCTCCTCCTGACCCTTCACCATCCTCATTGCCCTCCTTTGGACACTCTGTCATAGCTAAATGTCTTTTAAACATTGTTTTGTATTTTTCTATGTGATGTTTATTCAAAGAATGATCTACACAATTCAAGAGTTAAGGCATCACAAGAGACATGCACAGTTTTTCTCTTTGCTAATTTGATTATTTATTTTTAATGGTCATTTTTAAACCTCAAACCTTCATTAAGGGAGACTTATTTAGAGCCATGAATATAAAGTACCCAGCTGTCTCTGAATTGCATCAGAAACACCATCCACTTTATTAATAACTATGTAAAGAACCAGATTATAGCATACCTGGAAAAAAGTACATTAAAATTTTTGTCTTCTTAGGCAGCAGTGATTTTAACTTCATTTTCTAGTAAGGTTAGTTAAACTTTACGTTTCATCTCCATCCAAGTCTTATGGAGGACAAGAGCTCTTGTTTCTAGCAAAGTGGAATTAGGCAAATTTTAAGTGCCTTAATTCCTCTTGTTGGATTCCTTTCTGTTAGCAACAACATGAAATAGCAGATGTTCATTTTCATTAAGAGTTCTTCTCAATATGTGGCTTTGACTTACAGCATTAAATAAAACCAAAGGTTCATTTTCCTATTTTTAATTTCTCTGTTTCAGGTCACAACAGAAGAGTTCTTGAACTACTATGCTGGAGTAAGTGCTTCAATTGACACAGATGTATATTTTATCCTCATGATGAAGAATGCCTGGAAGCTCTGATTATACAATTAAAGAAGTAAGACTTTTCTTTCACCTTTTATAGGTTCCTCTGATTAAGTCTATGTACAACAACACCTTCCTGTTCCATAACAACAGTTTCCAGTATCTGTGCCAATTACATTCAATCTGCAGAATTAATTAGCAGATGTTCCAGTAGGCTTAGCCCCAGGAATCAGACCATAATCAGAGAGTAGATCTGGCATTTGGCCACCTCACACATCTGTCCTTTTTCTCCTTACATTCCTGGTATGTCTTTTCTGAGATGAGATGAGCTGCTCTTTTCTTTTCTTTTCTGACATGAGTTGCTCTTTTCTGACATCTGCAGTAAGTCTCTGCGGCTCCTCTTGCAATGTTAGATACAGCTCTGTTTGGCAGAGGAGGCAAGAGATGGAAACCAAAATATTCTGAAAGTGTGTGGTCTTGGACAGGCTGTTACATATGGAAGAAAGTCTGTCCCAAGAAGGTCATATAGACCTGTCACCTCTAGTACTGCAGTATCTCTTGGCTTCGTGGGTCTCACTAGTGTGATGGAGCAGCTGCTGATCTGTGGAAAGAGCAGAAACCCTGACAGGGCCTCCCTGGAAAATCATCCCACTGGCTTTTCCTCCCTCAAGGATTCAAAAACTCTCCCACCATATGCCATTGGTATGAGGCTCACATTCTCTTCCCTTTTCAGAGCTCATTCCCAGATGCAATCATCTACCATCCCATCCCCAAATAGTGGAGGGATTTCCACAAATTGCCAAGTGAGCAGCCGTTGTTAGAGCCTTTGAGAAATTCAAAGACAAGCCCTTTAATCTGGTCACAGATTCAGCATATCTGGCTGGTACAGCTATGAGGGCAGAACATGCCCTCCTCAAGGAGGTTTCCAATCCAAAATGATGCCAATTAATTTCTGCATTGACACACTTGATTTCCCACAGAAAACAGCCTTGCCATATTATGCACGTGAGATCACACACTGACCTTCCCACTTTTGTCACAGAAGGGAACAGGAAAGCAGGTGCACTGGCCATGTCTGTGGAAACTGCAAACGTCCCTGACATACTTGCTCAGGCAAAGCTGTCACATGCATTTTTTCATCAAAATGTACCTGCCCTCATCAGGATATTCAAGCTCCAAAAGATTAGAAGCCCAAAAGCCATTGTTGCAACATGCCAAAATTGCTAAAATTACCAGATACCCTCTATGGGCACAGGGATCAATCCCAGAGGTCTAAACAGCTGCCAGCTGAGGCAGACTGACGTGACCCATTTCCTGTCCTTTGGGAAGTCCCAATACGTGCATGTGTCAGTTGACACGTTTTCTGGAGCAATGTTTGAATCAGCTCATGCAGGAGAAAAAGCCCCTCACACTATTAAGCATTTTCCTCTTGCATTTGCTACTCTAAGGATCCCAAAAAAGATCAAGACCGAAAATGGGCCTGCCTACAAATCTCACAAACTAAAAAAGTTTCTCATCGAGTGAGGAATTTGACACATTAAAGGCATTGCTGCAAACCCCACAGGTCAATCCATTGTGGAGAGGACCCATCAACTCCTAAAAAGAGTCCTCAACCAGCAGTGGAGAGACACAGAAATTTTATCTCCTCTTAAAGACTCTGCAAAGATCTATGTCATCAATTTCCTAAATTGTACAGCATCAGAACCTAATCCCCCAATTCTCAGCCACTTCACAAATTCAACTCAAGCCAAGCTCACTGAAAAACCACCAGTGCTGGTGAAAGACTCAGAAACACATCAAATCTCTGGGCCTTTCTAATTAATTACCTGGAGACGGGGATACACCTGTGCATCTCTGCCACCTGGTCCAAGATGGTTCCCAGGGTAAAACATAAGACCATACCTAGGCACTGCAAATACTATTTCCACAAACACCAGCAAAAATTCTCCTGAGTCCAATACAAAACTTCCTCAAAACCAGGCCAGTTCTACTTGGAGAGGCAGGCATAGCTGAGCACCCACAGGGCAAAGAAAAGACTGTCCTATCACACGATAGCAGACGAAACAGAAAACCAAGCAGCATTCTGCTGCTTCAGTCAAGTCATAGGCCAGACTAAGTCTAGTCACAAAGTAATCTTTAGTTCAGATGTTATTATCCCTCCTGAAAAACCCTATTGTTCCCTCCCTTTAACCCTTGCCAAAAATCCTTATCCCTATATCCACTCCCCTTCCCTTAGTGTTAGAAAAAGAAAAAAGCCCCCTCAGTACCTTATGTATTTGGACTGCTGCCAGGACCCTTTCGTGGAAGAAATAAAGTGTCTGTGGAACCTCCGTGCAGCTTTCTCTATTCTCTTCTCTCTGCTGGCCAAGAAGGTACTTTGCAAGCTGAGCAGAAATCACAACAAGAGCTGATGGCCCAGACTCTAGGCTTTCTTGCATTCAAGTACCTTGTAGCTGAAATCTGCCTGAGACACCAGGAGAAGCTGTTCCTTACGGGATGATTTATCCGGGCTTGTTGTGGCAGCTCGGGGCGAACCCCAAGCCCCAGCAGTCACACTGATCTTGCTGCTGGGAACATGGGAGTTCCCAGCCCTGGGAGGCCGGAGGGGTAATTGAAGAAGGGGAGACATAGACCAGGATAAATGCAAAATGCTTTTTAAAGCCTGTTTTTCCCCCCTGGTTCTCAACTAAACATACAGACAGCTTTCCTGTGCATACCATGTTTCAACCCCCTGTACAGCTTCTTAGAGATTCTCACTCCCATCCTCCTGCTTTAAGTCCTTAATTTCCATACTGTGAAATCATTTTACTTGTATTTTTCCTCAAAGTGAATACACGTGTTACAGTAGTTTTTCCTCTCTGTTCCTGGAATATTTGCTGACCTGGTAGCTGTTGCCTGTACATACCTACACTGAAAGTTGTTTTCTGTTTGTTTGTATTTGCAGTGATTTATGACCAACGAATGACTTTGTGGAGCTCTCTTGGAAATTAAGAACACGTAACTTTATCTTCTTGTCTTCTACTTCTGATGCTTAATAAAGATTGGGAACCTACCCTTCTTGTCACACCAATGAAGTTGTCTCTGTTCATCTTTTGTCCTTTGTCCATACAGAGGGGGAGAAATGGTACACAAAGAAAACTATTAAAAGAATCCAGAAAAATCCTAGTGTGTGAGTGTGTGGTATCTAATTTTTACTGCTTTGATACCTTTTTCTTTTTTCTTCTTTCTTCTACTTTCTGCTCCTTTCTCATAATTTTACTTCTCTCCCAGACTGAGAAGCTGCTGCTATAGCAAAGACTAAATGGCTTGTGCAGGGCAACATTTACTCCATTTCAGGCTGGCAGCCAGCTAAAAGCAGTGCAGGGTTATAGAATGGACTTCAAAACAGCTTTTCTGATGAAGTCGCAGCTCTTAGCCTGAGTTGCTAACATTTCAAATACTGAAGTCTTGAGAGCTTGCTGCACTGATCCTCTGCAAATCCTGTTTTTCTTTTGTCCAGCAATGATCTCAATATGAGCAATAGCTGCTTGCAATTCCTTAGTGAAGGCTTTGCAAACTCTATTATTTTCTTGACCAGTAAGACTCTGGAAACTTGCATCCTAGCTGACCCTGGAAACTGGTGGAGAAACTCTCTCTATGATTGCCAGCCATCATAAGAGGAAGCTTTACTCACTGCAATGCTACTGAAGTGCCAATATGAATGAAAAACAAACTTACTGTACATGGTCTAGCAGCTTGAATAGAATCCATGCACTTCTCTTTCATTAATTGATTTCACAACATGGTGTCATGCCATCTGTATTCTCTTTCAAACAGAAAGTAAGGTGGATGGACTGTGGGAATCACAAAATGAAAGAAACATTTCCTTTCAATTTGCTATTTCATGTCTTCACACTCTGCAATGATCTGACATGCTATTTGTTCAAGTGAAGTGAAGTTTTAATCTGAATAACTGCAGCCAGTTTGTCTTTGGTACTAATAACCTTCCAATTTTATTTAATCCCAAACCAATATACATTTTCAGAAGGGAGGATTGGTACTGAAAGCAAATGTGCATTTTTGAAGCCAGCAAGAGTTTTGTCACTGGCTTCTGGGAGCCTTAGCTGAGCCTGTGGGAAATGGGGAAAATTCTGTGCTTCAGGCTGAGCTGGACTAATGGGTTTGTGTGGGGACTTGAATGATGTGATCCAGGGTGGCTTAAACCCCCTCACCCTGGTGGAGTATCCCTGGTGCTCTTAGAGCAGCTCCCAGCTCAGGTCTACCTGTGCATGGACCTCATTGCTCACTGGATATGTTTCCTGAGAACATGGTTCCCAACTGAGTAATTTCAGCATTTGCACAGAATCATGTTTCCAAGGGCTGGTTTCAGGTGCTTTTGAAGTCAGAGGTAGTTTCCTTTCACTTCTGTGGGAACAAAGTTGTTCTTGGAGCAGTCTGAATAACAACTAGTAACTTCTGAAAAGCTGCTTTCAGGAAAGTATAAATAATCTGGAGAACAAAAAACATGATTTTTCACTAGCTATCAGATGCTGTAGAACTCAAATTGGAATCTGTATGAAATGTAATTTGATTAATATGTGTGCAAATTAATGGAACGAAAACAGGCATTAGCTGCCAGATAGTAAAATATCTGCTGGAGAACATGCAGACTGGACACACACACTGGACATACAGAAGAAGCACACATTAAAGGAAAGTTAAAGGGATTTGAACCAGACAAGAGCAATTTTCAAAACTAACAGCAAGTGCCCAGAGCCTCCCTTCAGCACTTCACTCTCCCTCTCTGTGATGTGGGAGACCTAAAAATGGGGCTGAAAGGCCCCTGTTCAGCTGCAGCTGCAGTGTGGTGGTTAGACCCAGCAGATGCAGGAGATAACTGGTGATGCTGTCCTGCCAGCCTGTGGCTCCACAGCACACACAGCAGATTTTGGGAGATAGGTGGCAATGCACACCATTGTATCTAGTGCTAGCATCAAGATGGGAGATCTTGGTTGGTGCTTCATGTTCAAAGCACTATTTCTTCATTCTGATTGTGCAACAGATGCTGAACAGGATGGCACAAACCACAGGAACATCTGAGTCTGCAGGGCTGGAGGGCAGTCCCAGAGGTGGAGGTTTTGCCTGCACCTTGAATTCCAGCCTGACGTGTGGCAGTGTCTTGTCAGGAATAAGGTCTGCTCTCCCCAACGACCAGCAGTGAAGTTTGCTCTAAAAATGGTGGTAAAGTCCTGCAGGAAAGAGGGAAAAGACTCCCCTATAATTCCTCCAGAACTGTGCCCCCTCTTTCTGCCTCTGCATGAGCCATCACAGCACCTTGGTGACACCACCCCACGACTCCAAAAAAAGCACAAGGTATGGGGAAAAAGAGGTGTGGGACAGCCTTTTTTTCTGGTGTGTTCCTCTGGAAAAGGTGACACTTCTGCAGCTTCCTTAACTACATTTTCATTCTGACCTCCCTGTGCTCTTTGTGGCTTCATGTTTCTGTTTGGGAGAGGAAATTTTTGTCTTGATGGATAAAGAAATGTTTTTTTGTTTTATACTGTCTCAGGCAGAACAGAATTCTGATTCAAGCACCTGAGTTTATTGCAAGCCCCTCTGCCATATATTCTTGAAAATAGACCACAAGAGATTTTCAGTGATCTGATTCATTCTGCTGCTTTCGTGACACAAAGCTATCTTGGCAGAGGCAGTTTTGCAGATGAAACCACCTGTGCACATTACTGTGTAAAAGCCAACTTGCCTTTATGTAATTCTTTGCACACAGTGCTGCCTCAAACCTCTGCAGCTGTGTGGGGAGAGCACGGGTTTGCCATCCCACAGCTGTCACTGTACAGAAGGAGCAAGACCAGGGATTTTGCTGATTTTTGGCTTGCAGCTCCTATCCTTCACACTGAGAGCAGCAGCAGCAGCAGCAGCAGCACACTGAGGTTTCCCAGTAAAACAGGTAATATCAGGAGCAACTTGGCACTGCAGCAGCTGCCTACTGTCTATGCCCCTGTGATTGCAGCTCACCCTGTTTCTTCAGCTTTCCTCTCTTGTAGGGTGAGCAGAAAGGATTCCCAGTAGTCTGTGCTTAACACCAAGTCCTCAGGTGTCTGTAAGCTGCCTCTCTATTTGCAGCAGATACTGGTGTGCCTCAACAGAGTCTGAAACCCCTATGGTTTCCAAGGGAGCTTGGTTTTGGCTCTAGCACCTTTTCCAATCTTATGTCTGGAGGTGTGCAGCCACCCCAGGTACAGCAGCCCCACCTCCACAAAAACCTGAACCCAGGCTTCCCCCCAGCCCCCAGCACTGCTGCTGATCCAAACCAGGAGCGGCAGCTGCAGACTGGGGACAGGATCCAGCCTTAGTCCAACGTTTTGTGGAAGTGGAATCAGGTGCTTTTCTGTGGAAAAGCAGAGATTGTGGTAAAATGTGAGAAGTGTTTATTTTCCTGAGATAAATCTGTTCCTTTTTTTCATTGAAAATATGGTATTTTTTCCAAAAGCTGCAGTATTTTTTTTTCACTTTCAAAAGGTGGAGTTGGTTTTTTTTGTTTTTTGGTTTTTTTAAATCTAATGTACATTTTATCGAAAAACAATTAAAAACAATTGTCAGACTGTATTAGAGAAGCTCCAACTTTGTGGCATAGATTTATTAGTTTAGACATTTTCATCAATGCATTTCTGCTTTGTGCCTCATTTTCTCTGTTGTTTGACAAGCCTTTGGAGCGTTTTACATTCATTTGGTGATGGTCCTGATGTTGGATTAATCTAATTACATTGTGACATGTGAGTTATGCTGTTATTTAACAATAACCAGATTTTTTTTTCTTTGAGCCCACAGCTGCAGCTCTGTTTCCCAATGAAAGAATCTCAGTCCATTAGCCTTAGTGTCATTCAACTAGATTCTGTGTTGGAGCTTGCTGCAGCAATACATCCTGCATCCTAATATCAGGTCAGGAGAGTCTGATGTAAAAATCAGACTTCCCTGGAAGATGCAAAAGAAACATTTGCAAAATACGGAGTTTGTTGAGCCACAGTATATAGCCATCAAACTTGTAAACACTGCTTTTTATCATTCTTAGGTTACAAAAGATGAACTTCTGAATTACTGCTATGGAGTTAGTGCTTCTGTGGACACGGATGCCTACTTCATTTTAAAGATGAATAAATGCTGGAAACTCTGTCTTTTGCTTTTATTTGCCCAAACTTCTTTAGGGCCATAGACTACAAGTAAGTGAAATACTGCTTAGTTTGTTGTGAGCTTGATTTTTCCTGCAGGTCCCATCTAAGCAACGCTTTTGGGGCTGCAGGATGCGATGGCACCAGCAGATGTCAAGCGCTGGGATTTGACATGTGGCTTGGTGTTTCAGCAGGTGGCGCTTAGAAGCCAAGGAAAAGCCATCCTGACTGAAACATGGAGCTGCCGCGTGAGCAAGGGATGAAACAGTCGGTATAATTTAGCAATTGCATTTTCTGGCGTTATCAGTTGTTTTCCTGTGTGCCTGTACTTCAGATTTGTTTTGCCAATGCTCTGTGACACACAGGAGTGCTAATTTGGGTGGCTTCATGATCACAGTAATAAGAGGTGTTTGACTCTACAATAATTCTTCACAGAGGTGGTAAGTCTTCTTTATATCACATTTTATCAGTTTTTAAATGATAGCTTCAGAAACCTCACAACCACAGAGATAACTAGCTTGATTTAAAAGTGTATTGACTAAAATCCAACTGCTTCTCCCCCTAGGCTGCAACACTGCTGTATTGCTGTACAAATACAGGCCTTCAAATCAATAATCACTACTTCTAAGAAGCTGAGAAGGGGCTGTACTCCTGCTCTGCAGAATCACCATGTCTCTTGCTGCCAGAAGAGATGGTTTCAGTCAGCTTCTGCCTGCCAAAAATTGCCCTGGATTCAGCCACATGTCCCTGCAGCAGAGCTTGTCAGGCCACCCTTTCAACATTTATTTCATAGCCCAGACTTCACAATACAGGTATTTAGCTGTTCTTCCACCAGAAGCAGTCCTCCTGCCTCCCCATACTTAGCTGGTCATCTGCTGCCCCACTGACACACACAGGCATTTGCATGTGTTATTTCGGCCTTTCTAATGTGCACAGGGGGAGGAGATGTGGTAAACAAACACTTTAAGTCAGGGATGACTATTGTCTTGAGATGTAATTAGCATTTTTCAGTATCATTAGAATTAGAACGTGACTCACTGTTATAACTGACAATACTCTTAAGTTTATTTGTGTACAGCTAAGAGAGATTTGCACAGTGCAGGAGAGTGCAAAGATGGGAGAGAGGGCATCTGTGTGGCACCACAACTGCAGGAGAGGGGCTGGAGCCCAGAGGGAACAAGGCAGCTCCAGGCACTGTGTCATAAAGCAGCTACAGAGAAACCAGTGTCAGCAAGCTGGGTCTGGGTGTGCAGCTGAGTAGGAGCACTGCAGAAAGAAGGGGAAGAAGGAAAGTTATGCTGAACTAAAGGAAGTGCATGGAGTATGTGAAAGCTGAGAAATACTCCTGTGTGGTTACTGAGGCAAACGGGAATTTGTAGACAGCTCTGGAAAAAATTGTCATGTAGAATAAGGAAACTACTTGACAGATTGTCCAGATATAGCCATGGCTGTATCTTCATATATGGACTAAATATAACTTGGCCATAGACAGGAAATGCTTGTGGTGTTTCTGGCTTTGGTGCATATTTGGCTTTATTTTTTTCTTTTCCAAAACAAAGCTGAAAGTGGTTACATCTGCATACATCGAACAAATGTGTTACAGAATTACAAAAATTGAAGGAAGCATAGCACATACGGCAGAAGATTTTCCTGATGTACTTTTGCTTCTTCTTCTTCTATCCCCTTTTTGTTTGTCACTGTGTCACTGGAAGAAAGTATTGTGCCAGTATAGTCTGTCTGTATCTACAGTCACACTGTGCAAGTTCTCACAGTATAAGCATTATCAGCAGCTCTTTTTGAAAGGAAATACAAGCACTATAAAACAAATGAACGCTCAGGGCTTTGATCTTTTTCTTCTGCATCAATTAATGCTTCATTCGGCAGTAAACAGCAATAAAAACCATTCTGTATAATGTCACTGGAATGCCTTGAGGCAAATCTGAGGCCCCTTTGCACACACCAGCTGTTAGGTTCTCCCCACTCGAAAGTTTCCCCGGCGCTGGGTGGAGGTGGAGTGCTGTCTTGGGAAGGCTGGTTTTGGCTTGATGTGGTCCAGAATTGCTGTTTGGCTTGTACTGTCTCCTGCAGCATCAAATTCTGATTCAAACAACTGAGTTTAATGCAAGCCCCACTCTGCCATATATTCTTGAAACAAGGCCACAAGAGATTTTCAGTGATCTGATTCATTCTGCTGGTCTCCTGGCACAAAGCTGTCTCGGCAGAGGCAGATAGAAGCAGCTGAGGTTTTGCAACATCTCCGTGACCATTAGAAGTCAGAACAATTCTGAGCATCTCATCCTCTGAGGATAAGAGAGGACTCTTTTCACCCTTAGACTCTGGGAATGTGAATGTGAATGTAACTAGGTAAAGGAGAATTTCTAAGAGTTGGAGGAACCGAGACTGCACAATGAGTGAACCCCAAGTCTGGAATGCAAGAAAGCAGCTTGGATGTCCCATGGCCACACCGTTTTTCTGTCATGCAACCGTGTGGCTGTAGCAGCTTTATCTCCAAGTGTGTGCTCCAGAATGTGCAGCAACCAAGGACTGTGAAGTGGCTCAGCCATAACGTAAAAAAATAATAAATGTAATACAATAAAGACAAAAGTCACAATGCAAATAAATTTCTAAAAACTTAAAAAAAAAAACCAAACAAAAACCCAAACTTAAAAATAGTAAGAAGAAAAAAAAAATGAATACCAACAAACATAAAAACAACTCCTGGCAAATTATAAGTCATTTAAAAAAACACAAATTAGGTCTTGTGATCACTGGCAAGGATCCACAACATTCTATCCATCTTCCTCTGTTGGATGTTGCATGAGAACACTGCCTGTCCAAATTCATAGTATTTGTGTGCAGTCACTGCCATTGGGAGTAATGCTAGTACACAAACATGGTCAGCTCAGCCTCTGAAATGGAAAGCACTTATGCTACAGTAATAATTGCATAAGAGCTGCAGAAAAGGGCAGCACCATGCAATTTACAGACCTAATTCAGCTTCTAGGAAGAGAAAGGACTTTGCTTCACATAGTTAGTACATGAAATGTTGAAGACCTCAAAAGTATTAGCAGAAGTACCTGTGGATTCTGTAATTGGCTTAAGGGCAGATCTTTGCCAATAGCAAAAAAGTAGTGGCATTTAGGGTTTGCTTTGTCTTAATTTGCGTCTCAAAAAAAAAAAAACCCACAAAAAAACCCCTGAACCAAAACCTAAATCCATCTCAGGAAACACCTCCCTCAGGTGGGCCCATATAACATTTTTACTGGGCAGCTAACTCTCACTGTGGTGTTTAAGCTCCTGAATCCTAGGCACCCAATACTTGATAGCAACTACAATTTACTGTCTTTTTGTCTTTTGACTGACTGGGGGGAGAGTTAGTCTTGACCCACCAGTGTTTAAAAGAGATGGGCTTCTATTTAAAAGGAATTTGTTGGCATATTTCTTGCTAAGGCATTAATAAGAGCTTAGCTCTGTAACCAAGAGAGTAACAAAAGAGTTCATTAATTTCTACGAAACATGCTGTGAACCTCAGCGGGGACTACATTGTCACTGCTCTGGATTAATCAGATTTGAAGATCAAAACCAGGTTGAATTAAATTTAATTTATGCTGCAGTGAAGACTGCTAGCAGCATACTGAATGCTGAGATGGGCTAGTCCTCACTGGAATGTAGGAGAACACACTTCCCTGCAGTTATAGCATTGCACTGTGAGCAGAGTGCATGAGGGAAGTGGGAACTCACAAGATATAGGAAAACAAAGCCAGAAAGCTTCAGTATCCTGCTTGTGTTAAAGAAAAAAATGCAGGCTGTAATTCTTGTGAGATTTACTGAATTTTGTAGAAGCTGGACATTGTGACATAGGCTTCCTCATTGTTTGGTGATCTCATGTCACTGTTAGGCAGCATCTGGGATACAGTGTCATCATTTGGGGGATCTGGATGGGGCTGGCCAGAAGGATCCAGTGGACAAGTGGAGGAAAGGCTGAAATCATCGTTGTGCTGAGGCATCCTGTTGCTGTGGCAAATCTCATAGGTGCTGCAGCTGCAGCTGCCCTCAGTGGCTGCACGCTGGCTGGTGCCCAGCAGCCTCTGCAGGGCTTCGTAAGACACTGGCAGGTTTAGGTTGGTTTTGTCGGCCATTGCAGGGATCATCTTCAGGTCTGATCCACTCCTGAATTTTTCTGGAAGGCTTGTCTCTGGAGCAGTTGATGGCTGCAGAAAATTTTCCAGTTCAGCTTTTGCCCAAAGCCCATCCACTTTATGGATATGAACATAACCAAAACTCTCTGGGTTAAAGCTTGTATCAAAATTCTGTGTGGCAAAGGGAACAGCACAGTTAGTCAACAGTGGGTGGTGGAAAAGAAAAAATACTTTGATAACTTACTTGATTTTAGAAAGGTATTTATTATTACTTTAACTCTAGATGTAACCCTGAGCAGGATGAACAATAGGTTAGCACAGAATAAATTTACCACATGGCTGAAAACCCTTTTCCCTATTTACTTCACTAATCCTGTGTCACCCTTTGGGTAGTACCCCTGGAGAGTGTTTATGCTCTACACAGTGTTTCAGAGAGGTTTCTGAGACATTAATCTAATGCCTGCCATTTCACAGGAAGAGTGTGCCCACCCAGGTGGTTTCTTTCAGTTTTACCTTCCTAATTTAGCAGCAAGGGAAGTAAAAATTTGCCGCAACTTCCTGAAACACGTTAGGAATCTCTGAGAACTGGGGAGCACAGGGGCTGGGGGAGCTGTGTTAGGCCTCCTAGGAAATTAAGAACATGCTAATATTGTACCTGGTGTAAACAGCATTAATGACTTACTTGTCCATCTGACTTTTAACAGGCAAAGCAGTTCATATACTGCATGATGTATGAACAATGCTGCTGATCATGTCAGGGTACACATACATCACCAGAGATGTTTGCAAAAGGTCCCCATCCAGCCCCATGATCACAGTTTTGTAGAACCACCAAAGCATCTTGGTTGGCAAGCAGCTGTAGAGTCCAACCTTCTGCCAGAAGCAGGACCTGGACTAGGCTATTGAGAGTCCTATCAAGCCAAGACTTAAACATATTTCCAAAGGAGAACCCACCTTGTCTTTGGGCAGGCTACACAGTTTTAAATTATTTTCACATGAAAGATCCTTTCCTTATATCTTGAAGAAGTTTGCCCTGAAGCTATACATGCTTGCTGCCTCTGGTCATGTCACCACCAGCCTTGTGGTGAGAGCACTTTCCCCATCTCTCTGCATACACCTTAGGTATTGGAAGGTTGTAAGTAGCATTTCCTGCTCCAAGCTTCCTTTTCTTCTATAAACAATTCATTCAGCCTTCTTCACAGATAACTTCCCAAAACCTCTGTGGTTACTTTGCACAAGTCAAACCTCAGGCACTAGGTCAATTGTTACTTCCATACCCTTCCCGGACATCTGAATGAGCAAATGTGGGCTCTCTTCAGTGAAATGTAGAGGTAATTTCTGAAGGATGTCCTACTTCATGCAGAAAATGCACATACTGTCTCTCATGAGCATTAGTTTTGTCCCCAAGAGTCTATACTCAGGTGGAAAGAACAGTGGAAGAACATACGTTTTTTGGCTTCTTGCATAGCTGCTCCAGCGTTTTTTTATGGTCAGGAAGGTTTGGCCATACAGCAGGCTTGATCCTGAAACAGCAACAGTAGACAAAAAGCAGCATAAGAGGGCTGTGTTGAGGTATCAGAGGTTCATACTTCATAATTTGTACTAGTTCTCACAAAACCTATGGGCTGGCTGGCATTAACCAATTTGAGCTACAGACATCTATCCTGTAGCCTTGTTCAACAGGTCTCATTTTAACTGCCTTGACTAGCAAAGTTCTCTTGTTGTGCTGCTTGATACTTTTAGCTATGATGCATGTAGAAAATGTTGTCCAACTGATATTAAATCATTGTAGCGTTATAATTATACATGTATATTAATATATATTTAATTTTATTTGTGTATCTGTGTTACTGTATATGTGCACATGAATAAAACCCTCTTCTTTTGAAAATTTAAATATCTGGGGTCAAAAAGTCTCACCTGTTTTTGCTGCAGTTTTATATAAGCAAAATTTGCAGCAGTTAGAGAACTGCAAGACCCCAGCAACAGTAAAACCCAAGAATGAGAAATCTCAAGCTACCTCTTATACTAGCGAATAAAGTAGCATCAGGGCAGATAACTCTAGTGTTCTAAAATGTTTCATTATTAGAATTGTTTGTAGCATGGTATGGCTGAGGCCAACTAGCACTGGCCAGGTAATCCCCATATTTAATACTGCCAGGTAATCCCCATGTGTTACTCTGGAATCAGCACAGCCCAATGCTGTCACAAAATGCAGCTCACACAGAGTTGCCTGTCTTGACCTGGGTGTCATGGACAGACTGCTCTGAATGTCATTGAAGAGTCCTGGGCTTTCCATCTTGTGAAGAGTTCTTAATCTTCTGCAAGTTAAACTTGGATTTTTTTTCCCTCCAGATTCTAGTTTCGTAACATTATCTACATATCTGTTAATTTTCTTAAACTTGTCAGCTCTATGAGCCATGTCATTAAAAACATATTTACATATTTACAATTATCTATTTACTGCTGTGTAGCAGATATATGAAAAAACCCTAATGCAGACCAAGGACTGCTTGGGTAAAGAACATACCCTTCGTCCCACTTCTGCCTGATCTCGCCTCATGGCTGGCTGGAAGAGGATTTGGCCAGGCTGGTGTCTGACATCATCAAGCCCCTGTTGCAGAGGGCTCTGTCCTGCTGCTTCTGAAAGCACTGCTCCCACTAACTCAGCCTGTCAAAGGGAGAAGTCATCACCCTGGCATGCTATTTCCACACTTAGAAGTTTAATAAAACCCGCAGGTTCCTTTCTTTTCTGGATTTTGCTTGAAGTCTGTGAGTCAAATTTGCCTCCAGTGAGACACTAAGTCTGTAAGTGTTTTGTGGTGACTTTGGCACCAAAGGTCCCAGTGTTTTGACCTCTAGACTGAAATCTGGTCCAAGTGGCAGGTCATCTTCTGCCTGCCAACACTGTTTCTTGTATTGCTTGCCATCAGCTTGATACAGAGTTCCAGAGACAGAATAGTTCACAAGTATAACAGGGAAAGCAAGAAGACTATCAGAACAGGATTGGATTCCAACATCTTTTCTGATACAAAGAGATTACCTGTTTTCCCAAAAAACTACGACCAGTGCAATCATAGCAACAGACAGCATGAATCCCAGGATGGAGAGTATAACCATGACCACACTGCTATCTAAAGGAAAACAGAGAACATCAGCCAATGCATGTAAATGTCTCACTGTTAAGCCATCATAATAGTGATGTCCTTTCAGATGATAAATGAGGAATTAACACCAAGCATTGCACTTGCCTATCACTGGGCTGGTGCAATGGCTCATTTCTCCTGCCTCTGTGAAGGAGGTAAATTATAGGCTGCCAGAGCATTAGCACCTGGCTGAGCTTCGAGCTGGGTTCACAGACTGGATTAAAGTAGCTTGAAGTGTGCTGTCACCTCCTGTGCATTGAATCCAGCACTCACTGTGTCCTCACAGAGGCACAGAAATTACTTCTAACACTCATAATGACGAGGGGGACTGAACGGACCCAAGATCACAAAGACCACATGCAGTGATGAGATCTTATCCTGTGCTGCATTTGCGACTCAGGTGCCACATTCACACCCAAGCCCAGGTTCCTGAAACGGGTCATGTTTCGCTGCTCTTTGTGCCTCACCCAAAATGCCTGGTGCAAGCTCTTCCTTATCCTGGCAAGCCAGTCAGCAGCAAGCAGTGAGTCAGTCTTCATCTCCCTCTGCACCCACACCCTCATGCTCTCAATTGCAGCATTTCCTCTGACCTTATTGCCCTGGAGTGAGATATAAATCTTCATGGAGAGCCAACCCCAGACCAGAGCAACCCAGCTGCTCTGTGAGTCACCTCCATGGAATGCTGTGTCTGAGAGGGCTGACCCTGATGTGGCTGTGGGCTCTTCCCTCCCCATTCTCTCATCCCTGCTGCTTCTAAGGCTGGCCAGGGAGCCCAGACCCCCAGCTTTGCTTTCCTCCAGGAGGAACGAAGTGTTTTCAGCCCTTACAGTTTTCTGTGGAGTGCTGCTCTCTTGCTGTCCTGAAGCTCTTGGAAGTGCTCCATTCACTCCATGTGCCCTTAAAATAATCTCCATTGGGCTGAGAACGTACTTTCACCTCATATGATGCTTCATTTTCAAGGTTTTGCCCCAGCAATTTTATCTGAAGATATGGTGACTCTATTGTCTAAACACACACACACACACAAAATACAATTATTTTTCCAGCAGACAGTGGAGAATTATCCTCGAGTTAAGCAAAATATGTGAGATCAGGTGCATCCCTGAAATACTATGCTGTTTACTCCATCTCTCTAATTATTACACAGGTGCTTATCAGGGCATCAGCCTAGGTAAACAGCAGCATAGTCCAGACAGTATTGAGAAGAGAGACTAATGTCAGGTAAAAGCTTTTTGGAAAACAGCTGAGAGTATTAACTGTTCTTTGTGGCAGCTGACACTGCAGTAGGAAGTATATGCTTCCCTGAAAAGGCTCAGAGGAGAGATGGAGAAAAAATACATTTTTGCAGCATATAAAGACAACATGTGAGAGGGCAGTTACGGGGAAGCCCAGCTGAAATCCTGCAGTGCAGCTCTGGTGCTCTCCATTTCAATGTATTTTGCTGCCTCCTGAATCCATTTTCTTTTTCCCTTCTTTGATGTTTGATCTTTGTATATTTTTCAAGTCTAATCAACAGGGAGGGAGATATAATCTATGAAACAGAGAGCAGTTAATAAGCAAGCTCTCAGCAATGTCCAGGTGTTAGAAAAACAAATTATTTGTGGATAAAATTGCCTTGTTAAAGTTTGGGTCTTGACATGCTTTGATGATGTGAGAACTGGGGGGAGGTTAATGAAGCTTGGGAAGAAGGATGTAGTGACCGTAATGGACACAGAGTGCAGAATTTAGAGGCCATAATAGAGGATATTTGGCAGAACCCCCAATATAAGGAAGAAACTAATAAAGACAACTTAGTGACTGTGCTGAATCAGCTCTGAACTGGGTAGAAGGTAATTCTGGCAGGAGCAGATCACGGCTGCTGGCCCATGGCCCACCAGGACAGGAGACCCACCAACTCAAGAGAAGAGAAAGACTGAGCTTCCAGGCTAATTGTCATGAGATGTGAGAGAATTATTAATCAATAGAAGATGGAATACTAATTAAAAAGAGAACAATAGAACTTGTGGCCAAGGAACATTAATTAGTTTGTTTGCTAAAATGTATAAATAGTAAAATGTTTTGGAAGTCAGTGCACTTGATTTGTGAATACCACTGAGCATCCAGGCCTGTGCAACATGAACAATCCACATCCCTCTCCAGTGTGTAATTACTCGCATGTTGCACTCCAGGTAACAAAACTGATTTTTGTGGACAACACAGCGCTCCGTCTGTCAAACCCAGATGTAGTCCAGGCTTTCAAACACTGTGACTAGCTTTTGCATGGCTGCCCTGGTGAGAGGGGACACAGAGATCCCTGCAGCTGGGCAGCCCCAGCCAGACCCAGCTCACAGGCAGTGCAGCCTCAGACAGCCTAAGGGTGGGAGAGCTGCAACTGGAAGCCTGGAAAGATTCAATGGAAAAGGAGATGTGAAGAAACTTGAAAAATAAGTAAAGAGGTCACACATTTTACTGACTGATGAGCACAGAAAATAACAGCAAAATCACCACAGCAAAGAGCAAACTTAGAACGGTTGAACACATCTTCTATTCCCACTGCAAAACCCAAATAAATGAAACCTCTTTTGACTGATGAAATTTCCAAACACCAACTATTGCACCTTTCCAAGTTTTCAAATGGAGATCTGCAGAAATGCAGATCTGATAATTTTTACATGGTACAGGTAATTTTGATAATATTTCATTTTGGAAATTAGTGTAAGCACACCAATACACCCCCCCTTACCTTCCAAGCACCTTCTTTCTGCCGGTAGGCTACTTGGTGTATTAATTTGTCCTTTAAGTATTTCTTCCTGGAGTGTGGTGTACAGTAACGAATAAGATATTCATTTGCCTCCCTTTCATATGTGATGTTTATAGCGAATGGAACTTCGGGCTTAACTGCAAATGACAACAAACCAGAATATAACAGGACCAGAATAATGTTACTAGAAAATAAACAGGCTTTGAAATGTAAAAAAAATGCACTTCAAGTTACAGCCCTGCAAGGTGACCTGTCTTGAGGAAGAGTTGTCCTGAGTTAGGCAATCCCCATGCTGAGCCCCAGCTCCTCCTGATCCTGTGAAGGATCCTTGGTTTTGACCTGCTAGAGAAGCAGTCTGACCAGCAGGGGAGGTACTCGTGAGGAATATAACATTTAGTCTTGGAAAGCAATTCCTGAGCATGCCCACCCCTGTGGCAGCTTGAAGGCCTGAAACTCAGTCCCTCTAGCACTAGTCCCTAGTGCTCTGAGAGGGAGGCCCCCTGGAAAAACCCACCTGGGAGGAGGCACTGGGGAACAACCTGTGCTCAGGTGCCACTGTGGCTGTCTGTCAGGGCATTGGGATAGAGGGGGCTACAAAGTCTGACCAGAGGAGCTGCGGCTCCAGACCCTTGCTGTGAACCAACATCCAACCTGGTCTGCAGGAGACTGTGCCAAAAACAATCTGTGCAAGTACAAGTCCAAAACGCAGCTCCCAGGGCTCTCCCCAAGCCAAGCCTGAGCTGGATGTGCTTGAGACCTGCAGGGACTTGTGACTGTGGCACTGAGGCTTCCTGAATTCACCTTGATAAGTACCTCAGCCTCACAGCAACACAGAGCCCACACTCCTCTCCTCTCAGGAAAACACATTTAGCCATAAATTGTTCTCACTCCTTCTAAAACCCCCAGATACTTATATCTTCCACAGTCTTTAGAGTAGGCACTGCCAGAGATGGTCCAGGATGACCCATAAAGTAAGAGGTAATGTAAGATTATTACAAAACTATTGGACTGTGGCAGAAATGTTTCACAAGAGAGGGATGTTGCAGTGCTTAGTGCCAATTGGAGACAAAGCAATGTGGCACCAGAGAAGAACAGAGAAGAATCTGTCCTACAGTCTTCTCTCCTGCCCTTGATGACACTGGTTACCAAGAACAGTAAATTCTGTGTATTCCCCTCCTCCCCTTGAGTTTCTTATTTCTTGGCTCAGGCAGGTCTCTGGTGTGTGTTAGCCTGTTCACAGCTACCAGTGCAGCATACACCTTGTTCAGACTACAGGATACACCCCAATGTGAAGTGAGCTCTTGCAGCCTTGTGTTCCCTTTGCTACTGGGCTCATGCCATCTGTGGGGTCGCCAGTCCCTAAACTGCAAATTCCTAGCCAGAGATGAAAAAATGTCCCTGCTTGGCAGTTCATCCACACTCAGGAACAGCTGCTTCAGCCAGGGATGGGATTCAGTCTATGTCCAGGTCTGGGTAGTGTCACAATCAGCCTGAATTCAGCCATGTATTTTGAATGTAAGTTAATCATGCCTGGCTTTGAAGGAGGGGAAACACCACACTCTGCTAACACCCCAATCCAGACCACATACCCTACTAAGATGCTATTTCATGGTGCCTTTATGTCATCTAGACCATTAGGCTTTGTGCTTGGCTATGTTTTCCCCAGTAACCCCTATAACTTTAAAACCATCCAAAATGTTAAGTGTCTCACCAATGTCAGTTATAACCAGACTCCTGCAGACCCTTCTCTTCATCTCAGAATACATGCAAATATCTCTGTTTGAGAGTATATCAATGAACTGTATGATGAATACATCCTCCTGTTTCTTCATGCTGGAGCAGGCATAATCGTTGTCTTCCTTGGTACTGTAGGCCAAAGTGACATGACAATCATTTCTTCTCAGTGTTAATATGACTTGACTACTTACTATAAGGGATGGATCCTGCTTGCTCACTTCACTCATCTCACTGAAGTGAGACTCCATGTGAAGTAAGAAATGATGCAATGCAAATTAGGAGTTTGAGAGATTGATAGTGTTTTTTCTTGTGGTCCTTGAGCACAACAGTGAAGTGATGTGAATCACCTTAAGTGTCATGGAGCTCTCGAGAAAAAAGTGCAATTATTTAATTGGTGGTGAGTGCTGAAACATTTCCATTTTTAAAAATTACCTTCCCACTGCTATTTTAAAATATAGGGCAATGTATTTTGATGCTCTTTGAAGATAAAGATTAATTTCTTATTGACTTAGGCAGCAGCAAATAGAGGGTCAACAGTCAGCCTGGCCATGAAGCAATCACGTGGCAATTTCAAAACATTTTTTCCATTTCTTTGGCTCCTGTTTGAGAACTGCCATAAAACTTCAGTCAAAACCCATAACAAGTCCCATGAAAATAGAAAAATTCTAATAAACTATGAGTACAAAATGGAAATAATTAGTGACTAGTATATAAAGATTTACAAAAAATACCCACTTCTTTTTTCGGTTGCCACACAACTTCCAGTTTCAGGAAAAACAGAAAAAGGTAAAAGGATCTGTATGCTCAAGAAACAAAATTTGATCTTCAGCTTGGCACAACAGTGAAAAAAAAGGGTGGAAAGAGTTTCAAGGCCTCAATAGGAAGTGGAGATGACTGATGTGTTTGATAAGTGTTGGAGGTTTGTGCGCTTGTTCTAGTGTATTTCTTGTATGTCTCTGTGTGCAAAGGCTATAACTGAGTTTTTTTCTTAACCTAGATGAAGGCATTTTCTCGGATATGGAAAATTAGCCTTTCACTAAAGAATTTTCTGTGGCAAGGATTTGTGTCTTCAAAAACATTTTTTAAAATACCATTAAAGAAAAAAGCTCTCAGTTCATGCTAGGCTACATCCATATTACAGGCGTTTCAAAGCAACAGAGGCAAGGTCAGAACTACTAGAGACATCATAATCCCCTTTACAGACCCTTCCAGCTTGTTCTTTTTCTCATTAGGGAGTCATGTTCTGCTTCAGTAAACTCTTCTTTGCTGAATACAGTACTCAAAGTTGGCAAAACGCTCTGAAGCAGGATTTTGTCTTGCTTTGCTGCCCGTGTTTCCCTGCATGTGGCAACGTGACTCACTAGTGCTCAGCATTTCACTTCCCAGGCATTTACCGAGGGACAGACAGCACTTACCATAGCGACAGGGTGTAGTTAGTGTTGTAAGGAGGCAGCTCGGTGAAATTGCAGGTCAAGCTGCTAAAGGAGTCCTTAATTTCCAGCTGGCTGAAGCAGTCAATGTCAAAATTGTCTGGTTCATCATCCCCGAGAGTCCCTAAGGAAGCATTCACAAAATGTTACTGAAATAAACCCGTGAGTGTATTTAACTTGTAGATCCATTGTACAAGAGATTGTTTCTTTGTGTGGTTGCCTAGAAGAAAGAGGATCAACCCACCTGTTTTGTAAGAAGCAGAGAAGCCTTGTCCAAAACGAAGTTAAAAGCTGTTCCCACCTTTCAAGTTCTCTCTCTGCATGCCAGTGAAGTCCACCCACTTGCAAGAATATTTTGGTGCCGTGAGGCAGCTAGGCCACATTTTGATTGTACTGGAAAGCTTTCTGAAATGTCACAAATTTGGGCTCAGGAGGGAAATCTTAGACTTTGTGCGAGAATGCACGGCTTCCTTCAAATTTGCTTCAATGACTAATAACACAATCATGATTTGACTATACGCATAAAGGCAGGTATGAGGTCAGTGATGCAAAAAACGACGCTTCTGAGAGAAGGCCTCTCTGGCAGAAAATGAGGCCAGTTCAGCCTCATTTCATAAAATCTCAGCCACTAAGCCAAGTGGGTGTGGAAAGTGTTGTTGTCATGACCTACTGAATGGATCCTAGGGACAGGAATGCCTCAGACTCCTTTCACCAATGCCTAAGGGTAGCCGTCATGATACATAAACCTCTTTCCTGAGTCAAGGGATTATGCTCGATCCCCCACTCAGTCCTCTGCTCCCCATTCCTTAGACAGGTCCTTGCCATATGAGGCCCTGATCCACTGAGAAAAAGAATCACAGAATCAAAGATTTGGGTGGGAAGGGATCTCATAGATCGTTTTATTTCATCCACCAGGGGCAGGAATGACACCCACTAGATCAGTTTGCTCAGGGGTCCATCCAAATTGGCCTTGAATCTTTCCAGGGATGGGGCATCCACAACTTCTTGGGGCCGCTTGCTCCAGAGCTTCACTGCCCTCTAAGGATAGAGTTTCTTCTTAACATCTAATCTAAATCTCTCTTCTGACAGTTTAAAACTGCTCCTCCTTGTCCTATTGCTTTCTGCTCTGGGGTATCAGTGACTCACAAATGGAGTGGGCCTGTTGAAAAATTTCCAAAGGAAAATCCCTCCCAGAGAAAATGATGGTCAACTCTTGCATCTGCAGTCAGATTTGAGTAAGAGAAGAAGTCCAGAAGTCAGTCAGAAATGCAGAGAAACAGAGAAAAGCAGTTCAGGCAGAGGCTAGGGAGGGGGCTGCTGCTACTAGCACACATGATGGGATGGGAACATCTGATACGGCAATAACCCAGAACCCACAGGGAGATCTCTCCCCCCATCAGTTAATATTTAGTGGCCATTTGTCACCATGAGCAACTGGTGCTAAGAAATTATTACTGGTCTTCTCAGCACAGCTCAGGGAGCCCAGATCTCCCTGAAGGACTACAAATGCAGTGTCCTCTACCAGTGTCGCGGCTTTGAGGAGAGAATCTGCACAGGACAGACACAGAGGGAAACAGAGACACAAACAAAGACACAGACACAGACATGCACAGAAACGCAGAAAAAAGCAGATCCTGTACAAAGCTTCTGTATTTAACCATCACATTCACGACAGAGAGATCAGCCCAACTCTGGAACAAGTCCTGCAGCAGTTTCAGAGGTGACAGTCTTGTCCAGTGCAGCCCTGAGCCACAAGGGCAGACATGCTTGTACAGAAATATCTACCATATGCAGTTGCATATTTGTGAGTAAAACTGTGTACATAAAAATATGTGTATTCAAAATCTGGGGGATAACAGGTAAGCTGAAATGAATCTGTTTAAAAGGGAAAGCAACCCACAACAACCCCCTTTTATACAGATATATACATCCAAAGCTGACATGCACAGGCATACTACATTCTAAGATTTTACTTGCAACTGCCAGGAGACTTGCTTTATGTTCAAGGAAATATCAAAACTTAAAGGTTAGGATGAAGAATCTGCCCTTCTATATGACTGCTTGGTGATCTCTGTATATGCAAACTATATATTTGATTTTGCATCAACTCAAACACCTGACAATCATCCTATTATTAAATGGCCTTTAAAAATTTCAACTGTTTACTACTGATTTGATGAAAAGTTACAGAAACCTGAATTAATTCTCTATCAGTTTGGTTGCAAAATGAAAAGAAGAAAACATTTAATCTTGCAGTTCAAACAGCAATTCAAGGTTTAACCAACACAGTGCAATGTTGGTGCCAACCTGGAAGGAAAGCTGACTTTAATACTTAGACACTGAACATTCCCATTATGATTATACTGTTCCTTATTCATGGAAATAACATAATAACCATAGAATACATGATAATTAAACCTCAGGAACAGTGTTAAGAAAGCAATTTGAAATGCTTTTCTGCTATGGTTTTCCATGGGCTGACTAATTTTTTTGTCTGACGTAAGTATGCGCATAAGTTTCAGCCTCACTTTTGCCCTAAACCTCAGAACCACCTTCCTAAGTGAATGGTTTTGGTGAGTCTGACATGACTCATACTGCTAAGGACACTTCACTCAATTAAAATTTACAAGACTATGTAACATTTGAAGACCAGACCAGGCAGAGCCATGAACCTGGCTCTACTGAAATCAAGGCAGGGCTTGGGTAGGAGTGATTCTGAACTGAGATAAAAATTGCTCTCAAAGCTAAAGTCATGGCAGGTCCTTCACAGAAATGGTTCTCTCTTGGATTTGGATAGCATCCATCAGGATGGTTCAAACCACAACAGGAATCTCAGGAACCTTTAGGAAGAGAAGGGTGCTAGCAGAGGCTAAGGAGTTACCTCAGCTTTATGCTCCAGAGCTGCCAGGACTGACAGCAATGCGTGACGCCAAGGGCACAGCTAAGCACTGACTGTCCATGGACTGGGTAATTTGACACCTCTAGCACTGATGTGATCCAGGCAGAACCTGTTACAGTCACAACTATAGACTGTGACAGTTTAGATGTGGGTTGGACAAACCCTACAAGTGTGGGTAGGAGGACCACTGAGGGTGCCTTGACCATAAGCCTCCTGTGCCACCTGCACCCTTCCTGCCTGCCCCTCCTTAGCCCTGCCTGTAGCTCCCCAAGGCCTTTTGGGGATCTCCACCACTTCTTCCTGGCTGGGGGACATCAGCTGTGAGGCAGCCTGATGCTTAGAAGAGAGGAGGAGATAGAGGAAAGTGCTGCAACTAGCTCTTCCCTCCTCTGCCCATAAGGGCAACTTTATGCCTGAGTTGGCTACTGGCACTTTGTAAGGAGGCAGGGCAAGTCAGAGAGGCAAAGAACGAAAGTCAAATATCTTTCAGGGGTGATTTTACCCCAGGTTATTTAGTTTGTTGGCCAAACACAGAAGATTCATAAGGAAGTCATAAAAGCTGCTAATTGCTCAATGGGGATTTTCTGAATCTGTTTTCAAGTATAAGGAAATCATTATTTACTCATGTTAGCGACAAAACAAGAAAAGAGTTGATCATATTTGATTTTGGGACGCCCTGAAGATTTCAGTGACACCAACAATAAATCACTAACATTGAACATTCAATACCATAGCTGCTTTCCAAAGCTAGCTTCAAACAACTGCCAGTTATATGAATAAATGACAAATAAAAACCCTAGGGTGGTCAGAGTCAGTTCTGAGCCAGTCCCTGTTTTCGTTTAACGAAAAAACTTATCATGCATATCCTGTCTATGTACACGCATATATGTGTACAACTGTCTAGATATGTGTTAAAACACATAACACACAGTGAAAAATTAGATTCCCTAACTGAGACACGGCACAAGAACACAACCTTTCTCCTCCTAAAAACTGAAAACTCTTGCTCCCAAACAGTGGAGCTCTAACCTACCGGTGATACCCTAAGTCCCCCAGTCATAGTGCACAGTGCACAAACTCTTGTCATTGCTGTTTGTTTTGCATCAGACAAATAAGAGTTTAGCAGATCTGGGACTGAATCTCTAAATCAAATTTTTTATCTCCCTGTTAAGAAAATGAATAGCAGCCTAAAACAGCTTATTATGTTTTTATACTCTGCTTATTTATGTTTTTGATCTTGATACTGCTAAATAATTTTCACTTCTCTAAATGAGATCATAAAGTCTGCAATGAGACTGAATTTAAAGTATTGTTAATTTATAATTATTTCCTGAACAGGGGATGAAAGCTGTTAGTGATTTGCTGTGAGAACCCCCTGGCTAGGTTGCTACATCAGCCCTGCTATGAGGGAGACTGGAGCTATATTCCAGATACAGCTGATGAAACTGTTTAAAGAAAATGTAAAAGCTTGGCTTTTGAAGTGGAACAGTTTGGGCCAAGTTCGCATTACATGAAAGCATTCTATCTGGAGGAGACTGGCAAGAGCAAAAGAAGACAGAACCTCACCGCTCACTAATGGCAGCTCAGAGTGACCATGGGCTGCAGAAGGGTGAAGTTATCCCTGTTCCCAGGAGTAAATCCCCACAGGAACACTAGATACAACAAGGATTAACAGGGCCAGCACTGCATGCCCTGTGCATACAGCTGTGGTCTCCCTTACTTCATGTGGATTTGAATGTTATAAGGACAGCAGATCTGGGGATTAAATTAAACAGGTATCTCTCAGCTCCACCTCAGGCACTGGTACTAAAGAGAGAAGTTAAAACACGAATGCATTTAACCACACAGTCGCATTCTGTAGCTCTTACTGAGGTTGTTCGAGATCATACGTGAGTGGAAAGACGAAGATGAAATGACTCACCATCACCGTCTGCTGAGGTGCAACCACTTTCGCCCAGGGCGGTGTGCAGGACCACGGCGAAGACGCTGAGCACAGTGCCGGGCTGTGCCATGCTGGGCGCGCCGCATGTGCGCAGCGAGCGGGGCTGCGTGCCAGGCCCGCGCCCGCTTTATAGCGGCCCTCAGCCTCAGCGCCGCGGCCCCAGCCGCACCTCGGCACGGGAAATGTAAACATGCCTACGCGCGGCTGCTGGCAGCGGGCAGGAAGCCAAAGAGAGCTGCTGAGCTTTTACTGCGAAGAGCTTCCCGCTCCCGGGCTGAGCGCGGTCTGGAGCAGGCCTGCCAGCGCCTCTGGGCAAGCCTGGGAAAGGCCCGCGGGAATGGCGGCGCGGTTGCGGACAGTGCTTCTTCCTGACGCCCGGCGGGATTCCGCTGCTGGTTTCCCCAAAGAGCGTGGCTTAGCCCTGGCATCCACTTTGCTCCCAACAGAGGTGCACAGGTCCAAGGGGGAAATATCTTCCAGATATGAAACATTAGGTATGATTGCTTTTGTTTATTCTTTAACTACTAAGATCGAAAGCAGCGCTGCCAGCAGGTTCTTTGCAGTTTCTTTGCTCTTGTGAGACCCTGGCTGGAGCACTCTGTTCAGCCCCAACATGAGGAGGACACAGCACGTTGAATCAAGTCCAGAGGAAGCCAGTGACATGAGGAGAGGGCTGGAACACACGCCCTGCACAGACAGGCTGAGAGCAGGGGCTGTTCATCCCACAGAAGAGAAGGCTTTGGGGAGATTTTATCTCATTTCAGTATGTAAAGGATGCTTATACGAAAGATGGGGAGAAATTATTTACCAGGGCCTGTAGTGACAGGACAAGGAGCAATGTATTTAAAATAAAAGAGGGTAGATTTTGATTGGTCATACAGAAGAAATTCTTCCCTGTGAGGGTGGTGAGGCTCTGGCACAGGTTGCCCAGAGAAAATGTGCCTGTGGAAATGTTCAAGTGCAGCTTTGAGTAACGTGGTCTAGTGGAAGGTGTCCCTGTATATGGCAAGGGGCTTGGAACAAGAGAATCTTCAAAGGTCCCCTTCAACTCCAAACCTTCTGTGATTCTACTAAGACCTGCATAAGGCAGTGCTGACTCAGAAAAACTTGTGATTTAAAAGACGAATCCTACAAAACCTTCCTCCTAAGAGCAAAGTGGCACATCTCACATTTTTTCGGGCTTTGGATAAAGCAAAGGTGGAAAGCAAAAGACAAAGAGGTGTTAGATATTTCCTTTGCACCCTTTCTGTGGCTGGATACGCCAACGCGCACTAGAGCGTAAAGCAGGGCCGTGCACAGGGCTGACTGATGTGGCTAACTACAGATGAGCTGACAGCCTGAAACAGAAGAGCAAGCTCTGGCACAGCCCTGGCTGCACCAAAAAAAACCTTCAGGTTGGAGGTGTAAAAGAATCTGAGGGCAAACCTTGTAAAAATGCCCAAGCAAAAAGAAAAGCGGTGACACTATAATAAGGAGGCTAAATATGGAAGTTTTTTTTCTTTTTCTTTTTTTTTTTTTTGCAAGGAAATAATTGAAAATGCTCACCAAGATGAAGAAAGCTCAGGTTTCATAGGTAGAAAGGTTTCCTTAGAAAAGTTTCCTTCTTTCCAGGACATCAGGGACTATCCTGCAGTGTCTCTTGCTGTCCTAGGCAAGGGGCACTGGGTGCCCAAGGCACTGTTTCTGGACTCTCCTGCCCAGTTTTAATAGGAAGAAATGGTCCCCTTCCCACATAGTTCAGCGAGGCTGACTGGAGGATCTCCAAAATCTGTATCCAGCCCCACCTTATGGAGCCTCCCTGCGGCTCCCCACAAAGCATTCCCTGCAGGTTTGTTAAGCCTGGGTAGGTACAGAAGGGTGGGTTGGGCTCTTTGACCTGCATGTCTGCATTTACCGTGTGTTCTTGCTGTGTCAGGACTCTCCTTGCTTCACTTCTGTCTGGCCAGGGAAGAGCATTTCAGCCTAACACAGACATTAAAAAGGTGAAATTGAAACCCCTAAATGCATTGATTTTCGTCCACTGAATTAAGAGAGAGCCCCGGGTGAGGCAGTCTGGATGTCTGCTCAGCAGACCTCTACAATACCTCCTACCCAGCAGCAGGAGAGGGACCTGCCTGGCCACCCACATAAAGCAGGAACTGGATGTGGTGCAGGGGCCACGGAGCCACTGGAGGTGGCACCACCATGGGCTGACTGACCCTCACTCAAGAGCTGGACTTGTTTTACAGACCTGTTTGTGTCACTGTTAAATTCACACAGTATCCCTTCAAGAGATTCCCTCTCTCTGAGTCGGCTGAGGGGACTTTAGCAGTTGCTGGTACTCATCTCTCATGCTCAAGTTTTCTGTGCTTGACCAAAGTATATTGCAGCCAAACTTGAATTAGTGAGATTGAGTCCTGGTGATTTACTAATACCTAATACCTATTTACTAATACCTATTTACTAATACTAAGGCCCTCCCCTTACTTGCTTTAGACTAGTTGAGAATTTAAACATTTTTTTTATTAATCTTTCTTATCATGTTATTCTAAAAACCCTCAAGGTAATTTTTACCTCATTTTCAGCCAGAAATGTCATTAAAGAAAGGCTCTCCTGTGCAAATTGGTCACTATCCAGAAATGACACCTTCTCACTTTAAATTTGTCTTGTTTATAATTGAGTGGGCTATCACTTTGATCTTTTTTTTTTTTTTTCTTTTTTCCTGTTTCAGTAGGAGCAAGCTAAAAGAAAAAGTTTTTTCAGACATAATATTTTTGTCGAACATGAATAATCTTATTATCAGTACCGTGCTGCTCAGGGGATTTCCATGTTGTCATGGCTGCGTTTTGTCTGGGTGGGGAAATGAGGGACCACAATGAAAAGAAAAAAACTAGTATCGAGAATACCCTGAAGCAAAAGTACATTTTGTTTTACTTCTGCACCTCTCCTTCAGAAGCTGTTTCATTTCTAGGAGATGTTTGAGTCTGTCCGTCTCACCTTGTTGCCGTTCTGTAATGTCTGGGACATAGGAAATTAAATCTGTAAGTGTAAATCTTAGGACAGCTGAAGGGTTAGTACCCAGAAGAGGCTGGAAGAAAGATGGATTACTTTTCACTTGCAATAAATTTACACTGCTTCTGCCTCCTCACTGAAGAGTCCACAAAAAACCCAACAAACCACCAACAGCAAAACCAACCCACAACAAAAAGCCCCTTCAGTTTAGACAGGTAACTTTTGAAGGTCCAGCCAAAATGTACCTATGCCTCATTGGTATGCCAGTTCTTTGGGTCCCAACACTCTTTTGGAACTTCTGAGTCATTGTACTCCCTTTTACATTTTTAGCCATTAATGAAGTCCAGGTTACAACCTCCATGATTATGAAAAATAAGTTTTCCAGTGCCCTGTGGTGCATAAGTGTGGGCTGTCCATACAGTCAATTTTCTGCTGACCCCTACGCATCCTCCAGTGCTTTCTTGGATTATCACTTTTGTTGCAGCTGTCAACTAATCAGGTGTCAACCACAAGTTAGCATCCATTTTTGCTTCTTAAACTGTTTGTTCACTCATGTTTTTTTCCTCCTTAGGATGCAAAAGTATTTTTTGATTCTGCTTTGGCTCCAAAAATTGCAGAAGGTTTCTGCACACATGCTAAATTTAAATCTGCTATCAGTATCCATTTAGAAAGATGAAGATGAATAAATCCCTTCTTTCTGTCAACAACACTTTTCAAAGGCTCCAGTTCAGGAAATTCTCAGAACCTCTGTGAGAGATGAGTGGAGTGGATCTTCCAGACACATCCCAGTATGCAGCACTGGGGACAGGACATGTGTACACTTACGGATGGAGGATACAGACAGCCTTGTGTTTGAGGAGCTCAGTGGTGTGTCCTGGTTAGATACCCATGATCCAGCTTGGGACTGGGTGTGGGGGAAACTTTTCTCAAGCTGGTCATAGCTAGCAGGAGCTGTTGGGCTTTTTGGCCCTCTCTAATGGACAGGGGTTCCTCTATTCCCTGGGCTGTTAATAAATTATCTGATTATATCACAGAATCTCTTCAGAATTTGTATTATATAAATTCTCAAACAGACTTCATACTTTGATTTTTATTTTTTAAACCAGATACGCCAGGAATCAGAAATTTTCCAGCCAACTTCAGATGTGAAGAGAACATTGAAAAAAAAAAAAAAAAGGTCTAGAATCTTCTTGGTTTTTGTTGCTTTCTGACATTTCTTGCCCTTACCTGCTTTGTAAACCTTATTGCCTCTATCTTCTCCCTGGCAGAGGTATCTCTCAACAATTCCTCAGCTGAAGGTCTGGGGGTTAGCCTTGGGCTGCTCTGAGAAATGTTCTGCTGGGACAAGAGCAGGAGCATGTGGGAGCCAGACTTGCTAAGGCAACATAGTCATGAGCATAATTGAAGCCTTGGGTGAAGAACAAAACCCTGAGATTAAATGGATTTACTCTGCAAGACATTGTGTTTCACTTATCACCAAATTATTTTGATCTGCAGAGTGTGAGAGTAATGCAGGGTGGAAGATACACAGTTTGTCACCATATGGTCCTGAGGAATGGAGCCTTGTGTGACAAAGAGAAGAACATTTTGAAAATTTTTTTTGAACTGTCTTTGTCTTTGAGGTTTTGCCACTTAAAATTGCTTTGAACTTCTCCAGGACTCATAAATTGGCACCATACTAACAAGAAGGACTGTTATACTGAGGGAAAAATAACAGATAAGCTGGAAAAAACACTGCTGGTTAAAGTACAAAGCAGGAGGAACTGATGTGCACTTTGGTCAGGCATTCAAATATTCTGAAAGCAGACTGAAAAACAACAGGATAGGCTGAAAAAAGTGAACTTTTTTCTCCTCCCCTTACCTAGCACATACAGCAACAGCAGAAACAAGAACAGTCATGTTAATAGGTTTGCACTTGATTTATTTGCTTGCTAGTTTGTAAGTCCTCAGAGTGCTCAGAATATTATTTTTAATTGTCCTCTACAATAGCCAGAGTTAAAGCATAAAGACATGAAAGCTTAAATTGTTTTCAATTAAATTGTAATTGTTTTAAATTGTTTGAGGTCTAGAAGAACATCTGGAAGATGTATTAATCACTTTAAGATCTGGTAGAAAAGCACCTATACTTGCTCATATACATTTTTCAGACAAAATGTTGGACCAAAACCCTGTCATTTTGGTGACAATGAGACATTTTGTGAATGTATTTTAATTCCATAAAATGTTTCATTCTGGCCCCTGCAACTTTTAAATTAAAGTTTAAGATTTTCATTCTTTTATATTAATTTGGTTTTAGAATTGCTTTTAGTTTCAAAATGTGAATTACTAAAAACTGATTTTGTTTCATCTGAATACTTTCTTTAAGAATCTGTCTACACCAGCTGTGGTTGCTTTTGGATATTTAATATCTCACCATAGCCTTCCTGCATGCAGACCCCATTCCAGAAATAAATGCCAAGGGAATGTAGGAGGCACAATTCCAGTATATGAGTAGTACATGACTCAGAGCTGAACTTTTTTGTAAGCTTCAGATGAAAAACAGGCATAGACCTCAGCAAAGAGGAAAAAGGGAAAGAGCAAACAGAAGCAACATGATTGCACGTCCCTGTAAAACAGAACAGATGGACAGAAATAATCTTGAGGAAGCTGAGGCTGGTGGCATGTGTGAAAGAGCAAGAGGAACCTGAAACAGTGTTTGTAATATTTATGTTTATTGTGTTCTGGATGTGGGCTTCCCCACCACCAGGTAAGAGGGAGGTAGGTGGGTACAGTGTTCACTCAGTGGAGTGGCAGCCCCTCCTTACTGCTGCCCTTCCCAGCTGGGCCGGTGCAGGCTCTGCCTGGCACAGTCCCGTGTGCCAGTGCTGCCAGCAGTGGCTGCTGCAGTTTGGAGCTGGAACCTCAGGGGGAACAGCTGGTGTCGAGTGCAGGTGTTGTGGTAGAGGCAGGGTGCACGTGGGCCCTGGGGAGCTGGGGAAGGGTGGGATAGGAAGGACCATGGCTGCTGAGCTGGGTGCCCTGACGAGAGGCTGACCCTGCTGGTGTTTGTTCTCTTGCACCATTTCCATGGGTTTTGTGCTGCAGCCCTCAGGCGCCAGCCCCACTGTGTCCTGGTCCTTATCTCTGCTCCCAGAGAGCCCTCAGGTAGAGGCAAGTCCTCCAGGGCTGAGGAGGATGAGGGATTTCTAAACCAAGGTTTGTGCTGTTTAGGTGAATGTGAAATGGACTTGGCTAGCAGCTTGGCTGGATCATGCTGCCAAAGGCAACCTTGAATACCTACATTGTTCCCTTCGCTTCTCCTTGCCCACCTCAGCACATTCCACTCTTCCAGAGGCTCAGCAAGCAGCACTGAAGAGGCAGCTACAGCCATGCTCACTGTTTAGCCACAGGGAAAACAGAATTTACTAGTTAAATATACCATAATTGAATGTAGCCTTGTTGGGAAGTCTAGAGTCTCTAAAATACTTTGAATAATGTTTTTTATAAAATGTTTGTCTTAAGCAAATGAACACTACATAAATATTTGATAACAAAAAGTCACAAAGGAGGGCAATAATTTAAATGTTTTTACATTTAAATATGTTTAAAAATCTCTTCCCTAGCGTAAAACTTAAAAGTAGAGGAACTGAGAAAATCAGACAAGAAAATGAAATCATAACTGATTGTAAGCAGATATTATCAAAGGCAACAGAAAGGTATGTTTGTTGGTTTGGCCCAAGTTTTATGCAGTGAGATGTTTAGATGTTCAAAGTTAATTACATCTATATTGTACCAATTATATAGAAATAATGTTTGAGATATCATCAGATTGATGTCTGTAAACCACGGGAAAATATATGTCATCTGCCTGAAAGATTATCCTCCTTTTAAAGTGTGAATGTGGAGGTAGGGAAATCTCCATAACACAGAAATATAATTACAGATGCCAGATAATAAATATGCAGAAAGGGCATTGATTTCAGAGGGCTGTGACAGGACCCCATCTGGCAGAACTTGGCATGGGGATCTGTTGTCATCTTGTTGTAACAGAGAACATTCAAAAACCACATAGAGATGGTTTCACATTTGGAAATTCACAAACTCCATCAGATTTCAGTGCTGAGCAGGGTGACACAGGATGCATTCTCCAGGCTGGCTCTCAGCCCAGCTACCAGCAACAGACTTCACTCTTCTGTCTGTGCCCTTTGGGAAGCCTGTTTCTTTTAATCTCTGTTAAAGCCTGCTCCTGGCTGCTTTTGGCTGTCTACATTCCTGCTGCAAAATGCCCATTCGCTATCTCACTCCCAATCCTCCCTTCCCTCCCCTCTCCTCATGCTCTGCATTTCTCTTCAGTCAAGCTCAGGGACAGAACTGCTCTTCCTCTTCCCATGTCCTCCAAGGCTGGGTGTCACAACCACCACAAGGCCAACAGGCAATGTTTTGCCCTGCTTCTGGCAGGGCAGGGAGCAAAGAATTTTATTCAACCACCAAAAAAAAGTGATGAACCACTGAGAAAATGTAGACCTGCTGGGTACCTCCCTAATCACAAGGAGCACATTCTTATGTGCTTCATATTTCTTGTTTCATTTTTAACTGTCTCCTCCCCCATGCAGATCAATGCAGGCAAAACCCGCAAACCAAGGATGATTAGTCTTTCTTTCTCTAGGGGTTTAAATTGGTTTATGTTAATGATGTAAGAAAATGAAAATACCCAGGACCGAAATCTAGAGCACAGCGTCTGCTCAACAGAGTTCTTCAGCTGTGGGGTCCAGCAGGTCTACATAGAACATAAGAACACAGTTTGACTTACTATTATTATTATTATTATTATTATTATTATCATTATTATTATTATTATTATTATTATTACCACCATTATCATTATTATCATCATCATCATAATTCTCATAGTTATTATTCTCATTATTGTTATTATCTACATAGCAATTCTTTGTGAGTGATTGCTGTGACAGTGAGTCTCTACTGTGGAACTAGATGGGACTAACAAGCCTTTCCAGCTCTCCTTTGCTTCACACTAAAGTATATCAGAAAAATGTTCAAATGATATGCAAGAAATTTCACCACAGCAATGTAGAAAATGTAAGAAGGAATATAATCTGGTTCAGTGAGTATTTTGTATTAACTGAATGGGAAAACTGAGTGAACATTAAAACCAAAAAACCTGCTCCCAAATATGCTGATCTTTCAATGCAATATGTCAGCTGGCCCAGCAATATTCTTAGTTCAGGGAAGGTTTGTGGTACAGACACCACCTCAGATTCTGTACCCCTGTAGGTATGAAAGCTGTTTGCTGAACAGCTTTATTAGTACACAGCTCTGATCCCCCTAATTTACTGTTCTGAGAGGTGAGCTCAGAGCACTCTGTGTCAGCACACCTGCATCACCACTGTTCACTCCCTGGGTCCAGACAAGATGTGCTCCACTGAATGCTGTGAATGTAACCTGAAGTTGTTCAAGGTAGAACAGACTGTGCTGATGTGGTGTGCCCTGCAGTACAACATTGTCCAAAGAGTATCACCCTCTCTTTATCAGTTCAAATTGTGATATCTGAGTTTTTCCATTGCTTCTTCTCAAGATCTGAAGGGAAAGAGATGCACACCTATAATTCATCTAAACAACTTTTGGACAGCAGATCTTGCCCACTTTGATTTATAAAAATAGATTTTTAGACATCCCTGCTCACACAGCTAATTGCAGTCAGCAGTGAAATTATCATTTTATCATATTTTTGAACATGTAAACTAAACTCTAAGGCTTTAAACGTCTCACTTGGTAAAGCAGGTCTTCCTGACACCAAATTTTCCATTAGCTTTTTGCTGAAGTGCCCAGAGCCAGACACAATACTCTGAATAAGAGTCTCACTAATCTTTGTGTGGAGGGATATTGTTGCCAGTGCAGTTCTCCACGTTCTAGTGCTTATACACTCATTCTGCATTTACTGGTAACACCTGTTGAATTACATGGCCACAGCCTTTCCTGACTTAATTTTGGAGCCATTAGCCCCATGAACTCAGAGCTCTATCTAATAAAAGGGCTGAGAGAGTGCAGACATTGACCAGATGACATACAGAATCTGACTTCTGGGAATGTGAGGCTGCTGTTTAACACACCTATTTTCTCAGGTCCACTCGGGACACTAATTGCTTAATTTCATGGGGCTGTTATTGCCTTGCTCACATACCTTCCCTACAAGCTGCAGTCAACCTTCCAGCTGCTTGGTCTGCCTGTCTGGGGCATCCAGTGTGGGCTGAACAGGTATCACCACATTTAAAATTGTGTAATTAGGGAGCACATTATCCAGAGTGGTTCTGATGAGCAAAGAAATGGTCATTATTCTTTATAATTTCAGCACTGTAGTTTAAGAGATGTGTTGCCTGTATAGAGAGGGTAGAAGAACAAAATTGAAGAGAGAGTTAAAAATTGTAGTAAAATAGTTCTCAGTGCCTGCAGGGGCAGAAAAAGCAGGAGAAGTTGACCTGAAGTGGAACGTCTTAACCAATCTTACAACTTCTGAGTGCTTGTGGAGTGGTCTGTCAGGAACTGTGCAGTGTCAGCACCACAGGAATGGGAGTGTGTGTCCCACAGAAATGGAAGACAAAAGGCATGTCCAGTTTTTTGCTATCTGCACACAGGCATGATGCAGAACCCATTGGCCCTGAAGCTATGTCTTCTTCTAAATTAAAAGGATGATCCCACCTGCAGCATTAGAGGGCTTGCTCCTTGCTGTGGGTAGAGTGTAGGCCAAGAAGGAGCTTTTTATTTGCTGTTCATCTTACTGAGCAATATTACAGAATCACAGAATCATTAAAGTTGGAAAAGACCTCTAAGACCACTGAGTCCAATCTTTGGCTGAACCATCCTCATTCCAACTAAACCATAGCACCAAGTACCACGTCCTCTTGTTTCTTGAACACCTCCAGGGATGTTGACTCCATGACAGCCCATTCCAGTGCTTAACCTCCTTTTCCATTAAAAAATTCTTCCTGATACCTGAGCCTCCCCTGGCACAGCACACTTTCTCTAGTTGTCTGGGGCTGATCCCCAGCTGGCTACACCCTCCTTTCAGGGAGCTTTAGAGAGTAAGATCTCCCCTGAGCCTCCTTTTCTCCCATGGATGAACATCCCCAGCTCCCTCATCTCTTCCTCACAGGACTTGTGCTCCAGACCTTTCCCCAGCACCTCAGTGTCTTCCTTGCTATGAGGGCCTCCAACTGGACATAGTGTCCAAAATGTGGCTTCACCACTACCCAGAACAGGGGCAGTCACTGCTCCGGTCCTGCTGGCCACACCATTGCTGATACATTCAGGATGTCCTTGGCCTTCTTGGCCACCTGGGCACACCCTGGCTCATGTTCAGCCACTATTGGTCAGCATCCCCAGGGCCTTTCCCACTGAGCAGCTTTCCAGCCACCCTGCCCAGCCTGGAGCTGCAGGGGGTTGTTGGGACCCAGGTACAGGTCCTGGCACTTGGCCTGGTTGAGCCTCATGCCATCAGCCTCAGCCCATGGATCCAGCCTGTGCAGATCCCTCTGCAGAGCCTGCCTGCCCCCCAGCAGATCAGCACTCCCACCCAGCTTGGTGCCACCTGCAAACTGGCTGAGGGTGCTCCCCATGCCCCCATTGAGATCTTTGATAAAGGTACTGGCCAGGACTGGGCCCAGTACTGAGCCTTGGGAAACCCTACTACTGACTGCCCAACAACTGGATGGAAGTATTAACTTTGCTGGCAAGATCTCTTTGCAGCCAGCAGAGGTGAATGTGCTGCAGGAGGAGCCAGCCACATGCAGACCTCCAGAGGGGCTGGGCAGTTCCCCCTCCATCCTGGCATGTACTCTCACAGTATTAGCCAGAGGCTTCTATCACTACACAAAGCTGATTTCTCTCCACAATAATGCATAAAGGGAAGATAAATATATGCTGGTTCTCACTGTTGACCATGGCATGCATTAAAATCAGTGCTGTCTGACTTGCAGGTATGACACTGAGTTTTGCGTGTGACACAGTTTCTAACTTAGTTTTCACTCTGCAGTGGTTTAAATGCCTTAAAAGTCAAGGAAAATGTCAAAACTAAGTCACAAAGTGATCAGTTATATGAGCCTGCTCATACGAAAAGGAAGCCGTGTTGGTAGAAGAAATAGGCATGGATTGCTTGCAGGTTATTCAGGCTTCCCAACCTTTTAGTGACCTTGGCCTGAGGTTTGTTTGTTTGAACATGGAAACACACTTACCTCCCCTGCTTTCACTTTTGAAGGCAAACACAAGTCCAGACTCAGAGCAGCTGAAGCGTGACTGCCATGGGAGCAATCAGGTCAAAGTGTTTCTGTTCATGGCCAAAATGTTCTTCTGCTAAACTAAATGTGTGCCAAATCATCTCACCTCGTAAAGGAAAAAAAAAACAGGGAGTGAAGTAAAATTTCAAATACTGAGCAGCCAAAGAGAAAAACCACACCAACAACAGACAGCAGCTACTGAAATTCACACTTGTTAGAACCAGGTACGGTAGGCAAGGATGGCCCTGACTATGGACTTAGGAATGCAGCAGTGATACTGTTAATATCCCCTGTTTCTTCCTGTGATGAAATATAAAGGGAAATCATGATGTGCATGCCTCTTTTCTCAAGGAGACAGTGGTGGAAACTGTTGGAAGGGTTGAGGAGCTGATGATCTGCGGTCTCAGCTCTCCACTCTCCACAACTCAGCTGGCTGGAGGAGCCAGGCCACCGCGGTGAAGGAAGCCATCTGCATCTGGGCACAGAAGAGAGCAGGTTCCTGCTCCTGTGAGGAGTAGGAAAGGCCAGATGAGACACAGGGGCACTGAGACAAAGGACCCTTTCACCCAGCACTGCTGCCTTGCCCAAGGCAAGCCAGAAGGCAGGGTGCTAGACTGCCTCATGACTTGCAGCCTGCTCCGGTAGCAAAACACTGAACTCACGAATTAGAGTGCAATATCAGTGTTCAAGCGTTTCCCCATGTCACAGAATCATACAATCACAGAATTACAGAATCCGAGAATCCCTAAGTTTGGAAAAGGCCTTCAAGGTCGAATGCAACCACTAATGCAGTACTGCCAAGCCCACCACAAAACCGTATCCCTACAAGCCACATTTATGTCTCTTAAATACTTCCAGGCATACATCATGCCAAATGCAATCCTTCCTTCCCAGAAACTATGCCAGGTGACCACACCTTCACTTGGGTAAACTGACATCAACTTCAGCATTTGCATTCCCTTCTTGAATGTTTCAGATTCAGAAAATTTTATTCAACCATCATCCATACACTCAACTACACTTAGAGGAAAACCAGAAAGTTTAAGTGCTGGCTGCTGTAACCACTGAGAATCAGGAGCATATAGTGAGATCCTCCACCACCACAGATAGATCATTTGTTAATGTCTACAGGGCAATGTTATAATTCTCTATAGAAACTCCATTTCAGTTACCAGTGAACATTTTTAGTGCTTGCCAGTGTTTCACTAATTGGCTTCTCCTGTCAACACCCTTTTTTGCATGCTAAAGCACTCATCATTTGTGAATGTTCATGTGAAGTTAACTTTGCAGAGAAAAGGGAGTTGCATTGCAAATGTATTGGAATCACAGTTTCACGCTTCCTCAGCTGTTACATTTATGTTTCTCAGCTTTCTGATTATTACAGGGAAAAAAGTTCAAAGTGGTATTATCCAGTTTAACTCGTACTCAATGAAAATATTTTCAAAGTAATAAAGTAAAAGAGAGGGGGAAAAGCTATTTCGGTGGGATTTATGCTTTTACTTGAAAGCTTTCAAAACTCCCATGATAAATGTTTTTTTACCAAAAGTTTATCTTGATTTTCATAGCTCATCAACACCTTACATTTATCTGTTATATGTTAACAATTACCTCGAAGTAATTTACCATGTATTTGAGTAACTAGAAATGGATTTCTGTCCCTGAATTTTAGGAACTATTTTGAGAAGGACTGTTCATGGCTTCTTACCCAGAATAACATTCCTTCTATTTCACAGCCCCTATGCCTAACTGTGGGGCTACATGGGGCAGTTTAAATGATTGCTGTGGATTATCATTCAGCAGTTAAGGGAAAATGTATGCAAATTTGGAATGATTTTATGTTGACTCACTCATGGCTCAGACTCATGCACAAGGAGTACTGATTTCTGTCTGCAGTCTGATGCATTTGCCTTCAGCCTCAGAGCAAAGAGGATGTAGACACCATCACAAGCACACTTTGAAAAAACAGAGTGGAATCAAGCTATTTACAGCACACTGATTTGGAACTATTGATAACAAACCCCACAAAATCTTACTTTTTAAGATAAGTAAAAACAAACTTCATTTCACAGAGAGGAAACACACTCTGCAATGTGAACTACGAATCCTGCCAGCATCCTGATCCTTTAGCAAACTTTTTTCATTTGGTTTTTTTTTGTCCACTTGTACATCAAATTCAAATACTTGAAAAGGAGGAGAAACTTGAAAGAGGAATTGAGCATTGTTGATTAGGCAAGCAGAAGTCTATTACTTCAAAAGTAATAACAATAATAAACCCTTTCCTTTCTGCTCCTTTCTGAAACCACAGAAAGGCCATACCAAAAAAAAAAAGCTTTCTTGATCATGAGAACTTTTCATTTGCACTTTAATATCAGTTTCACTTTATTTTCTTTGAAATTGCTCACGCAAGTAAAACCATGATGGGAACTCTGGATTTCAGTGTGTAACCAAGCCCAGCAACAGGGGATGTAGTATAGAAATTGTACTGTGAATCAGAACAGCACATAGCTGGCCTATTCTGTCTCTGCTACACATATGCAGCTTTGGGTCCTATATAGATGTACTCTATCTGCCCCAGGCACCTCTGCTATCTAACAGAGGTTTATGCTATCACAGAAGTGGTATTTTAACAAACACATGCAGAATCTAGAAGTTTCCTGACAATTGACTCATATACACATACAAACGAGAAAAATGGTGTTCAGATAGGAAGTTATCAAAAACCTATGCTTTCCTGTTTATATAGTGGGGCCAATGCTTAGAGCTTGAAAATAGTACTGAATACTATTACAATGTTCTTACCCTTCATGTACACGGAATTTTTCTGTTCCAAGGTAAGAACAGGCAGCTAATGAAATAGAGGGTTCAACATCAGCTAGAAACTGAAAAGATACCAGCACTGATGGAGAGCTAAACAACTTCATCTGGTTTGAGCTCATTATTTAGTTGGGCTGGAAGTCTTTGTAACAGAGATTTTGGGAAGAGAAACAGACTTGGTAACTGGTTTATTGTTGATCCAGATCCATAATTGTTCCTTCCTGTGCTCTGAGGCAGTGGAGCACTGCAGCAAGGGGGTGACTTCCTGTGCAAGGGATTTTGTCATAGACACCAGTGAGGCAAAGATACCTTTCAGCACATAATCCATGTAGCTTTCTACCTGTATTCATCTATTATTAACAAATAGGAGGAATATTACTTTTATATAACCACTTGAAAATTGATGTCTAATTTAGTTGCTACAAACAACTGCATTATCCATGGAAACTACTAAAAATATGTAGGACTGATACATACCAGTTTAAAATTTGTCTTTATAAACCTAAATTAAGCTTATGAGTCATGAGTACATTTCCACATCTCTGGATCAGTTTATGAATGTCTGGCAAAGATGAAAGGAGCTAAGCTTGGTTTTTTTTCCAAAAACTTTTTGAAAATAGTAATTTCAATAACTACAAACAGTGATGAACTTGATAGCTCTAATGATGCTTGTCATGCAATTTACTCTGAAAGCCTTCCATCTACAATAAAACCACAGAAATCTAGTGCCTTCAAATCTGCTGCAAGAATTTACTACATTTGAAAGGACAGTCTATGACTGCTATTTTAGACAGTGAGCTCCAGATTCTTACCCTAATTAAAACTCAGTTCCCTAACTAAGTTTTCCATCCTAAAAGAGATACAGAAACTCATGTTAGCACATTTTGTTCCGTATCTTCGTATCTTCGTTTAAACACGTTGCCTAATAGACTGTTTTGATGTGTAAAAATGAACAAAAGTATTTCTGAAAAAAATTTTGCCTAGGTAGTTTTTTTTTATTTACCCTAAAGAAGCAGAAGTGGTTCGTATAGGTGTGGGTGCGACGTGACACTTTTGCCTGTGGTCTATGTGCTAGAACTGTTTTATCTAATGAACCACTAGCGTGCAAGCAACCTGCTGCTGGCTGTACGTGTTGGGAATGAATGATTGTGGTCTGCATGTTTCTCATAGATCAGCACTCTACAGTTACTTAATTGCATAAGAAAATCTCTGTCTTTTGAAGAAGTTTCACTTCTCACAGGTGATAATGGAAAAAAATCTAATACTTGGCAAGATGCACTGTCCTTCTCCCTTCCCCTTCCTTAACCCTTCCTTTCCCTTCCTTAACCCTTCTCTTCTGGTCCCTTCCTTAACCCTTCCCTTCCTTTCCTTAAACATTCCTTTCTTAACCCTTTCCTTCCCTTCCTTAACCCTTCCTTTCCCTTCTCCAGAGCTGAAGAGAAAAAAAAATCCTAGTCTCCCATTATAATGGGATACACTTCCCACCACCACTTTTGAAAAACCATTTTAAACAGAAGAGGTTAACTGGACCAACTTCATGCCCTCTCTATTCCTCAACAGTCACAGACCCTCTGAAAAGGCAGAGAGATACTTGCTCTTTTTGTCTACACAAAGACAAGAATCCACGTGAAAAAAGGGGAAAAGTTACTAATTAATGTTATTGATTCTGCATTTAAAAACCACATAAGACTTTGACAAGGAGGATGAAGAGGTCCTCCAGTGCTGCACTGGTCTGACAATGTGTATCTTTGCCATCTTTTCAGATAGGAGAAAGAAAACTGACCTGATATGGAGTTTCCTGATGATAGTCGCTGTTTCAATGTTTAAACATGGGTTAAACTCATATATGTAAATGATTATATCTGAGTTGCTGCTGCTGCAGCAATTACTGAGACAGTAATTTCATTTGTTTTGACTATCTGAAAAGTTTGCAAAGCCTTTCACTTTTAAATAAACATGACAATCAATTTAATCCAGGGACCTTTTAACCACAGTAACGCATGAGAACCTAAATTAGGTCAGCTTATGTTTGTGACTTTGTTAGAAGTGCAGCCTACCCAGTCAAATTAGGTCAACTCGCAGTGTCCTGCTTAGTGAAATGTGGCTCTAGAGCAGGAGATGCAAAACCTTTCAAAACAGTAACTGAGAAAGCCAGAGCAACCTGGGAGTACATCTTCTCTTTCAGGTCAGCATACCACATTTGGCTCTTATAAACAGAAGTGAGAAAAAATGTCTTTCCTCAGAAATGTGATTATGTATCTCCTCTGCCAGTACCATTTACCAGTTTATTTCAATTTGTCTGAATTTCAATTGTCTGAATATAGTTGCTTTATCAGACAGGTGAATATCATCCAGGAAATTCTAAAATACATTCTCTGCACAGAAAGAAACCCCAGCAATAAAAAAACTTGTATTTTCTTAATTAATTCCACAAAAGTATTCACTTTTTAAGTGCTTTTTTCTTTCATGTTCATGCATTCTTTGGCTCAGGAGAAGCAATAAGAGAACATATATTGGTATTTTCTTTTTAATGATAGATTCTTCCCTCACAAGCCCTTAAACATGCTTTTGTTTCCTTAAATCATGCGTTTGCAGTCTGTGTTTACTGGGTATTTACATTCCTTCATTGATTAATACCTCTTTGATCATACAATTCTACTAGAATAAGATTGATTTATCATCTTAGAGCTGCTGCTTAACACCATAAATTTCCTATCAATAAAGCTGACACATCACATCTTTAGCTTATAAACAGAGGAATGCACTTCACTACAGAAAATGTGGCACTCCTTGCATGAAGGCAAAATATCTGATGTGCAAAACCTTTTATAGCAATAGAAATTGACAAAACTTTTAGCCAGTCATCCCCAAAACCTGCCTGGCCTCTGTAATGTGTATGCTACTCTCAGTGGTGCTTAATAGTCTTTTCAAGAGCAGTAGTTTAACTACTCCAGTTCCATTAAAACGTCAATGAAAGAATGTTATCTCTGACAAAATATTTCTAAAATACTGTGCAACTAGTGCCAAAAAAAATCTAATTCCTCCCTATTTAATATGTGTGTTTGTAAATCTTTGTTATGAGAGTTGAGTTTGCAGTTCTAAATATAGAGCAGGTAACTTCAGAACTGATATCAGCACTTACCTGTAGATTAAAAAGGATGAGTGAATTGATCTGAAAATTTACAATGCCTAACTCCATTTAACCACTTAGCCTGTTCTCCCACTCTGAGAGTGCTTTTACTACTTATAAACATATATAAATCTAACTTAGATGTAAGCTCAGTGTTTGATAACTAAGCCTCCAAGAGCCTTAATGTGATCAAGATCAGCTGCAAAACTCACCAGCAAAGAATTAAACTTGAAATAATTTGCCTTCAAATGTGGCACTTCTGTAGTGAAGTGCTAAGAATAATGATCTCAAAACACACTCCTGTATTTATAAACTGGACTTGTATGTGTCAGCATCAAAAGTCACCATTGGGAATTACTGAAGTTAAGCTGCAACTGCAAGATACTTAATCAATTCTATTCTAGTTGTTTTATTAGGCAGGCATTAATCAATGAAGGAACAGATAGTCTAACATAAATACCTAAAATGGCACTTCTCCTGAATCTTCCCCAGTCCAAGCAGAGCATAACTGCTGCCAGTAGAGTATTTTAAAGCAAACTGCATCCATGTTCTGCAATTACTAATTTTCTAAAGGCATTTTTAAACCTTTGTAATGTATTTGTTTGAAATTGGCCTTTCCTTTTTTATTTTAAAAACACATCTGATATCTTTGTTAGCAACTTACTGGGGAGACAGAATAAAAGATGGGAGAAGAATTGCTAATAGCTGATTTCTAGCAGGGCTTTAGAGAATTGAAACTGCAAAGTCTGACCAGATACCTGGGATGCCTGATTCTGGAATGTAAACTAATTAATGCAGAGAAAAATCCATACAGACGTATGAGGAGAAGCATCAGAACTCTTTTTTTTTTCCCTCTATAAAACAAAGATGAAGAAAACATGTAGTCATTTTATCTAGCTTCCAAAAAAAAGAAAGCTTTATAGCTTAGAACAAAAAGCACAATGAAGCCACTGGACTGTGGAGTTAGAATTCAACCTGAACAAAAGTGGAATGTTTTCTAGAATTGAAGTGTTAAAATAAATCAGTGTTTCATGTTCTGAGTGCTCTTTCTCATACTCTCTTGCAATTATAAATGAACACTTTACTAAAAACTTCCAAGAATAATTACTAGGCTTTTTGTTGAGAGTTTTGGGATGAAGTTTCTTGCAGTCAAGGGTTAGTCTCCAGATGTAAACTTGGTTTAGTTTGAAATCAGAATAAAACAGTCCACTGATTTCAGTTGAGAAAAGTTCACCTTATGAATATAAGTACTCCAAAACAAACTCTTGATAGGAAACAGTCTTTGATTTTATCTGTGTACCAGCTCTCTTTTTTTTTTTCTCTTTTTTGAGTTTGTCCTCATTTTGTTCCCTACCTTACCATTGTTTTTGTTGTTTGTATGTTCAGATGTGGGTAGTGGTAGAGAAGAGGAAACCTGTTTCTTACTTCTAATTCATCTGTTTCTGAGAAGCCACCCTAGCCCTTCCTTTGCTGAGTTTTGGATCTTTTATGGAGTCTTGCATTTTAACCATTTGGGTTTACAATCAAGCATGAGAAGAACCAAGTAAGAGATATTTTTCTTCTATTCCTTAGAATAGAATAGATTGGAGAAAGATCAATGAAAACTAGAGTAGTTTGCTTAGGGAAAAAATAAAGCTGTGCTGATTGTCGAGTAGCCTGTGTAATTCAGATAATCTGAGTTGAAATTATGCCATGGGCTAAACTTCAGAGTGCTCATTAAATTCAACCAATTTTAAAGGAAATGGTGCGGGATAAAAGCCAAACAGACTGAGGTACTGCAGATATATTTCTTTTAAAGAAAACACCAATTGTTGCTAAAAGTGTTAAGCATAAAATGCAAAAAAAGGTTAAATGTTAATCTCGGAAAATTAAGAAAATAAGCTTCTACAGATTCTTTGAGATCCTTTAGAAAAGAAGCTGAAACCTTCTGTCTCCTGCTCCATTTGCCAATGGCAGAGAAGGAAAAGAGCATTTTTTCTGAAAACTGTATTTTGTCTCCTAAGGATGTATGTATGCTACAGAAAAATTGCCAACCTTTGATTGTTTTAGCAAGATTACAGTGTCTAAACTAGGTGAATAAACTGCAACCAGTTGTGACACCTCTGTATTACATTTCACTTAACTAGGCTTCATCTTAGTCCCAGTTCTCTTCAACATCTCCACAAATGACTTGGATACAGGACTCAAAGGGACGTTAAGTAAGTTTGCAAATGATGCAAAACTGGGAGGAGCTGTTGACTCCCTCAAAGGCAGAGAGCCCTACCAGAGAAACTTCAACAAATCTGAGAGATGTGCAACCACCAACCACATGGAGTTCAGTAAGGGGAAGAGTCGGATTCTGCATCTGGGATGGGACCTTGGGTGTACAGACAGACTGGGGAAGGAGAGGCTGAAAAGCAGCACTGCCAAAAGAGATCTGGGGTCCAGGTCCCTGGCAAGGTGAACACGAGCCAGCAGTGCCCTGGCAGCCAGCAGGGCCAGCCCTGTCCTGGGGCATCAGGCACAGCATCACCAGCCGGGCAAGGGAGGGGATTGTCCTGCTCTGCTCTGCTCTGGGGCAGCCTCACCTCCAGTGCTGGGGGCAGCTTTGGGGGCCACAACATAAAAAGGTCATGAAGCCATTAGAGAGCCTCCAGAGCCACGAGGATGGTGAAGGGTCTGGAGGGGAAGCCGTGTGAGGAGCAGCTGAGACTGAGGGGACCCCTCACTGCAGTTACAGCTCCATGAGGGGCAGAGGAGGGGCAGACACTGGTCTCTGCTCTGGGGTCACAGTGACAGGACCCAAGGGAATGGCCTGGAGTTGTGTCAGGGGAGGTTTAGGCTGGATATCAGGAAAAGGTTCCTCATCCAAAGAGTGATTGGGTACTGGAACAGGCTCCCCAGGGCAGTGGTCACAGCACCAGACTGACAGAGAGTCAAGAAGATTTGGACAATGCTCTCAGACACACTTTTGGGGTGTGCTGTGCAGGGCCAGGAAATGGATGATCCCTGTGGATTCCTTCCAATTCAGGATATTCTATGATTCTGTTGGACATAACCTTACTGCAGAACTCTAACCATAAGATCTTACTTCTCTTTTAGGCTTCCTCCCAAAAACAATGTAAATGACATGTTCAGTGTAAAAATATTCTGGTCTCAATGTGTCACTAGTAGTCATTATCAGGTTAAAGTGGGAAACATGATCAATTGCCACATATACTATCTGTTAATGGTATGTAATGGTATGTTATGGTATTGTAAGGTTTTTTTTATGTTTAATCGAGGCCTGAGTATATTGAACCTTGAGTTCCAAGATATTTCAGCACATGCTGTTTTTAAAATACTGGAAATACTGTTTTGATTTTTGTACATGCTGTTATTTCCAGTAACAAATTTAAAATGCCCAATGAAAATCCTACATTGACGTAACTAAATATTATTTATCTAAAAGTAGTAACTTTTATCTAAATGTAGTAACAAGGATGAACTATGATTAAGACCTTCTTCTAAACTTACTTTATCAGAGCTACAGTGTATGTGAAGTTCTGCAGTGAATCAGATTTCAAGTTCAACAGTTGTAACTTTGCACATTAAAAAAATAATTTAAAAAGTAATCTTGAACACTGGATGTCATTTGCTGGAAAAGCAGCAATTAATGGTTAACCATGATGAAATTAAACTTCTTCACATGAAAATGTCATTCTATCTGTAATTAAGCAAGAACAGCTTTAGCTTTCTTTATGTATGCATGTATATGTATGTGTGTACATATAAATAGACATATATATTTATCGATGTGTACATGTATACATATGCATACATATATATATTGAAAACAAAAGGTTTCTCTCTGTCATGAGAAAAGTGAGGAAAAGTGAACGTTTTGCCTAATTTAAACTATTAATTGTGTGTAGGCACACTCTTTCTTCCTGACAGGTACTGCTGCTGTTTTTTAATTAACAGGTACAGCATTCACAGTGTAAGATAAGTACAAGTTTTTCAGAAAATACAACCACTTTAGTTACATTAATGTAGCATGGTCATGAGCTAGAAGCTTGTCAAGCCTTTACACTGCTAAGTCAAAGCTCTGCTCCTGTGAAGTGTAAGGATGTCCAAAGCATTGCTCCTCAGGCCAAGAATTTGAGAAGTCTTGACTATGAAGTCTTGGATGCAAGTAAGAAGCATCCTTAATGCAATTGTTGATGTCTTCCTGGTATTGGGAGGTCCAGAACTCTTGTCATCACCGTAAACATGATGAGTGCTAATTGCTTGAGAGTAAGGACTTTTCTCCATCTACTGCAAGCTGTATTCCTGCTGACACAAGCCAAGATCGCTCTTGCTGCCAGGGCACACTGCTGGCTCATGTTCAGTTCATGTTCAGCTTGCTGTCCACCAACATCCCCAAGTTCTTTTCAGCACAGCTGCTCCTCAGCAATTATCATTATGACAGGCTGTCCTTCCCAGAGGGGCAACCTTTTGCACCTTCCTTCTTGAATTTGCTGGAATGTTCTATGATGAGATATGGAACAGCAGAATTTTCGTTCTGCATTTTATTTAAAATAAACTTTAAAGAAAGCACTTTTTTCCCACTGCCAAGGGTATTTTGTAAAACTGGGAATTAAATTCAACTGCCTTTCTACTTACAAATATGCATATTTGTTATAGAATCTATTAAACAATAAAAGGAGTAACAATCCAATTAATTTTTACTGATAAAGTGAACAATAAAACAGCCTCTGAAATTGTCTGATGTTGCTTTAATTTCATAACTATAACATTGTAAAGAAGTTTGTGTAGTGTGCTTGATTTTCAGATTGCATTTATCACTCTGTTCTTTCAATGGTTTCAAGAGCTTCTCTTAAGCCGTCTTTACACACTTAGAAATTTCAGCAGAGCCAAGAGGGTTTTCACAAAACAGCTGGCTTCACTTATGAAGAATAAGAAAAGAAATAATGTCTGAACCTCATGCTCAGTGGAAATTTTGAGGTAAGGACCTCAGACCAGATTGAGGAACTTTTCTTGCTATTATGGTGACAACATGACATCACTCAGCCATTTTAAAGCAAAATAACAAAACAAAACAAAACATAACTGTCTTTTAAAATGCTCTGGTTACTTGCAAAATTTTGTCTTGTACCAGACTTTGCTTTCTGAGGAACAAATCTGGAGGTATTTTACCTATATAAAGGAATGCATCAAAGCCCTGAAACAGACTAATATGGAGCCTGAGTTCTGTACAGAATGAAATGCTGAGACTGATTTATGCTGGGAGATTTTATGCAAATTAATAAAAGCATACAAAACATCCTAATTCAGCAGCACCTTTTGGTTTGTAGATTTGTTTGAAAGAAGATTTTTGCAGGGATGGAATACAAGTAATTTAAACTATTATGAGAGTATTGATAATATAAGCTTCATTGCATCTTTTCTAAAGCAAACCATTCAAGGCATTGTCTATGCAGCATAGACAAGAATATCAGACATAAGTGAAATTAAGGAGTAAATAAAACATTAAAGACAGCAGGCTGTGAAAACAGGATTGAGCATGTTGCATACAATTAACTGAAAGCCAAACTAGCCTTTCAGGTGCAGTTTTTAACTCTGTGTGTTACTATCACATGGGCAGTTATTTCTTCTTCTAGTTCCTGTCACAAATTGTGTCTAAAAGAATTACCTATCTGGATTTTACAGCTCTCTGATGAGGAAATTGGCTCGTTTAGCTAGTTGCTTCAACAGTTCATCTACTTCCAATTAAAAATCTGCTTATTATTTTGAAGCCAAGGTTTCCAGCCATTGAATACAGATGGGGCTACCAGAATGAAGATGGGTTCTTGTAAAATGATATTTGAAACCTCATTACATTTTCCTTTGGTAGAGTAAAGAGACCAAGTTCCTCATATTTTCTTATACAAAACATTATTCTTACCATTCTTGGCATTTTTCTCTGAATATTTTCTAGTTTCAACTATATTGCTTGAAGTGGAGCTATAAAAGCTGAACATGATTTAACTGCAACTCAGCATTCCCCCTTCATAAAAACAAGGACCTCTTTCATGTCTGGGTCACAGCTGGGCTGGGAACTCAAAATCTCTTGAATAACTCTTGTGATACTTAGCTATACTCAAGTAGTAACTTGAAAAAATAGATTGCAATTGTCAGGGCATACATTCTTTGCTTTGTAAATTATACCTTTACTTCCCTGTAGAGGAGTATGTGCTCACTGCATGAAGCTTGGCACTTCACACAGCCTACTTCATTTGTTACTATTTTACACTACTCTGCAATCTGCACATTTCAAACATTATCAGTAATGACTTTATGTCCCATTCTGTGCCACAGGTAAAATACATGAACAGTTTATGAGAAAGGAGGAATATTTGACGAATCTTACCTAAATAGTAATTTATGATTTCCAGTAGCTGAAGCTTCTTTCTTCACTCAGGTTTATGAACTGTAGGGAAGGCTTTTTGAAAATAGTGTCTTTTTTATTTTCTCATGGAGATCTCCAGTACTCAAAGTCAGAGGTAAACACTTAGTATTTAAAGCTGGTTTTAAATTAGAAACGAAATGTAACAAAAGAAACTTAAGACTATTTAAAAACTATGAAACATGCAAAAGGCAGAGAACTTAATTGCAATTCTTTTCTATTCATGTAATATTTTAATATGGAGTTAAAAGCCAAATTCTTATGTGAATATATACATGTTATGTTTAAAAAATATTTGGGATGGAACTGACCAAATTGTATATGTTATATGAAGCAATGACTCTGGTAAAAAGAATAATTTGTATGCATACCATAAAGTCTGTTGTCACATGTAAAACAAGGATGTTGAGGTTTTAGCATGGTTTGTGGGGACACAACAAAGTTACATCTGTTTCTGTGCTGGTGTGGTTAGCACAAAATATGTAGACTGAAGAGACATTTTTTGCTTGAAGTGATAATCTGATTGGGTTCTATTCTGGGATTCATATATCCCATATAGATTCATGTATCACATAGCTTTGATCTGCTACCCCTAGACTTTCCATGCAAAATATGGCTGTCTTTAATCAACAAAGATATAAATCTGCCATTATTGGCATCAAGTTCTAAAAATCTGAAAAATATTTACTGCCAGATAAATTTATTTAGCTGGTCTCTTAGTTGTTGTCTAACCATTCCTTTTTTTTTAGTATGCTGCTATTGCTTTCTTGATACAGAATTGCTTTATAGCTCAAAAAGGCAATCTAGAAACCTCACAAGTAACATCATCATATGTGGGTACTATACTATCTCATGCATACTTGGCTAAAAAATAGTAAAGATATTTTGAAATGAAAAAATATTCAGATATTATATGCAGATAGCATTCTCAGCAAAGGGTAAAGGTTTGTGGTTCCCTGTGGGTTATATGACTTTGATGGGATTATTTCTATTCTTAAAGCACATCATATGTTCAAATACTTTGCTGAATCACACCAGGGAAAAGAACCTTCCAACATTTTGTGCAATTGTTATGAAGGTAATGATGAATGCAAAAAAATATACTCCAGAATGAAGGAGTAGTGTTCAGATACAAGCTACTAAGTGTAGAATGCTGAAGGTTTGCTAGTGTCTTGGGCAGCTGACAGACTAAAAATTAGACCCTATACTCAGTTCTAATAATCACAGTTACCAATTTCCTATGTTTAGTCTTCAAAAAACTTGACACTGTAGATCAGAGGAATACCAGAATACCACTGAAAACTGAGATTTTTTTCATGCCTCTCCATTTTCAAATCCAAGAGAATTATTTACAAAGAGAGTTCTGAAATGTAAGTCACATGAAAAAATTGTTCCTATCAACTTATAGTCGGCCATCACTAGACACAAGAGAATGGAGAAATTGGATAAAACTGCATTTGGACACAAAGATCCTCTTATCCAGGAAGAACACCAAGCCTCAGACTTCATATAGAGAAAGAAACATCCACTTCAGCTGTAAGGAAGGAGAGTGTTTGACCAAGACTCTGCTTAATCTGCCACAGAAGTCAACATTCTCTAGGAATCATGGTGTGCCATAAGTATTTTTAGACAAGCACCTATCACACATGAAAATCTGCAGCATGTGTCTGGAGTATATGGTGCCCTTGAATGCACTGTGTCAATAAAAAAAGTACAGGCAGGTCTTTAGCAGGTGGCAGAGTTGAGGTGTTCTGCAAGCTTCAGTGGCAAAGATTCATCATCTCTACTGTCAACAAACATTCAGTTTTCATGAACGTGATGCCCAGTTTATCCTGGTCTTCGAGAAAATAGTGTTTGTATTTATTTTATTAGCTAGAAATTGAAACATGTTTTAAAAGATTAATTGGTTACAGCATTTAATTCATTTAAAATTAGCTAATTAATAAACTGTACATATAAAAAAAGCTGACTAGATATCTTAGTGCATTTAGAAGAATTGGACATACTTTTTTTTTTAACAAAACATTAATGAAGACAATACCATCTCCATTTAAGTTCAGAAATTGGTTTAATTTTATTTAGAAATATCATCAGACTATTTCAGATGAGGAAACCATAACTTTCCCTGTTGGTGGTTTTGTTGGTTTTATTTTAATTTAAAGTAAGAGAAAATGTGTAATTGGAATGGGATTTTTCATACATTGACTTCTTCACATGTGTTTTGTTCCTCTTCAGTTGATTGTGCTTCTTTGGATCTTTGGAGGAAGACTTTAATATCCTATGAAAAGGAAAAAAGAAATATTAAAAGTAATTTCATGTTGCAGCCTGAAAACTGCAGTAATAACACCTTAAAACTTGCACCTAATAACTAATACCTAAAAGCTGCACTAATAACACCTGTCTATCCATGGGATGAGGTTTCCACTGACAAATTATGGTGAAAGACTAACTTTAGTGGAGGTAAATTACACATTCCCCTCATTACAGAAATGCCTTCCAGCAGGGCACTGGATCTCATTCAGTTGAGGTGCTATAATATTACTGAGATGATGTTTTCATGTTATCCACAGGACTTCATTGCCTTTGGTGGTTTTATAAAACAACACTGTGTTAAAATGCAACTCTTAATCAGAGATCTTAAACATCAGCTTAATAATATTGGTAGAGAGACGTATCAAGACTGTTGTTTAAACCAGTAAATGTTATTAGAACATACAAAAACAAATTGTTCAATTAATGTTGTTTTTTTTAATATGTAATATTTCAGACTGAACTTTAACAACAATTCATGGAAACAGTACAAAAGAAAATAAGTAACTAACACTTTGAATAATATATACCCTCAGTAGGTTAATTTTGTTCTTAGTTCTTTATAACATATTGTCTGATTTGTAAATTTTCAATAATTTGGTATTAGCAGAATCTTCTCCATTTCCCATTGCAATAATACTATCCATTATAGTATGTGTAAGTAGGATGAACAAGGAATTTCTGTTTTACAATAATAACATGCTGAGTTTTTAATACAAAGATAAATATCTAACTTTCTAGCATTTTCTGATAATGCCAGAATACACATTTTTTCCTTTAGGAGAATAATCAGCAATCAGATTTTTTATATATGCATAGTATTTTTATATACATGTAGTCCAATACATATTTTGTGCATATTTTGAAGATACAACCTTTTTTTCAAAAGCAGGGACTGCCTATATGTAATGATACCTCACAAAATATCAGAAACATTTTAGTGAATGCAGAACTATGCTAAAAAAAATAAATATTACCAGTCCTTGGTTTTAGAAGGTTGCACTAATATTTGTCTTTGACTCTAGGAAACAATTCACTATCAGAAAGCATTTTTCAGTAAATTGAATCATTAAAAATAGTTTCAATCCTGGTTCGATAAAAATAAATGCAGTACTAAATACTGTCAAAAAACTGGAGATAGAGTGGTCCAACAGTTTTACTATGTCTGTCTTTAATGAAAGAAACTTTTTTTTACATTAACATGTATTATTTATATTTTTTTAATATAAGAAACAATATCTTTTATGTTCACCGAATTTTCTAAGATTATTTAGGGATGGGATACATAATCAAGAGAAGCATAAGTCTATTTTTTAAATGAGGAACTTAAACACTAAGTTAAATTTTCCTTTTCTTGCGTACTGGGACATTTAAAACACCACATGAAAAAAGCTTCTCAAGTTTCGTAAGTATTACAGTTACAGCTTATGACTAGATAGTGATTCAGCAGTGCTTTTTTTCTGTCAAAACCTTGATACATGGTCCAGCTCAGAAGATGCATTTAATGTAATCTGTATGAACTCTTCCCATGACAAGAAGATCTTTTAGTTTTTGAAATGGTACATGGAGTTCTGAATGTTTATTGTGTTATATTAAATGGCTGGTGTGGGTATAAACAGATTTTGTAGCAGTTCTTCAACATACTAATAAATGTTTTTTCATAAAGGCATGTTAACTGTACATTAATAGAAATCCTGCTTCAGTGGAACTCCTATCTGAAAGAATGTCTGAATTATGTTACTGAAATGATCAACAGAAAGAACAACAGTAACAACAGTAACCATATGACAATTAATTTAGATGGAACAAGCATAATACAAAGGCCTGTGCTAAATGTATTTAAAACATAAACACATAGCAATATTATGTGATATCCCTCTCATCAAAACCAGGGCTTTTTAAAAAGGGCTAGAATTTGAGAGCAGAATAAGAAATGTAACATAATTTATCCAATGCATAATATTTTTGATGTTATTAAACTGAATGCTAATTATCAAACTACCTTATCTTCAGTAATTATAAGAAATATTGCATTAAGCATTAGGAATTATAGAAGCAGAATATATCCCAGACTTTCTTTAAATTTATCACAATCAAAATGAAGAATTATTAAAATATGTGGTTGTTTCTGTATTACCATATCTGTCTGTCTCAGAACAGACAGCAACATTTTTAACAACAAATAATGAATGAAGAAACCCTCATTAAAGAAAACCCTTTAACTGACCAAGTCAAATAGATGAACACATACAGTGGAAAAAGAAGACTGCTTGCTTCTCTCATCTGAATCAGCTGGTCTAATAAAAATCCTCTCTCATTTATTATTAAAGTTATTTAAAGAAAATTTAATTGAGCATGTAATGAAGTGTCTTCATAAACATGCACATGTGTCATCAGCTTATTCTCACGGAATAAATTTCATCTGATGTTGTAGCAATCTGATAAGTGAAAAAAATGTGTTGACAATGGCAAACATTTGAAAGTTCTAGTTAGGACTAGAAAATCTTGTAATCAGGACAGAAAGGATAAGATAAAAGAGTAATAGAATTTCTGGGCATATTAATTTGTAGACATTTGTACTAAGGCTGATAGAAAGGTCACCCTTATATAGGATGTTGCCAGCCCACTAGCAGAGAAAACAAAATCCCTGCAGAAGACAATGTATCTCACATGGAAGAAATTTTTTTTTGAGATATGACAGAAAATAATGATTGAAATTGAACAGCTCATCAACATCCAAAACAATCAGGTATCCTAACTTAAATTTGAAAACTTGTAAGCTAGACATTCCCTTTATAGTTTTCAGCAAAACATTTTACTTTCTGCTGTTTATGACTGCATTAGTAAAAACATTTTAACTTCTAGAAACCACACCCTGACTTGCTATATTTATCTTGTAAAAGATCTCAAAATAACAGCACTGTGGTTGACTTTCATTTTTATAGACATCTCTGAGGAGAATTTTTGCAAAAATAATTTATGCTAAAAATATTGTCTTGGAAAGAAAAAAGTTCACCTGTTCCCCAAATAGGGAATCGATACAGAAAAATCTTCCTGGAGTCCGTATGTAATAGACCAGAATGTAACATCCATAAAACAATGGCTCCTGAGTCTCTATGCCTGTTTGCTGGTGAATATAACACTGCTTTTGTAAACCTATGTGTTGATTTCATTCATGAATCGAAAGTCTGTGTTTAACAGCAGAGTCAAGGAATGAAATAGCCTGGGTTTAAGTACAGAAACCATAGAGTACTATATTTGAGATACAGTCAGTATAAGCCTTTTCAAGAGGAAAGTTTAAGCATTACAAATGAGAACTGAAGCTCTGCATCACCTGACTGTTGAATCAGGAGAAACAGGCATCAACAGAACCTGCCAAATAAGTGGGAAAACGTTTAAATGGAATGATACCAATATATAAACAAGATGTGGGAACTCCTCTGGGCTAGAATATGTCCAGGCTAGAACTGAAACCCTCTATTTCTGCCAAGATTCATATACACTATCCTACAGCTTTTTTCATAGACTGACAATTTTTATACCTGAACTGCCCAGAATATATCTTACCAGCCAGAAATAACACAGCTAATTGATGGCAGCTAATACAATTTAAACATGCACTACAATCTACTCTTTAAGCCATGCAACAGAGTTCCCCCTAAAATGGTAAAGGAAAATCAGAAATTTTAATAAAGGATAGATAGGGTGCATTTGATTTTCAGCTATTGGCCAGTGTGAAAACATTTTAGAAAAGCATCCTTGTAAATTGTCTAGCACATAGATAAGACTTTATTCAATTTACACCCTAATTAAGTTTTTTTGGTTTCATCACATTTGGTCTTCATGAGCAGGCTGCATTATATTAAATGATACCAAGTCTGTGAGTGTTTGTGCAAACAACAGTTCTTGAGGTGGAACACATCTAGAGAGCTGGTTTAAAAATGCTTTGGTCTACAAGAAATTCAGTGAGATTGGAAAAAAAATAAAATTAGAAAATGCAGTATTCGATTAAGAGAGTCAGGAAGAAAAAATGGGGAAGGGAGAAATGACTTAATATTGCATGGCATCTGTCTTCCCAAATTGGCTGAGACATCAATATAGGCAGGATGAACACACATGGATAATTACAATCTTCAATTGTATTGTCTTGTCTTTGTCTTACATTTTTCTACAACTTTCTATTGTACCAAATGGATCTTTAACCCTCACTTTTACAGAGGAAATATATTCTTTTATTATTATATTTTATCTTTTACTAACAGTGATTATGAGTGATATAATAAATGCTGGGCAATTCCTACAAGTGAGGAATAGAATTAATAAATAGCAAGTTACTCCTAAACTATCATGTCTCTTATTCAGATTTACATTTTGTGGGACACTATGGGGGAGATAATCTAAAACTTGTGAAGACTGTTTATATTTGCTGTGGGACATGCACATGCAAGCATCCTCTCATCTTCTCGTGCTATTTTCTTACACCCTGCATATCAAGTATTTTTGCCATAGTTTGATACTTTAAATAGGGTGATTCTCTGGCCCAAACTTGCCTTTTGTGCAACTGTTGTAAAGCATGTTTAAACATAGGAGCAGGCAGCAGAGAAGCTCTACAGAATGGCAAGGGAGAACACCTGGACCTGTACTGCCTCTGTATGCCCTTTCCTGCTGCCTGGTTGGCCTGGGATGGAATAGGATCTACCATATATCCTACAGTGTCCTGCAGTATGATCCTGTTGGGAGGATAATTCAACCAGACTACTTTCCATGGATGGGGAGAAAGGGAAAGCCTCATCAGACAAGGCAGTGGAAAACCTGTAGGCAGTCCCAGGCCAGCAAGACTTGTACAGACTTATTTCTGGGATAATGCAAACTTAAGCACATATGCTTACAAAGTCTTTGTCTCCCAGACAGGAATACTTACAGGAAGTTTGTATTCTTGGCATGTATTGACCAAATCTTCCATGAAAGGATGCTTCAAAAGGAGTTCAACTGGAATGGGTGTCAGATCTTCAGCACCTAATTCTTGGTACACCTTGATGAAATTCTTTAACTAAAAATAATACTTTGTCAATTTATTGTAAAAAAACAAACAAACAAACAAAAAAAACCCCAAACATGGAAAAGCAAAGATCACAGCATTTTTTTAACATACGATGCAAGCTATAAAACCATACTTGAATCAATCTGCCTACCTTATCATAGCTATGTGCCTTCTCCAGACACCTAAATCTATGATAATCTTCATCTTTACTTCCTCCAGTATGAAATACTTTGAGTAGAGATGCCAGTGAAATCACTCCTTCACCTGTGTAATTCAAGACTTCTTTTTCATCCTCTGTTAAAGTCTTTTCATTTGACAGTATGTTGGGGCTTGAAGAATCCTAAAAATTTAGGCACAAGTATCACACTTGGGGATAAACTGTCAGCAGATGATCTGTTTCAGTTAAACACTCATAAGAAACATTACAATTCCAGACTTCAGTTCTTACAAAATAAAAGTCATCAACTCCCACAAAATTACCTACTGCACCATAGGATGGAGGAATAAATCCTGACATTTCAGAAATATCCATAATGTTGGCATTACCAGAATTTAACAGACAGCTTTTTCCAGGAATGTGGCCAACATTGCACAGAAAAGCTCATATTTCTCAGAGCAACAAAACATAAAAATATTTAGTAGTTACATACTACAATACCAAGAACTTTGTGTTTATTTCAGGAGTAAACTTGGTAATTCTGGATGTTCACATAAAAAAACCATATGAATTTTCTAGTCCAAATCTAGTCACTGCAAGAACTGTGCTTTGGCCAACAGTTAACCAGCTATCCACAGAAATAGATATTTTCTAGTTTATACAGAAAAATTAAGTTTACTTTAAGCAAACAATTAGGTAATTTTGTGGGGATATTAGAGCTGGTTAAAGAGAAAAAAACCCCAAAAACAAAACAAAAAACCTTCTGTGGAGATTTGTGATCACAAAGATGAGAAAGGACCTCACATAGGTGAACAGTGCTTTAATTAGATTACATCATAGTGTAGACTAACCACCAGCAACAGGAAATGGCACGTAATTTCTTTCTAAAAACCATTTCTTTCCTCATTAGGAGGGAAAGATTGCTGAGGTTCAGTCACACTTGTTCAACGAGTCTTGGGCCTTAATACCTTTCCTTTTGAGCACAGAAGGAGTAAACTCATTTACAGTCTTTTTAACACACTGTAATCAAGATTACAGAAATATCAGCACTGAAGTTCTTGGGTCTCTCATTGCATTGCTTACACTGAGCTGTGAGACCCACACAATCAATAATAACGTTATTTGGACTTAAAACAAACTAGGTAAAAGAAGTCTCAAGAATATGTTGTCTGAGCTTCTCTTAACAACACAAAGGCTTCAAATGAATTTCTGCAAGCAGATACCAATGAAAAGTCATTACAATTATCAGCACAGAACAAGAAAAAGAGGCAAATTAGTTGAAGTTCTGTAAGTGACTATGTATGAGCCAGCTACCTAAGGTGTAAAACTTCTTAGAGATGAGCTGGATAGCTCTTTATATTTCACTGATGAATGTTGCATGGATATTTACTAAATTTCCAGTACCTGGAGTGAGAACTGGGATATTTAGATCACATGTAAACAGCCACAGGGAAACAAAGATTTAGGTTCTTAATTTTATGCTGAAAACCAATTTGGGTGTCTTCAGGACTTCAGGGCCCTGATGTAGCTTGGCTCAAACATGACACAGTATCAATGCACCATTTCCTTTTTGCCCCCTTGTGTTTGTGGAATAACCTTCATGAAATTCTGGCTCCACAAAAGCCTATAGAGAAAACTCATTCACTTAAGTGGTGTGGGATTTCTTTTGTCGTCTTTTTTTCTATATTCAGCATTATCATTTAAGTGCATAGGCATGGAACATAAGGCATAAGAAGAAAGTAAATATTACAATGATCTTTTAAAATCAGTCCAGTGATTTTGTGTCCCAGCCTAGACAACTATGAAGTTAAAGAGTATCCACACAAACAAGATTCATTTGACATCTAATTCTTGGTTATTCCTAAGTTTCTGAGGGACTCTCCAAGGTGAAGTAGACACTAAATCTGTCTGTTTAATACTGTGGGACGTACATCAGACATGGCACAGATTCACAGAGCCAATGCCTCGAGTGAAAAAGCAGGCCTGAGGAAATGCTCAGGTTAGATGGTTCATCTCTTTCTCCTCAGAGATCCAGTTAATTCTGGGCTGAAGGCAAATGCTCCCCTGCACTTGTGACTCACAGCCTTTAAGAAGCTGACACACAGGTGACAATGCCAGTGCTTATATACTACCAAACTTCCAACCAAACAGATCACACCAAGAAGAAAATGGCAAAGATCAGAACAGGTTGTGTAGCGTTACATCCAAGGAGATGAAAGTTAGAACTTTCTACCGAAATGTGGAAAATTAATATCACAATATCTTTGGGACCATTCTGTGCTCTCCTTCTTCCTATGAAATGTGGAAAGCCTTACTGTCTGATTGCCTTGCTCAGTCTCTCCAGTGTACAAAAATTATGTTGTGCCAAACAAAACACAGGGAAGTATAACTTCTGTCATTTGAAATTATAAAATGCTATTTTTCATATGTATATGATTACCCTGTATAGTAGAATAATGCCTTTTCTACACTGTTTCTAAAGATCTGAATTGTACTTTAAGTCCTGGGAGAATGTTAGAGTCACTGCGGTTGCGACAGAGCAATGAATCGTATTATTATCTTGAGCAGCAACCTCTTTCCAAGGTGTGTACAGATAATAATTTATGTCTCAAAAAATTACTTATACTTCAATAAATATAAGTATTCACTAATAAGTAACTGATGGATGCAGTGGAGTAATTCCAGTTTTAAGACTTTAACAACAAAAACATACTCCAGAAATACTAATAAATGTCAAGTTTCATTTGATGTAACAATGCATTCATCATGGCTGAAAAAATAATTTTACAATTATTTTGTATGAAACTAATTATTATTAAATCTTCTGTTTACACATAAACCTAAACACTTGGAAACAACACAACAGAGATGTGTCTGAATACCCCAAAGAAACTTAGTGGAAAATAAAGTAAGACCAGTATCTTGCATCTTGAGATAACATTACTAGAAGTCACACTGCAGTCTAACTCCAGGGGACCGACAGCTGGTCAATTAGGCAAAAGAATTACTTCCATTCATATGCACAAGGAGTAATCACCAGTAAACAGCTTAAACTTTCATTATTGGCAAGCAATTTCCAGACATCTGAAAGAATCCTCCTGAGTACTATTACCTATGCAATATTCCCATGAATTCAGTGAGACTACTTGTAAGGACTGGAGCTACCCAGGATAAGCAAATATAGAGAAATCTAGTTAATTTATAATTTGAAAGTACTACTACTATTCTCTCATATTTTTCTGTACTGTTTTACCACACATGGGAGGGAAGCTTCCTTTTTTCTGTGAATATATGTTCCAGCAGCAATGCTAAGTGCTCTGTATACACCTTCAACTGGATCAGAGTGGGAGGCAAAATAAAGCAGCATCTCAATATAGTCCAGCAGAGCAGGGTCTTTTTTGGTATCCGCAAACAAACTGAAAAAAAACTATAAACGGCAAAAAAAGGCAAATTAATTTCTGTAAGTGGAATTAAATTGAATATAAATCAAGGACTATAGAGAAAAGGATGAAATACAATAATTACTGCTAAGAGCTACTATACTTAAGAACATGTTGAGACTGTACAAATCAAGGCTGTGATAAATCATAAATGTGTGTTAAGTAATTCACGGAAACAGAAACTGAGTTTCTCAGAAAAGGGAGAAATCAATAAAACCTTCTATCATGACAAATATGTTCAAAGCATTTTTTTTATTCAGGTTATTATTACCCTCCTCTTTCATGGAAAATTTTATGAGCTCAGATGCAGTGATCATTTGCTTCCCATTCTTTACAAAGCCGGTTGCTGTGTAGCAAAATTAATGTCATTCAACCAAGAACAGGAGTAATTAAGTCTTTCTGAGCAGAATATAATTTAGAATACTCGAGGCTGACTCTTGGATTCCTCTCTACATTATTCTGAAGAACCACTTGACCGGAAAAAAACATCAAAAAAATGCAGCACTTATTAAAGAAAAATGAGACCCAAAAAACTCTGAAATGAGACCTCTCATGTTTGAATAGTGATCTCTTCAAAATACCTATGTTTTCAGTTACCTTTATGAGGTGTTTTAGCCTTTCTAAAGACACAGGTTCTTCGCAACTTTCTGTTATGCTTAAATCTTCATTTCCATTAAACCATAATCCAACCTGAGTTTAAAAATCAATAAGTAAATAAATTTGTTTATTTTCACATGTTGAACTAAAGTGGTCTTTATACTCTAGCTGTTCAACACACAGGTTACTAAGAGCCTCATTTCTGGACTTAATCAAACTGAATTTGTTGTCATAATTTATTATTAATATATGATGACAAGAGAATAATGAAATAGCTGTTTGTAACATTGTAACAGAAACTTGAGAAATTACTGAAAATCACTTAGGATAGAAGTGACTGTAAGCTTTTGAAAAAAGTGAAAATTAACTACGTAGCTGTAAATCTATGCTGCTGAAGAAGCAGAATATGATATGGAGCTTCCATGCAAGAACTGGTTTCTTCCTTTTAGGATATCCCCTTCATCTTTTGTCCAGACTATAGTTTTAGAATAAACTGTCCATACAATTCAGTATGATGAAGGATGGAGGCATGGCTATCCCCATGCTTGCCTGCTCCCAACAAGATGTCCTACAGAGCCAGAGCTGCAACTGTAAATTAAAAGTGCTCAGAACCAATTCTCTAGTACTAGACTCTAGACACAGGAAGGATCAGCTAGATCTGAACAGGCATGAACAAGCTTCCTACAGAAAAACCCACTTGTGTGAAACCACACCAGTTTTTATAAACAACATCACAGTAGGGACAATCCAGCACCATTACCTGGAGATGGGCCCCAGCACTGTGTAGTTTGCCAATAAGGGTACAGAGAGACTGGACAGGAGAAGCAGGTCAAATTACCAATGGAAGGTTATTCAAATCAGTTTTTTATTGCATATTTACTACCTTGTAAGACTGAAGTGATTAATTGCTCTGTTAATATTATATTTGAAATCGGATCCTGTGCTAAAAAGGTACATTCTCAGTCTGCATATCTTGTAAGTTTTAGCTTATTTGTAAATTCTTCAGAAAAACTTACAACAATAGAAAAAATAAATGCACATAGATCTGCATTTTTTGTGTGTTTTCTGGCTTTGCAGAGTTTGTTTCTCAGAAAGTCTGTGATGGGCAGGGATTGGCAAGTGCTCCTGGAAGTTTTAAATTAATCAAAGAAGTTCTGACAATGACAGACCTCTGGACTAACACAGCTTTTATTTATTTTTCTTTAACAACTAATGGTAGGTGATTGGAAAACAAATTACAATAATTATTCTATGAAATTTATTCAAAACAATTGTAAAATTATATTTAATATCACCAAACAGTTACAGAAACTGGAAAGACTGGAGTATTTGTAGATACCTATATGTGCATATATATGATACTTGCAGCTAGTATAGCCTAAGAGAGTGAACAAGCAAGTATCATTCTAAGTATAATTAAAAATGCAAAGTAAAAGTAAGTGAAAATGAGCACAATTTTGTTGAAAGAACAAAAATGTAGTGATAATACTCCTTCTGAAAAACCTTGCTGAAGTATGTGACAATTCAAATAGAAGTTGCCACCAGAAAAACGATCAAAGAATTTTATAATTTTCCATGTATTCAAGGTTTGAGGAATGATCTTGAGAAAATTATTATTGGAAAAAAACTAGAAACATTTAATTAAAATGAAGCTGAGGAGATGAAACCGATATCCTTAGTTTTGCTTGGAGCAAATTATATTATTCGGTATCAAGTAAGTTAATAGTCAACAAATGCACATGGAATGGTTTCTTTAAAACAGAAAGCATTTTCACTTGAGATTAATTTAGGGGAAAAGTAGGAAAATCAAGTTAAAATTATGTTTAATTAGCTTGATTTGTGGAACTATGGACAAGATACATATTAGGCCATCAATTTCCTGAAAACACTTCTCACTAGAAAGCTCCCTCAGATCTAAAGCATTTAAAATGCAGATTGAGTTTCTCAAGATGAATAAAACAAACAACAAATCATTCAATTCAGGGAGTTTAGCAAAATAAAATTTCATTGGAAAACAGAAAGGTTTATAACCTGCATATAGTGTTCCTGTGTAACGAAGCCTGATGCAGTGACATCAACAGACTTGAAGCCATGCAGTGTTTTGATGAGTTGTGTCACAGATGGCACTGGCCAAGGCTGTGCTGCTGCCAGCAAGAATCTGCGCCAGTCAGTAAGTTCTGAGTTCACTGTGAATTCAGATGCCAGATTTTCTAACTATAAAATCAAAATAGCAAATATTGTCAAAAATGTAAACATAGTCTTTCAATATCCTATGTATCCTTAGGTATTTTCCTGAACAGGATGGACAAGGCTCTGCAGTGAGGTTTCACACTTCTATATAAGGCAAAACAAAACAGGCCACAGGCCACTGTGTGTCGACAGCCATGTGCAGTTGATATCTGTCTAAATAAAAACAGAGTGCCCAAATAGGCATCTATATATACTTTAGCTTATACCTTGAAAATATCCTCTTGTTAGCAAGTTCTTGCTTCCACGATAAATTTAGAAGTCTCATTTAAAAATGGTTCTTTTAAGGAATGAAAATTCTATTATTACAATAAAGATAGGATTTACAAGCACTAAAAGTTCTCAAAGAATACAGAACATGAGATCCATGCACATTTGGTCTAGTAATAGACAATATTTGACTGATAGCTTTCCTTGGATAATTAATTTCCTGTGCTGAGATTAGATTTTTTATACAGTCAAGATGACAGATGTGACTACACCACTCTAGCATTAAAATGTTTTACTCATGCAGTTCAACTATGTGAAGAATATCTGAATAAAATGGTGAAATCATGTGAAATCTAATTAAAATATCAATGTGAACCATGGTTTACTGTCAGAAATAGTTATCAAAACATACTAAACCAAGTAAATATTTTCATTCTATAGGCTTACCAGCAACATCTGAAAGATAAATTAATTAAGCATGGAAGATCTGGAAGCTTTTATGTTTCTAAATCTGAAAACCTCGGATAGTGTCTTAAGAACAAATTAATTTGCAAATTGTAAATAAATAAAGTGCTGACAAAATGTCTGGCACAGTGACTTCTATGATCCTTTCCAAGTGAAACAGAATTTTAAAGAGAAACTGATAATATCCTATAATATTATAATCCTCATTTTATCATACTAAGAACAATGCTGCATCATCTACACAAACCCATACTCCAGTTCAAGAGAATATAGGGGTTAACTTACATCTGCAAGTGTTAAGTTCTTCCACGCATCAGAAAAACAATTTATTCCAAGATTCAAATTAACCAAGCCACTAACACTTTCAATAAATACTTTCTTTGGTATAAAACCTAATAAAAAAAATCAATATATAAATATGTTTAGCCTTTTAAAGAGACTTCTTTGAAAAAAAATCTATTTTCAAATTTTAATGGCCATATGAGAAAGTTATTTACTTTCCTATTATGAAAATGATAATGCTAATATTTTCCGAACCAAACATAGAATCTCCTCATTTAAAATTAATCATATGTCACCTATCCAATAGCAAAATTTAAAATGTTTTGCTGCACTGCAATTCTTTTGGTACTTGTCCTGATCTGGATTAAGATCACTAGTCCATCCTCACATGTTCTACACTGACAGTTAATGAACATTCACAGAGACCAATCTCACAGAGTTCTGTGTATAGAATACCTACCTACATTTTCTTCCACTCTGCTCTATTTTAACCAATTATAAATCTATCTTCATTCTTTAAAGCAAGTGTATGCTAGAGAACGGGGTGAAAAACATGAACTGTTGTCTGTTGAACTCTGAAACAAAATTCAACTGTTTGAAAAGTTTCTCAGAACTCACATGTGGGAGTTAACTATAGCTCCATTAATTTTATTTTTAAGATATCCTATGAAAAAATCAGGTAAGTGCAGCAAACCCTATCTGTTTTTTAAGCTGGAATAGATTTGCTTATAAGCAAATAGAAACTTCAAACTTTATATAGGGTATTAAAACACAAAATTATGTACAAAAATTTTTAACAGACACATATAAGTCTTTTCTTTCAGAAATGGACTTTGCTGAGTCAGTGAGAGTTCACTGCAAAATGTCTGCAGTAACAACAAAAAAAGTAAATAAATTTCAAATTATTTAAATTTTGAGAGATAAAGCTGATTTGATCAGGTTGTCATCAATTCCATAGCATCAAAACAGGAGTTTTCAGATTACCTTTAAAAGCAATCAGTGAAATACTGGAAAGACTTACTTATTTTTTTCCTTTTTCCAAGAGTCAAACTGCTTGTCCATTTGAAAAGGCAAAGCTGTGCGCATTCGATAGCTAAGACACTTTGTTTGAAGGGAAACAGTGAAGTGAAATTTAGGTTTATGAAAAATGTATGCGAGAGGAATATAAAGAATGTGTTTGAATATTAATTTAATTGTGCCATTATTCAAAATCAAGTTGCCAATTTGAATTAATAGTCTGCCTTCCTGTACACCTGTTTATCTCTAGTCAGGAAAAACAGGATTAATGCCCTCAGCACATCTTAATACAGCAGAGAAATCCTACACATATATAAGCTTGGAGAGAAGAAGACAAAATCAGATTTGGGAAGCTCAGTCTGTTGGGACAGGAAGACGGAAGGGAGAAGCACCTCGACTTGAAGCCTTTGTATCCTCCCACAGATTTCAGCATGAAAGCAAATGTGGGGGAAAAAGCACTGTCAGACTGGTATGAGTGTTCTGATGTCAGATCTTGAAAGTTTTGGAGTTATCTATGCTGTGAAAGAGCATCTTCTAAAAATGGTGATAAATCATGTGCTGTTTCCTGGAGCACCTTGGATTGCTAATATAATAATTCTAAGGTAAACAGAAATTTGGTAAAAATTTCCAAGCCTCAAGAATCAGATAATTTCCATATAGCACAATGAAGACTGCAGCACTGCATCATCACTGGGACACTTCATCGAAGATTCAATAAACCAGGTAACATTTTAGTGGTTCATGGGGCAAACAAGTTACAGCCCGTGAAGGAGCCAGTGAACAACAAAAAAAACAGGGAAAAATTTTACATCTTCTTTGCAGTCTCAGATTTTCTAATGCTTTACTTTAAAGAGCGCAGCTAATAATTTTTATTGTTTTTTGCTAAACATATCCCTTTCCATTTGATCAGTGGCAATCTAGCTTAGCTGTCATGCCATCTTATGTTTTAAACTGTTCAACTCCTACTATGATTACCGACATGACAATAAAAGATGTAGTTCCTATATTGCTTATGAGTTTCTGATTTCCTGAAATGAAATTTAATTTTTAATTTCTTCACAGAATTCTAAAAGGATACTAATACCCTCATATCACTTTTTGTAAACCTACATAACTTCAGAAATATACATTGAAAGTATCTGAGGGACAAAGAATTTAAAGAACTTGCATCAAAACTAATGTCTGAGATGCAATTAAAGGATTGCAATCTAAAACACTACTCACAATTTACATAAACTATATAATTTTTTTAACTATAGAATTGCTGATGTGCTCTAGGGCAATTTCTTCTACTTTTCTACCTTCTCCTCAAACATCTGATGAGGGACAATTCCAAAGCTGCAGTAAAATCAAGATCTTCAAATGGACTGTGACTTAATTCTTCCTACTGACATATGCAGGAGGAATGAGGGCATCTCACAGAAACAGAGGAAATCCTCATAAACATGAGGGATGAAATACATGCCTCATTGTGTTTTTAGATATTTTGTCTAGACTTAGTGCATTTGGGTATATATTTCAGAGCACAGAAGTGTTTTTGAGTATCTGATTATAATACCAAACAAGGGGTGACTCATCATTTCAGCTCGAGGGCTGTCAGTGCTTCATAATCACAGAGAGATGCTGAGAGAGGGCAGCTACACAGATGGTACCCAGAAAATAATACTGGTGTCTGCAAGCGGTGAAAGAAAATAATGTCCTCTAGGAAGAAAAAAGGAAAACAATTCCCAGAATTGGCTTTTTCCACTTAGACTCATTTCAAAACAGGTATGCTCTTTACAAAATCCTTTTATAAGTACAAAAGAAATCAAACCTAGTAAGTTTTAGTTGAATAATATAGGGGACTGAATAGCAAATGAAACACTTTTAATTAGATGGAGTAGCAGGCATCTTGTAAAAAGAATTCATGAAGATTTTGAAAAACTGGAGAGATGGGTCAATAAGTTTCACCAGAAACAGACCAAACTTCTCTTTGGAAATGGACTGCACAAATAGATACATTTATTACAATGCAGATAAAACAACTCAGGAACAGACTTGGAGCACATTTAGAGAACAGCATTAGAATTCAAAGTGAACTTTAAAATTTGGAGATAAAGTCTAGAACAAAAGGACACTATCCAATAAAGATAAATGTCAAGTGCCCCACTGGGCTGACACAGTGGACTGAATAAATGTCCTGAAGGGAATCTTACTGCCAATTTAAAATTTCTACAGAAAAGTCTCTAAGGATTATAGCAGATCACATACAATAAAAAAGTACATGGGAAGTAATTGGAAATAATTTATTTTCTTTTCTTCCAGATGTTAAGGCTTCTACTATAATACAACTTTGGAAACCCTAGATCAAGAAGGATGGATGTAAACTAAATATTGCCCAAAAGAAATCAGCAAGAATCATCACAGGCTTAGAATATATATCTCCTGAGACGTGAGGTTGAAGGAATTGTGCTAGCTTCATGGATGAAAAGAAGATTATGAGAAAACATGCCCCCATCCTGCATCCTGGAAATTACTTCAGTGTTACAGTACATATAGAACCACCATTTTTTCGGCTTTTTTTTCTTATTTTGTTTTTACCTGTTGGATATGCTTGGGACACATTTTCAAACTTGTTCTAATCTCAACATAGTTAAAAATCTCCATTTGAAAACTTTGAGGGAAAAGAACCCTCTTGGTATTATGTGATTTAAAAGAAACTCTTAGAATTCACAATTCTATATAACAAGCCACATATCTAATAAGGTAATCCATAAAAGATATATCCTGTTGCTTATTAGGCAAAGTGTATCTAAATATTATTTTTTTTTGTCTGCAAATTCACAAATTTAGATGCTTTTTACAAATCACAGTACTGATCTCTATTTCTGACCCCTACAGATTAACCCTCCTGGAGTGAACTAACATGCTTTAATGAGGCATTTCTTCAAAGTGTACTCCATTTCTGATACACAGAAGTAGCATGAATATTTATGCAAAACACCAAAAAGAGAGTGTATGTGTATATACATATATATGTGTGTGTGGTATAGCATAGCACAGTACAGAGCAGAGCTGAGTAGTACAGTAGGGTGTGGGGTACTGGGTACATTCTGCTACTGCTATGTACATTTTATATTGAAAGTATAGAGTTGTTATGATTTAGCAGAGGGTTGATTCAAAGGTGAATGACCTCATATTAATGTCTCCCCAATTACCTGTAGTACAACTTCATATGCTGCTGGAGGAACCAAGAAGGGTCTTAAATGATTTAATTTTAGCTATTTTTAAATATAAATCATTACTATTTCCTTGATGGTAGAAATATATTCTGCTGGTATGCTTTACCTTTTGAAATTATCAAGTAGAAAGTTCCATTCAGAATATGTAGAATTATGAAAATACATATTCTCTAACCTATACTCATTCTCAGCTCCTAGATAAAAATCAAGATACATTATTCTTATTGCAACCCTAACAAATATTCTTAGAGGGAAATAAAAAGTAGTTCAAGCTGTGAAGCATATTAGTCACATCCTGTCTGTGAGAGTACTTGTTATGGAAGACTAATTCATGCAATTAATAATCAGGAATGGGAAGAGGATCTGTTCTGCCTCTGTGGGGAAATCTTCAGAAGGACACATCTGAGAAAGGTCATGTTAAAGTTTATCTGGTTTGCACATTCTGTCAGGGTCTGTATAGGGAGAGCCAGATTTAGCAATAGCATGGTATCTTCTAAAAATATCTTCTACTCTACCCAATGTTAAGGAGTTCATGCTCTTCAACATCTGTTCAGCAGAAGCTGTATCTGGTGAAGCAGAACTGGCAGCTTCCATGCAGGTAGCCCAAGCATGAGCTTCACTACTCTGGTGTGTGTTTATAAATTCGAGTTTGAAATCATCAGTGCCAGAACAAAAATTATGAATATTTTCCCCCAAGTCCACATTATGTTTACGACATGGTACACAAAACATTATTCCCTTTTCATCATCATATTTTAACCAGGAGTATTCTGTTAGCCATATTTTTGGAAACTGGTGATTCCTCTTTGTTTTCTGATGTTCCAAGTCTTTCTTCTCTTTCCCTCTGTCACCAACTTCTCTGTTGCTAGAAGAATTAGTCTTGCTTTTAAATTGCTTCAGTGCTCTTATGGCTATAATTTAAAAAGAAACAGCTAAATATAAAATAATTTTAATGTGATAAAATATCAGCTGCATCTTTTCTTTTTTTGGCCATTTTTATTTTGTTAATTTAGGACTAGAGTGTGACTTTAAAAGAAGAGCCATGAAAGAGAACAAAGAAAGCAGATCTACTCTTAAATCACTTGAAGGCTACCAAGGATTCTTGTAAGAAATGGTCAGTTTTGATTTTGACTATTAGAAGTTTGTCAGAGTATGCAACCCATGAAGTACAGCAGCATCAATACTGTTTTTGAAACAGTGAAGAGCAAAGTTATGAAGTGGAATTCAGAATGGTCTTCTCATAATTGTCTTGGCAAAACATCCCCAGAAAATACTGCTGAAGTCACAAACTTACTGCAATGTCCATCATACCTGGAATTAGCAGAAATGTCAACTTGGAGCAAGTCTGTAAATACATAATCAAAAACCTGACACAGAATGCCTAAGATGCTTACATAGTAGCTGATATGATCTTCTTAAAATGTATTTACCTGAAAATCATATTATTACTGCTTTTGTAACTGTATATGTATATTCTTAATGCACTAGGATTGTTCTCAACTTTTCCCAAATTGTTCTGAAGATGGTCACCCTTGTATTTTGTAGGAACAAATCCCATAAGCTGACATTTTAAGAATTCTATTTCTAGATCCCATTTATCTCCTACTTTTGGCCAGTAATTTAATGATTCTTTTAGTACACCATTGGCATAATTTTAGGATTTTGAAAGGAAAACAATCAAATAAGCAAGAGAAATAGCATGCAGAATGGAAGCAATAAAATGAGAAATCTATTTGTTCACTGGTAAATAACAAAAACAACACCCTGCAGATGACCTAAAATCTGACTCTTCCTCTTTATTGTGATGTGTACGTCAAGAAGCAAAGTTAATGAGTACATTAACCTAATCACAGAGAGAAATGCTATTTCTAGTGCTTTAAAAGGTCCTGAGAAAAAGAGTTTTTGTATGCCACTCTATTTTAGAAGAAGGGGCCAATTTTTATATATATATATTATACAATTTGTGAGAACTGTTTGTTCCCATTGTTGAAAAAAGTGACAGTTTGTTCCATTCTATTCTAAGCATCCTGAAAGGCCATTATATTAATTTAAAAAGTTATGAACATGCAGTTTGAATACATTTCCAGTACGAATGATTCTTGTAAAGAACTTAAAATCTGAGGTAGCAGCTGTGATCCACATGGACAGCAAAATGGACTGTCTCAGGAGGCTCTTCTGACATGTGCCCAGGTACCATACACAGAATGGAAAAGTAGAAGAAAAATATCCTTAAAACACAGTAAATATTAAGAAACTTCATTAGGCAGACACAAAACCATAAGGTAAGGTGAAAAAGACGTGGGGGGCTGGAGAACTGGACCTGCAACTTGAGACAAAAACATTTTAACACCTCTATAGTGCCTACTGCTTCTTTGGGTATATGGAAACCTGTGGAAATTTGCTGGTGGTGAGAGAAATAGGGACCAGAGTAGACCTGTGATCCACTATCAGGCATAATATTCCCTGTAAGATGGGACTTCAGTGTTTCCAATGTTTTTTTCAATTCACATGGAGAAACTGGGAACATAGGAAAAGGTGGGACCCGTTGCAGTGGTACCACGGAAAGAACAAAGGATACAAAAGGAAGTCAGCCTGTGCTACTTATGAAGCAACCTGTGAAGCAACGTCTTCACATAAAGTTTTTTATCAAATGAAATCAAGAAGAAAACTAATGTGGGAAAAGCTACACTAGGTAGAACTGTTTATCATTAAAATCCTCTTAAGAGTATCATTCCCTGATATTCACAGTGACTGGCAAGCCTTTACATGTTTCAATAAACAGTGCAGAAACTTCAAAAAAATGCAAAAAAAATTAATTAGTTAAGATATTAAGATTATGACCACTACTGTAAGTGAAAACAGAAAAATTAAACATTTAAAAAGGAGCATTATCAATGACAGCAGCATAAGTTTACACTACACCCTGTGAACTAGGACTGTGACATTTTAAATGGAACTTGTGATATTTAAATAAAAATAAATCACTGTGCCTCAGTTATAAGGCAGATATACAAAATTTCTTAATGATACACCAGTCAGTAGAGTATTTTCGATAGGCACTGTATAAAAATATGTCCATAAACTGATGAAGTAGTAAATCTGTATTAAAAATTCATATTATAAATTTACACAGGCAACAAAATATCAAGAGATTGCAAACTTATACTAGAGATGAGAATTATGTTGCCATTTATTCCCTTATCATCAAATAACCAAAACATTTGAACAGATTAATATTTCCTTCTATTTTCACTGAGAAAAATGTTTCCATAGCAATTCCTGACTAGAGCTTTGGATAATAAATCCTTGCAAATCACACACCAGCTCCATAGCAATTCTGTAAGGATGAATAAGTGAAATAAACCATGAGGGCTGAGTTATATTCTTTTAACTTTAGGACTCTAAAAGGTAATAATATGGCATAATTCTACCCTTAGATGAAAAAGATGGAACTCTCAAAAACACGACATTTTCATCTAAGTTGTTGATAGACTTAACACTCCCTACAGGTAGATTTCACTAAAAATATTTGCATAATTTATTCACTAATTATTATTGGTGCTACTATATTTCCCATCTTCATTAAATGGTAGGAACTGGGATTTTAAACTTAGAAGCACCAAGAATTAAGGTATTTTTGTTGCTGCATATATGTCGTAGTGAGGGGTGAGGTCCTCTGTCACACGGACTGAAATCTTAATTTATAGATATACATCCAAATGCACAGAAACATATACAAACATGTTAAATATGTTCCACAAATTTCTGAAATTAAATAACATACATAACTTAGTAGGAGCCATTACAGGAGGTATAAATTAAACTATTGGTAGAATTACTAAGTTTTCACCTAGAAAGAGATACTTCCTCTGTCCACAAACTTAAAACATTCATATTTTTAAGTTTTAAAAAACACATTGAAGATAAATAGTCTTTAAAAGATATAAGTTAGAGATAATGAAACTATTCCTATGCTTTCTTTTGGACTTCAATCTCTATTTGCATAAAAGTCAGGCAATTACTATTCTTCAACTGTTTCTACAAGAGTGACTGAGGAAAAAAGCATAAACTGTACACATTATCCAGGGTCATCATATATTTTGGACTCAATAAATTTTCCATTGAAAAGTGACATTTCAGCTGAACTACACACACATTTTAAAATAACTGCCTGTTCCAAATCTACCAACACAGTAAAATTCAATTCACAAGTTCACAATTTGAAAACAAATAGCAATGCAATATGGTCATTGGTTGTCCCTTACATTTATATCTTAGCAGACTATTTAATAGTTTTATAAATAAGTATTTTAAACATTTTTTTGGTTATTAGATATAGAATTTTTTAAACACTCACTAGCACCTCTCTATTCTATTTAAATATAGAATAATTTCTGAAAGTAAACTGGAATAATTCATAAGGATCATGTCTGTGAAAAAGAAAAAGATTTAAAATGTTCTTGGTGTCATAAGATGGAGAACAAATCTGGAACAGAATCTACTTTGATCTGCTTGGTAATGCAAAACCACACCCAAATTGCATTCTGTGACAAAGCTTTAGAAGAAAATGGAGAAATTCCATGTGTGCTAATTGAAATGACAAGAGATATGGTTATAGAAGACCATAGTGCTGAAGGGAATCAAAGGGGATGAGATCTAAGAGATATTTTAATTTTGTTGATAAGAAAAGCATGCATTCAAAAAGACTGTAAGAGAGGAAATAAAAAAGGTGAATGTTATTAGCTCCATTTAAGACTCATCACAGCTCTTCCTATAAAAACACTCCAAACATAATACATTAGAGCACTGTTAAAAACTTGATCAAAAAGTTAGAGAAATTAGTAAGTGCAGATTCATGTTGACTTTGGGCAATAGCATTTGGGATAATAATAAAACAAAATATAAATTTCTTTCTCAAATGAAAGACTGTGAGTAGGTAGGGGGGTCCAGCACAGGCTGTTTTTTAGTCCATCGGTGCATAGAATGGAGAGTAATGTGCTTCCATGGAGAGCCAAGTGTGCAGGACAGCACAAAGTTGTCTGTGAAGAATCAGCAGTTCTTTAAAATTTTAGATTCCTAGGAAACACAAAACTGGTTCATAAGAATTCTTCCATGAATATCAAACATTTTTAAAGTATAATGGCACTCCCACTTCTAGATTTAATGTTGGCTATTTATTATATATATCTTGAAAATACTTTTTTTTTACATTTATCAAATATCTTGTGAGAAATCTGCTTACATGTTAATTTATTCTAATACAATCAGCCCTCCTTTGTTACTCTTTGTTTGCTTGCATTTCTAATAAAAATATGCTTAATGTAATCTCCATGATGCTTTAGAAAAGCCTAACTTCCAATTTTCAGAACAACTTTAGGAAATTTATTATTCAATACTACTTCTACTCTACGACAAGGAGATTGGTAGATTTATTCTATTTAGACTTGGCCAATAGCCTGTGCCCCATGTGCTTTTTTTATGTGGATTCCCAGTATGAATGCTGAGAGATATGCTGGGGTGGGTAAGAATAAGAAAAATTAAGACGTTTGGCAGCAAATGTAGATCTGTTTGGAGGTTCTCCAAGGCAGGGGTTTGTTTGTTACTTTTTGGTATGTCCTTTAGAGATGCTGTTCAGCAATTTCTCTGCCGCTGTGCTGAGTGCTTTAGTGTTTTTCCCTCTTTTGTTCAGTGAGAGATTAACTACTGAGATGTGTATTTTCTGTTGACCATTCTATAAAACAAGAGGAGACAGAAGGCTATGAAAAGTTTTCCTGATGTTTTAGAAAATAAAGGAGTCTATAGGGAAATGAAGTGGTTGCCTTAGGAATGTGATTTATGATGTTTTAAAATGCGTAAGAGAATGGGAGGAAGTATTTTAAAAATGACTTGCACAGCTTGTGCCAGCATCCTAATTCAGCTACCCAAAAAGGTAAGTATCTTAATAGTAACCAAACAGAAGATAATTACGTGGGGTCTGGGACCTTATTTTAAAACACAATTCTTTCCCATTGTCTCAGAAAACAAGCAACAGCATTATTTTACTGTCTCATGACTGCTAAGGCAAGAAATTTCCTTTTTCATATAGTCACGCAAGTCATGTTGGGTCATTTTAGTGAATATAATACTAGGGAATAATAAAGGGGAAATACTGTAGAATGATAAAGAATTCAGTTGTTTTCTTGCTAATTATTACAAATTTACAAAGAAAATGGTTGTTCTGTCCTAAATATATAAAAAAATATTAAAGCTTGTAATAGACAAAATTTTTTAGTTTTAACTACTTTAGTCATGAATGATCTAAAACCAAAAAAACCCTTTTAAGTGGAAGTACCAATCAAACTGGTGTTTCACTTCTATGGCACTGTAAACGATTACACACAGAATTTTAGTTTCATGTGGCATTATATATGCAATTCTATCTGAAGAATAGGTCTCAACAGAAGATTTTTGAAATGCTTACACACATATCTACACTCCTACACTAGACATAAGATGACATGCATCTCTCTAAGGGGAAACTTTCTGCCTAAAACAGTTTTATATACAAAAGGAAGTTGGAATTGCAGTATAAATATACATGAAAAGAATTTCCCAATAAAGAATTAAACTCAACTTCATTGTGCCTTTGTGACCTTATTACACTGGAAGACTTAGATCTTGAATTGCAAGCACTTGTTTACACACTGTATTTCACAATCTTAGTGGCAATAATACTAACATCATAATTACAATATGGAACACTGGTAATACATGTGTAACTATTTTCCCTCTCACTTTAAAACTGCCTCACCTAAATTACTTTGTAACATTTATACAGTCTCAGGAACTATTGCAAGTAAATACTTTTTTAGGCATCCTAAGCCTTAAGTTCCCATAATTAGAGGGTAGATATACAATAAATGCATGTTTAAAGGTTAAAAAAGATACATATCTGAGCTAATGCTTGCAAATCACCCAAACAACACGCACACATTGACTTGAAGAACATAATGATTAGTATTTATAATAGACCCTATATACTAGTTCAATGAAAATACTGATAATTTTTAAATTGTGTTTCAAAATAATACAGCTTGATTTCACTGAGCTCTCAATTAGTAAATAATACTAAAACTTGCAAATTTAAGCCAAGCTAGCATGATACACACTGTACTGAAAACCTGTTACAGAGACACGCATTAAAAGAATACTAAACATATGGTCTTGGCAATAAAAAACCCATAGGAAAGCCATTAATAGCTTTCAAGTGGTCTATTATTCTACATTTTCAATATCCCCCACTATGACTTTGTTTTTCTATGCAGCAGGATCTGTAACTGTAGTACAATTTTTAACAGTACAGATAATTCATCTTATCTTTAACAATATAGATAACAAAGCTCCCAATTACTCTAGATTTTAAGCAGGTAACCAAGAGTCCTTCGGGAGCTAAAAGAAAAAATTTCTTACCTTTAGGTGCCAGCTGTAGAAACTGCTTATGAAATGTAGTAAGTTGTGAAATGGTTAGAGTACTACTTCTAGAGGTTTCTATTTGCTGAAATTCTGGTGGAGGAACAGGGTCAGGAACAGGGTCAGGAACCATTTTTACATCACTATTGATGAAGAAATCTTTTCCTTCTAAAGTCATTTCATATTGGATTTTGCTAGAACTCTCAATATGATGTCGTGCAACCTCTACCAGTTTTTCAACACTGCAAGTATAAATGCAGAAACTCATGAGTATAATGAACAATGTTAGCAACGTAGCTTTAAATTCTAATGTGCTTGTGCTTTTAAAGCTTTCCTAAAGTAAGAATATCAAATCCTCTGTGTTAATTCTGTAACTATCAAAATCACTATGAAGTCTACTGCTCCTCTGACTGAAAGAAACCTTTTGACAGTAGTCAGAAATTTATATGAAGTCAGACCTAAGGCACTGAAGAGACCGGAAGGAAAAACATGAAAGCAATTTCTAGGCTAGCATACTGGAGAGGTATGTGATCTCGTGCTTCGAGTGCAATGAATACAATTTATACAGAGAAAGACATCAGCTGTCTATAATGTCGAACACAGATTTGTCCTGGAGTGTCAAGTCAAAGGACATGATATTCTGTAAATACTGTCCTTTTGTTAGCACATGTCAGGAGAGCAAATAAAACTGGCTAGAAAGAAGAGGCTTTGCCTCTTTGAGCTATTGCCTGTTAAAGCCTTCACATCCTCCATTTATACCTCTCTTCTTGGTCATACCCTGATGTGGATCAAGCAGCACTGTCCCAGGTATGACTCAAAAGTTAGTATAGATCAGAAATACTTTGCAAAGAGCAAAGTCACTCCTTTCCTTTAGAGAGGAAAAGCCCTTTAATGATATAGACATTGGTCATTCTATGCCAGATAGTCTAATGTGCTGTAGTGACCCCAAGTGCATTTTATTTACTGGGACAGGAAAATTGTGAAGGAGAACTTTTTTTAATGGTCCTTTATATAATTTTGAGAAATATAGTATGTGGTGATAAGAGCAATAGGTGGAATTTTCCAGTGCATGTAAAAAACAGGAAAGAAAATAATCCCACACTCCAAAGTGACAAAAGCTACTGAAATGATACAGAGCTTTGTACTAAACAGAATAACTGATTGTCTGCTCATTAATCTGCTAAACCTGTAGTCTAGAAAAATAGCATAGCATGATAATTACCTTTACAGCTACAAGCAGAACATCTTAATCAACTAAAAAATGAATTATTAGCATTCAGGTTTCTAAATTATTTTTTACTTTTTTCCTGAATTACCTCTGTCTCAAGAAACAAGTATAATTACTAGCATAGTCTAGATTTAAAAAAGGAAAAAAAAATCCTGTTTAAAATTGATACATGTTACCTTGATTTTTCCTCCAAGAAGGTGGATCCAAGCCACATTTCCATATCTTTATAAGCCTCTTCTGCTTTAAATTTTAGATCCTCAAGAAATGCTAAAGCTTTTTCTTTTATAAGCTCTAGCCGAGATTTTGTGGCTGCCTCTGTTTAAATGGTAAAGTCATAATGAATAATATTTATAAAATGTGAGGAATGTTCTCAGTCTAAGCACCTAAAGTTCAGAATATTTAACTATTTTTACCTAAAAGTACCTTAAAGGATACTCGCTGTCTGGCTAGTTACCTTTCAGTAGTACAGTTAAGCCTGTTGTAATTGTGGCTTCTTTACATGTTCTTTGAGCAGCTGCCAGCACTATGCTACAGAGGTAAGTGCACGACAATTTTTGTCTCCCTGTATTTTCAGAGGTAGGTACTGCACAGACAACTAGATAAAGCTGCTCTCTTAACATCAGCAAAATAAAAGGCAAGGTACATTGATGCAACAGAGAAATTACATATGAAATCAATGTTCAAAACTTAGGAGCTATACACAACTAGTGCCTTTGCTAGGCTCTACGTATCTGTATAATGAAAACCACAAGTTACCAAAAGGTAACTGGATAACAAAGCCTCAAGCAAAACTATGATTCTCAAATACCATCTATGTGCCAGTATAAATAGCAAATACAGCTCAACATGTTCAGCATTCCTTAGGTTCTTGGCTTTTTTTCTTAAATATAGGATGAAAATGTCAAGGAAAAAATACATGTTAATGAATCACTAAAGTTCATCTTCATGCAATTCGGATCTTCAAAGTTATTATTCTTCTTCTTATTACCCCAAAATCTGAGAATATTTGCTCTTGAACTGCTTTTGCATTAAACCACGTTGAAAGATGTAGGTGAACAAGCATTTGATCTAACTGTATCTAAAGAAGCCGTATGAGTTTGTGGTTTGTTCAATAACTGCTGTTTGCCCTCTATCTTTCATAATAAAATGCTCTGCAATAGTTCACCCACCAAAGAGGTACCATATGGTGATGGGCTTGCCAACTGTTGCCAAATAGAATCAATAAAAGCTGGGTTCTATCTTCCCTTTAATGATAAAACAGTTTTTCTTCTAGTCTAAACCTATCTTAAATTCTCAAACCATTTTCAATTTGGGACTTCCTTTCTTCAGACATCTACTTTTGGCTGAAATGAACCATTTTGCTTGAAAGTTACTGGGTAAGACAGACAAAGAGAGAGAATGACTGAACAATATGTAGGTGTTGGAAGAGTCTGTCCATAAAGCAGTTTGGAAGAACAAACAAAATCTATGTCCTACTGCTTGAATCCCAAGTTGCTTGAAGAGGAAGGAATCAGAGAAAAACATCAATGAAATATGCAACTGCCAACAAATTCTTTCCCAGAACAAAACACGTCAAATACTGAATCCAATTAAATTGAATATTGAAGTGTGAATAACAACTTATCCAAAACCTTCTCTCTCAGGATGAATATTTGCCTAGTCATGACAAATTAGATTAAATGAAACAGAAGACAAAAGCAATGAAAATCATATTACTACCTTCAGTATATTTATCACAGAATGATTGATGATTACCACATTAAAAATATTTCCTGGTTTCTCCAGACACGACTGTCTCTCCTTCTTTTTCTTTCTTATCTATCCATTTTGTCTACTGACTGGTTAGTATTGACTAACTCACTAATGAAATTAGGAATAACAACCACCTACCAACACAAGTAACTAAATAGTAACATACCCTCATGTTTCAAGGCACTGAAGTATTCTTGCTTTATTTTAAGTGCCAGTTCTTGTTTCCTTATTTCTTCTGGGTCTATAGGAGCTGGAGTGGCTTTTGCTCCTGCAGGAAAACAGACTTCTCAGTCTTTGGACCTTGCTTGTAAATTTGTGTATCATGAAAAATAACATTTTCCAGCTTACTTAATGTGACCGTTTATGAGAATGCAACGGTGCATACTTAACTGCCAAATGTGATTTACATCTGCAAGTCATGCTAAGGTTAACACTGCATAAAAATACCCCAGGACACACAACTTTGGTTAAATAACATGCTAAAATGTATTTCTGAATGAAAAATCATGACTGAATAAGTGTGCCTCTTGTTTGATCCCAAATGGTCAGAATGTCCTCTTTGACTCTAGTATCTACCAATTCATCACAATCAGAACAAAAATAAATGTCTTTTGAATAATACTTGTTTCTTCTGGAATAAATTCAAATTTAACAAACTAGAGTAAAAATGTTACAGTAATAGTCACCATCAAAGCGGTGAACAGAACTATGCTATTAAAAAATTAGAAAGAAAAAAGAGATGTTATTTCATGCCCCTTCAAACCTACATTTCCATTTTGTTTTGACTTACTTATCTATGAACAGATATTGTAAAGGTATTTTATCATGTTTTTAGAGACTGCATGGAATTCTCTAGCCACATGACTTTGACTATTACTGAATAATATTACAATATTTTTAATTGCTTTATCTTAGATGAAGAGCAGATGGAGATGTTACAGAAAAAATACAATGATATGTGTATGATACATTAGGTCAACATAAAACAAATGGTCAGTTCTAGAAGTGATAAAATTATATGTGGTAAGTTGTATCACTCTGTTACCAGCCCTGTCCTAGGGAGTTCTCATGTTACAGGAACACTACAGTAACACTGTACTTGAAATGAAATCAAAGTCAATACTTCAGTTACAAATCCATCAATTTATACTTTATCTTCTACTAGGAAGAATTACAGCTTTTTAGCTGCAGTTCTGATTTTGTGATTTCAGATAATCTTGCATGAGGTCTGAACAAAAATTTGATTCCAAGAAGCAATCCACAAACTCCAAAGTACCCACAGCTGCTGAGTTTTATCACAAAACTTTTCTAGGAGTCTGAAAAGCTGCTACTCTCTTGGCTAAATGAGATGCTACACTAAGCCTAAGGCTCCCTGGGGCTCACAACTGGCTAAGTATTTACAAGGCTATGCTTTTGTTCACTCTGTATAGGCAGAAACAAACTGAGAGAGAGAGAACTGAGCACACAAATGAAACTTCAGTCAAAAAAAAAAAAAAAGTCAACTGTGTTATGCACAATAATTCTGCAGTTACAGCTTTCTCATTTGGAAACAGAGTACCCAAATTTCAGGCTACCCTACACCCACAGGGCTTGAACCTCTCCTTTGCTATGCAGAATGTCTTAACAAAAGACACAAAAGTTTAGCCTACGGGCCTCATTTCGAAATAAAGTTATGACATATTGCAGACAAAAGGTGAATGTCACATAAAGGTGAATGTCACTACTACCTGCACATGGAAATAGTTGTGAGAAAAAACAGCATTAAAAATCTTGTATGCCACAATCTCTTCCAGCACACTGCCTGTTTTCTCTCTTGCAAATAAATTTTGTGTTTTCACCTGGTGGGACAGGTTCTTGCCAGGCCTATGGCAAGACCTACCCCAATATGAATCTGCTCTTTTTTAGGACTTCAGCTGTCAAGTAGGCACAATTTAATAGCATTTTATTTAACTTGATAAACTAGCTTTAATTGTTCCATTCCAATACAGAACACGAAGAAAAAATAATATTTACTTTCAATTTAGAATATTTATTTCTACATATAATGACTACACATGTTTATATAAATAAATGCAATTGCTATTCAAAAGCCCTTACCCTCCTTTATCACTAGCAGCTTTTCATACTAATGTCACATTTGACATTTTAGAAGAGAAATTAAATCCAAATAAATGTCACAGATCACTAATTTCTGTATTATTCATAAATTTACATTTTAGTAATTTCAAGCAATGCTAAAACAAAGCCTGCATTTTAAATACCTTTTTTTTTAGGAGGTGATTTGGCAGGTGCTTTTTTGGCACCTTTGGTATCTCTCCCAGACGCTTTGCTTGGTTGTTTCTGTGCAGCCTTCGAAGGTTTCTGGTTTAGCTGATGTTCTTGTTCCTCCTCCATTTCTCTAAACTCTGTTTCAGCTGTTACCTTGACACCACAATAGTACAGTACACAGTATCAGCTCTGTGAAACTACTGTTTCAAATAGCCTATACTTGCTGAAAGTACTTGATGAGAAGTAGACAGATTTAAAAAAATAAAGGAGATATTTTAACCAATTGGTTAGATCTTTGTATTTATCAAAAATAAAATTCTGCAGCAAAAACTCAAGAGAGAGACATATTGAGTTCAATTCCTGCAGTCATTGCCTGTGCTTGAGGAAAAAGTTAGAAAAGCAAGAATCAACAATACACAAAGCAAGTCTAGAGTTACATGGGAGTTACACGGTAAGGGGGCAGAAATTAATTAATTTTAAATTATCAAAGAGAAAACAAAAAGATCATATAGAAACTGACCATTTGAAAAGCTCACCTAATTGACTTCTAGCTATAGTGAAAAAAATGTAACCACAGGGTCTGAACACATGAAAGGTTTGAGCAAAGACTGCATCACAGGGTTAAACTTACCCATCTTCTCACACTACTACTGAGGGATAAGAGAAGAGTTTATCATGGGAGAAGATATATAGAGGCAACATTTGAAATATTTCTCAGTAATGAAATGAGAGGCTCAGTTTTAAGTATGGAGGTGCTGAAAACACAGACTCCAGCACTTTCCTCACAGAACTATAAACACATTCAATGGAAATAGTGGGTGGAGCAAGACATATGAAACTGAGAAACACAGTGCAAAGATGATGTGTTTAGGCTGCCTACTGAATGGGGGGGCTTTGACTGTACAATCCAGAAATCTTTATGTAAGTAAAACATTCCATACCGTATCTGATACTGCTGTTACTGCTGTTTGCCATGTATCAATAATAAGATTTTCATCATTCCTGCAAGCAGCCACTTCATTTTCAGAAATCTTATCCTTACGATTCCCCTGCCGACTTCTGTTTTCTGACTCGGTATTACCTGCTGAAGGCAATCTCCAAGAAACCAGAGGAATCCTCAAAAATAAAATATAAGAGATAATTTGCATACCACTTTATAAAAAGTGTTAATATCTACATTGGACAATATGCTGAAAAAATGAAAATGCTATTTTCAAAAACCGCAATAGGAAAAAAAATGGAGGAACTTTCTTTATGACCAAAAGTGATGAGGTGTGTGTATGGCAAGAAAACTGTCTAGTTCAAGTGTAACAGCTAAAAAATAGTAACAGATGGATAAAACTACATCAAGTGACTACGTGATCTGCTGATGAATTCCACGTGCATTAGACACAGTTTCATTACTCAAATAATTTTTAAATTCACTCAAAGTTAAAAAAATCACATGTGATTAGGATGGCATTTTTTATATTGTGAAAGTAACAGGTGGTATCCCTTATCTTTTAATATGGCATTCAGTTTGGTGCATCTTTGTAGATTGCTTTGATTTACATGCGTTATTACATAAAAAATTAATTATATTTACATTTACATAAAATTTGTAACATTTAATTTTTTTATTAGCACAAATTTTAAACCTACTAATGTTCCACAACAATAATTTACCTTACATATGTGAGGATTGTGCTGTAAACGATGAGCAACATAAAGGAAAGAAGGAAACATTTCCATAGTTCTTGATTTCCTCCTGAGACAGCTTTTAAAATGTTTTGCAATTCAGCAATGCATTGGTGAATATGATACAGGTAAATACTTAAAAAATTATAAATGTAACCTCTAAAATTATTTTAGATTCATCATTTCTATAATTCTGGGTAAAAAAAATTCTAATTTCTCCATCCTTTGAAATATACACACATATCATTCCATATACTCCAAAAATCTATCAGTACATTCTATTTGTTCATATTTGTATAATTTTACTGTGGATTTCTACCTCTTTGATTCATCTTGATCTTCCTTCTGCTCTCCATTAATAATATCTAATAATGGGATTCTAGTAAAATCTTGAGTGTCTTCTGTTGGGATTTTTCCTTCCATTGCCCGATAATAGTCATGAAGAAGTCTCCTTGTATCTTGGAAACGATCCAGTTCAACCTCAAGAAGAAAAGACAAAGAGATTGCAGTGCAACATACCACAGAACAGATTTTTGCTATCACATGTTAACAGAAGCAATTCTAAATCTTAAGAGTTTGAGGGAGAGCAAGAAACACAGTCATATTTCTTTTTAAATTTATAGCATACTGATTTCATACTTTTAATTGCATCTATAATGTATCCACACTGTCATTTCTAGACAGTAGTAAGAATTTTAATTGTTAAAATATGAAAAGCTATTTATGATAAATAATGTTCAATTTAATTACAGTATATTTTGATGTATACATATTTCCTTCTAGCAAGTATACCAGTGCTGACAAATTACATAGATCTTCTTGTTCAGAAGAAAAAAGTCTTAATAGCATAAAATAAAATAAAAAGGGTTATGTGATGGAGAAAATTTTAAAAGTCTTACAGTTTTCTGGACCTAAGCAATCAACAGTAATCAACTTTGAACACCTAAGTGTCATGAAGATCTTTTTGTGTGAATCCTCTCAGAAGAAATAAAGTAAGATTCAAGAAACATTTAACACCTGTCATGTTTTGATTTATTGATACAGTATGGTGTTAGTTTCTAACTGACAAAACAGTACTAAATATTCATGGGAAAATGCACAAAACCACATTCACAAAACAAAGGATAAAACCTTGTGGTGTAAAACCAGCAACTTATCCATAAGTTAAGGAGGAAATACCTTTTAGTATAACTGTGTACATCGAAAAAGGAATGAAATCTGATAAACAGCATTTATACAAATCTACGTGTTTACACAGTTACTGAGCCACCTGGGGAATATATGTAACTTCCAACAGAAAAACCCACAAATGGAGAACTGAATAACAAAGAAGCCTATTTTTGGCTGCTTCTAAAAAGAATAGTCATTACATAAAGTTGCAGTTATTATATTTTTAGTCCTGTAGTTTTAGGATTAGTAATTCATTTATTATGTACTAAGTAAAACAAGAAGTAATGTTTTCTATTAAATTTTCCTTTATTAAAACAAAAACTTACATATGGTTATATGTGTTAGTACTTTTAAAGAGTTATTGTGCATACCCACACAAAACAGATCAAATTAGATTCATAGTGAATCTTCTCTGAACTCAATCATACATGCACATGAAATTCTGTTAGAACTAGGATTGCAAAGATATAACTGGATATAAAAGGAGAATAATAAAATATTTAAGCTCTGTATTGTAACCTTTTCTCCTTTACGCATATAATTCAGGATGGATTTTTAAAATATTCGAAATATTTTATATAAATATATAACAATAATAAATATATAGAATATTTAAAATATTCTATAAATACCCTAGTTACAGGACCAATTAAGTTCAGACAGTCAGCAGTTATTTGATATTTTGAGTGGCCCAAAGTCCTTATTTAGGGCATTATGTCGACTCTTTGAAAAAAAGTCAACAATTTCCTTATTATATTCCTCACAAACTTTACTTGAATTACCACAATACTCAGATGAGATAAGAGAGTGGTTCCCTTTTTTACTAAACATATAAAACAGCCCAGAGAATTTAAAGTGTTGGAAGCCCAACCTAAACTACTTAGGCCCTCTTTTTCAGCTAAATTAGCATCACATGGCATGTGTTTAAAACACTGCTTTCATTGGCTTCTTTAAATTCGCCAAAAACTTTCACAGAATGCTCACTTCAATTTGCAGAAAAGCCTGTCTAGCCTAGTCTAGTCAACATTACTCCAATCCAGTTCTAAATCAAATAAATGCACCTAGAACAGCAATAATAGGGAAATCTTACTTTACTGCAGGACTGAATGGACTCTTGAAAACTTTAAAGTTACATATCTGAAAGCTGGGTCATATTTAAGCAACAGCAGAAATGACATCTCAATCTTAAAACATAACTTGATTTTTTGGGGTTTCTTTTTGTTAATCAGCAGATAAAATTCCAAGCCGCATCGATAAAATTACAAGTGAAATAAATTTGAGATATGGGAAATACTATAACATCAAGTGGTGAATGATGTCATTATTAAATTAAAAGGAGATGTTAATATGATCACAGAAGGATAAAGCACTGTAGCATTTCCGTCATGAAACTCAAGATGATTAATCGGAATTATAAAATTGCAAAAAGTAACAGTATGTAATAGAGATTGAAAGTTTTGGCGGTTAAGCAAGAAGAATGGTATTTTTCTTAATCTTTCTTGTATTCCAAAGATAAATGTACGGAATGTCATCTACTTTTTGTCTCTTATCATTGTCTATAAAGTTTCTTGTTTCAGAAAACACATGAATATTTGCTTAACTAATTTTTAACCCTTCACATACTTGGAGCCAACCATATGAAATTTCTCTAAGGTGTAGTGTAGCAGTCCATACCTGCATAAGTGTAAAGAAATGGTTCATTGCAATCCCCCTCCGATCTGGTAACCATTGTTCATTCATGATACCAGTACGTTCCTGCTCTGCTTCTTCCCTTCTGCTGTCACACATATCCCAGAGAAGATCTCTTAGGTCCTAAAACATAAAATCAAATATAGTAATTCATTATGAAAGAAAACGTTTTCTTTTCCTTTTTTTTTCCCTGTGTATAGGGCCACTTCCTATCTGGGGCATTTTCTTTATTATTATAAATATCAACATCTGGACAGGTCACATTCCTACAGAGGGCTGACACAAAATTTTCTTACAAGTGTGCTGGAGAGAAGAACACAAAAATATGATTGTGCATATGAGACTAGGAATAGCTAAGTTCCCAACTGCACCAACAACTTTCCACTTGAATGGTTTGCTAATTAATATGCTAAGAATAGTACTCTCAGGGGATGGGCAATATGAAAAATACTGAGAAAATTGTGTCATATTTTAAGTATTTTTCAAATCTGAGTAGCTTCCACACCACTTTTCTCCAATGTCCTTTTAATTAAGAGCTCTTCAGCTAGTGACTATGTCAAATAGGGCTATGTGGCTCACTGACAGCACTGAGGGCCTACTAAGCATAAAACATTACACAACCCGTTTGTTCCCTATTGCCATCTCTGCATGGAAATAGCATGACAGGCCACTATGTGTAAGAGGCCACAGGAGGAGAAGAGTGCTGTTAAATACAGTGCCAAGGTAGGGGAAGGTGAGATGTCTCTGGCTCTAGGCAGTTCTACCTACCTGACCTGTTCTGGGGCAGAAGAAAAGGAGAGGAGCTTAGGCTTCTGTTAAAAGATTCCAGGGTGATTCCATATTCACCAGGTATTGGTTGCAACCTATTATGTCAGATTCTGTTTCTCTCCCCCTGTCTGAACACTTCAGATAAATCCACTTGTCCTCTGTAGGACAAAAGCCACAGGGAAGTCCCTGGGCTACCTAACACATCAACGAGGGCTAGAAGGTAGACAAGGGGCAGGCAATCAGATATTCATAGCTGTTCACATTGTAGAATATGCACTTAAGAATATGCTGCTGCATGAAAAACATATAAGCATATGACTTTTCTATTGGCTGTGTGAGTTGACCTTGGCTGGCTGCCAGCTATCCACCAAGCTGCTCTATCACTCCTCCTCACAGGAAAGGGGGAGAAAATATGATGGAAAAGTTCATGCATCAAGATAATGATGAGATCACTCACCATCATATGCAAAACATAGTATTTGGGGCAATTAATTAAATTTAATGCAAATTAATTACACAGAATAATGAGAAATTAAACAAAACTAAAAACTGAAACTTTTCCCCCATCCATTCTTCTTCCCAGGCTTAACTTCATTCCTGACTTTTCTACCTCCTAAATGGCACAGGGGAAATGGGGAATGAGTAATTACGGTGAGTTCATAACATTTTTATCTGCCACTCCTTTCCCTCACAATCTTTCCCTGCTCCAGACTGAGGTTCTTCCCATGGAATACAGTCCTCCATATATTTTTTCTGAGGTAAGTCCTTCCCACAGGCTTCAGTTCTTCAATAACCACTCCAGCATGGATTCTTTCTGTGTGCGCAACCCTTTAGGACTGTACTGCTCCAGTGTGTGTACTCACTCCACAGGCCACAGCTCCCACCAGGAACCTGCTCTGGTTTGTCTCTCCATAGGCTGCTTGTCCACCTGATACAGCCTGGATGGACCACATGGACTGCAGGGTGGAGATCTGCTTCCCTGTGGTCCTCCCTGGGCTTCTGTGAAACAATGTGTATGACCATGGCCTTCTCCACAGGCCACAGGGGAATCTCTGCCCTGGTGCCTGGAGCACCTCTTCTTCCTCCTTCTTCACTGCCCTTAGTGACCACAGAACTGTTACTCGTATTTTCTTACTCCTGTCTCATAGCTGCCTTGCTTTCTTACAGAAGCCACCTCTGCAGACACTTTGCCACAAAAAACTTTTACATAAATGCAATACCACACAAAAAACACACTAATGTTTTGTACAAACTGACTCACAGTTTCTTCCAGTATCTTTCTTAAACATGTAAAAAGAAGGATTCTACTCTTTGTCCTCATATTATTTAAGCCACAGGATTGATTTACTGTAAGCAGTGGAGAAAACTGCAGAGGGATACAGTGAGGTACATTCTCTAGCAGAAGCAAAAAACGTGTCTTATGAGTTTTATCTTTTTCTCTCTCACTGCTGCTCTTTTCACAGTGAGGCAGCTTCTTTCTCCTTTTCTTATATGAGGTGGTGAAAAAAAAACTAAAAATGGATGCATTTGCTCAGTCCTCTCCTATTTGGAACAAGAGAAGCAGTGATAGCAAGCAACTGATCATCTTCAATGATAGCAATGCAGGGAGAGGGAATTTGTAGAAATTGCTGGAAGACAGATAGAGATGTGCTGCTGAAGTGCGTTTTATCCACAGTAATTCTTGTTTGGATATTTAGGATGTGTCCTGGTTTTTGCTGGGGAAGAGTTAATTTTCTTCAGAGCAGTGAGTATGGGTTATGGTTTGGACTTGTGCTGGAAACAGTGCTGATAACACATGGACGATTTCATTATTGCTAAGCAGCACTTGCAGAGACAAATCTCTTCTGCTCCTCACTCCACCCACCAGCAAGGGGGCTGTGTACCAAGAAGCTGGGAAGGGACACAGAAGAGCTGACCCCAGATGACCCAAGGGACATTCCATACCACATGGCACCATGCTCAGTGTATAAAGCAGAGGGAGAAGAAGGAAGCAGGGGGGATGCTGGGGGCGGCTGTGTTTGTCTTACCAAGTCACCACTATGTGTGACTGAACCCAGCTTTCCTGGGGATGGCCAAACACCTGCCTGCCCATGGGGAGTGGTGGATGGATTCCTTGTTTGCTTTGCTTCTCTGCACAGCTTTTGCTTTGCCTGTTGAACTGTTTTTACCTCAGTCCATGAGCTTTATCATTTTTACACTTCTTTCCCCCATCCTACTGGTGGGGGTCAGTGGCTGCATGAGGCTTAAGTGCAGTCTGGGTTAAAACACAACATCAGATCAAAGTCTTGGCTGCCCTCTGGGCTTTGGACCTTTAAGGAATTTTACATACATCACAAAATGGGGTATTTACATTTTCCAGTTGATATCAGAGAAATTTATTATTATAGCTGGCACCTTTCAGTGTTTTAGAAAGGGTCCAGCTTAGATAACAGTGTTGAGGAACCTGTGAGTTTGAGGAACAACATTATGAAGATCGTAATTTTTTTCATTTCCTCTTTCTTTCTAACGGCAAGGAAAGATGGAAGAATCATTCAGGGAGATACAATGAGCATGTCTTTAAAAGCATAGAGGAAGACCACCTTCACAACCACCCACAGGTTTGGGATTCACAAGGGGCAAATGTGTTGTTTAAAAAATAATTCTGAAAATCATATATTCACTCCGAAGTGCTTAGGCTTATCACAGTATGAGTTTCACTGCATCATATGGGAGTACAACCTCCTCTTCACATAACTGGAACTGGACAATGTCAAACACGGATTTCTGTTATGAGCAAAAGGCCAAATATTTTAATTTTATATTTCTAAAATATAGGACAGAGTGATTCCAGTCTTTTTATAATTCCATTCAGTAGAAATTAGAAATATGGATGATGATTTTTCAATCCTCTACTTCATTCTATTCTAATATTTCTATGGAAAAGGAGGTCCAATGCTTTTTCAATCTCACATGAATTAAGCTATTATTCCTTAAATGTTCCCTTAAACTAAAAATGTTATCAGTATTCTTTTCTCCTTTTTGGAGACCACTCCTGATACTACTCAACTAAAAATCATGTTCTGAAATGTAATCTGATAAATTCAATGATAGCTTTACTTTTGGGTTATGCTAAATCTTGTTCTGATCCTGGAACAACATTTAGTGTTACAGATTTTTGTGAAAAAGAACTCTCAGGACATGACATAGAAAAGATCTACCTGAATCAAAACATCCCAAGAAATTCTATTATTTTGCAATAATCAGTTTTAGAAAGCATACATTATCTTATATAATTTACAGAAAAAATAAAATACTGCCAAGATTTTTTATATTGTGATAGAAATATCCATCTTTTAAAATCTTGGAAAACCACAAAATGTAAAGAAAAAGAGAGCAGATAAATATTTATTTAACAGTGTATCACAATACCACAGTGTAACCTAAAAACCAAAACATGTAAGATGTAAGAAAATTATGGCCAAACAGAGGAATAATTTTAAAGGACACATTACACTCAAGAGGAAATGACATTGTTTTAAGAAGAACTATAAAGAGGAAGAAATAAGTAAATAATAATAATATAATTCATGTTACATCAACCTTATATACAAGGAAATAATATTCTAGGGTACATCGTAATTTCTGTCATTTACTTACAGTAACCCTTTGGTGTAGTTCAGCTTTTGTTTCTTCATCATCTCGCAGGCCATCAGCAATTGAATTAAAATCTATTTGCCACTGAGATACAAACTCCTGTTTATGATGTGGACGTTTCAAATAATCTTTAAATTTTTTTCTGTAAATTATGATAAAAATAATTTTTGGGTTACACAACACCCCATGAAAAATATATAACTCTAATATTAGTGTAATAAGATACTATTTCTACTTACCTAATATCTGCTGTGTAATGAATTATAGAGTACTGTTCATCCCTTAGACATCTAAGTACCGTTTTGATCGTATTCATGTATGTATTTTCTACCATTTCCCAGTAAGGTACTAAAAAATCAATTATCTCCTGTGAATTTTTCAAAAACATCAAAATTAATTGATTTATTTATTGTTAATTAATTTATCTGTAGCATTAGCAAATACACAAAAATATTATTTCAGGAAATTCTATTATTGAGGTTTTTTTCCCCACTATGTATTTCTTTTGTGTTACAGCTGATTATAGACACTGTAATGACACATACTTTTATCCTGTGAATTTCTTTGGGAAAAAATGGTAAGTGTCTAAAGAAATGGGAAATATTCCAGTACTTGTTTCTTTGGATATACTCATAAAATAAGTGATGATACTGAATGAGCACTGAAGTAAGAAAATTTGGTCATTCATAACTGTTTGAGTTCAAAAATATCTAAGCTGACTGTCTAGTGTTGGCAAAGCGATGTGTGACTGAAAGGCTGAAATGTAAAAGGCCACAGCCAGAGGAAACCCAGCATACGTATGCTGATTTCAGCTAACAGAAAAAACTGGTAAACATCAGAAAAGCAATTACAGAACAAATTTCAAATCATCATTGTCCACCCTTGAAAGATCTGCATCTCAAAACCTGCATGCAGCTTCTCATCTCAAAAAAATTACAGAGGAACTACAACAGATTATAACTGGAATGGAGAACAAAAACAACATATAAGCAAAATGAACATTTAAGAGATGCTTGTCACATCTTTAAAGCCCTCTGGCATTGATTATAGAATTATTATTCATTGTATCTCTCAATATATGAATTAGGGTCACCATGAATTAGGGTCATCAAATGATCCAAGCAAAGATCATGGTTTAAAATGAAGAAACAGAAATCTTTTTTCAGAATTAATTTAACTATACAAGATATGTCACAGAGAACTAAAAGTAAATTACTTCAAAAAAGCTACTAAAACAACTAAAAACATAATCATGGAAGAAAAGTCCATTAAGAGCTACTAAACATAAGATGCAGACATACAGCCATTCCAGAAAACCCCTGAATTTCAGATCACTAGAATGTAAGAAGATGTCCTTGGGGAGATAATATTAGGAAAAATATATACTAGGAGAAAGATTAGTGCACATTCTCCCAATTCTTACTCTTTGTATGAGACCTACAACTTACCCTTGCCTGAGAAAGAAATGTGATCTAGGAAGTTTGTTTTAGTATTTCATAATAGTAAAAAGTATTATCTTTTTTGGCAGTTATGTTCTTCATCATATTTGCAAAGTAAAAAATAATCTAAATTTGAAAGCATGATTCCTTATTTTATGTATTCTAGTAGTAACTCCTCTTTGAATATTTATCACGAAGTAATAGTACATGTTTTATTGAAAAATATTGCAATGATGCAAAAGGCTTAGGTTGGACATACATAAAATACTAAGAAAAATAAATACTTATATTTAAGATTATCAGTTGGAAATTAGCGTACCTGGGGAAGTGGTTCATCTACATAAATCCATTCATCTGATCCTGGTTCAATCGGTAGCGGTGTCTCAAGAGAGGGAAGGGGCTCATCTGTAACTGTTAAAATCTTTTCTTCTTCATCTGTGACTGGTGAAACCTCTCCTTCATCTGTAACTGGTAAAACCATTTCTTCTTCTGGTACTATTTCTTCAACAGACCCTTTATACAAATGTACAATTAGTACTTCCAAATGTATTTTAAGTATCAATAAACAGAATTGGACATCTCTGCTACTCTCACAGGTTCAAAATAATGGAACAGATTCACTGTTTCATTACTTAGGTGTTGTTCATCAAAAATATACTCATGAAATCAGCAATGCTCAAGGAAGATTGGATCAGTTAGCATCTAAGCAAACTAGACATCCATAAATCCAAGGACCCTCACAGGATGCATCCCCAAGTGCTGAGGGAGCTGGCAGACATCATAGCCAGGGAGCTCATGATCATGTTTAAAAGGCCATGGAGATGAGAAGAAGTGCCTGAGGATGGGAAGAAAGCAAATATGACCCTGGTCTTCATAACAGACAAGAAAGGAACTACAGGTCAGTCAGCTTCACTTCAATCCCTGGAAATGTGATGAAGCACATCATTCTGGAGACCATCTCTACCCACATGGAAGACAAGAAGCTGATCAGGAGAAGTCAGCACACATTCACTAAAGAGAAAACATGCTTGACCAACCTGATTCTCTATTCTGCTTATATGAACCTAATAGTGAAGGACAACTTGGAAGCTATCAACCTAAATATGAAATTAGACTATATTTATTGACCCCAGGTATTATTTCTCCTTAGGAGTAAATACAACCCTTAAATACTTCTATACAACATTTGGATTCTAACTAGAAAATCTTCACTTGCAACAATAGGAACTTTGCTATTGACACTAGCAGGGCCATTAATTATATACCAAGCACATTAAAAACCCCTATGAACTAGAAATGTTGCAGCGGGGTAATGGGATAAAGTTTTACTGTTGCAAGTGCTTTTCAGGTTTGGTTTGGTTTTTTTTTTCTTTTGGTGGTAGAAGACACATGAAGATTTTCCCATAACAGTTATTTAGAGGTCACTACTGCTGATTTACTTTATGCACTTTCCTCCTGGATGCTTCATCTTTTTTTTTTTTTAATTATTATTTAAAATTATTCTTCTTTTTGGGTAATAAGGAGGAAAAGCGAAATAAAGATGTACCAAAATTTAATTTCAAAACTACTTGTATTGATAAATGACTATATGTTCCTAATGGCAAGTTAGATTTTCTTACACAATTATGCTATCTCACAGATGAAGATGCTGGCTGTGGTTTTTAAACTAAGAAGAAAATGCTGGCTGTGATTTTTAAACCAGGAAGAAAGAACTGAATTTAACTCTTTAATTTTTATGTGAAATTGGTCCATATCCTCCAAAATGCAAAAGCACAACAGAAAAGTTCAGAGTTTTGTGCAGTTAGCACTAACTGGCACACCCTCAGATTTTTTCAGGGGCAGCAAAAATCTAGGTTGCCACATCATTTTATATAGTAATTATTAGTGTTAATTATAAAAAACAAAGTCATTTGGTACTGAACTCTAGAAAGTAAGAATACAAAAACTTACTTCTATTCTGATTTTTCACAATTTCTTCTTTTATAATATCCTTCACTGTTTCACACATAAGACTTTGTTCTGTCTCTGCATTTACTTTCACTAGAGTGTTTTGATAGACTGAAAACCATTTCTCTAATTTTGGCCATGTCTTGAGGAAGCCTGAAATTCTACAAAAAAATCATATCAATGTATGAAATTAAAACCTAACTAATGGAAAATCAAACATTTTCTAAAATTGATACATAATAAAAAGCAGATCATCTAATTTAACACAAAAACAACTCCACCCACATCAATCCCTTCACTTTAAATATAAGAAAATTTTCAAAATTTTATTGATAACTACTAATGCATTTCCTACTTTTTCATGTCACAAGCTATATTTACTTTCTGACAAACTAATAGTAACACAATAGTCTGAAACAGTTAGAAGTATCAAATATTCAAAAGAAATAATTGTTCTTGATTTTGCTCTTTGTGTAAAGTTAAACACCTTGTGATTCAATTAAAATTAGAAAACTAAGTGGGTTTTGTAAATGTAGAAGTAGAAAATAACATTTTACAAAATCTCTAATTCAAATCAAGTGTATTACACTCAAGGGCAGTCACATGTGTGACAGGCCTCAGATATAAGGCACACACAGATACACATATATATACTGAATGTATACATATAATTCATGCAATATATACCTGAAAACTAAATTCTCCTTCGAACAATACCCCAGAAAATCAAAACACAAGAATTCTTATTTTCCAGGAGGATTTATATGGTGCAGAAAATGAAAATACCCTTTAGGCTCCTCATTATAGAAAGGTCTAAGTAAATTCTTAACATTAAGCATAACTGTATTGTCCTGGATTACATATGAGATTCAGATCAGCTACATGCCTAAATATCTGACTGAAGCAATTTTTTTGTACTTCATATAATTTACCTATGTAGCACCTGCTCCTCAGCCAAGTCAATCTTCTCTTCTAAGATTTCAGCATCTGAATTTTGACTGCTGCTCTGTTCAGCCTGAGATGCCTTACTTTTATCTACTGTGTGGAAAACCACATGTATAAGCATATATTGAAAAAGGGAATTATTCAGACATTTAATCACCCCAACTAAGATCACAATTACAAGAACAAAATCAGTGTTCCTTGATCTTACATTTCTTCACTTAAAAGGTGGGTACCAGACTTCCTAAAAGAAAGTAAAGGTCAGAGAACATCACAGAAATGTAAAATTAGGATGTAAAGGACACTGTCCTGCCTCTTTCTCTGTTCAACTGCATAGCAAATTATAGTACTAACATTTCCCAATGGATGCTTTTTAGCCATAGAAAATGCTATGGAGCATTCCTGTGGGCAGACTATTTCAGGCTTATCTACTCTACCAGTTAGAAGATATTTTTCCAATTTCATCCAAATATCTACTTTTCACAATGAGCAGACATTTTACTTCATGAAAAGACCAAGGTGTTTTCTCTATCCAAGTCTCCTTTAGATTTGAAAAAGCTTTAATTCATTAGAAATATGCTATTTTAAAAGAATTTTGATTTTAATTGTTCTTTTGACTCTTTCTATCATCACATTTACATCTTATGAAACAAATTCTATTTGTATTTCTGAGATTATATTAAATATAATTCCATGTTCCTAGTGTTTTAGCAGCACAAGGTCTGAAAATTAGCAAGATTTAAGTGTCTATACATTTATCCTCACCAGATTTTTAGCAAAAGCTCTGATGATTTTGTCCCATCCTCACTCCTACCTATACATAAAAGCTAAATGTAAATGGTGCTTTAACTTGAGCTATTTGCCATCTGTGCACTGCAATGAAAACAACAAAGAAGAATCTCCTCATAATTTGGATAATACTAGACATACTCATTAAAAAAACTCCTGTTTCACCAAGGTCTTAAAATGTATGGTCTGGATGTGAAACAGCCTTTGCCTTGGTTGGCCAGAAATTGACTTTGATATCTGATCATTTACTGAAGACAAGACAAAGGCAGTAATCAAAAGGGAATTTATTCTGGCACTCTCAGGGAATGAATATTGGCACATCACTCTGTTTATAATTTGCTTTTTCCCTTTTCTAAGTGTGTCTCCTGAAGAAAAAATACTATTTACAGACACCATTCTGTTATATACTGTTAGAACTTGTGTTTTTTTCCAGGTGCTGTTTTATGTGATATCTAACACCACCCACTGTGCTATCTCAGCTGCAGTGAGAGTTCAAATACAAAAGAGTACAAATACAAAAAACATATACACATGCACTTGCACACTCCTGATCTGCCTTTGACTGAAACAAACAGAAGTATTGGAAAAAACCTGGAAGTATTCAAGGCACAATTAATGAAAGTGATATTGTGAGATATACAGAAATTGTCCAGTGATGCTATCTTGCATTAATAACTACAACTTACAGATATCTGCTTGTCATTTTAGTTTGTTAACACTAGTTGGAAACTTACTCTTCATGTTAGCTGCACGTTCCAGTACCAGACTGTCAGAAATATCCAATAATATAGAAACATCAAATGCAGGTGAGGTAGGAGGAGGCCCGTTAGGGGCTCTGGGATCTACAGCAAGGGACAGCTTTTCAGAAATTGGATCTTTTGCTTCTACATCAATTCCGGTATAGGATTTTTGAAATAGCTTTGCCTGATTAATTGTCATTGGAAACCCTTCCACAATCCACCCCTTCTCTGGTGGTATTTGGCTAAAAGGAGATGAAGAGCCAGAATTACGCGGTGAAATGATAGCATAATAATAAAACTGAAAGAACAGCTTGCTCTAGTCATCATTCTTTTTTAATTCAGTGTATTGAGTTTCCTGATGAATACAGAATATTATTAAACTATAAAGTAATGAATTTTAAATCAGAAAAAAAATTACAGCAACTCTAATTAAAGTGAAAAACCCCACAAACAAACCAGTTTTTGCTGTCTTGATAAATAAAGTTTTCAAAAACACTTACATAGACTGCTCAGAGGTATAATTTCAGTTTTCTCAAATAATTTTTTTTGCTAAAGTAATAAATAGGAAAATCTATTTTATAACTTACTAGTTATACTAGTAACACTAATGGGAGTAATACAACTTAAATAATACTCATGTAGGAACTTAAGTGCTAACTGCACTTCAGGGTAGTTGAGACAAGGCTCTGTCAAACAAGAGTAGATAAAACCAAGTATCTATACAATTTCATACGTAATGGCTTCCAACAGGATGTCAATCAGTAATTCGTCAGGAACACTTTTTCCATTCTTCAACCATTTCTGTAATGCAGCACCAAGTTGGGCACGTACAGATAGCTGTGGAAGAGTGCAACGTATGCTCAGAATGTCCACAGCAGTCATTGAAAACAGTATGGCTCCACATTTTACATCATATACTATTTATTTAGTTATACTGGGTGTGGTGGTTGTTATTTCTCAATATTAAATAACTGGGGGGAGGGAAGGGGGGTGTCTAATAAGGAGAACAGTTTTAATTGCAAAAAAATGCCTAGTTTAATTGAAATCTCCAGCTGATTTCCTTGATTACACTCATAAAAATGCTGAAAACACCAAGATAGAGAAACCAAGGATGTAAAGGCTAAGAAATCAAAAGTTAAGTGTTCTGGTTCTCAGTTTATTCTGATTTTCACTTCCACTGATGATTTCATACAGCAGCACATAAATTCATTAGTTTTACAGGGATTTTTTCATATCTTAGCTCTGGAAGTAATTTTCAATGAGCAGTAAGCCAAGGAAATCACTGTGGAATTAAGCATTTTTAACATAAAGAAATCTTGTCATGGAATGAATGATCTGCTTGGCAGCAGTGAGCAGAAATACATTTTTGATAACTCAGAAATGTCATAGAAAATGTCACATCTTATGTAATTGTGAGATTTCAAAAGAAAATACAGAATTTTAACAAGATATACAACTCCAAACAACATACAGAATAGATTTTAACAATAAGCTCTTTTAATATTTCAGAAAATACAGAAGATACTTGCATTGATGTCAGTAATTCAGAATGATGAAAAGATGTCACCATTTAATTCACTTAACCATTTTAACTAATATCTTTTTATAACTAATGTCTTTTTAGAAACTAAAATCACACTACTAACCTTGGGTAGGCCATCCTGACTGTTACCCAATTCAAACTCTTCCTCGGATGGATCCTTTTCAATAGGATCATTGTCTAAAATAGGTTCTAAAATAAAGGTTGATGAAGCTATTACTATAAAATTCATTATTATAGGTAATATAGATAAAGAATAAAAGTTCATGGCTTGTTATTGTTCTTTGAACAAATCAATACAGAAGGTACATAAAATTGTTAGAATCATAGGAGCATGGAGTAATTCAGGTTGGAAGCAACTTCTGAATGTAATCTAGTTCAAGTATGATATTCTGCTCAAAGTGGCATCAGTTACAAGGTTTACCCCATGTGATCTGGACAACCTACAGAGGCAGAAACTACCTCTCCAGGAAATGTGCTTCAGTACTTGGCCGTCCTCATGGGGAAAAGATCTTGTCTTATGTCTAGGCACAAGCAACAAGGGCTTTTACAGGTATTTCCACAAAGGAAGTCTGGTGAAAACGTCTGCTGGGACATGCAAAAGACTGAGGTATTCCAAGGCCCTGAGACACAAAGGAAAATCTGCAGCAAGAAATATTTACCTGTAGTGGTTTCTTTTAGGAGCACCTCTAGAAGATTTGGTGGTGAATTTGGTAAGTTCTCCTGGGCCTTGCATCAAATATGACAGAAAATGGATTAGAATGAAAATTACATCTCACAGAAAAAAACAAACCTGTAAATTCAAACTTCAACAAAACTCTTCCAGTCTTACCTGCCAAAATTTAGAATTAAGTTTGAAATAGAGTAAAACAAATTGAAATATGCTTTTTTCCTTACACACTTCATTTCAATCTACCTGTTAGTGCCAAGACCAAAAATAGGGAATATGTTTACCTCATCTTGTTCTCCAGGACTCTCTGCTTTCTGTGAAATCGTGCTCTCTTCACTTTCCATTTCATTTTTAAGAAAAGCTTCAATGGCCTCCTGAACCAGAGTACCAACAGACAGTACCTGAATATTGCAAACTAATACACAAAAATATTAGATAGCTACAATTTGATTTGAGTATACATACAGAGAAACTACTACAAGCAGTTAAATTTATTACTTAATTTGGGCTGCCAATGTAAGTTGCTTTCACTCTTCTCTGTAACTACTTCACAGCATGTATTGACAATCACATAACTATCTTGCTAGTCTATTCTAAAACAAGTATCTCCAAAGAAGCTTACCAAAAGCATTTTCAAATTCTCAAGGAGGAAGTATTAACATTACTATACAATATTAATATAACTTTCAAGTTGCAGTGTTTCTAAGCTTATTTTGGAATATAACAAAGGAATGACATGCATCCAACCCCTGCAAAATACAGACACATCTGAGGTTCAAGAATTATTAATGCAAGGATTTGCTCAAACAACTTTCATTGTAAGAGTGAGATTTTAAGACAAAAATTTTGAAGAATTTTAGGCAAACAAACAAAGAAACAACCTCTACCTTTTTCAATAAACTTTGCACAGGTAGTTTTTCCACTAAACATTTTTCCCAAAACACATCCCTTGATAGGAAATGAAGGAAATTCAGGTGAAGATTTGGGTTTTGGAGGATAAAACATCTCCATCAGTCTGCGAAGCACATGACCCAATATGTTATTATTAAGAGGAGGTTTGTTTTCACTGTTATCTTCATTTGGGCTCCATTCCCCTGTCATATTCTGTATAAATGACAAATTAGCAAATCTCAATATGTCATGTCTTCCATCTTTCTAAATATATGTACTTATTCACAAATATATTACATATAATAATGAATTTTGAATAGCACTAAATAATAACATAGTTTTTAGAATAGAACCTCAATAAAAGCTATAATAATGTCATAATCATTAAGCATTTATTGATATTCACTAATAACTAGTTGAGAGTAAAGTACTTGTATAAACATTTTTATAGATTCTGTGATGGTTTGCCTCTGCATAGATGCCATAGAGAAAATGTAACAAAAGGTTCACGAGTTAAGGACGGAAAGAGATCACTCACCAGTTACCATTATGGGCAAAATAGACTCAGCTTGGTGAAAATGGTTGAATTTACTATGAATCAAAACCAGAGCAGGATAGTGAGAACTAAAACAAATCCTACAAACACCATCCCCCTAGCCCTCCCTCCTTTCTGGGCTAAACTTTATTCCAAATTCTGTAGCTCCTCCTGCCCAGCAGAGCAGAAGAACAGAGGATGGGGATTATGGTCATTTCATCATGTTGCTTCTGCTGCTGCTTTCTCCTTAGAGAGTGGAACCTTCACCTGCTCCAGCATGCAGTCCTTCCCACAGGAGCTGGTCCTCCACCAATATATCCAACCTGAGTCCTTCTCATGGCCTACAGTTCACAAATGGCTTCCATGGGGTACAGTCCTCCATGAACAGGCTGCTCCAACATGAGTCCCCCAAGGAGTCACAAGTCCTGACAGCAATCCTCCTCCAGGCTGGGCTGCTCTCTCCACAGCCCACAGGTCCTGCCAGGAGCTGCTCCAGCAAGGGCTTCCCACGGGTCACAGCCTCCTTCAGGCACTTGCCCTGTGTGGGGCTCTCCAGGGGCTGCAGGTGGATCTCTGCATCACCATGAGCTTTCACGGGCTGCAGGAGAATCTCAACAACAGCACATGGAGCATCTCCTCCTCGTCATTCACCACTGACCTCAGTGTCTGCAGAGCTGTTCCTCTCACACCTTCTCACTCCTCTATTCTCTGACATCTGCATAAAAACTTTTTTTTCTTCTTAAATATGTTATCACAGAGGTATCACTGCTGTCCCTGGTTGGCTCAGCCTGGACCAGTAATGGGTCCACCTTCAAGTCAGCACTGGTATTGACTCAGTCAGACATGGGGGAATCTTCCAGCAAATTCTCAGAGAAGCCACCCCTGCAGCCCCTCACTACCAGAACTTTGCTGTGCAAATTTAATAAAGATTCTTATAATCACTTTTTAAATTGCATAAATATGAAAAATAATGTCACCAATACTATAGAATTAATCAGTAGCAGATTTTTATTAGAAATCCACTATCCTAATATTCTGCATTCTAAAACTGGGCAACATTATTGGCCAGCATCACTTTCAATTCTCATCACTTTCAATTTCCTGAACAAAGATTTCAGATACATGGATTTGCCTGACACACATTCAATGGAGGAAAAAAAAATCAAACCAAAGCCAACAACTCAAACCAATTCAATCCTCATGAAGGGAAGGAAGTACCGAGTAGAAACTTCCAGGTAATCTACCCTGAGATCTATAGAAATGTATCAGTTGATTTACTAGATTTTACTAGTGAATATCATTTTATTGATTATCACACTGGAAGAATGAAAGAATGTAGTCCAAAGAATGGAACACAGAATTGTACTTTTACTCAACCAGTTTTGCATCTTAAAGCACTAGGAAAGCCCTGATGTACTGAAGTTTATTTCTGATAAGCTAAAAGACATTTTAGTATGCAGAATAATACTAGTCCTGTATTAATATTTATTGGTTGGAGGATATTGTTCGAAAGATGTGTAGACTAATAATATTTTCAATTAGATTCTAGTTTTTCCCTTCATTTTGGGTGCACAAGAAAGCATTGAAGGCAAAGTTAAATGTTTTACCAAGGAACATTCCAAGCAGGAAAAAAGGAAGAAAAAAATGGCTCACAGTCGACCAAACGATGCTAAGTAACCCTACCTGACTCAGAAGTTGGCCCTGCTTTAAGCAAATGACCTTCACAAACCTTTAATTCAAACAATCGAGTCATTCTATAAATTAGATATTTCATCACCATCAAGAGAAGTGAACAGTGCTAAAGTTCTTCTCAAAGATAAGGTCTTGAACTCATGCTCTGGGTAGAATATGCAACCTTTTCCTGTATTTGCTATCTGAATTATGTATATAGCATACATCGTACTAGTAGAACGTGATCAATGTTGACTTTGAACACATTTCTTTTAGATAGAAATACAGAATTTACAGAATTTTTAATCAATAAAAACAAATAAAGTAAATCTTTGAGTTGCACAATATCCCCTCTCTATTATCTCTCAAAACATACTTCTTCATGTGTAATTGAAAAGACATCCTTACAAAACTCCAAATACTTGCACTATCTGAATAATTTTTCTTTAAGCATACAGATAGAGATGAATCAACAGCTTTGAATTCTATAAGACCTGTAGGAAAAATTAATTCCAAGTCGAATGGGGTCCCCCATTCTTCAGTTATCTTGCCCTTTTAACCAGAAGCTTGCTAGACTGTACCTGTCATGACATAAGATAGTTTACCTGTCAGAAACAAGTTTTCAGGCATCCAGGTGGGAGTTATATAACTCCTGGTCAATACTTTTGAATGAAACCAAAAATTATCTGAGCAGTACATAATGCTATGCTTCAGTTTTGGTTATTGTATTAATTTTATAAGTGATTAGCCACAACTTATAACATAGTAGTTTCAAAAAATATTCTAAAAATAAAATGGAATATGTAAAGTGCAATGGACTGATGGCACTGCATTTTCTTGTATTTTATCAAATACATTTGACACTTTTAGCTGGTATGCCTTACGTAAGCAAGGTACACTTGAGAGACGCCAAACTGCATGTCCTGGGCTTTTTTCACAACCATTAGGAAAATCAGCATAAACACTGTCAGAATGACCTGCCAACAAACTTTTATCTAGAAGCAAGACTTTAAAAGAATTTGCCATTCACTTAGGTTTTCAAAAGACATTAAGTAAGAATTGGTGCCAACAATTTCACATGTCATATGATGCCATGTTTTGATGAATAATGACTCATAAAGGTGTAAGACTAACAACATCTGGGAATAAATTAATTATTAAATAATTTTAAATAGCCTGGCAAGAAAAAAAAAAGCTTTAAATGTGTCAATAAATTTTTGTCACATTCAGTGACGTTACAGTTAGAGCAGACTACTGAGACTTCATAATGTAACCAAAAATATGACTGAAAAACTTAATTTTTCATTAGTGGTCTCCTCTGTTTCCTGCCTTTTATGTCCTCCTTGTTGACTTTGTGCATAGCCCTTTTTCCACCTAAGAAAACAATTACAAAATTCATACATGAAATGGTATGCTGTGAATCAGAACCTTATAAAGAGATAAATCAGAAAGTATATGTTAAAAATGATGCTACAGTAAATTGAGCTTTTGGGCATTCATCACAGAAACTCATAATGAACATGTATACTCACTGCAAAGGAAAATGTACCAAGTGGCTCAGGATGCGGATAAAAAGCAAACATATATTGTAGTTATAAATTCCCCAACAAGACAATGACTGGGTATTTTCTACGATTTTGTGACATTTACTCACCAGGTTGTTTGAAAAGTCTAAACATGTTGTGGGATTTAATGAATATAATCATAAATATAATTTGAAAAAACTGTACAATACATTTTAACAGGAAAACCTCAGTCCTTAATCTTTCAATTTTGAAATAACATTGACGTATTGAAAAGTTGAAGTTAATAAAATTTGAAAAATATTTACTTTTTTCCAACAGAAGATTAAGAAAAATAACAGCCATTTTTAATAATTTCAAAAGGCATTACTACATTAAAATAAATAGTTCGTTCCAACCAATAAATCTTATTAGAGAGCTCTCACTCAAAACTGCTGAAATTAAGAATTCAGCTTTTGTAACATTTCCAGTATTTAATTTTACTGCTTTTACTGGTTACTTTCTGTTACATTTTCCAACCTAGTAATATTAATTATACCTTTAAATTCCAATTAGATAAAAATTATTTGCACTGCAATTAACATAGTAGTCCTATTAATCAAAAAATGTAATCAAGGTTATATATAAGAAAGGAATTAGAACTGCTAGTAACATCAAATGCAATTTTCATATAAAACATCAGGCAATGAAAAGAAAATGCTTGTTTAAATTTGACACAAGAAACCAGTAATAGAACAAAATGCAGGACCACAACATGAAGCTTATGATTATGAAAAAGCAAAGTGTATTATCTTCCATTACGCCTTATCAGTTTGGTGTACCTTGTATTCACCATAATCTTTTTCATCTAACAGACTCATTTTACTCAGCTCTACGAGCTGTTCTGGGCTAGGTTCATCTGGCAAAGGTTGAATCGAGGCTTGTTCATATATTGGTTTTCCATTTAAAAAAAGTTCCTTCCAATCCAGCAGTAGTTTTAGTGGAACACGGCTGCAGAAAAAAAAACAAAAAAGGAAAAAATAAAAAAAGGGGGAAAAAAAGAGTTTTAAACCAAAAATTAGAGGGTTGATATTTGACAACAATATATCCAAATTTACAAGACTCCCAATCATGAAACAAGCATATGCAAAACTAGTTATAGTTGATTCCTGCAATTATTACAGTCTTTTTTAAGTGTTTGTTTGCTTTTATGACAGCTGTAGACACTTGTAGGCTTCAGTGTTTTCACAAATGTGTCATCACACAATATTTAGCTGGCAGAACTGTGTAGTTGCTATCACTACTTTTCCCTGCCACAAAATATTCTTTCCTTTTGTGGTATAAAGCCTCCTCTTGTAAAAATCTATAGAATATTTTTTCCTCAAAGTCAAAATTAATTCAGAAGTATATAAATTAAACTTTTTCTTTAGTTAGTAATTTCACTAAACTGTGTGCCTAGGCTGACTATTTTATCACATACTAAATAAGCATAAATTTATATAATTTCATGAAATATAATAATTTCATATTGTTTTTCATATAGTATGAAAATTTTATTTCATATGGTATGTATTTCATATGGTTACACTTCTATTATTTTAACACACAATTACACTAGAAAGTAGTAAGGTCTAGGTATACTTTCGAATACTGTAAGTCTAAACTCACTTAGATTCAGTCAAATCACTGAATACTAATGAAAGAATCACAGAGACAAAGCCCCATTCCATGGTTTTTGAAACACTTTGATGGCACAGGCACTTGTAGACTAGTGCCTACGTAGGACCTTCTCAGAAACCCTGTGCAATTGTGGCATTTCAGAAGACGGAATCACAGCATGGAGGACTCAGAAGAATTTGGGCTTAGTTTCTGTGCTTTGGACACTCCAGGCAGTTTATATATCTTGGGGAATTCATCACATTTGTATTACTCTGAGGAAGTGTTCACCTAGTGAAGCAAACTAGGATGAGATATGCACCACTGAGTTTTAACTAAAGAATTTACTAATAAGAAAGGAAATCTTTCTGTGGCACTAGTGATTTTGGTCTCCTAAGAATTCAGGTTAGTTGAGTGTTCAAGAAATTATGCTAAGGATGTAGCATTAGTTCACCTGGTATTACACACCAGTGAATCCTCACATGAAAATAATATCACCATTCTCACATAAAAAATAATTGCAGCTGCCATGTAAAATATCTGCATAATTTGCTATAATGCTTAAAGCAGTCTAAATAATGCAGCCTAACAGCTACCTAATAGCTGTTATTTTTGCCTAACAGCTACATACTCACTTGTTTGTCAGCTGACGATATTCTCCGACTTTTGTCGACAAATCAACGATTTGGCCTATCATTTCCCAGCATATAGAATAATGCTTTTTGTAGCGTGCCTGAGCTCTTTCAGCAGCAATTTTCTTATGGTATTCTCTTTCTCTGGTTATTTGCTCTTCATTATCAATAGTTTCTTGTTTTGCAAGAGCCTAGAAATGTTTTTAAGGAGTAAATTTGAGACTGCAATGAAAATGACAGTGCAGAGATACACAGTCCTGAATATGAAAATTAACTCCTTCCTTTAACTTAAGAAACAAAACCAGCTCAAGTCTCTCCAGAGTTGCATAGCCAGCAGGCAGACTAATACATAAATAAATCTAAACATTTTTATTCACTCTATAAATTCCCATTTGTTTCCTTTCTAAAATACAATAAAATAAATGAGAAACCCATTACTTTTTTAATGACAAATAGATTAAGACATATTCAGTCCTTGAAGGCAGTGAAATTGCAGCTTTCAGTGTAACAACCCATTTAGAACATGTAATTTATCTTACTAGATTCTGATCTTCAAATAATTTCATATTATTGGTGTTGTTCAATCTTTTCAAGATTTCTGGTCATCATATAAAATTACTAGTAGTTCCTGTAGTAGTTCCTGGTGGTGAGCTCTATCACCACCTCCTGTGATGGTGGCTGAAAGCATGCTTAAGGAGGTGGTGTAATCAATAGCTATAGCTGCTGATTACACAGGACTCCAGCTGTGTTGGAGGATTTGGAGTTGCTGATCATTTTTGACAGGAGAATAACAAAATTTCTAATATTACATTATGGCCTACTATGAGCATAGCACTTGGCAGTTTTCCACAGAATTATAAGTCCTTTTAATCAACTTAAAGCTTCAAAGCAGAAATTTGCACTCATGCATGAAACTACTCCAGCATTTGTCAAAAACAGACTTTGATCATATCTAAATGAAATTAAGTACATGATTCTGGAAAGAGGACCTTAGGTTATTATCCTTTTGTCTCTGTGAGACTGTGCCTTTTAAACTCAGCACATAGATATGTTTTCTTACACAGTTAAAAATCAATATGGAAGAAAAGATCAAAATTAGATTTTCAATTGCTCAGCTTTATTCTTTATTACAGAATCATGGAACAATAGAATGGTTTGGGTTGGACGGGACCTTTAAAGGCCACCTAGTTCAAACCTGCTGCCATGGGCAAGGAACACCTTTCACTAGAGCAGGTCAACTAGCTGTTCTTTCTCCCTGCAAAATTCCCCTAAACTTTTAACATGGTACAAAATGCACTCAGTTGCACAGTTAGTTGCATCCTTATTGCTTATAGCTATGACTTTGAACAAAGGAAAAAGAATATATTCATCACTATAAATATAGTCTAGAAAAGTCCCTAGAAAAGTCCTGAAGTCTAACAATTGATAATACAAATTCCATTTTTTAACATGAAGGTATTCTAGCACTCCTGCAGCAATTCAGAGATCAATCTTTTACCGCTTCTCTGTCAAGAGCTTCCTGGAAGTCCTTCTGTCGTCTTTCTTCATATTGCTTTTCCCTGAAAATTCTGTTTTGCCTTAGCACCTCTTTTTCATGCCGAACATGCATGAGTTGAGCAGCAATCCTCCGCTCATGCTGAGATTGTTTCATTAGTCTGTAAATGAGCTGCTGCTCCTGGTAAGCCTTCTAAAATATAAAAGAATAATAGTACTAAGCACAGTTGATTAACTGTTTCCTAGAAAATTCATCAGTGCTAATATGAGAAACAGGAATACCATCATATGACAGCATTCACCTGCTTATATGGGGCATAAATTCAGAACAACCTTCATCTATTTATTAGTACAATTTTCACAAACTATGTAAGAATTCAAAATATGTCTTAACTGAGATACCCAGTAAAAATACATCTGGTCAGACTAACTCCATTTTAATGTGGTTATTTCCCATGTGCAAAGAAACTGCAGCATATTTCAAATAGCAGCTTCTTATCTGAAGATATACCCTTTCCTCAAATCATTAATTTAATCCTGTTATTCACCAGTCCCCATTCTCAGCAATAATCTACAGCATCCTTGAGCAATCTATTTTCTACAGATTCAAATTTTTTTCTTCTTTTGGGGGAATTGGGTAATTATCTTCTCCATTCTTCCCTATTCATCAGACTGAGACTATGAGGAAGGATTCAGAACAGACCAAAATACAAGACTTCTGGGTAATAGTTCCAGCGTCCTCATTGGGATATGAATTCACTGCACTGCACAGTAATAAAGGAAAATCATTCTGAACCATTGCTTGAGACATGGTCTATGCGCACAGACACTTTGAAGGCTGTGAATTGTTATTTTTCAAAGTATTCTTGAAACATAATAGTATCTTCTCACTGCTTCACTTCTCCAGACTGTTCTTGGTATCCAAACTAATGCTTAATTTAACCTAAAGCTTTGCCTCACTATCACAGTCCAAAACTTCTTTTGAGACCTGAACAAAAGCACCAGCTTGCCTCATAAGCATCATTTCCAAATGCCAATGCTACAGCAGAATTCTAGAGGAAATTTCTGATTTGCTGAATATTTGCTTTTGATAAATCAAAACTTCTATTAAATATATTTAAATTTAAGGACTTAAAATGAGATTTGATTTGAAGATCTCAAATTCATTTTCCTAGAAAGAGAGGCACAAATAAAGTCAGTTAGTAGTAATTAAAAAAAAAAGCAAAAAATAAAAAAAAAACCCAAAAACAAACAGACAAAAAAAAATCACCCCAAACCAAAGCAAAACCCACACTAAAATAAAGTATCACTTCTATTTTCTTTCAATCTGGTTTATTTTTTCATCAGCTGTCTGTGACAGAGAGGGTAAAGCACCTTATGTAACTTCACTTAAAAATGAAAAATCCAACTTGATTGTATATGATATTATTTATGAAAAAATTCTATTAAGAGGCCTAGATCTGTTTTACACAATGCAGCCAGGGCACTTGCAATAGAATCCTAAAGCAAAGCATGACGGCTGCAATTGCAATAATAAGAGCAAGAACTTTCTAAATAATTTAGATATTTACTGTTGATGTTGGGGAGAAGCCAAACAAACAAACAAGTCTCTTCCCATATTTTTGAAGTTCCTTTCCCTTCACAATTGCTGGGAACAAAGTACATTCCAATTAAGTTCTGGTGACTTGAAAATATTAAACTAATATAAAAATATCTTAGCATTGTCCTTATTTTAGCCAAAATGTGGGCTTTGCCCATTGTACTGAGGGCTTTTCCTACTTCGGAGTGTCAGGACACTGCATGACTGTCCCAGTGATAACTGTGCATTCATCTCAGGTCTTAATCACAGAGTCCTTCACCTGGATGCTATATTATCTCTCTACAAAGCTTTTCACTTGTTTTGTTCTTTATCTGTAGTGTACTATTTGTAAGTCGTTTGTCTATGGAGGGAATTACCATTATACATACAACTGAAATGGAAAACACTGCAGTCATAACTACTTTGTTAGATGTGTCATTTGATATAGCTTAGGCAATAAAAATTTCCTGCCCTTTACTGCCGCAGTTCTATCCACCCTTTCATGGAACTTTGTATGTCAATAAAGATTTCAAAGAAAAGCAGAAGTTACACAATTTACCTCCTACTGCAAGTAAATACCCTCAATTCTTTTATTAATTACTGCTTACCCTCAATCACAAATTATTACAGCAGCAATAAACTCTCAGGAGTGGAAAATTGACGTTAAAATCCCTATTTGCAGAGAATTGAAGGAGCCACCCTAACAGAATGGTCATTTGTCATCCTTAAACCATCAACTGAATTGTGCAAACAGTTGGTCCAGTAAGAAATTAAATTCTGCTCTAGGTGAATTTCTATTTCATAAAGGAAATTGGAAGATGTTCCTTTAGAACATTTCACAGCAGCCAAAACATCTTCTATTTTTAAAAGGGTAGAGAACTTCAATACTTTAAATGATCAAATACTTGGCATGCTCACTAGGCCTAAAAAGAGCCAGCAGGAAATTCTTGAGGAACAAGAAAAATGGAAAAGGCAATTAACTCAAAACTATACAACAGATAAATAAGGATTCAGAACACCAAACTCCAAACTCTTAGTTTCAAAAAGGATCCTCACTAGATGTGGGAGTGCAGCGTTAGTAGCTACCTTTCATACAAAAATGGATGCACAAAGTACTCAAGTCAAAGACTGGCAAGTTTTGAAACTTTGAACATTCAAGGACCCAAGATAAAAATTGTAGAAAAAGTTTTTGACGTAACATTTTGCATCAACATCTTCACAGAGAACTGTGAAGTGTCTGAAGAAATCTTAAATATCACAAATGATACCACTCTTAATACTTCAAAAAATTACTATTAAGAAAGCATAATAGGCACTTTTTTCAGTTTACCTACTTAAGACAACAGTGGCATCCAGTGGCCAAACATTAATGTGTTTATGTTTCGTGCTGTTCATACATAGTTACTACACCATGTTCTTCTATTTTTCTATTTCCTTGTTTGATTTACATACAAGTGAGACAATTCTGTGCAGTTGTGTGGTCATAAATTTTATGACCAAAACTTAGAGCTTAGCATAAATAAATCAAGTTGATTGACAAGTAATAAGCTAGTAACAATTTGTTTCTCCTCCCATTTTCACATTCTCAATTTACTGCTAATAGCAATTTATGTCTGGTAACTTTTTAACTCAGAGATATAAAATCTGAACAGAGCATTAAAAATAACAAGTACAAATCACCAATAATTTGTTGAAATGGTGGAGGTAAAGGTTGAGTTATGGATGAAGCCACTCAACTGTCAAATACTTTCAACACCTGCCTATGAAAATCTGACTGGCATCATGCTGTGCTCCACCTAGAATACATTACAGTCATGTAATTGTAAAGTATTTTCTCTCACAGGTTCCAGCTTGCAGTGTGCCAAAAAAAAAACTTGAACACGATTCAAAATTCTTTTAATCAACTTTTATAAATATGGATATGAAACATATTACAGCATGCTGGCTGAAGGGATGAAATTCCTTTAACTGTAAATGATCCCATGCCGTGTTCAAGATTTATGCAGTGGAGGTAAAACTCAGACCTGAATGCATATCAACAACTACAATTCCAGTCAACAAACCCTTTCTGGTTCAATATTTCATAGAGGGAAAAAGCAATCTTGAATTATTTTCTATGCTCATTCATTTTTAAAAGAAAATACCCCAGTTTGCTTCCCACTTCTCTTAAGTCAAGCAACATCTAATGTCTGAAATCTCACGAAGTTCCAAAAAACCAGTTTTTCCTTTTCTAATTTAGAACCAAATTACCACTAAATAGATTCTCTGGTATGGTCAGATTACTATTTCAGTCAAATGCTAATTTGCCTCTTCTTCTAGTCCTTGCAGTCTGTGATTTCAATTGTTCATACAGCAAAGCTGATTTTTCTTCCTGGGAAGCTAGGAACACTGTTGCTAGTTTTCACTTGATTTGGAGCCTCTTCGGACCCAGTCTGAGCCGCTGTATCCACCAAGTACTCTGGAGACTGGTAGCCACGGCTTTTAGAATCAATGGTCCACACTGCTGGGGCTGCAAGAGCTGAGAGCACTTAAAGAGCAACTTTTGGGACTACAGTAATTTCAGGCAAGTGGGTAGCAAAACTTCTTCAAGCATATCAACAGGAACATACTCTAAATTTATAGAGATTTATAGAGAGATTTTTATCCTGTTTAGAGACAGGATATATGGAGAGATGGATTCTTGGTCTAAACCACTACAGGTATTTTTCAAGAATATAGGTCTGAGATAGACACTGAGAAGCATCTAACTTCTATTTACCCCAACAAATTAAACTTTTTCTTAAAATTTCCAAAAAATCTCCAGACATTAGGTGCCAAGGCTTAAAACATATATATATGCAATAGCTCATATTTTCAGAGATGCTATTATTATGAAATATGATTATTATTCTTACCAGTATTATTAGTATTAGCAGTAGAGATAAGCTCAGCTATATATGTTCAACACATACGATCTAAACTAACGACCACAGGGAAATACTAAAATAAAAAATAACCAGAAATAAAAAAATCCCGGTAAATTACAAGGCTGAATCATTATAAAATCTCGAGACAATCCATGAAATTAGCAATCTAACAGCTGCTTCTTAGAGGAAGAATATATGAAGAATCTTAAAAGACTTGAGCTTTATGGGACAGGATTCAAAAGTAAGAATCAGCAACATTCATTCTTAGACACAATGCAGACATTCTCCAGAGACATATCTTCCATTCCATAACACATCAAACACCAAATCTCTGACCTGCAAATAAAATTTTGATCCTTTGTATCACACAGCACAACCATTTCAGAATTCATCAGTTCAGATCAAAACCTTGATATGACACATTCGTAAATACAGGTTTTTAAACAAGGAATGCTATGTTTTGTTGTTTTTAAATAAGAATATTCTTTAGAATCAGTATACATTTTGATACCATAGGATGTTCCACTTTTGGGGGAGGGAGGCGGGGAATAGAAGGCAGGTCTGCAATGGATTTTTAATAATCTTTGTTCTGCTGCCTTAATTTTATCCTTTTAAGTATGGTGCATGACATAAGAGTGGTGATGAAGAACAGCCAACCTCCCATGTTTTTCAAGGGTTGAACATAGATACACTCAGATATAAGAGTGTATAAGTCCCTTTATCCCCTTCAAATTTTATTCAGCCTTCCAGAAGTACTTATTTCATATTTGTAAGAATATTTTTAATTACTAATTAAATGCACATGGACTATGTACTTCAGCATACAATTTCCCACCTCTTGAGCCTCGTGTGCTGTTAACTGATCCACTAGCATTCTTTGTCGTCTCTTTGCTCGTTGTTCTCTAGCAAATGTATCTTCCTCTACACGTTTTTTAATTTTCCTTATATATTCATCATCTGAATAAATATTTAACAGCTCAGCTTTCGTCTCTGGTATAGCTTCTAGACTTGCTTCTTGAAGCTTCTGTGTTTGCAATAATTCTTGCATATCACTGATTGAAAAAAAATATAGGAATTACCATTCTGATGAGTCTTTTTATACAGGTGCCTGTATAGTTATGTGCAAGACTAACAACTGTCCAACATCACTCTGTGGGCTCTGCAGCTACCCCTTGCCACTCTTGTGCTCCACAATGCCCACTGGGTCCAGAGGAATGTTTCAGCACTGACTAGAGCCAACTGATTACTAGATTCTTTGTCAATACAAAGCCAAATTGCACGGAAACAGGAAATTAGGATGGCTTATAGAATGCTAAAGAAAGATGGGTTACTCCTCAATATAACCATACACTGAGTAGTTTTGCAGCTATTAATCACAGGTTTACACACAGAAATATCCACACCAGCATGCATGAGTGTCACATCTTCTGAGTAGGGTATGCATACCACTAAGGGTGACAGAATGAAAATTACTTGCAATTATTCACAAATAAATCAACATACAGATAAGCTTCAGGATAAAAGCTACTTCTTTTCCCTTTGAAATGTGTTACTGTGTATGCATATTCACCATTCCTATCTTGCTGCAAGGCTAACTGACCTTACATACTCAATAACTAAAATTAACAAAAAAAAGATGTATTTTGAGACTTTCCTTGCTGCATATGTGGCAAAAAGTAGTGAAGGAAGCTTGAGCTCTCCCTACTAAAACTAAAGGTAACTTAAGTCTTTAAGTTAACTTAAAGGTAACTGCAAATGTGTTGGACCTGAAATCAGTGCTAGTATCACATTCATTCAAAGGATAATCACACATTTAAACTAAATGAGACATTATTTTTTCTTCAAGTACCTGTCTACATAGCAAGACACCTGAGGCGGGATGCTGCCTATTCTCAACAATTTAATATCCAAATATTACCTGTCAGTCACATGGCTGTGTATTGCAGAGACGTTTCCTGTCAAAGACTTCTCAAACTTTTCTATCTCCTTGTATACATTCTGAAGAAGTAACACAGAATTTAATGTTTCCTTTCTCTTCACAAAGCAACATAAAGAAGGTTCAACAGAGCAAGTACTAGGGAATTACTTTCATGTCATGTTAGTGCAGCAGAAATGCTTATACTGAAAATATTTTAAGAATCAGCTACACCAAGAATAAAGGCCAGATGATTTCCATCTTACACCTTTCCCTTCCTTCCCCTCTTCCCCTTTCCTAGCTACACCTATTTCCACCAGCCAGAAAATCCTAGAATTTTGCAGTTGTTCTTTCGGCAGGATAATTCTGATTTGCATAGGGCTCTAGCAGAGTATATAATTCTCACCATTTGGGGATTTGAAACAAGATACTCTGGAATATCATCAGCTTTAGATTTAGCAGCTTGAATGTATCCTTGATACTTATTCAAGTAACCGTTGTACTATAGGTTACTAAACTCTTGATTTAAATACATCTGTTACTGTTGCCCAATTGTAAAAAGTGGTAATAATTGCACCACTAATGACGATACAATCCATGAACTTGAATCACAATCCAAGAATTTTTTGATACTAGATAATGTAGATTTTTTTAAATTGCTGTATCTCTTGATTTAAGGCTATTATCAATTTCAGCTGTTACTAGCAATTAATAAGCAGATAGTTCCATAGCGTGTTGTAGAACAGTTCAAACATTATGGTGAAAAATGATATCATGTGCAAATCAAAAAGGAACATTAATGGCTTTATTTAATGTATTCTTTCTAGCAGACTTGTAGCTACTCCCAGCAATCAAATTACTACCTATCTTTGATATTCATTCAATGAAATTTCTCTTACATCAAAACAATTCTTATTTTAAAAAAAACCTGCAAAATAATAATCATGTAAATATTCAATTTTCACTGGTTGAATTGATATCATTTTGACAGACAGCAGCTTTTGTATGGTGCAAGTACAGTATTCATAATCATAAATTTTCACAGAAATCATAGGGTTTGAGTTAATGTAATTAGCTATAAAACAATATACATGATAATTACCTCTGCTTCCCTTTTCTTCTTTAAGAAGTTTTTGGCTTCAAAAGATTTTATGGTGGGTCTGGATGGTTGTTTTTGAATCTGTGCAACAGTTGTTTGAATCCTGCCCATTATTCCATTTTGTCTCCTTCCAATGTAATGCTGATATGAAGCAAATATAATTAAGCTAAAAATTGTCTTCCAGGAAGAAACTAGAAGAGATTATCAGGCTCCAGACTTGAGCAGATGAGCAGTGCTTTTAAGGGCTTTCATTGAATTTTAGCTCTAGTATGGTACCTGTTTCAGGTCTGAATATAGCCAAAAAATGAGAACACCAGTTTCCTGGTACAGAAACTGAGAATACCATTAGTAACACATTAGATAACACTAGCACAGATCAAGATCAAGAAGAAATAAACATATAAATTACACTCATTTAAAATGAAACCAGACAGGCAGGCAGGTAAAGGCAGAATAAGTAAGAGAAATAGTTTTTATACAAAGAAATCAAAGATAGTTAAAAATATATAACACATCAAAAGAGATATTCCAAACCTTTCTTTTAAAAGTTCGAATATTTTGTTTATTGCTTGCATTTGCTTGTCTAGACACTTGAAGTGACTTTTTCCTTCTTGCTTATGTAGTGGCAATAGAACACCTAAATAACCACAAGACCCTCTTCCTTCATTAGTCATATAAAATACATATCAAATTAGCTTCCTCATGGGGTTCAACACCCTGGTATCTGGCCATTTCCTCTATATGAACTATAAACTCTGCTTTGGATGAGTGTTCCCATGTCTAAAGAAATTTGATCCCCCTTTTTTACTTCATCAGAATAACTACACAGACGAACAAGATGTTCTGAAGCCATACCCACTATAGATGCCCTTCTTCTGCCGTTTTCCTGCTTTTGTACAACATTCCATCTTCACAAAAGAAGAATGACACAAAACTCTTATACAAGGACATCTCAAATGCATACAAACTGTGATATGCACACTTTATCCTCAAATCTATAAATATTTTCCATGCTTGACAATATGCAAATAATTTCAATTTAGCATGAAGTGATTTTTAAATAGGAAAGTTTTAAGGTCTTGTAAGAGAATATTGGCTTTATTTCCATGCACACTGCTTTGTTCTTGTATAAACATGAGCGTGTAGCACAGAATCAGAAAGCCTTCACCCTGGCTTTAACTAACTCATTAAGCACATAACCTTCAGAAAATACTTCTTCAGACATGCATAAAAATAAGTAGTAATTTTTCAGTGTTTTGGGCTCTTTGCTTTCTTGGATGTTCTGAGCTGTCAGCTGCTCTGCAACATGCACACGAGCTCTCTTATCTGTTAGCATCTTGGATTTTGTTTCATTCTGATGTGGCACTACAGTTTGCAAATATTAAAGTCAAACATCCAGCAATGAAGAGTCAGAATGGGCAATAAGCATATTAAAATATTATAATTTTGAGACCACTTCTTCAAATGTTCAAACTGAAAATGAGGACTAGCTCTATAGAAAAGAACCTGGAGATTTGAACTTGAATGATGCCAAACGTTTAGCTGACAGACAAGGACACCTCATTGTTTTGTACAGGTTCCTCTGGAGGGGAAGTGCAAAGGGAGGTGCTGTTCTCTTGTCCCTGGTATCCAATTGGTATCACATTCCAGGACATGTGGAATAGAATCATAGAATGGTTTGGGTTACAAGGGACTTTAAAGATCATCTAGTTCCAAGCCTCCTGCTCTGGGCAGGGACAGCTTCAATTAGACCAGGTTATTTAAAGTCCCACCCAGTCTGGCCTTTAACACTTGTCATCCACAACTTTTCTGGGCAACCTGTGCCAGTGCCTTACCACCCTCACAGTAAATAATTTTTTCCTAATATCTACTAGATACTAGTACTACTACTACTACTACTACTACTGCTTCTGCTGGCGCTAATATTACTACTATCTTTCTTCCAGTATGAAGGCAGTCCCCCATTTCCTATTGCTTGATGCACTCATAAACAGTCTTTCCACATCTTTCTTGAAGGCTCCTTTCAGTTATATCAGGTACTGGAAGGCTGCAATTAGTTCCAGGCTGAACAGCACTGATTGTCTCAGCTTTTCCTCATAGCAGAGGTGCTCTATTACTCCAATAATCTTGGCAGCCTCCTCTGGGCTCACTCCAGCAGGGACCCCAGCTCTGGTGCAGTGCTCCAGGTGGGGCTCAGCAGAGCAGAGCAGAGGGGCAGAATCCCCTCCCTGCCCTGCTGCCCACGGGGCTCTGGATGCAGCCCAGGACACGTTTGGCTCTCTGGGCTGTGAGTGCCATGGCTGGGGCATGTCCAGCCTCTCACCCACAGCACCCCCAAGTCCTGCTGGGCAGGGCTGGGCTGGGCTGGGGCTGTTCATGCCCAGCCTGTGCTGACACCAGGGGTTGATCTGACCCAGATGCAGCACCAGAACTTGGTTTTGTTAAACCTCATGAGATTCCCATGGACCCACTTCATGAGCCTGTCTCCCAGTCCCCATCCTGCTGTCCATCCACTCAAGAGGTTGTGGACTGAGAAGTGAAGAATGAGGTAAAAAAAAAGCTGAGTATCTCAGCCTTCTCCTTCTCTGTTGTTACCAGTTTTCCAGCATTATTTATCAACCTTCCTTTTCTGCTTAACATACCTGTAGAAGCTCTTCCTTTAATTTTCTGTCTCCCTTGCCAAGTTCAGTTCCAGCTTTGCCTTGACCTTCATCATTCCACCTCTATAACCACCCTTCATTTCTATACTCTTACTAGCTCACTGGCCCAGCTACAGCTTCTTGTGTGCTTTTTTTCCCAGCAGTTCCCTAACTCAGCCATGCCAGTCTCTTGTCTTCCTTGCCTAATTTCTTGCTCCTGAGTATTGCTAGCTCTTGCTCACCATGGAAGAATTCCTTAAAGATCTGCCACCTCCCTTGTCCCTGAGGGCAGCCTCCCAGAGCTAGAAGTTTCCTCTCCTGAAGTTCAGTGATCTGCCTTTACTCCTTTACCTGATTCCTCAGGACTAAAACGCCATCAGCTCATGGCCACTGCAGCCCAGGCTGCATCCAGTCTTGATGTCCCCAATTATTTTGTATGCATTGGTGACCATTAGAACCAGTATCACATCCCCTCTGGTAGGGCTGTCTATTACCTCGCTCAAGAAGTTATCCTCCATTCCAGGGGTTTCCTGGAATGCCTACAGCTCCCTGTGCTACTTTCCCAGCAGATGTTGGGGAGGTTGAAGTCCCCCAGCAGGACAAGAGCCTGCGAGCATGATGCCTCCTCTAGCTGGAGCTGGAGCTCACCTTAGTCAGGAAGACTGTACTAAACACCAGCCAGAGGGTGCTATTTTTTGCTTTGGTCTCTGACCCTTATCCACAGGCTCTCAGCCTGCTCTTCACATCCAATCTACCTCTTGATATAGAAGGCAAACCCTCAGGTCTCATTCCCCTCCTGTCCCTTCTGAACAGCCTTAGCCATACTTCAGTCCCAGGATTTGTCCCATGCCGCACCAGGGGAGGTAAGGAAGCATTTCTTTACTCAAAGTCTCCAACTCTCCCAGTGACCAAGGTCCTGAGGAACCTTCTATAGCTGGCTTTGCTTGGTGCAGGGGGAATAAACTGAGTTCCAAAGGCTCTTTCCAACTTCAACTATTCCATGATTCAGATGCCATTCTGAACTTGTTTAAAGACAGGTCCTACTCTCAGTTGCTCAATTTCTTTAAGCTATCCCTCTACATGTGAAGGGATATATTGACTTTTCGGTACTATCTTTGCACTTGTTGGTAAACTTGCTGCTTGAAGGCTATTTTTCAGAAATAGTGACAGGAAAATAATAAAAAAAAAAGGTGAAATTTCTCCCAGCTGAATTTAATTTATGATACATACCTTCTTAAAAACTCCTCATCCTGATAAAAAGTAATGGTCTGGACATACTGAATATAACTACTGAAAACAGGAAAGAAGTCATTGACAGAACCTATCACATCAACACTGACTTCCTCTTAGAAAGTCTCTTTTCCCTTTACTTTTCTCTCTTTGTATTTCTTAGCATACAGTTGCTGCAGAATGGAGTGCAGTATAAAAATACGGAGAGACACGCAACAGAATGAATCAAACCACTGTGGCACAGAGCTTGACATAGTTACAAATAGGTTTCCTGGAGGGGAAATTAGTTTGAGTTGATACCTAGACTGCAATGCAGTCAGCAATCTGTGCTCATCAAAGAAGGAAAAAGGCTGCTGCTGAACAACTACTAGCTTTTGTTGTTATAATATTTTAAGTCTGGAGAAAGTTGAAAACAGAGCAGATAACAGAGAATCAACCAAAACAAAGAAACACAGAACACAGAAGATCAATATTCTATTGAGTTTCTGATAAGCTGTGCAAACTCACTGTACATGACATAGCAAAGAACACCTTCTTTTCCTTATAAGTACTGGGTTATGGGCAGGAGATTCACAAAGTAGAGAGGGAAAGCACAAAACACGCTTGAAAAATACATGTAAATATGCTACCCTTTTTTGTATTTATACAAAACAGGCATAGTTAGTTACCTCTTGATTTCCACTTTCAGTAGACTTATGCTTTGCAGTTGCCGCAGGTCTCATTGCTTCCACAGCTACTCCAGTAAGCTTTGCCTTCCTCTTTTTTTCTAAAGCAATATACAGGTCATATAAAAGATTTGTTGCAGCCCCATGCTGCTTTGTCATGATGTCTTGGGCCATATTCTCATTAAACTGCACACCAAGCAGGTGAAGGGTAGGTTCCAGGCGAGAAAAATTGTTAATTTTTGCATCTGCACTTCTATATGATTAAAAACAACAACAAAAGAACCCAGAACATAAACTTATTTTCAATTCTAACTTGCTGCATTTAAGCATGGTCATGACACTTATACCAAGATAGGAGGAGAGAAAAAACAAACCACAGAGGACTTCCTTAAATGATGTGATACACACTTTGACTTAAGTTTTATGCTGTTATACAGGTAACTGCATTGATTACTATGCATAACTTTTTGAAAAGACAAAGACCACATTGGATTATATAAATTCTGATACACATGCACATAAAGTGCATCTAATAGCAAAAGCTAATCTGTAATTGCAGCTAATGGTATACCATCCACCAAACACACAAGGAGATTTAATGAAGTTCCTATATTAGCTGTATCAATCACTCAAACTCTCACCAGTTAAAACATAAGAAATTACAAAAAAGGTCTGTATTATCTATTAACCCTTACAATACTTTGACACATTTTTTCTCCAAGAAAAAGAAATGGACAAACATGTTAAAGCAGTGTTGAAAACAAAGTCTATGTTTTAAATCAGCAATTTACATTTGAAACTAAAATACTGGCTTGAAGGCTAGTATTTCTCTTGATATGTAGGTTCTTACAAAAAAGCAGTCAAGATCCACAGATATACAGGGCAAAACCAAATAACAATAAATTATCATTTTAGAACAATCAGCACATCAAATTTCATCAGACATACAGATAACTTCAACCCGAGTCTGAAAATCATGTTTTTTATACTGCTCTATTGCTTGAGTTCACATTAGTTCCTACACATGGAGCAACAAGCTTTTGAGGTCAGCCAAGATCCAGCATAATTCTACAGATATGCCTAATAAGATCTCCTGGTAACACAGTATTCAAGCTATTTCTCGATTAAACTCCAGGAGCTCATTATTCTCACTGTAACAGTCCATGCTTTATTTCTTACACACTTATAGTGAACTGAAGCTTACAAGTATTGAGCATTCTTCTGCCATGGATTCAAGGTTAAGATGAGCCTTCTTGTCAGAAATCATGACACACATTGAGAAGCTCTTAACTTTTTATTCTGTGAGGCTGACTGACTTGTACTTCTCCCTCCTTGCACTCCTTGAAGAGCAGCACTTGCAGTCTGCTGGTCCTAGGGACTCCGCCCCATCATCACAAACTTTCAAAGATTATTGAGAGTGGCTCAGCAACAACATCAGCCAGGTCACACAGCCTGGTCACACAGCATGTGCCATCAGGTCCCATGGACTTGCACATTTCCAATTTCTTTAAATAGTTCTTAAACTGCTCCATCTCCATAGGTAAATCTTTCTTGCTACAGACTTTCCTGTATGTCCTAGGGCCTTGGGATAGTCTTTTGCATGTCCCAGCAGGCCCACATTTTCCCCAGCATTCCTTTTGCTGTAGAGATATATATAAAAGCCCTTGATGCCCTTCTGCCTGGACATAAGACAAGACCTTTTTTCCATGAGGGAAATCATGTATAAAACACATATAAATTTCATATTGAAATAAATTGCCTGGAGAGGTATGTAGTTGCCATCATTGGAAGTGTTCCAGATCACACAGGGTAAACAACTGCTACAGACTTTCCTGTTAATTTCAGGCACTTGGGATTTCTGAGTGTGAGTTTTATTTAGTAGATTAAGATAGAGAAGGCACTAAGCATCTCAGCCTCAGCATGGCAGATACTCATTTGAGAATCTGAGAGGGAGGCTGATGTAGCCATACTCTGCCATCTTTTTGATGCAGGAAGACAACCAAGACTGGCCACTACAGAGGCAGATCTTGGATCTTCCCTGCTCTCACAGAGAGGGCAGCTCCTCTTCACCCCCACCTTCCCAGTTTGTCCATCGTAAAGAGCCTGTATCAAGCCATGGCAGCACACCAGTCCTGGGAGCTATCCCACGGCCCCTCTGTGAGTGCAGTGATTACCCTGCAAGCGTTCACGGGCTTCTAATTTCTTTCTGTTTGATCCCCATGCTGCATGCATTACTATAGAGGCACTTCATAGAAGCACCCAGTTGTGTGATTTTAAAAAAATTTAGAATAACTTAGAAAATGTGTGAATGCTTCTCCCATAATCCTGTCTTCTTAGCACTTCCTTAATTGCATGCATACGTTTGGGGTGGGCAGCCTTCTGCACTGTTTTGCTGCTCTTATTCACATCACCTTCCTCTTGCTCACCAGTCTTCCTCTCTTCCTCTCTTGTTTGAGACAAAACCTCCCCATCAATACTCATTCCTAGTTTAAAGCTATCCTCACCAGGTTTGCCAGGTTGCTAGCAATGACTCCCTTGTCCAGCTTGGTCAGGTGGATCCCATCTTTTCCTAGCTGTTTTCCCCCTTGGAAGAGGACCCTATGACTAGGAAAAGCAAATCCCTGTTGTGGACAGCAGCTGCACAACCACTTGTTGACCTGTAGAACCTATCCACTTCTCATCAAGCCCATCCACCAGCAGAAGTGAGGAAAATAAATACCTGAGCCCTCGTGCTTTTGGCTCCAGGTCTCTGGCAGTGTCCCTGGTGTACACAGAGAAGAATAGCAGGGATATTAGTGCAAAGGCTGGACAAGTCTCTGCAGCTCTGGACTGAACCTCCCGCACACAGCAAGCCTCCCTAGCTAGTGTGTGAGGTCAGCCAATGGCACTTCCATCTCCTGCAGGAAAGTCTCCCACTGCTATCCCCACCAGTTTCTGCTGATGCTCCTGGGGGGGTTTACACTTCACCTGCTCGGACATTTTGTTACACAGTGCCACTAGCACTGATCTGCTACCACTGCAATGAACCTGTTCTGCAGCTGTGCTTCAGCAGGAGGAGCAGACACCTTCCTTTTCCTCACAGAAATCACCAGCTGCCAGTCACCTCCTTTTCCTAACACAACAATTCTGCGTGCCTCTCCCTTAGCACAGTTGTGGGTTCAGGTTCCTGTATCTGTGGTATCTCAGAGAAGATCCAGTGTAATCCCTCACCTCATTCTGCAGCAGCTTGTGTGATAACACAGCCCCTCCATGAACACACACCTCTGCAGGCAAAGCCACCACCTCCCTTTGATGAAGGCACTCCCATCAGTCTGAGACAGAAATTTCACTGTACAGAAATTTGCGCTGAGGCCTCTGACACTCTTGAGTAATTGTTCCAGTGGGTAGTGGATATCATGCCCTGTCATACATCCCCATCTTTGCTGAGCACACATAAACTGTCTCAGCAGAGTTTCCAATCACTTCTTGCACCTACCAAAGTGCATCTTCACTAAATACACCTCTCTAATCACCTGGGGACAAGAGCTCAAAGCACCCTGTTACTGGGAAGAATTGAGAAAACTTGAAAGAAGGTGCTGGAGCTTGCCGGAAGAAATAAAAACCTCCTGAAGCTATTTTTCCCAGCAAAAGCAGGCACTCTAAGAATTACCTGGGGTTTTCCAATGTTCCCAGAAATTCCTAAGAGATCTAAAAGCCCTAGAAACAGAATTTAAAAACTGCTGTGTGAAACTGCTTTTCATTAGCTGCCTTTACTAGCTCTGCTCAACCTGCCTTCCCACAATTTGGTGGGACTTGGGATAGGAAAGGGTGTGAATACATTAGAAGTTCAAAGAACATAAAAGCAGAAATTCAGAAGAAACAGGAGGATTTTGTACAGCCTGGAACTCTTCATGTACATGTGCACCATGGTCTGACAAAACACAGCATAAGGTGACCTCATGAATTGCATCATCAATGTATAAAAGCTCAGAGAACTGCATAAGATTTTTCAACTCCCCATTTTACAGTTTTTCTTGATTATAGATATTACACCACATTACCTGTAAACTTATAAATTCTTATATGATCTTCTGCCACAGCTCCATTCAGAGTCATGTTTCTTCAACATTTTCATTTAAGTGAATATGTTATGGTCATCACCACAACACAGCTCTGTATTCCTTACTCTACACAGATCATGGGCAGTGTTCCACTAAGATTCCAAATCTTACAGACATTCTTGAAATGCTTTTTGAACCTCTGGTCCAACCTGGTATTTTTACAGTTACAATTAAAATGCATAATTTTCTTGAAGAAGTATGTTCAATCACTCTGGAAATACATAATCAATTAATGAATCAAACATATTTAGCTTTTGAATAACTGAGAAATAGTTTAAATCTCAATAAACTGCATTAGCAAATCCTAGCTGAGAAAATACATATTTTGTCTACTTTATGTAAGAGAATTGTTCCTTTATATAGGAGACTAAATGTTCTTCATATGTACTAACCTGTTTTTTGAAAATTGTTTAAAGTCATCCTGAAGACCGTATTTGTTTAGAAGTTCTCCTAGGAGGTAGCCAGTAGAAAATTCTTCTGGAAATGATCCTGGAACTAAGTTTGGAGGTTTTGTGATTGTTTGGGGATTTTTAAATAAAATAATTAAAAGTATCAAAATGTTAATCTTAATTAAACTTGTTATTTGTTTATAACAAAACTAAATCCAAAGTTTAGTAAATAATTAAAATAAATTTTAGGAGATTTAGCAGTAATAGTTTTCAAATCACAAATAAATATACTTTCCTGTAGTCATTTTGCAACATCATTACATAGTAATTTCTGATTTTCAGTTAAAATGCAAACATCATCATAATTGACACTGAAACTGTGAAAATATCTATAAACAGTAATTACTAAATTTTCCATACAAAATGCAAATTAAAAAAAATTAAAAGCTAGCTCTGATATGCTCTTCTTCACACAATCACAGAATCACAGAATATGCTGAGTTGGAAGGGACCCATCAGAATTGAGTTAACTCTTGGCCCTGCACAGCACACCCCAAGAGTCACACCACATGCCTGAGCATTTTCCAAATGCTTCTTGAGCTCTGTCAGGCTTGATACTCTGACCACTGCCCTGGGGAGCAGTTTCAGTGCCCAAACACCCTCTGGGGAAGAACCTTCTCCTGATATCCAACCTAACCCTCCCCCGACACAGCTTCAGGCCGTTCCCTTGGATCCTGTCCCTGTCACCACAGAGCAGAGATCGGTGTCTGCCCCTCCTCTGCCCCTCATGAGGCAGCTGTAACTGCAGTGAGGGGTCCCCTCAGTCTCCTCCCGGCTGAACAGACAAACTGACCTCAGCCACTCCTCACACAGCTTCTCCTCCTGACCCTTCACCATCCTCATTGCTCTCCTTCGGACACTCTCTGATGGTTTAATGCCTTTCTTACACTGTGGCACCCAAAGCTGCCCCAGCACTGGAGGTGAGGCTGCCCCAGAGCAGAGCAGGACAATCCCCTCCCTTGCCCGGCTGGTGATGCTGTGCCTGATGCCCCAGGACAGGGCTGGCCCTGCTGGCTGCCAGGGCACTGCTGGCTCGTGTTCACCTTGCCAGGGACCCAGAGCCCCAGGGCCATTTCTGTGGCACACCAGCATCTCCTTCCCCAAGACTCTATAGACTTGAGTCTCCTTGAGTCAACAGACACAAGGTTTGCTCCATCCTAGATGCAGAATTTGGCACCTTGCTAGACTTCATACAATCGGTGATTACCCATCTCTCTAATTTTCCTGAGGGTTTTGCTCCCTCCTTGCAGAAGAAATATTTTTCCAAGACCAGCACACCTGCCATTCAAAACAAAGCACTACTTTCCAAACATATGAACTACTTTTTTTTCCCTAGAGTCCTTATTAGGAGTTTAAGTTTGGGTATCTTCCATCTCCTGAGAGCACCTGCCCCTTGAGGAGAATTAACTTCAGCTTCAAAATATTCAGGCATTGAAACTAATTGTTCAGGAAGGTGAAGGAGTTACCAACCCTGGAGGCGCTCAGGATGTGTCTGGATCTGGCGCTGGGTGATGTGGTTTAGTGGTTCAGAGGTTACAGGGACACTGCTGGGTGCACGGTTGGACTGGATGGACCCGAAGGTCTCCTGCAACTCTGACGGACCTACGATTCTGTAGTCCCTGCCTCGCACGAGAGGATTAAAAATGCACCTGCGGAGGCACGTGGTCGCGGGAAGGGGCGGGCCCCCCAGGGGAGTGAGTGGCCGCGGGGGGACCCCGGGCACGACGGCCCGATCCTGACCCCGCTGACCCCACTGCCACCGCGGCCAGGCCCTGTCCGTCCCCGCGCAGGGGAGCCCCACTCACCGATGCGCCGGGAGAGCTTCACGTCCCGGTTGAGCCAGTCGCACAGGATCCGGGACATGGCGTGAGGCGCCCGCGGCCGCCGCCGCTCCGCTCCGCGTCCCGTTGCCGCGGCGACCGCGGGCGGAGCCGGCGCGGGGGGGGCGGGGCGCGCGGGCGCGCGGGCGCGCAGGCGCGGCGGGCGCGCGGGTGGCCCCGGGCGCGGAGCAAGGTGAGCGCGCGGCGGGGCGGGGCGGCCCCGAGGGAGGCGCTGGGCGGGCGGGGGCTGAGGCGGGGTCGGCGCGGCGGGGCAGGGCCCGGCCGAGCCCGGCGCTGGGGGGACGCGGCGGGGTGCGGCGCGTCGGTGCCCGCTGCGCCCGCTGCCTCGGAGCCCCGCGGGGCTGTTCGCCCCGGAGCGCTGTCTGCCCCGGCTGCGTGTTCCACGTGTGTTTGTTTAAACAGCCACTTCCCTGTTCCGCCCCGAGCCTGGCGCTGTCCGTGTTTGCTCGTGAGCTGGTGGGGGTGGTGCAGGGCAGAGACCGAAAGGCTGGGAATCAGGAGGAATTTCTTGGCAGAAAGAGTGATTAGGCAGTGGAATGGGCTGCCCACAGAGGTGGTGGAGTCACCGTCCCTGGAGGTGTTTAAGGAAAGAGTGGATGTGGCGCTCAGTGCCCTGGTCTGGTTGACACGGTGGTGCTGGCTCACAGGTCGGACTCGGTCACCTCAAAGATCTTTTCCAACCTGACTGATTCCTGTGATTCTGCAAAGCACAGCCTGGCGGGAGAAAGGGAAGGAAAGCAGGGCGGTTTTCCCGCAGCCGCGCTCCCCGGGGCACACGCGCGCGGCCGCGCTGGCGCCGTGCCCGCGCAGGGGGCGGCGGCGCGGCCCGGGGCGCTCGCGCTCCGCGGCGCGGCGCGCGCGGGGCCGTGAGCCCCGGGGAGAGCGGCGCCCGCGGCCGGACATCTGCGAGGGCGGGAGCCGAGCCCCGCCGAGACCGTCCTTGCTCAGCTTTTGTTTGCACTAAGTCATCTTTGTTTTAGAATCACACCGAAACAGCCATGGGTGGTTCCAGCGCGCCTGTTTGAAGCGTGTGTAATAAAAAGCTAGAGCATAGGGAAGAGAGCTACATCTGGAAAATGCACTGCACACAATGCGTATTAATGGGTATTATTATTTTTTCCCTTGGAAAAGGTATTTTAACTACTCAAGTTCTCGACTACATTTCGGCACAATACGGAATTGCGAAGGATTTTATTTGCCACAAAAGGCAGGAGCAAAATGATCTAGTGGCTAATGACAGACAACAAGCCAATGATAATTTTCAACAGTCACAGTTAACTTGGAATGCTACAGATTGTGTTCCTTGAGAACAAACAGAATTCCTCAGATTAAATCTGTGTGCTTTGACAGAGGGTGTGCTTTAAATCAAATTAAATCCTTGAGAATAAGAATAAAAATGTATAACTGACCACGTATTTATGAATCTTGAAAAGGTCAGTGTAGAGTCAGTGGCATATGAATGAGTGAAGTAACAGGAAACTTCAAAAGAGAGGAAGTGCTTTTTGGACAGATATATATATAAATTATATATAAATTATGTTCTTTTAATTATTCGAAGTTTTGCATATATCTGAACTTATAAAAATACACACACTTTAGAGAAAGAAAAAAGTTCAAATTTTTAATATTTTTCTGATTGTGTTTGTAGTCGGTGATTCTATCATCAGAGTGGTTTTCTGGTATGTCAAGGAAGAAAGAGCAAACATATTTACCTTCATCATGGAATTTTTCCCATGGCTCCAGAAATCAATGTATATGTATTTATGTTGATACACTGTTAGGTGTTGCTGCAAGTAGTCATTAACAGAAGCTTATGTTAATTTAAAACATGCAAACCAGAATTAATTTAGATTAAGTATGGAACTTCTTTCCATATCACCTCTGACTTTAAAATGCTGGTACTTCCTGTGTATTTCAATTTAATTGTTTTAGTGGAATGTACTCCTTCAAGTCCATGATCATATTCAGTGCATTTCTAAACACTTGATTTTGTTTAAAATTTGCATGAGGATTTCTGTCTGTTGAGATGACATCATAAAATCTTACTCAGATAAGCTAGAACTATGAGAAAGATGTGGAATTTCATGTTTAAATTCAGTAGTGGCTTGCTATTTCATCTGAATCTGTTTTAACAAATTAATGTAGCTTTATTTATTCTGATAAGTGATGGGATAATGTATTAATCAAATTTTACTTCATTCTTTCCCTGATTTAAGATGTCTGTGTTCTGCACTGTGAAAGCTGAGTCCAGAGACAATTTAAAGGAAAATAATTGCAGAAAACAAATAAAGTAAGTGTTTCCCTCATTCTACCCTTGTTGCAAAACACAAGTGTTTTTAAATAATAACATTGTTTACTTCCTATGCTCTCAATTTTTTACGTCTCTGCTAGGAATGCCACAGGGCGTTCCAAACTGAATTTTCACAGGACTCTGTACTTAGAATGATGCAGATTTTAGTCAGTAATACGAGGTTGTGGAATGCATATGAATTTTTCACCTGAGACTCTGTATTTAAACTTCCTGTATCTTATTGTGGACTTGCTTTGAAAGAGGAGAGGATTGTTTACAGGCTGAATTTATAAAAGTCGAAGAAATAGAAGACAAAAGGCAGCAACCTGTTGGGCAGAAGTTGAAGTGTCATCTGAAGATCATCTGTTACATTTCATTCCTTTTGCCCGTCTGAAAGAAACTGCACATGTGCAGAACAAAAAATTATGTCACCAAGCCTATAGCATTTTTGGACATTAATTTTGAATAACATAGACATAATAGTGCTATGGAAAAGAATAAAATGGCAAAATCCAGTTTTAAAGGTGAATATTGATAAACTTTATCACAAAACGACAATTAAAACACTTCTAAATGTTCAAGATAGTAAACTGAAGGGGGAACTAATTAGAAGAAAATACTGCAATTTAATACAACTAAGATTAAGAAAAGCAAATGAAGCAGTATCTGACTTCTGGAATTAAATTGCATTAAGAGTGAAGCTGTGCTGACAGTAATAGCAGTAAAATGATACCGAGTAATTAAAGTGTGTGTGGGTTCAGGAGTTGCCTTTTGTGCACCAAAATTTGCTTTTCCCTGTGTATCAACAAAATTTATAAACAAGATTGTTTATAAACATAATATTTTAAATAATTTCATTTATTTATTTACTTACTTACTTAACTTGTTATGTTGTGGGTTATATTATTTGCTTGTTTTTTCTCTTTCCTGGTAAGTTGCAAAGAGGCTAAATAGCTTCCACTTCTCGTAGGGCTTCTTTTCACTGTTCCCTACTGGTTTATTATTCGTTTTACTTTATGTTATTTGAATTACAGAATTACAGAATAATCTGTGTTGGAAGTTGGATCCACAAGGGTCGCCAAGTCCATCTCTTAAGCAGATAGGCCATACTGGGTTTGAATCTGCAACCTTGCATTATTAGCACTATGCTTTAGCCACGTGAGCTGATCTCTGGGTATTTATCCCCTCTGACAATCATCAAATGATCAAGTCTTCTTTAAAACTTAGTTTTGAATTTATTCGTCCTTCACATATACTCTCTTCCAGGTCCTCATGTCTGTACTGAGGACAGAAAAAGATCAAGCTCTAAACAAAAAAATCATGATCTTGAGGTTTGTGTTTGCCAAATGTTTCCGCAGGTGGTTGCTCGATGCATTTCTCAGCTCCATGGTGCCTACTGGCTCTTAGAACAGCACTATGGAAGCTTGTCCTGACTTCTGACTTTGTTTTCTTGTGTCACAAGACAACAGTTATACTGAATCACACCCCATGTAGGTCTAGTCTGGTCTCCTGTCTCTAACAATGATCAATAAAAGGTTTTGGGGAAGAAAGGGGGAGAAATCATGTACTAAGATCTGTTAGCATATATTCTATTGCCATACAGACCACTCTCCCTGCCACCAATGAATGTGGTGAAAGACTTCATGCATTGATATAACCTAAAACAATGAACTTTTTGTTCCATGAACACATGCAGACAGTTCTGAATCTCTGTAAATGTTTAATATTGACAGTGGTTTGTAGTAAGGAATTTCATAACTTAACCTGGCTTTGTTGAAAAAATTAGATTACCCTTCATTATGCAAAGAATTGCATTGTTTTGTGTGATTTGAGATTGCATCCTATTCTCTTTCTTTTTTTTTCTTTCCTTTTTTTTTTTTTTCACCTCTCTAGCTGATCTGTTATTTTTAACCAAGAACATTAGGCATCTGACTTCCAGGTTGAACTGATGCTTCAAGTGCTATCTTACTTCCAATAATTGTACAATAAGTTCATTTTATATATATATATATATATATATATATATATATATATATATATATTTATATTTTTATATATATATTCATTTCCTGCCCATCTTTATTTTCTCTCAGTCTTGATTGGAGAGTTGTGTCTCTGGAGAATTGTGGTTCCTATGGAATATTCTAATCTCTTTATTACCTGCACAAGGAGCACTAGGGTGTGAGTCCACTGTACCAATCCTGTAAAACAAAGTCCTCCACTTCAAGTAGTTGCAGAACTAACACTAGGCAATACTTGGGGCTACATACAATATATAAGCAAGATCTGCATTTAGTGATCAAATAATCTATATTTTAAAAGTGTGTTCAATACAGATAAGAATTTATAATGAGGTTTGGGAAGTTACAGGTGTGCTGTGTGCAGGAAAACATTGTGATTGAGTGCATTGTTTTCTGTACTCCAAAATGGATTTATCAGTATATAGGTTCAGTTTGAATAAATCTCAGTAAATTTCTGGGCAAGATTAAGGCAAGAGCAGTGCAGAGAAGTTCTGGTGCTTTTAGGAGACAGGGCAAAGTGCTTCCAGTGTGAGGAACAAGTGGAGTACTGTGGCCAACTGTTGCCATTCTTTTTTGTACTGATAACCAGGTAAGGAAGAAGATGATTTAATCTTCTTAAGCAAAATCCAGTATTTGCTGGCTGTATCTGGGATGGTATGGTGCCATTTAGTTCAGTTATAGCAATTGCACATTTAAATTAAGGACTGAAAGATTTTACAACTTCAAGTGAGAATTCGTTATCTCCAGTGCGATGTGCTTGGCAGGAATTACAATTCACTATAGCAGAGAAAGGAATATGATACAGAATAACATTTCAAATATCAATGCCATTTGGCTTAATGAGACTACTCAGAGACCTCCTAAAGCAGGTGGGGGTTTGGTTTGTTTTTCTGTCTGTTAGTTTGGTTGTTTTTTTAAAAAGCCGCTACTGAATTTGATTGAAAGTTTTTGGAGAAATTTTGCAGCTTTAAGGTAGACAGGGCTTTTTAACTGCTTCAAACATCAAAACAGTAAAATAAAGCTCAGAACAGTAAAAGCTGAGTGATGGCAAGAAAGAACCAAATTGCCTGACAGATTAAAAATTCACATAAGCAAAATGGAAGGAAGTAGTGAGCTCATTAGAACCTCTCTGAATAATGGCTACATACATGTCTTAAGGACACAGTAAATTACAGGAGAAATAGAGACTGACATGTTGATACAGCTTTAAGCAAGTGTGCAAAACAAAAGAAATGAGGGATTATGGACATTATTTTGAAGATGTTGCTGTGATTTCACTGAATTTCATTACCCCCTTCTAAGCATCTCCTTCTTCTTAATAGTTTATTTTTGGCTTTATTACCACTTTCTTTCCTTTATGGTTATTTTTTTCTGTCAAATAGTTGGGCATTTTGGGTTGAGGATTCCGTGCTTCCTTAGCGGGATAATAGGACTTTAGTTGGGAAAGCAGTAGGCAAGGGATAAAAAAGTTGAAGATTAGAGACTGGAATTGGCCAAACATTCATTGCGGAATGTGACTGGTACAGGTAGCTAGCCAAGAAGAGGATCCATTAAGGGATGGAACAAAGAGGATCAAGGCAACACAATTTGCCTTAGTTCTTAGGCTTAAGCAGAGTCCAGAAATTCTGAGTAAATATTTCTCTGCCTTAGGAAATTGTATGTCAAACATACTGTCAATAGATGATTTTAGTGAACCCCAGCAATTACACTTATCCACTCACATCCATGTCACAATACAGTCTGAAATAAAATCGTGAACTTTTTTCTTGGAGTCATTCTTTTATGTACAGAATGTGTGCTTGGTGTAGATGAATGAAAGCCCTCTTCAGCTGGCTTTTTTCTAGAAAAACGTAGTAAAGTAGTAAGTAAAGTTCAGATGGTTCATTTTTGTCATGCACAGTTTAATTCATTTTCTGGCATACTGTTTCTACAAGATAAAAATCCAGTTAATAAATCAGATTTTTCTGGGCAGCTACAAATTGTAAGTATATAATTTTATGGATTGCTTTGTAAACAATGGTCTGAAATATTTTGAGTAGTACTTAGAATACTCTCAAGGCCTTGTCAGCTAGTATTTTATCTTTGTTAGTCAATAAATGCACATTAACTGCACATTTGTCCTGCATTCTTTTATTGTGGTTTTTGTATAGCATTATTAAAGAATGTGTGTAATGTAACCAGAATCCTCTTAGAGGTTACTGAAATGCAACTGCTTTTTCTTTCAGAAATGGTATGGCTGTTGTGTACTGACAATTCTGTTCAGTTATGTTTTTAGAATATAAAACTAAGAATACTGTGTCTGTTTCTGAAGTAGAGAAGGAAATCAAGTGAGCATCATGTAACCAAGTAATCTGGAATTTGGCTAGCGTTCTAGGAACAAATACCAGCACTTAAAAGCCTTGGATAGTTCTTTATTTTTATGTTGAAAGGGAACATTGGTCAAACATGCTCTACATTGGAAGTATTCCTGGTAAAACATCAGGTTTTCAACATTGTTCTTTAATCCACAGTACTTAGCTAATTAGAGTAAAGCTGATAATGTAAATAGTTAAAATCAAAGTGATTTTGATGTAGCTAGATAAAGGAGAGACTATAGGCTAACATGTCCAGCTGCTCCTTTCAATAAAAAATTAATGGTACATCATGGCACAGTAATGCTAGTACACTGAATATAACTTCTTTTCTACAATAATGATTTATCTTTCAAGTTGCTTATTTCTCTCCTCTTATGCCAGTATAATTTTGCTCTCAGGCTGATTCCAATAGATGTTTTCTTTTCTTCTTGTTCCAATAGATGTTTTCTTTTCTTCATGAGTGTAGGAGTTGCTGATAATGACAGGGATAGTATTGTGCTTCTGCTTAATGGCTATGGAAATACAATTTTAACAAAACTTTGAATTATTCATAAGCAGTTTCTTATTTGATTACATGTGCTCTGACTAGACGATTTAAACAGGAATAAACAGCCTGCTTAAAATAAGTAAAATTCTGGAAAAAAGTTTAATTTAATATAAGATGACTGAATACAGGCCTAGTGAAAGATGAAAAAAAAAGCCATCCAATTGTTCATGTTTTGATTATGCCACAGATAAGCATTTTAAACAAATGACAGAAATTTAGCAACTTGTGTGCTGAAGCATTGACTGCCTTACTGTTACTGATGGATCACTTCAAATCATGAAACAGTGTAGAAAGTTCTGTGATTAAACCAGTAGTAAGCCTCTAAAACAGTGTGCTACTCTGTCTCTGATTTTCTCCAGCTGTCTCACTTATTGCCATTTCCATCTCTTTGCTCTGTTGATTCTTATTCTCTTCTGCAATCGGAATTATTCTTACCCATATATTTCTGTTTATTTCCTACTATATATTCCTCAGGTCTTCACATCTGATGTGTCTTTCTTCTCCTTTTCATCTACTGCTCCTGCCCTTCTACCCTTCTGTCCTACCAAGGTTTATACATGCATTTTGTTTCAAAAGTAATTTACACACCTTTTGAATTACGTGTTATGTCAGATTTCTAAACTAGCAACACCAACCATTCTCTTCTCATTCTCCTGAATGATGGTAGAAACTGTTAGAATTATTCGTTTGGTTCAATGGCAAAAATTTATCCCTTTTTTTCATTTGAATCATGTGGAGAGTGGTAGGCCCAAAACCCCTTCAGTACATTTCCTGCAGGTGCTGTGTAGGCTCTTTGGCATATGGAGTTTGGCACCTGCCATCTGGACAGATCAGTGTTTTTGCAGAGTACAGTTTTGAAATTCTTTCCCCCCAAGGATGATGGATGCCCTGCTTTATCCGAGGGAAATGTTGTATGAATGAGATTTGAAATTAAAACTGAAGAAAATCACGGTTGGGCTGCCAAGCATACACAGAAGCAGTTGGTAAATACACCAGTTTTAAAAAAATCTTATGACTGGAAAGAATATCTGTTTACTAAATACCTTGGAAAACCATTGATATTTTACATTCAAATTTGCATAATTATGCCCATGTTCATATGTAGGTTTTGTCTTATTCTGAACATATGCGTTAAGTTCTAACTCATTTTGCACAGTTTATTTTTGAAGTCTAGCACGTCTTGTTTTGCCCTTGAGTTTCAGAAGTTGTTTTTTCACCTTCGGATCAGCTAGTCAGTGTATGCAGAATGAGTGCTCCCAAAGAAAATATATTAATTGCAAGTTCTTTTTTAGCAGCAGAGGAGTAGCATTTGTCAGAATGAATCATTAACAATAATTGGAATGCACTCTTTTCTTCCTGCCTCTTCTGGAAACCTTACTGAATTTGAAGTATCCTTAATCTGGGCATATACTCAGGTAGACCAGTCTTCATTGTCTGTAAAGAGGTGACTCTGTTCTTTTCAGTGGTGGTTACTGATGGAAATGCTCATTCTGCCCTTTATCTTTTTATACCTCTCACTATATTGTTGCTTCACTTTGGCAATAAGAGATACAGATGCTCAGGCTGCACTATTCAGGACAGCTACTTGAGCTGCAGTTAAAATAGTGGGTATTAGGTGTTTTCTTATACAAACACTAATAAGATGGCAGCAGAATTTCTTCTTTCTTTGTAATTCTGTTCAGTAGAGGATTTGAAATTTACTATAGCCTTGAGTGGAATTCTTGCTGTTCATAACAATTTAATAAATTCTTCTTTCTTTTCCATCTTAAAAACTAAATTTTTCACGTTTTCTGTGGCAAAAATTGTCTTGCCTGGTAACTAATAAAATATGTAAGTGAAGTGGATTTAATCTATCTTTTAGTCAGTTTACCATTGGATAGCAGCCTAAATTTCTTTCATTAAACTGAAACATGATTAATACTTGCTGCACAAATCAGAAGAATCTTACTGGAACAAAATAGCCCTGGTCTTCTACTTTGAGAAAGGTGTCTTTCCAAGATTTAGGTGTACAGTTTTGTTTTCTATGGGCATATAATTCTTTATCATTGTATTTGGAATAAGAAAAGGCACAAAGCTATAAAAGGCAAGCACAAATAAACTTTTTTTAAAATCAATTAGATTCTGCGCTTTGAATTACGTTTTTTAATGGATTAATGCATGATATTGATTAAATGGGCCAGGTAAAGCACAGAAAAATTAATCTAATTTTGAAACAAGAAATAAGTGTATCTGACAGATTTTACATCTGATACAGCATCAAATTAATCCTGTATTTGTGTATAGGTTATGTAAATAAAATTTAATAGTATACTGCATAATATGAGACATGGAACCTAAGATGCACATAATTCTGTTTATGATGTTACACAGCTGCTGCTTGTAATTAGCTGCCTAGGGAACCTCTCTTCAACAATCCCTTTTAATGAGTGTTTTTAACAGTTTGGGTTCCATGGTAAGAGAAGAACCAGATATTGAATGTCAAATATAACTAAAATACAAATAAATGAAGATTCGTAACAAAATTAGGTATAGATTGTGTGTGAGTGTGCAAGCACATGTGTATGTGCTTTCAAATATTTTTTGAAAACATACAGGGATTTTGAAAGCTTTTTTGCAAACACAGTGTTCAATGTTTCAAATGATAAATAAACAAAAAAATAGTGATTGCTTTCTTACTGCTGCAGCATAGTTTCTTTCCCATAAAGTTACTTATTACAATTGAAAATAAAATAATTACTTTTCCCCCTGAATTTTAAATGTGATTCACTGTTTTAATTGTTTTTCTTTCATCATGGTATTGTTGAAATTTAAATAACTACAGAAATACAGCTTCTTTAAACATTTTCTGGGTCACTCATAACTGAAATACTCTATTCTCATCTGTTGTCCAATGCTGTGTATCATTTAGATTTCTTTGTGCAAAAGAAGAAAAAGACTATAGCATTTTTATTAAATATCTCTAGCTTACTTCTCTTGAAACAGAGGAAGTAACATTGCTTTCTTCATGAGAGGTTTTGATGCTTAAATAGTTTGTTTCTATTGTCTCTTTCACTTCTCTTTTTGTGAGCTACTATATCCAGTCTTTTTGTGAGATTAAAGTACGTACTTCCATCCTGTGTGTAACATGTCAGCTTGTAGAACAGCATCTCCTAGGAGTATAGTTTTTCAGTAATTGTAACTTCTTGTTTTGAACCTAGTTGAACCTTGTAATTTATTATACTCTATGTCTGAATTACACAACAGAGACTTTTAAATATGGTTCATTTTTTTTATTCATCTTTATAGCATTTGTTTTTTCTACGATGGACATATCTTTACTTGTGAAGAAAAGCTTATTGTTGATCATTTGTTTTCAGGGAGGATCCCTTAAACTGTTTGGAGTGTGCAGGTGTGGTTCAGCCATGGTTTATGAAGCCATAAATTGTAATGTGGAATTCAACAAGCAGAAAAATGCATGATTTGCAATGTGATAAACTACAGGAAATTCAGGACAAATAATGGAAGAATAAATTATGTTATTAATAAATAATGGAAATGTCAAATCTGTATAAGGAGTTAGTTAATTGTAGTTACAGTTTGGTTTAGTGAGAGATCTTTGAATATTTGTATTACTTAAAGGAGAAAACAATTTGAAGTTGAGGGACATTTTGGTTTTAATCCAAATCAAGTCATAATCAGTAAAATAAATATGATAGAGACATAAGATTAATGATAACGCTTAGGAAAAATTCTTGCAGAATTCGGTTAATCTATTGAGAGTTCACTTGTCCACTCATATTGTAACAGTCTGGGCTAGCATGTAGTGGCTGTAACCTTTAAGCATGCTATTTAGAAATTTATGCTGACCTATAATGGTTATCCATATTTTACTTTTTCAAAAGTTAATCCCATCATAAGACACTCCTGCTTCTCAATTACCCTGATGAGAAAGTTACAGTTGTTCTCTTCATCCTCAATGTGATCTGACCCTGTCTAGTTGGTGTCTTGTCACCATTTAGACTCTGGATTATTTTCTTGTCATTGTAAGACTTGTCTCAGTTTCTAAGCTCGTGGAGTTGAAACAGGAAGGATTAAAAGGGAGAAATGGCGAGAGAGAGAGCAAAAATTTAGATTATATAATTTCTTATTTTGCATGCATTGTCCTTGTATGGGTCAAGAAGTTCTTAAGACAACTGTAGATACTATGCCATATTATTCCTTTTGCAAGCCTTATTTGTCCTTATGTTTAGATAACCAGGTGTTGTTTGTTTTCCACATATAGTCCATTTACATTTGTAATGCTGTAATTGTAGTTGTATGGAATAGTGTTTTAGAAGTAAATGGAGTATTAATTCAAACCCTGTGGTGTGAAAGAGCAAAACTGCTAAACACAAAATACAGTAGAAAACCCACTGTCATTCTTACAGAAGTTCCATTTCAGGCCCTAACTGAATCTTATTAATATTTCTCCAGCCTCTGCTTTCTCTTATGATCTTATTTTTCTCCTCATTACTCAACTAATACTACTATAATTTTTACTGACAACTATTCTTGTGAGGTTGTAAGTACTCCAGGAGCATACTAGCTTTATTTCTACCAGCTTCTCTTTTCTCTTACGCAAGACATACTTATTGTCCTTCATATTTCTTTTTATCCCTCATCTTTCTAAGTTGTCTATTTCCTCACTGAAGAGGGAAGGGGACTTCTTTTTCCTGCTTTACTCAGCTGAGATTCCAATTCTTTTCATATGTATTTCATATCTCAGAAATACTAGAAGATCAAAAATTCTTACATATGTTAATCAGTCTGTAAAACTAATTCATTTTCAACAACAGTTTTGTATGAGAGGTGCCTGGGTATGGCACTTGGAGTGATAATGGTGATCTCTGTTGACAGTTGGACTGGATGATCTTGGAGGTCTTTTCCAACCCTGATGATTCTGTGATGTGTGAGTTTTAAATCAGGTCTTAGCAATGTAAGTAAAAGTCCTAATCTAAATATATGGAACACCTACAAAAAGAAAGAAGACAATGAGTGTGTTTAGGAGAAATAATTCTGCCCTATAGTTATAGAGTCTAGCAAATCATATCACCAACCCTTTAACAATCTGCTGATCTACAGCAGCTGGAAAAGAATATTTACTATGGAAAAATTATGTGTGATCAAAGAAGTTAAGCCTGAGGTCCTAAAATGCCGTGCTTACGATTTTGTGAATTGTTGTCATTACTGACATCTTAAAAAGGAAGCTATATCACAGTTAAAATTTTGTTAAGATAAACAGAAATTTGCTAGCGAACTGCTTAGTGGACCTGGATTTATCTCAGTGTTCTCAAAAACTACTGATGTCTGATAAGCAGTTTCATTATGTAATATGAAACACATGCATTCTGTATTGCTGGCACATTGAAAGCTTGGAAACAATTCAACACCTTCAAGCCAGCAAGTATGTAAAGCAGTAAGATAAAATCATTAATAATCAAGTTCAGGATAGAGATTACACAAGCATTAATGAAGCAATTCTAATTAAAGCAGTTTTTCTGGATAGGACGTGTCTCACAGAGTAGGAATGCCACTTTCCCAGAGAATATTTCCTTGCTCAGTCCTTAAAATGCCAGTAAACCTAAAAGTCTAAGAAAGGATTTTACAATGAATTATTTCAATGGCAAAATGACCACATTTGCCAAACCCTTATCCCAGTCATACAGACTTAGAGACTAAATGTGACCTTGTTTTTTGTGCTCCAGTAATATACCTGTTTATACTGTTATGGCTCCTGCACAGAACAGATATATAGTCATTATTGTTGAGAAACAGTGTAATCTACTTAAAAGCATTTCTATTTTCTTCTAATATTTTGGCTACAGTACTGTAACACTGAATGTGAAGATTTGCTTTCAGTCAAGTTGTAAACTTGGGAGTTTTTTCATATGTGTGAAAGATTTTATTTCTGTTCTTACACAATTTAGTATTTTTTTATTTACAATTTAAAATTGGGTGCAATATGAAATTCTGTCTTTTTGGATTAGGGGACTTTTTTCTCCTAATTTGGTAGCTTGTTAATTGTTTAATAATTTCATGCTCTTTTTAAATAAAGAAAATAAAATCTAATGCTGTGACACAAAAAATTAGTCCTTGCAATAAAATGACAGCAGCTAAATCTCTAGGAACCAGTCTGACTTGACATTATGATCAATATGCTGGATCTCATTTGTGACAGATGTAGTCCTTTTTGTTGCTAGTATAGGCAGATTATATGTTTAAATGAAGTAGAAAATTATACATTTTAATTTATTGTTTTTGCTGTTAATTACCATTTATTGCATTCCATGAGTCAGATATCCATTTGTGATAGGAGTTAAATACAGAGGATGCTGATGCCTGAGAACATGTGTGAGGTGAAGGTTAAACCATTTTTTATAATTTGTTGTTTCTTTCTTAATTTAGCATTTGACTTTTAGCGTGTTTTATTTGGTTGCAGCTCATTAATTGATGTAACTTGGGACTAATTGTCAGTGTGCTGTGCACAGCTGGATACTGAGCTATCAAAAATAGGGTGCAGTCAATTTTTTAACTGAAGGACAATCTCTGAAATCACAACATCTTAAACTAGCAGTTGTAGCAGATAGAGACCATATATTTGTTATTGCCTAAACTGTGCTGCTTTGGTGATCTTGCTCAGCAGCCTTTTCATTGGTATTAAGTTTTAATATGTTTATTACCATTTCATAGCACCATAGAGTGGTTTGAGGTGGAAGGGACCTTAAAGACCATCTAGTTCTAACGCCCTGCAACTGACTTTTTTTACATCATTGGGAAGAAATATAGGGGATTTACATCATTTTTTTCTTTAAGTTAGACTGTAAAATGTTTTCATAAAAGAAGTTAAAGTATAAGAGAATCATCAGTCTAGTGCTCTCCTATTACTTTCTGTGTTTTGTTTGATCTTATTTTGGTCTCTCTGAAGGAGTATTTTTACTTTACACAATCTTTAAAATTTTACCTATGCAATTACTTTTTGTATAAACCTTAGTTTCTTAATTTACCTGATGAAGTGCTAAATTTAATATTATTACAAGCAAACATGGTTTTACATATTTTTTTCTTGGTTGCTTTTTCTATACTTTTCTGTAATGGAAAGTTTTTTGCACACATACCAATAAAATTTTGGGGCAGATGATGTGATTATCAAGGCAGATGTGTATTTGCATCATGGTGGGATTTTTCTTTAACATTGATAGATCACATGTGTAAATGTTTTCAATATTTCAGAATAAATTTTAGTGAATATGTGTATTTTTATCTGTATATGTATCTATGTCTGTATAAGCATATGTAACTCATATATACATACATCGTATTATACCTTTGATGTTGTCTCCTTATAAATCTGTAGCTTAGTGTTGTGGGAAAACACTCACCATTACCAGTTTACTGTTGCACATAAGTATTTTAGGTTGCTCAAAGAAGCACCAGCAAAGGTGGTGGCCAAGGCAGGTTTAATATTTAAGTGAAGATGCAACAATGTTTGTCAGCAAGGTTTCTACTTACTCAGTGGTTAAAGCACACACACAGGAAAAATTGCACTAGAACCTAAAATCAATCAACCTAAAACTAAAACCAACCTAAATATATTTATGTGTAGGCTGGGGATGAAGGAAGGGCAAGAGTAGGAAAAGATTAATGGTAAAAACGAGTAAGAGAGGCAGTTGAGTAGGGTCGTAAGATTTGGACTAGAGCACTTGGCCCAGACTTGACTAATGATTTAGGCCTAAAGGTTTTAACAGCACTTAAACTTAATAGCACATTTGGTTGTTATTTAAATAATCTATCAAAAGATTCTATATACTTTACTTTAAACACAACAGTAATTCACCTCAGCCTACAAACCTAAATTATTTTACAATCTAAGAGAGCAACATTTTCAGTACATTTGCTTTAGCTTATTCACACTTGCACACATGTAGACCTGAAGGTGTATGGAGAAGGTAATCACTTGTGAAAACTTTCCCTGAAGGTCAGGGAAATACTCACATTGGGTGCTTTTGCATCTTCTTGCTAGGCTGAGCCTCAAGGAGTGGGGTTATCAGCCCAGGATCCATTGTCATTGTTCACTGGTCCTCCCAGTACAGCAGACTTGCTGAGAGGTGCCCCACTCAGAGCAATTTGCTGATCACGGACCATTGCAGGCCAAAAGAGCTCAGAATTGTTTATGAGGTTGCAAAACACCTCTGAGATCATCAGCTTCAACCTCTGACTGGTCACCACCTGGATGCTAGACCATGGCACTTAGTGCCACATCCCTTGTTTCTTTAACACCTTCAGGGATGGTAACTCCAGAAACTCTCTGGACAGTTCATTCCAATGAATTCCAGTCTAGCAATCTGTTCTGAAAAGAAATTAGTTCTGAAAGGAAGGATCTGCTGAGGATCACTGTTTCTTGGGTCACAAGAGTATTGGCTTAAATCATAATCTTCAGTCTTGGCCATAGTTCAGGTTAGTAACTCCAGTTACAAAAATGTTGTTCCACTGAAGTTGTAATTCAGACAAGGAAAATAAATTTCCAAAGTGATTCGTGCTAGACAGCACAAGTTCTTGGGCACAGATAGTATTTTTAATCAACTCAAGAGGTTAGTCCAGGTGCTGTTTGTCAGGGCTGAGGCCTAATGAGGATTTCTGAGATCACAGTGCAGCCGGGGGGAAGGCACCACCACACTTACTCAATGGGGCTTTTTGCTTACTGCATAAAATGTATTTAAAAATGTACATTTAAAAAATTAATATGGGAATGACATGCAACTTGGAATTGCTTTTCTTGGCCCTGAGAGAAAATCTTTATCTTCTCTTTAACAGTAGTCACTGTCAAAAGAGGAAAGAGTAATAATATGGGAAAGGGAAAATTAATATTGAACTGGCATAAGAATCTGCTTATTTTCAAACTTGTTGAAGGTTTTTTTTTCCCATAATACTATATTGATGTTGGGAAAGAAATAATGGCTTCTACTGTCCTTTAAATTTTTTCAGTTATTAAGCTGCTACAAGAATGAATTTGAACTGTGTAATTTAACTGTGTATGAGGAGAGTAAGCTCTGTAAGAGATGATGGACTGTCTGTTAATTACTTCTTCCTGAAGTGAGGTACATGATTTTTAAATCAAGGGAAAACTTGATGCAGGCACAGCCATAAAAAGTGATTATTTTCTAAACTAATAAGGAATTGTATACCTGTAAGACTACTTTGGTTAGCCTTTGAGGAGCATAAAAAGCAGAAGTAGTTTGTCTTAAACACTAAGCAAAATATTTTTCCTGCCCTCCATGCACACTCTCCCCCAATCACTGGAAGTAATATTCCTGTCAGGCAAACAAAGCCATGCAGTCTCTGAATGATTAGATAAATAATTGGATACAGAAATATAAGTAAATACAAGTTATAAGTGGATGGTGATTTTATATTCTAATGGTCGAGTCTAAATGGCTTTGAGTAGTGCTGTATTTATACAGCACTTCGTTGCCCATAAGGTGAGTAAAAGTGCAAATTGTGGTCAGGATTAAGACTGAGTTTTTCATCGCTTGTAAAAGAACATCAGTAGCCAGGTCTGGGTGCATGAATAAAGTACACAGTGGTAAGCAGAGTTTTTCTGCTGTACCTCAGACTGTGCCCATATGTGATGAGTCAGAATTTGTTCTTGGAATCTGAAGAAATGTTTACAACTCTGGAGTCAAAACCAAATTGGATAGCATAATGATGACAAATCTCAAACCATGAAGTATTTGGTCTTGATTTTGAAGAGATGTATCAATGTATGAGTGGACTATGTCCTAGGCAGCTTCCTCTTAATACTGAGGAGCCTTTTCAGAGTATTTTTGATATGATGAACTGGATCTACTCAGAAAAAGTTATTTGTAAACATTGAAAGCTGAAGAAGTGTATTTAAAATCAACAGTGATTTTCATATATAGGATGCACTTTTTATGTTACACGTGGAGTTTACTTTCTATAACCATAGCTTTTTTCCTAAATTCATCTTTTTCTTTTCACTTTATTTAAGTCTACTTGGAGTAACAACAGAACCAAAAAGGGAACATGACATAATAATATAATTTAATTAATCCTCTCCAGCAATATTAGTACAAGTTATCAATATGTTAATCACATCAATAGTGATCTGTAGATAATGCCAATTGCTCTCCAGACATCAATAGGGCTAAGCCTTTGTGGCAGTTAATATTAGAAATAATTCATGTTAGTTTTAGTCCTCAAATGCATTTAATTATAGATTTGTTTGTGAAAAAAACAGCTACACCATTTCCTCATCTCTATTAGTCTGCCATTTGAAATATGCAGCAGAAGTTTTTTGCACTGAGCAGAGTTATCAAAAGTTTTGCACATGTAATCATACACTCTTTCATTATTTGTTGGCCATTGAATCTTCTCCAGTCTTTGAGACAGCAGTGAGAAAAACTATGTATCTCTGTCTTTGCATATAGTATTATTTGCATTCATAATTATCACAATAGATAAATAGTTTGTAGGTGAATGACACAGCAGATCCATCATCATTACACCTCCATGTGTATAACTGGGACAGAAATTTGGCTGTTAGCCATCATAATGACACAGCTTAACTAATGTGATCAGTCTTGAAGCAGATTGAACTAATATTTTCTTTCCCCAGGGAACAGAAATCGCAAGGTATGTTCTAGGCAGCTGATATGAAGAATTATTATTTAATTTTTTGTGCCAACCAGGGGTAGCAAATATGCTGTTTTGTACCTTTCACAGAAAGAGATCTAAGGAGCAGCTTGTTCATTTTTTCCGTCTTTGGGTTTTTCCATTATTGTATCTTCTCCAAGATAGTGACTGCTAATTCCACTGAAATGATCCTCATGAATAGTAAGTCACCTCTTCTGGAAGTACAGTTTTGTTGAGTTGGACTTTGCTACAAACCTTTGCAAAATTCAGGTCTGCTGAAGACTGAACTGAACCTCTTCTTACTGTTAAATAAAGAAGGAAAAATATGAATAGGACTTGTACTGCAAGAATATATGTATTGCATATATGAAAGCCAATATACAAGGCAGGAGGTGTCCTGTCATTTCTTATTAAAAACTAAAAGTTAAGCTGCTTTCCATTACAAGTATAGCATATATGCAACTGAGAGGATGAGTTTAAGAATGGAGTGAATGAGGAGCATAGGGTTGGGAGCCACTCAAGAGACAAGAAACAACAAGAAAGCCAGTGGATCATAGAGTCACTTGGTTTGAGGAGGCAGCAGTAGTGACAGCAGCTGGAATAATGTAGCTTGCTAGTCCAAGTGAAAGGAGTAGGCAACAATAACTGAGGTGTGATTACAGAAAGGAACGTTAGAGACAGATTTGTATTGTTCTGGAGATTGAAACAGAACAGCCTAGGCAAAGCAAACTTGAAAATAATGTATTTCCTTGTGATAGTTCTTGTGATTAACTTATGCAAGTAAAACAGTTTCTTACGTATCACAAAAATTCTTTTGTTTTCCCCATGTTGAGAATCCTATATTTCTTATTAAGTCCTGTGCTTTATCATTATGTGTCTTGACTTTTCCTGCACTCAGCATCTTACAGATGAGATGGCTACTGACCAGTTGTAAATATATTTATCCCTCTGCTTAGGAAGGGATGACCTCTCTATCTAATAACATTCAGAAGACTGACATAGGAAACAAGTACATTGTTGGAAGATATATTAGCTCAAGTCTTTCTGATTCTGTCACTATTTTGCAGACAGTAAGAATATCAAGATTGCAAAACGTCTGTTGGTACACAGCAAAATAGAAAAAGCTGCTTGTGGGCTGGTTGTTTTGGGTTTTTTTAGTCATTCATGTGGGCTTTTATCTTTCATTAGGAGGTCTTTAATAATTTCAGATCATTGAACACTACATTCCTGGACTTTCCAGACATTGACTACAGAATAATTAATAATTTCAATATAACATATTTGGTTTTTAAGTTAACAGCACTAAAATGGCTATAAGTATGAATTTCCTGGCATGGAGCTCATAGTGTTATTTGATTTTGAAAGTGAAAAAAGATACAAGATATTTAATACTGTTCAAACTTTCTCTTAATATGAAAATGTAATAGATTTGTTGCACTGGGTTGAAATATGTTCATTGTATAAACAATATTTTGTTTTATAAACAACTCTGAGTCTCAAACTTTCAGCAATTAAATATGTCATTTAAAATTTGTAAAATTTTAGCAGCCTTCTCTGTGCAAATAGAGAAATGAAGTCTACACGAAATCTTTGATAGTTTGTTTTGTTTTAATCAGTTGCTAGTAAAGAGTTTTTAATGTTCTCTGAAATTATTAATTTTATCAACCAGAGAACAATCACTTGATCTGTCACATTTTACAGGCTGTGTAAGACTCTGTGTAGATTATATTTCTCCAATTGCATCTAGAAGGGTGATGAAATTATAAAATATCTAAATGGCATGTACCTTGGATGTAGAGTTTGAGACTCTGCTAAGACTGTTTTTAAGACTGGTTTTATAAGGCTTATTCTACTGGGAGAATGGTGAGGTCAAAAACATCATTGTATGTCCATGCTTCCTTGTACAATGTACTGACTGCAAAATCACTTCGTTCATTCCTCTGTTGAAAAGGGGCAAATAATGCCTTACCTTTCTAACTCTGCAATCCAAAAAATTTTCTCTTCTAGGAAAAGTACAAACAACAAATATATAGACAAACAGGTAGTTAGACATGAATTACTACTGTAAAGCTGTTAAGGTTAGTGGAGATTTCCTGCATATCTTAAAGTAGTTGCTGTAAGGAACAGTAATTATGATAGAAAAATAGAAATTGAAACTGCAGTGATTGAAAACTTATATGACAGATATATGGAGATGCTAGTAATTTGGATTGTTTCGTTTTGTTATTACTTCTGATAATTACCTCTGCACACTTGGAAAGGCATCCTTAACTATGACAAAAAGAAGAATCTATCATCTTCACATTAAAGATTACAGTGTCTGAAAACTAAATCCGTTTTTAGGAAATAGATAATTTTATGCCTGATTTTAGTGTCTGTGTCTAGTGCTCCTTTTTTTAACCTGTTCTTAACTTTCCTTTCAGGAAAAGGAGCCTGAAAGAATACCTAGAGATTTTGAAACAAAAAGTGTGAAACAAATCCTTCTCTTGCTCAGGCCACCAAACTGTGCAACATGATGTAAGCTATTTAACCACTTTGTCTCTTTTTATTTCCTATGTGGACAATGAAAACATACTATTTTCTGTAAATTTAATAATGCTTTGTTAAATTCTTTAACAATCATGGAGATAATTTTAATTTAATTTTAAAATTGAAGTTAGTTTAGTAGATACAAAAAATGTTAAAAGAGATAAGGTGTTTCGAAAAAAAAATCAGTTGAAACTTTACTTCATTACTTTTTCAGCTAAAACTGTTAATTAGACTTGTAATGCTTTGACAAATTATTCCAGCTGGCCTAAACTTGAGGTATGTATGACTGCTTATTGTTACTTTCTTTGCATTGTTAGTTTGTGCTTTTACAGTATTTTGAGCATTTAAAAAGTAAGTATTCTTGTTGGCTGAAGTTCTGGAATCTTGTTGTGTTGTTTAAATAATCGTTCTGGAGTTGTCAAATTCGTATTTCAGTGTTTAAGTCCCAGTAGCTTGGAAGGATCTAATCATTAGTGGATCCAGGAAAAGAAGTGATCTCATAGGAAAGAAATCAACAAATTCTCATATATAAATTATAGAGAATATGGGGAGATTATCTGAGTCCTTAGAAGAAAAGAAACATTTAATTCTGTGTATGAATCAGAAAAGTCTGACGAATTTCAGTTCAATGCCCATGTTAACACAGTATAAGCACAGAGTCTATCTCACAAATGCAATCTTTCAACTGATCTGTGTTACGCTATGATTAACAGACATCCATAGAAAGTTAAGGAAATAGAATTTTTATAGAATTTTTAGAGGAATTTCTTGGCTACGTATATTGGTAGAACCCCCTCTGCAAAAAAGAGGAGATAAATAAGTTGTTTAAGAACAAGAAGTGGGGATTTGGAATCCTGAGTAGCCTGTATTTGAAGGAAGCTCTAATGATTCTCAGTTAACTGACAAGATAGTAGTTGCCTCCATATGTGCTAAAAAGCCATTCACTGAAGTCCTCACTGTAATAAAGTATCAAGTGTGTTCAATATGTTATTTGGAACTTGGTTTTTAGTGTAACTTCAGTTGTTTTCCACACATTAGTGTTAGTACAAATATATTTTAACATAATTTCTATCTTAATTCTTACATGAATATTGTAGGAACATAAGGACTCAGGGTTCCTCTAGAGTGGCTGTGAGCATGAGCTACCATGTGAGAATCTTGCTTTTAGTCATGAACTAACCTTGAGTGTGCTTGTGTTCCGTTTGATCACTGTCTTTTCTGATTTCTTATTCCTTCTTCTGTTGTAGAAAGCCCTGTATCCTTTTAGCTTTGCTTTTATCCTGCTCAGTATCCCTCCAAAAAGAATGAACTTGAAATCTTTGTTTATTCACTGGTAATTATTTTAAAATAATTTTAAGTTTAGATTTGTCACATCAGTCATTATTCTTTTTAAAGCATTTTTAGTTATTTTTTCTGTGTTTTGCAGCTGAAAAGGTATTTATAATAATTATGTTATTAATTAAATTTTAAGGTAGTTTTGAAAATAAGCTTCCTTTCCTAACTATAATTTCTTTCTTTTCTTTTGTACAGACATGAAGTACATGATGTCAGCACAACTGTGTTTGCAGCTGTTACCTGCTTCAAACTTTCTAAGAATTAACTCTGGGGGCTGGCTGTAAGTACTTTGTCTAATACTGTTAGCTGTTTTTCTACATGTAGTTGTATTTCTTATAAAAGTCTAACTCCTAGATGAAACTCTTTCATCATTAGGGCTTTAAATGCCTGATTAATGTTTTAGTTGCATGCTGACATTATTTTTTAAATGTGTAAAATATTTTATAACAGTGGTTTCACAGAGCATTGATAGTGCAAGCTGCTCATCATCTTTACAAACTGAACACTCTTTTAAAGAATAATTTAAATGGTCTGTCATTTTCCAAAAGCCCCTTAGTTTCTTTTCATTGTATTTTCAATGTCCACATTTCGTGTTGTTCTGTCACCTGTGTAAGTAAAAGCTTTCTCAGAACTGAAATAAGCAAATAATTGCTAACAATTTTGTATAAGCATTATTTTATTCAAAATAACCTTTCACAATTTTACTCAAAAACATGAACCATGAGGAGACTAAAAAAGTAAAAATGGTACTCAACCAATACTCTTTGACTAACTGTGGTTATGCTGCCATGCCTGCTACATCTTGTGGATCACAGTACTATCTAAGAAAATTGATACTGTCCCTCTTATTGCATTCTTTCAATGGTTCTGGTTTACTTTATTATTTATTTATTGATTTATTTGATATGTAGTCTGTAGGAAAATAAGACAAATTCTACATTCTACTTTTCTTCTGAAAGCAATGGAATTCGTTTTCCACCTCCCAGGGCTAAATTGACAATTATGGCCCAGTCAGATGAGCTCTTCATCATTGTTTGCTTGGAGTTCTAAAACAAAACTAACTAATCAAACCCAAAGTGACTCCCCCAAGCCCCACAATAATTTTCTTCACATTTTAAGCCACTGTTCCTCAAGATACAGGTCAGTGCCATGGGAAATTGTCTTCATAGTTTGTGCTAGCCAGATCGTTTTTGTCACATAAGCTTGTACACTTGAGGTATTTCAAAAAGAAAATTGAAAGCTAATGTACAACTATATTCAATAGGAAAACAATTACATGAGTGGAGTGATGTCTTCTTGGTGACCTGTGTTGCTTAGAAACAAACTGCTGTTTTGTCAATTGATTAAATCCTTGTCTTCTAATTGTTTTTTACTGGAAAGCCCATTGCAATGCCTCACTCAGGCTTGGACATTCCTCCATTAACCATGAGGTCAAGCTACTGTCTGCTCCTTTCCTCTCTTTGCTCTGACTTCCTCTCAGCTAAAATCACTCAGACACCTGTCAGTGAGCATTTCTTGCATAAAGTTTCAGTTGCTAGTACTGAATTTACCTAGTGTAAGTGGAGTTACAGCTCACGTGATCACATGCATTTCTGTTGCATTAGCCAGTGCACACAAAAAAAATTTATAACAGCATTTTGCTTTCATAATTAATTGGTTAATATGTGGCCAGGTAAGTAATCTGCCACCCAAAACTTACCTTGTCAGCATTGTTTAAACAAACTTAAACTAATGAAGTAATTTTATGTAGGATCTGTTTTATGTGTTGTAGTACTGCTTGCTTTTGGTGAAGTGCAAGAAATTATTTGGCTAGATTTACTGTCTAAGGGGTTTTGAGGTTTGTTTTTTTTTCTGTTAGTTACTGAAGAATATTTCTAGAATCACAGCTTCTGTATTCATTTATAGATCTGATGTGTTTGTTTTCTCTTGTTTCACACTTTATCTTAATTATTGTAAAATCTTTCTTTTGAACTGAAAATCATAGCCATCATCCATGTATAGCCGTCTGTATATATGCAAAATATTACTGTAGGGTGTAATTTCTCTCCATCTCATTTCTATATCCACCTTTAAACTTTTTCCACACTTCCCACTTTAAACCCCAGGTGGTCCCTTCTCTCTATGCTAGTAATTATTGCCTCTTGTTAAATTTTCAAGTGATTTTTTTTTTCTCTCTCATGTTGTATTTCACACTTGACAGGAATTTATATAAACATTCAGAAATTTCCTTACATTCCACGGCTTCTTACTGTGACTTTTGCTCCATGTACTCACTAATTCAAGAACTGAGTTTCAGAAGTGTTCAACCTAGTTAGGGAATGTCCTTGAAGGAACAGTAACAAGCTTAACAGAAGTAGGGGTGTACGGAAGATCTTCACAGCTTTTATTTTTTTCCCTACAATGACCTATACAAAAAAGCATTAAATAATATATTTTCAGGTGAGATATACCTTAAGCTTGGACATCATATGTGTTTCTGGATACTGTGGTAACTGCTGTTGTGTTGTCAGGGAAACAGCCTTGTGCTCAGTAGGCAAAACCAATGAGGATTAAGCAAAGCTATAATATAGCTAAGTCCCTGTGACCTTAGCAGGATCAAGACCTGTCAGTTCTTCACTTTGCAAATGTCCCTCAGGAGTGAGGGAGATATGCACAAGTAAAAGCGTACCTGCAGTGTGCCTGGTATAAGTATCAGACTTGGAGTTATTCTAAGAAGTGAATGCATTTCTCAGTTAGATGGATTAAAAGACTCTTGTTTGTGTAAGTAAAATCTTTATAAACTAAATTATAGAAAAGTTTTCATGTGAGCTATGAATGTGGAAGAGGTAATTAAATTATGATGAGTGCTGGAGTCTTTTATCTTTGTTGAAAATTCACACAAAAATATACCAATATAAAAATACATTAAAGTTGCAGGGATAAGAAACAAAGTTTATAGCACTCTGGGGGGTGGAGTTTTCAGCACAGTGTTCTGTAGCAGTAAATATTGATGCATGTGTTACTAAAGTAAATCTCCTATATACACATATTATTTCATTCCAGGTTTTTGTATGAAAAGAAGTTAAACTTCTTCAGCTTAAGCATTAAATTATTTCCACTTTTTCTAACTCAAAATAGAATACTACACATTAGTTGAATTTTCATAAAAAATAAGAATGAAGGAGCAACTACATTTGACATGGTTTGGCAGAATCTGTGGAGTTTATTTTTCTTTTCATTCTTGTATTGTTGTGTAACATCGAATGTGATTTAATGTCTTTCTTAATTAGCCATAAGCTTTTATTATTAATCTGTGTATATCAACCATTATATTTTTTCAAATATCTCTTGAGTTACATGTCCTTTATGAAGAAAAAGAAAATAATTAAAATCAGTCTTAATTCGTGTGCAGACAATGCCAAGTGAATCTTTTTCAATCTGATGCTTGTCCCATGTCTTATGCTGGGATGGAGCATCTGAGGCAAAGTGTGAAAAGAGATGTCTGATTATGATAATGGCTTGACTTTTAACATTACCTTTTTGATATATATTCTTTCTTAGGGCTTTGTTTTTTTTCCTTTAGGTTAATCTAAATCTCTGGCCAAAGCCAGCGGATTTTGTTAATTTTGATTATTCTTTCCTGCTGTCCCCACTCCTTTTTATCAGTGCTCCTGCATTTCATTATTTTTATATCTCAATATCTAAAATAACTGGGTGTTTTTCTCAAAATTATTATCTTTGCCATTTCATCGAAGTTACAGAAAATTTCTGTAACTTTTTTCCTGTAAGTTTTTTATAAGATACTTCTTATCAAAGCGAGTTCAGGCTTTTTGCAGCATGTTTAAAGCCGTTATAGAAAATTTGAAATTGACCTAACTTCTTGCTTCATTTGTGAGAGTAGCCACTTTCCTAATAAGATATTTCTATCGGAACAGAGAAATAAATTGAGCAAGAGGACAATGAATACTTGGCCACTTCTGTGAGTTCAAAATGATGTCAGCTTTCTTAACTGTATGAAATGCTCAATAGAAGTTAGAGATGAGAGCATATTCAATACTTTAAATATTTAATGCTTACATATTTAAGAACAGAACAACATCAAAGTTTTTAGGATACATGCAGAAGTTGACTTAAAAGACTGCAGCTTAAGTTCTGGGAGAAAAACGCACTGTGATGAAAAAGAGAACACTAATTTGCAAAGTTAAAGGATTAGGAAACAAGTACCTTTCTCATTCCTGTTTCTTCTTTTGTTACTAAATTTTTACTTTTTGTTTTCATGTCCGGTACAGAGCTGAATACTTTTCTTAATATATTATCTACATCTCAAGCTTTTTCCCCGTCTTGCATTTTTCCTAATTTTCTAATAAATCTGTCCTCATTTTCACTTGGTCCACCCTCTATTAGACATCAGTAATATGAATGACCTTCACCAGTAATGACTAATTTAGAAAACAATTTTTTTTCCCTTTCTTTAAACCAACTAACTAGTTTAACAGTGTTCCAGTAAATTACTGCAAATTATCCACTACCCTGCTGCTTTCTTGGGTAATCTGCAATCCTGAGCAATAGTGATAGCAGCAGGATCCTCCCCATTTGTTTTGTTTGTGGACAAAGAGGAGATGAGCCTTTCCTAGCTCATGAAGTGCATTAGGTGAATCCAGGACATGTCATCCTCCCTGTACATGTGCTGTGCAACTGATCCGTGAGTGCATAACAAGTCTAAGATATTTCTAAAGCTGTCGATTTACAGCAGGCCATCTGTGCATGGCCCAAAGCCACATGTGCAGGTGTTCCCACTTGTTTGGTAGATATCTCTTCTTCCATGTCAAATGCTTGCAAATACAGTTTTCTCATTCCATTTTAGATTACTGGTGTAACTTTGGTCTGTATATTCTAAATGCAATATACCATGAACATCTAATTTGTTTGATCAAATTCAGACATGAATTTAGAAGTAGACATTGGAAAAATATTAATCTGAAGTCAGTTTAATTCTCTAATATCAATATGGGGGAAACTGGAACTAGACTTACAGTACTCTAATCATGTCTGATTTTTCTTCTTCTTTCATGCAATGAAACACTCAGCCTTAGAACACACTTATTCGGGTTGTGAAATATAGATGCTATGGTGGGTACATTAATTAACAGATGTGTGGTTTCCTAAAAAAAGGACATACAGCAATATGCTGCTGCCCATCTCTTTTAAGTCAAAGACTGTCTGCCACAGCGGCTACTTATGAACAACTGAATGTATTTATAGTAGCTATCTTTGTTTCATTGCAATAATAAGTAGCAAGAGATAGATAATCCTAAAAGAAATCAAAGACCGTAACAACAAATCAAGAGTATCTCATTATTTTTCAAATTGCTTCCCATATTTTTGCTATTGAAAATGGTGCAAAATGTTTATATCAACATATTGGTATTCATTCCTCTGCATATTTGACTGCATCTTTTATCGTTAGCTCCATTAATATTCATTTTACTTGTGTTTTATATGCAAAAATAATCAAGCAAACAGAAAAATAGCCATAGGCTTTAACAACTATGGATATTCTTTAAAATCAGCTCACTGTGGGTGTGTTTTTTGTGTAAGTATATGTGATTTACATTGAAATATTGATTTTCAATTTACAACCCAGTTTAAACTTAGATGTAGAATCAACCCAAAACTTCAATTGTAAGACTGTTATCACTGTCTTGGAGTTCATATGTCAAAATCAAACTACTTGACAGCAGCAGTAGTTAATCATGTTGCCTTGAGGCTTACTGTGATCCAATAAGCAGCATGCAAGCTAGACAGTTCTTAGGGGTGGTCCCTTATGGCTCACTTCATCTTTCAGGGCACAAGAAGTGACTTCAAATCGGAGTAGTAGCTAAATGCTTCCTCCCATGCCTGTCCACATTCAGCTCAGGGAGCAAGGAGGCTGCTGCAGGTGTACAGAGCAGTGAAGTTGTAGCTCTGCATTGAAGTAAAGTGTGGCCCTCACAACTGTCCTCTGTCTATGAATAGGGAAGGTGTTTCATTTCACAATCAAAGTAGTTTGCCTTAATTACCTGTGAAGGCTGGTAATACTTGCCAGCAATGTATGACATGCTACCTTTAGAATTTCATTTTCAGAGAGTTTCAAAAGGAAATGTTTAGGGTAGCCTCAATATCTCTTGGGCTTTTTGATCTCTGGCTAAATGTTGTGTACTTTTGCAGATTACTGATTGAAGCAATATAAAACATGCAAGTTTTCCGCTATTACTTTTATTTGGAGCACTGGTTTTTCATTTTAATGTTTCAGAAGCGATATAATCAAGTCCAGAAAATTATTAATAGAAAAATGGAGAAAAATTCAACTGATTTGCTAACATTCTTTGCTGTCCCCATTTTGAGTCTGCAGATTAGGTAAAACTGATTAAATACTGGTGATGCTTCCTCTGAGAGATATTACATTCTTCAGAAGTAATAATATTCAGCCTCCTTCAGCCTGAGAAAAACACAAAACTGGATTACCAATTCTGTTTTTAAAGGGTATTAACAGGCCCGCATCCAAGAAGGTGATTATTTCAGTGCTTGTTGCTTGGGATTTATATTGAGGCACATGGTTGCTAACATAAAATGTTCTGCTTCCTCAGGAAAAAATATTTAAGTGCTTTAAGGCACAAAAACACAGAAATGGCTGCACTGGATCAAAGCTGTTCATTTTTTCCTACATTCAGTCTGTGGTTGGAGTTCATAACCCATTCTACAGAGAAAAAGGCAAGAATATTGCATTTAAGGAGTAATCATCTTAATATAGAAGATTTCATGTCAGGTTCTTTCTTTTTGTGAGGCTTGATTTACATGCAAAGACTGCTCAGTTGAGGGCAGTGGAGAAAATGAAGAAATGGTGAAAGTTATTTTTAGTTCTCTTGAATAAAGAACACTATGACCAATAGAAGGAAAAAACAGAGAGAGGCTTACAAATTGACAGTGACACCAGTAGCTGACAGTGTCTTCTGAATAGTCAGTATTTGATGGATATTGCCTGAGCAAGTACAAAAAAAAATTGGATAAAAATCGAGATAAAATTTTAGGGAGAGGATATGATTGTGTCTGTTGAGAGCATAGTGAGAACCTTACATATATTGGAAGGGGAAGCACGAGACTTTTGGGATATTGAGTGATGCTAATCGCACGTCCTGATACACAGGTTACATCGTAAGAGTTCTGATATGAGGTGTCTGAGAAGCTCCATGTTCAGCCTCTGATAGTAAACAAGACAAGCACTGCAGTGCTGACTTTTAGCAATTTTTTTGCACTTTGGAATTTACAGTTTCTGAGTCATAGCAGCCCAGTATATTTTCTCTGCATCATTTGTTGTTTTATAAACCCCCATTGTTATTTCTTTTCTAAGTTACAGAGTCCAGACCTTTTTTTCTCATTTGTATGGCATTTTTTTTCTACAGTTTTCCTTGTATTTGTAACATTGTATTAAAATTCCTGTGTGAATTCCTTCTGTTATTTTTGTAATCTTCAAGGGGGTTAGGGTTTTTTGTTTGTTTGTTTGGTGGTTGGTTTAGTTTTTTGGGGTTTTTTGATAGAGGTTTTTTTAAACTGAAATCAGTAATACTAATATAGATATGTCTTTGATTTCCGTAGTCTGTATGTACACTGATATAACTGTCCTCCATTCTAATTCTTAGTGCAATTGTATTAAGAGGGGGATTTTTTGTTAGGTTTCTTTCTTAGTATTTCTTTCTATGCATTTGATTTCATCTTCATTATAGGTAAAAGTTGTTGGGTTTTTTCCTTTCAGTGTCCACTGAGTATGTAGTTACCAAGAAAATTGTATTTGCTAATGTGATTTTCAAAGTGGAAATGAAATCTGTAAGTGTTCTCTCGGTTACAGAGCAGAGCAGAGCACAGTCAACTTGCATGTCTTATACACTGGTCCTTGTGAGATTGGACTAGAGGTTCTTGCTGTTATCTCAGTGTTACTTGTTTCTCCCAGGAGATTCCTCTTTGTCTGGGATAATAAAACTCCTAAGAGTTGAGGTCACAAACACCCTATTTAACAGAGTGACGTGGTGTTTGGAGAACCAGAATCACAATTAGGCAAGCAAATACTTTCAATCAAGTGGTCCCTTTAGTTGGGTGTCTGATATCTTCTTCAGTGCTCAGGACTGTGGGTTGCAAACCTACTGAACTCCTTAGTCTGTGATATTAGGAGTATTTTATAGGTCCTACACTGTCTAGCAGGAAACATTCATTATGCACAAGGTACATGTTGCCCTGGAACTTCATCCAAGAATTTTCAAATTATGTAACTTTTGAATCTTCTAAAAATATAATATGTAAGCTTCAGCAGAACCCAGAGGAAAAAACTAATTATGTGTATATTTTTCTCTGTACTAGACACAAGTGATACTTACCCTACTTCTGCAAGTCAAACATGAGCTTTTCACTATAAAACTCTTTTCAAGTATCATACTTCAATTTTGACTAAGGCAGAAATTTAGACTGGTTATAACAAGTGTTAGGTCTGCAGGAATAACAGGTATTAGATATGTAAATTCCTATTTTACTGACTATGTGAGCCGCATGTAAACCTTTAATATAATCTGGCATATGTACACAACTCTGCTGCATCACATTTTCTTAACAAGGTTATGTTTAAATTTCCCATCTATTCACTGGCATTTTGACAATTCCAGAAACAGGTCTGGCAGGATTTTTAAAAATAAATATCTTAATCTATTTATAATGCTGCAATTTTTTTTACTAATAGTATTCAAGTCAGCTTTCCCATGCAACAGTGTTAATGTCTTTGATTACTTCATTTCAGGTAAAATTCCTGCTAAATTTCTTCTCCTTGACATGTTGGCAGTAGGTGTCTCCTATAGAATACCTTGATGAAAGAAATTGGGTAGGATGCTAATGGCCTGCAAATATTTGCCAGTCCATGGTCAAAAATGTAAACAGAACTGTGTTTTAAGTTCTGCAATTCTTTGATTGAATAGGAAAGGGACCTACAATGATCACCTGGTCCACCTTATTATCACAGAATCATAGAATTGTTTGTTTTGGAAGAGACCTTAAATATCACCTACTTCCAACCCTCCTGTCACGGGCAGGGATACTTTTCACTAAACCAGATTTCTCAAAGCCTCTTCCAACTCGGCCTTGAACAGCTTCAGGGATAGGGGATCCATAGCTTCTCTGGGCAACCTGTTCCAATGCCTGATGACCCTCCTAGTAAAAAATTTTTCCCTAATGTGTAATATAAACTTACATTCTTTCAGTTTGACACTCCCCCTCTTCCTAACACTATATACCCACGTAAAAACTCCCTCTCCATCTTCCCATCTTTTATGTAATGGAAGCCTGCTCCATGGTGTCCCCAGAGCCTTTTCTTCTCCAGGCTGAATATCCCCAACTCTCTCCACTTGATGCCAACTAGTCTGTGTCCTTATGTTGGAGGCCCCAGAGATAGATGCACCAATCCAGGTAGTGTCTCACAAGATCAGACTAGGGGGGAGAACCACTTTCCTTGATCTTCTGGCCACATCATTCTTTGGATGCAGCCCACAACACAGCTGACTTTCTGGGCTTGCAAGCACGTGTCACTGGGTTATGTTGGACTCCTCATCCACTTACAACCCCAATTCTTCTCCATAGGTCTGCTCTCAGTCCATCCTCCTCCCAAGCTGTATTTGTGCTTGGGATCGCCGTGACCCAGATGCAGGACCTTGCATTTGGCCGTGTTGAACTTCACAAGGTTCACACACCCTCCTCTCAAGACTCTCTTGTACATATCCAGCCCCTCTGGATGTCTCCCTTCCCTCCAGAGTGGTGACCATCCCACACATCTCAGTGCCCTCAGTGAACTTGCTGAGGGTGCCCTTGATCCCCTTGTTCCTGTCACCAGCAGAGATGTTGAACGGTGCTGATCCCAGCACTGACCCCTGAGGGACACCACTTGGCACTGGTCTCCATTTGGGCATCAAGCCATTGATTACAACTCATTGAGTTTAACCACTCAGCCCATCAAGGTGTTCAAGACTGATTCTTGTTCTTAGGACTCTCCAATGGTTCCTGTGCCACCATGAAATCTGTTCCTTTGGATTTTGGGATTTTCCTAAGCATAAACCATCTACTGATCACACTGATTTGCTTTCCCTTTATAATTGTGTCTTTACTGATAATTCTACATTTGCATAGGGTCTAATATAACCAATTTGTACCAAGTATTATTTAAATACATAGTGAATTTTACTTTTTCTAAAAAAAAAGAAAAATAAATAAATAAAATAAAGTTGGCAAGACTTCAGGTTTGTGGTCTTGTGTTTTTGAACAGCTCTTCAGGTCTTGAGAGGATGTGATTAAAACCTCTACTATTAATGGAAGAATGAATATACCAGGATCACTGAGTGTAGAATTTGTATATAACTTCTGCTTCTTCTGAGCGAGTGCATTGACTTTCATTCCTTTTCATTCCTTTTTTTCTGGGAGCATTATTATAAGATAGTCTAAATTTATAAGTCTGAATTTTCATCTATTTAAAATTATCATAAGTCACTTTGAAACAATGCGGCCAATTGCCCTGTTGTGTTTAAAAAATAACAAAAAAAATTTGTATTCTTTGTCTAAATATATTTATCAGATTTTTTCAATTATTTTCCATAATTAAAAAATACTTGTGTTTTCTTGTGTTCTTTATCTTGCTTATCTCTCCTAAATTTCTTTTATTCCATTTTGTAAATTACTTCACATGTATAAGTTACTTGTTAAGCTGTTCCTCTCAGAAATATAGGGATGAGTGATGCAATTCAAATGTTTTTATTGATGCCAAAACAAAATACAGTGCTATTGAATTGATTCTAATAGTTAAGCAAGAGGCACAGTATTAGAGTTATAGATTCGTAGTCTCATTTTTATTGGAAACAACCTTAATGTTCATAGAGTCCATTAAATTGTCTGAGCCAGTAGCAAAAGCAGTAACTGTGAGAGAATGGGAGAACTAAGTCTCAGGATGACACTGATTCAGCGTTTCTTCTTTTTGTATGACTTGTTACTTTTCCAAGATACTATGGAAATCATTATAATGAATTGTCTGTTTAGCTGGCATTTAATATTCACTTATCTTGTGTTGCTCTGGCTCTTCTGTTCTGCAGCTTTTCCCACGGTAAACTGAACTAATTTGCAATGTTGTCAGATTGCAAATGACTGAGAAAAAGAGTTAGTACTTATCTTCCATTTAGGGCTGGAGGAAGGGAGCCTAAGCATGTACACCTGCTTTGGAAAATCCTGCAATTAAATGGTTGCACATCAACACTAATAATTTAGTGACTTTGTAGGTGTGTCCCTTCAAAACTAGTAAGGATTTTTCATTTAATTTTGGCAATTTGCAGTAGCTAATTTTCTTATTCTGTTCCAGATCTTCTACTGGTCATGCATTTGAAACAGATTTTCCATACATCTTCTTTAAGAAGAGGTCCTTCTATTTGTTTCTTTTCTGTCAGCCTCTCATGGTGCCACTGAAAATCTTCATGAAACTCAACAAGTCAATACTTTTTAACAAGGTCACTCATTAGATTAATTTTTTCCTTGAAATTAAACCCTAGATTGATGGATATATAATTTTTTTTTTTAATGTTTGACATGAAGTAAAGGATTATGATGGGGACAGTTGCAGTTCCTTAATTAAGTTCCTTAATAATATAAATTTGGATCATGTCCTGTACTTTGCAGAGGAGTAACTCAGGGACTTTTTCTCCTCTTGTAGGTTTCCTGGCTGGAGTCACTGAAATAATCCATTTTAATATTGTAAACTTTTACTTCAGCAATGCACCCCTGTGTAATTTACCTGGTTTACATCATTGTTTGCTTCTTGCTCTTAGGTTTTCTGGTCGCCTTCAGTGTGTCAGGCCTTGTCACCATCCTAGTCCCCCTGTCAGTATTACAGTCTTAAAAATCCTGTGCTTTCCTACTTAGGTGAGAAATCCCAATCCATACTGATCCTATTTTCCTTATTAATCCAGTGAACTTATTTATCTGATTTAACTCAGGCGTTTTAGTGTTTAACACTACACCTCTGTTGCAGCAAACAGATTTTCCCATGTTTTGTGTACTGACCAATATGCTTTTAATTTATTATTTTCTTTCACTGTGTTTTTATATGTTTACAATGTTATTAAAGTAATTTAAACCCAGCCATTTTACTTTCCCCATTGTATTTCTTGCATTGTGCTTTGTATATGTTTTTATACCTTTAGTAGTACTTTTTTGAGCTATCATGCCATGTTTAGATGCAATTCTATTCTTAACCAATAAACTGAATCCTCCTATATCTGCAAAACAGTACAAGTAAGTAATATCTTTTGTTCTTAGCTTCTTTTCTTGCCATTCATTTCCACCAGTACAACATACATTTTATGGTATTATTGTCTTAAAATTGAGTTTGTCTAAAATGTATATACCCCATACTTGAACACTTTGAGATTAAAAAAAGGGAAATACGAAAGTTGAAGAGAAGCAATTAAATCTGAATGCCAGAGTCTGAGTGGAAAGCCACATAGGTATTAATATGAAATGTTAATGAATTGATATATGTTTTGTAGGAGGAGGCTTCAATTTTCATCATACATAGTAGTAGGCGCAAATTTTTTTTGTAAGTGCACTAAGGAATGCACTTATGCAATAGATCATATATGATTCTACATTTTTTTCTTGGTATCTTGAGTCACTGTTCTACACTTTCAAGAGACTGAGAAGATTATGAAATAATGGGATTCTCAGAATTAAATAGAAACATCTTTACAAAACTTTGGAGAAAATGGCAGGGGTTTTTTGTTTTATTTTGTTAGTACTTATAAATTTCCTACTTTAAACCTTCTCTAATTTTCTAGGTATTGTACAAGCCACTTTCACTGAGACTTTGAGATTATTTGCATTAAATGTTATGGTAGTTTACATTCTCAATCTTCTCTTGCAAGCTTGACAGTACTTCAGATTTGAAGTAATGATGAACCACACAGTTATTGTTTTGTTGTTTCAAACTTAGAATATCTTGGAAAGACAACTTAGATTTTAGTTAGATTTTTTAAATTCTGGATGCATTAAACTCTCCTTTTCCATCACCTTCAAGCAGGAATTTTAGTTTTATGTTGGACTCTTTGGCTATAGCCTCCTGGAAATAATTTTGATTTGCTTTTTTCATTCATTTCAAAGGTAAGGGTATTCAGAGAAGGAGTTTCAATTGTATTTTTGGTCTGTTTAAAAACAGGAGAAAACATCAAAACAAGACATTTGATCATGACAGAAATAGAAAAAAAAATCAAATTAGAAGAATTTTCAGTATAAATAGATGTATAATTACAAGCCCTTGAATGTATGTAATTACACATACTCAAAAAAACTGCTATGTCATTGCCATAATGAAAAAGCCATCATTTCTCTTCAAAAGCACTTCAGGAAGCAAAATTCAGTCTGCCAGCATGTTCAATTTGTCCATCTCTCACAAAAAATTGTACCCTATCCTCAGTAAGGAAATTGGTCTTCAGTCGAAAGCAAAGTAATTACAAGAATTTCTCAGAAAAAAAGAGCATTGCCCTCATAACTCATTGGAACTAAAATTGTAAATATTTCTCTTCCCCCTTGCTCCCTCATCTGTTTAATTTCATGAGTAAATAGGTCCCTGACTTTGGCTTGATTGTCAAGGGAAGTTAAAACTGCAAGCACTTACTATTCCATTCCACGTATCAGTGAAAGGGTGTTAGGAATATTAAATAAATGAACACAGCTTAACTAATATTTAAATTATGGAAGGTATGCTTTTTATAGTAAACAGTTTACTTAATAATACAATTTTTTTGTGTTGGTAAAAATCTGAAATACTATTAATAGAAGAAAAAGCACTAATTTTTTTAACATACGATAAACGTGTCAGTATATTGTGTGCTTGCTACTGGAGTTTATGTTATTTGGTTACAATTAGCAAATATTAGTAAAATGAACCTATAGACTGGCTATGCCCTCCATGTTCCCTGAACTGCTCTTTTGATATACGATTTTACTGTGTCTCATCTTTTTCCAGCCTCCAGATAACAACAGGGCTGCTGTTTCATCACAAGTTTTGTGCACTCCATATGCCAGGTTATGAATTTTATTAGAGAAGTAAAATTGAACAGAATGTGGAAGTTGTCAAAAATTATTGATAAAAATTGTTAGAAAAGTAAAATTGCTTTCAAATTGGGAATTAAGTGTTCTGCAGATACACTCATGGTTTTCATTTTCTTGGAGATCTTCATATTCAGACTAAGATCCTAGATCCCACAATAAAATATGTTGTAAGAAGTAGACTAAAGGAGAGTTAAATAATCAGGCCATATTGCCTAGCAGTGATTTCTTTAATTCTCATTTGAACTTCTCTTTCTAGCTTCTGTGTTCTTTGAAGACTCTCACACATAACCCATAAAAAGTGTCTTGATCTTAAAGCTTGTATTTCCTCCCTACTACAATATATAATTTTTCACGCAACCTCAGTCTTTTATTACTGTTTTATTTGAAGAAAGTATAACTAAGAGTCTCATTCAAAGTTTAGTTCCAAGACTTTAGTTAATCAAAATGAACAAGATTCTCACATTATTTTTTTGCTGGTCATGGAGGAAGATTGAAAAGAGATGATGAAAAGAAGGCTGGGTATCCCACTGGACATCAGTGAAGTCATCATAGTCTATCAGACCTGATGATAGGCATCCCAGAGTCCTAAGCTATTGACTGAAGAAGTTCCCAAGCTGCTGTTCACGATACTTGAAAGGTTACAGCAGACGGTTGGTGTTCCAGGCAACTACAAAAAGGGAAACACATCCATTTTTAAGAAGAGAAGAAAGAACAACTACTAACCTGTCATCCTCACCTTTGTGCCTGGGAAGATCATAGAACAGATTCTCCTAGCAGTTGTTCTGAGGCACTTGGAGGACAGGGAAGTGGTTTGGGACAACCAAGTGTAGGTCCTGCCTGACCAAACAATTGACTATCCATGATGGAGTGACCACATCAGTGTATGAGGGATGGGTTGCAGATTTCATTTTTCAGGACTTCTGTAAAGCCTTTGACATGATCTCCCACACATTCTTCTCTTGAATTGGAGAGACAAGGGTTTGATGAGTGGACTGTTTGGTAGGTAACTAATGGGTTTGATAGTCACATCCCTGGTCCACTGATGGACATCAGTGGCAGGTGGTGTCCCTCAGGGATCCATACTTGGACAAGTGCAATTTAATATCTTCATTAATGACATAGACAAAGGGATCGAATGAACCCTCAGCAAGTTTGCAGACGACACCAAGTTAGAGTGTTTGACACACCTGAAGGATAAGATGCCATTCAGAGGGACCTGGACAAGCTGGAGGAATGGACTTATGGGAATTTCATAACGTTTAACAAGGCCAAGTTCTGGTGCTGCACCTAGGTCAGATCAACCCTCGGTATCAGCACAGGCTGGGCATGAACAGCCCCAGCCCAGCTCTGCCCAGCAGGACTTGGGGGTGCTGTGGGTGAGAGGCTGGACATGGCCCAGCCATGGCACTCACAGCCCAGAGAGCCAAACGTGTCCTGGGCTGCAGCCAGAGCCCCGTGGGCAGCAGGGCAGGGAGGGGATTCTGCCCCTCTGCTCTGCTCTGCTGAGCCCCACCTGGAGCACTGCACCAGAGCTGGGGTCCCTGCACAGGAGGGACAGGGACCTGCTGGAGCCAGCCCAGAGGAGTCCACCAAGATTATTAGGGGGCTGAAGCGCCTCTACTGAGTGAAAAGACTGAGAGGATTTGGGTTGTTCGGCCTGGAGGACAAAAGGCCCCAGGACTACCTGACTGTGGCCTTCCAGTACCTGAAGAGAGCCTACAAGAAGGAGAGCAGCTATTTACAAGAGAATGTGTTTTGGTTTAAGACAGTCTAAAGAGGAACACTATAAAATGAGTTGCCCCTGTTTATAGGTTTTGCCAACCACTTTCCACAAAAATGGAGAAAACAAATACAAGCCGGTGTAAGTGAAAAAAATGACAGTGTGCTAACTTTGTGCTAACAAATGAAACCACAACAGGCAAAACCCAGCAAATAAACACTAGATACAAAATTTCCAAAACATACTCCCTGAGAACCAAGAGAAACTGGAAATGCCTTTTTTGGGATGGTGCCCACTGCAGGCAATTGTGTGAGGGGAGACAAAGAGAAAAGATGGCGGCAAACCCTCTCCCCAAGATGGCGGCAAACCCTCTCCCCAAGATGGCGGCCTTTGCAGGCAACAAGACAGTCCAGGAGACAATGGGAAACGATGGCGCAAACCCTGATGAGAAGGTAGGAGACAGGAGCAGTTCTAATGGCAGATGAAAATTTGCTTGGTCAGCTCTGCCACCCACTGCCTCCTCCTGCCACATGCAGGGCTCCATCCTTGGTGCTGATGTGTCCAGTAGAAAGAACTGGCAGGTTAGTACTAACCTATCTCCAGAGACTGCCTCAAGCTCCATGCTGCTGACAGGGTTTGCAAGCTTCACTCCTAAACAGTTTTTGCTTGTGAAATACACTTTTCCTGGGTGGCTGGTGTTGCAAGCCCAGAGAAAAACACTACAACCTGAAGCAACCCTCTCCAAAGCGGAGTCTTCACCTTCTGCAAATGCTTCATTTAAAGAGTGATCCCTGCTTCCAGACTCTAAATTATAAAGGGATGCAAGCAACACACCTATTACCTCTCTACAATCCCCACTTCAGGATTCCTGAAGCTGCGGACGGAGCTGGATCATAGACAGAAAGGTTTTTTGGGGGCACAGAGAGATACCGAGTACAGTAATGTTTTGGGTTACCCAAAACAGCATGGGGTTGGACAAGACAGGACAAGTGGCAGTGGCTTCAAACTGTGACTTCAAACAATTTAGAACTATATATTAACAGCATATATTTAGAGTATATAGATATTTAGAATATATTCTTTACCGTGAGGCTAGTACCTGAACAAGTTGCCCAGCGAAGTCATCGGTGGGTGTGCTCAAGTCTAGACTGAATGGTACTTTAGACAGCCTAGTCTAGTTAAAGATATCCATGGCCCAGGCAGGAGGCTTGAAACTAGGGGATCATTAAGGTCTCTTCCAACATAAGCCTTCTACAATTCTGTGCGTCTATTCCCACATTGTCCTCTCGTTAGATACCAGCGACAAGAGCACAGCAACTCCTTCTGCACTTCCCTTGCAGAGGAAGCCACACAGAGCAAATTGAGTCTCTCAACTAAAAAAAGTTTGGCGTTATTCAAGCTCAAATCTCTAAGTTCTTTTCAATGGAGCTAGTCCTGATTTTCAGTTTGAACATGTTTATAGGTTTTTCTGTGTACATTAACACAGAAAAACACTTTGAAACAATGTTCTTTAAATTGTCATATTTTAATATGTTTATTACTATTTCTGACTCATCATTGCTTGATGTTTAATTTTAGCATTTGAAAATTTAGTGCCACATCAGAATGACTTGCAACTAAAGCAGATTTCAGAGCCCTCTGAAACAAAATCCAAGATGCTAACAGATAAGAGAGCTCGTGTGCATGTTGCAGAGCAGCTGACAGCTCAGAGCCTCCAAGAAGAGCAGAGAGCCCAAGCCACTGAAAAGGTGACTGCTTATTTTTATGCATGTCTGAAGAAGTATTTTCTGAAGATTATGTGCTTAATGAGTTAGTTAAAGCCAAGGTGAAGGCTTTCTGATTCTGTGCTGCACGCTCATGTTCATACAAGAACAAAGAAAAGAAGCATGGAAATAAAGCCAATGTACTCTTACAAGACCTTAAAAACATTCCTATTTAGAAATCACTTCATGTTAAGTTGAAATTATTTGCATATTGTCAAGCATAGAAAATATTTATAGATTTGAAGACAAAGTGTGCATATCACAATTTGTATGCATTTGAGATGTCCTTGTTCTTCTTTTGTGAAGATGGAATGTTGTACAAAAGCAGGAAAACGGCAGAAAGAAGGGCATCTATAGTGGGTATGGCTTCAGAACATCTTGTTCATCTGTGTAGTTATTCTGATGAAGTAAAAAAGAAGGAACAAATTTCTTTAGAGATGGAAACAGTCACCCAACTCAGAGTTTATGGTTTATTTAGAGGAAATGGCCAGATACCAGGGTGTTGAACCCCATGATGAAGTTGTTGACTAGTTTAATATGTATTTTATGTGACTAATGAAGGAAGAGGGTCTTATTCTGGTTATTTTGCTGTTCTATTGCCACTACATGAGCAAAAATGGCATAGAAATGCCATTCATTTTTCTAGACAGGAAAATACAAGCAATATGCAAAATATTCAACATTTTAAAAGAATTTTTTATATTTTATATGATATATTATATATTTTAACTGGTTTTCGCTTTATGTACAAAAACCACTTTCTGACTCCACTCCACCTTTACCTGCATGTATTTAGTGCACTTCAAATGAGTGTGATTTGTATGTTTGTTACTCTTGATGATCTGAGACTCACTATTCAGCAGCAGTGTTACATAGTGGTATTCCCAGTTTCTCTGCTGTATTCAAACCTGTGCCATACTAGAACTAAAATTCAATGAAAACCTTTAAATGTGTATAAGGCCCTCAGCAAAAACTGTTTTTCTTTAAAGATCTGTTTCTATTGCACCATATTATTTGTTAATGTAGATAAAGTATGTAAAGATGCACAATTTTCTGATAATGGTAATTAAAAGATACATGTTCATACTCAAATATTGAAAATTGACTAAAATATTTATAAGGTGTCAAATTATTTAGAATTTATGGTGGTACTTTAAACGAATTTTATAACATCTACTTCTTGATATAAAAATTGTGATTTATCTTTGGTTAAGGTTTAACTGCGTACAAAAGGTATAGAATTATGTTGATTTCACAACATTTTAGTGATCCACTTTAAAAAAGAAGAAAGAAAAAAAAAAAGAAAAAATAAAAGGAAGGGAATTTTCCAGGTCTGGACCCTGATAATCTCTTCTACCTTCTTCCTGGAAGGTTGTTTTCCTTCTTGCTTATTATATTTGCCTCATATATATGTAGAGTATTACTTCAGAGTTATTAGGTATTGTATTAGGGCCGAATGTCGTCTTTTGTTTCAACCTACATATTTGAACACAAGATATTGAATATTCGACATTGCTTAGGAAGAAGGAGACAAAATAAAACAATGGCCAAGATTCAAACAGCCATTATACAGGTTACAAAGCCACCATCAAGACCCACATAAAAGCTAGTGAAACCAAAAATGTCTTGAACAACAAGAGAGACGCAAAGGCAATTTTCATCTCTATTCTTTTAATGTTAATTATATTAACTCTAAAATAATGATTTCTGGGAGGATTTACTGTTACAAATACTGTACTTGAACCATCCAAAAGCTTCTGTTAAAATTACATAGTAGACTCAACCAACAAAGGGCTGAATATGTATAAAATTATGATTCTGCATTATTTTTTAATAAAAATTGCTTTGAGATAGGAAGTTCCTGTTGAATAAATACCATAAATAGGTCTAATTTGATCGCTGAAGCTATTTTAGCTTCTAGTCTACCGAGTACAATATGTGAAATAAAATCATGGATGTTGCTTCCTGATTTGTGCATGAAGTTTTGCAGCATAATGTTCAAACTGTTCTTTAACACATTATGAAAGTGTCTGCTCTACTAATTTTTACAGAAGGTCAACAGTGACAGATACACTGAAATAGAGAATATGCTCACATTGTTGCTTGATTTACTGTCAGGGATACATTCACATTACCAAAGATAAAGCAGATCATAGTCCAGAATATCTTGTTTCAAGATGATGTTTTTTGGCTAACAGATGTTATCTGTTTTGCAGAGTCAGGATCTCTCCTATACTCTGCTAGAGCCCTATACCAAACCAGAATTATCCTGCAGAAAGAACAGCTGCAAAATTCTAGGATTTTCTGGCAAGGATTTTGTGGACATAGGTGCAGCTAGGAAAGGGGAAGAGGAGAAGGAAGGGAAAGATGTAAGATGGAAATCATCTGGCCTTTATTCTTGGTGTAGTTGATGCTTAAAATATTTTCAGTGTAAGTATTTCTGCTGTATATGACATAAAAGTAATTCTCTAGTACTTGTTCTCTTGAACCTTCTTTATGTTGCTTTGTGAAGAGAAAGGAAACTTTTTTTTTTTCAGAATGTATACAAGGAGATAGAAAAGTTTGAGAAGTCTATGACAGGAAATGTCTCTGCAGTACACAGCCATGTGACTGACAAGTAATACTTGGATACTACGTTGTTAAGAAAAGTCAGGCAAATGAAGAGTTCTCACAGCAGCCCTGCCCAGAAGGACTTGGGGGTGCTGTGGGTGAGAGGCTGGACCTGCCCCAGCCATGGCACTCACAGCCCAGAGAGCCAAACGTGTCCTGGGCTGCATCCAGAGCCCCGTGGGCAGCAGGGCAGGGAGGGGATTCTGCCCCTCTGCTCTGCTGAGCCCCACCTGGAGCACTGCACCAGAGCTGGGGTCCCTGCACAGGGACCTGCCGCAGTGAGCCCAGAGGAGAGACAGCAATTTTTTAGAGGGCTGGAGCACCCCTGCTATGAGGAAAGGCTGAGAGAAATGGGATTGTTCAGCCTGAAGAATAAAAGGCTTCAGGGCTACTTACTTGTGGCCTTCCAGTACCTGAAGGGAGCCTACAAGAAAGAAGGAGAGCAGCTATTTACAAGAGCATGGAGTGACAGGACAAGGGGGTATGGTTTCAGAGTAGTAGAGAGGTTTAGACTAGATATTAGGAAAAAATTATTTACTGTGATATTGGTAAGCCCTGGATCGGATTGCCCAGAGAAGTTTGGATGCCCCATCCCTGGAAGTGTTTAAGGCCAGGTGGGATGGAACTCTGACTAACCTGGTGTAGTGAAAGGTATCCCTGCCATGGCAGTGGGGTATTTGCAGTTGTCTGTCATGAGACTTAGTTACTACCTTTTTTTTTTCTTTTTTTCTGAATTTTTTTTGTTGTTTGGCCTTTAATGCCTTCCCACTTATTCCTGTGATTGCAGTTCTTCAAAGTGTGGGTACATATAACAGGCTGCCTAGGCTCTTTGTTCATAGTCAGTAAGAAGTAGGCACTTGTCAGTGAAATTTGTCTTTATTTAAAACAGGTAAGATGAATTACCTTTGACAGCCTGATTCTCTTAATTCACAATATAGAGACCCCCCACTGAGCTCAGCTACAAGCTCAGCTATAGGTATCTGCTTAAGTGAGGTGAAATTTATCATTTGGAAGTGTCATCTGATGGGGAATACACAATCACCTCAAAGTTCAGCTCAGTTGGACCCATTAAGGGGGGAGCATTACATCCTTGTCCCAAAATGGCCACATTACAGTGACTTTTCTAGTGTGCATTTTACTTGACAGAGTTGAATGTTTTGCTGTTATGTAGTTCCCAATAGTACTTTCAGGATTGCTTCGTCAAATTACGTATTTCTCTAAATCTCCAGGTTTCTTTTCTTACGCTTACTAAACAAGAATTGTTTGCCTTCAGTAATATCCCTGAAGATATTAATAGATCCTGGAACTTTGATACAGGCTATGAGTTAATTAATAAAGAGTGTATTTTTAAAAATACACTAATAAGACATTGTGTGAAATGGATACAGACAAGTTAACCACTTCCACAACAGTAGAATTTTTTCAGGGCAGGAATGCGAAACCCCCTAACTTGTTTCTATTTCCCAAGCTCATTAAAATGTCAGAAAACTATCTTGGGAAAACAAGAAAATGTTTAACTCATTAAATGTTTAATCTTGAGATGGTATGGATGTTTTATCTTGGGCACTGAGATATGGTGTGGAAACTCTGTTACTGAGGGTGAGAAATATGAAACTAAATCAAAAATAAGAGGAACAAGGAAAAGTGAGGATACAAGACCTCTCTTTCAGCACTGTCAAACTGTGCTGTCTACTCATAAATTCATTTCCAGGTTTAATACAGCTGCTTTTTACTAAATTGAATCACTGAAGTTTGACTTGCCATACATAATCTGCAGTCCCTTACTCTGATATCAGGATATGTACCTTTGTCTTAAACCCTGAAGTTGCTAATTCTGTTGTGATTCATGAGGTTCTATAACTATTCTAAATGACTACACGTTCATTCTCTGTTACTAGGTAATTTAAATGAAGTGATCTTCTAGTAAGGTCTGAAAGGATACTAACAAGGTATGATTGACATAAGAATATTTATGTTGAGCTTTATCAGTAGCATTAATTTAATTCAGTAGTTTTCAGTTATGCAAACATAATGAGAAATTAGCTGTCATTAAGAATTATCTTATTCATTGGCTTTTGTTCACCTCTTGTTAAATTTTGCCGCAAATTAGCTGAAGACTCTTAGGAGAAACTAATGAATAGGCATAGAATTACACACAAAGAAGACACAGAGGTAAAAAATCTTCCCTCAATGATGCCAGCTTTTGAAGTATTTATTATGTATGGATACGTAGAAGATTTCAAACTCCAACCTGATGACAGAAATTTAAAGAAAACATGAGATAAATAAAGCTCAATGGAAATTTTTTTTCTGTGATTATGATGATTTATCATAATTGTTTATCATTTTGTTTCTGATTGGATATGGTTGTAAAACTGTTCCCATTGGCTTTTTTTCAGGATGTTTATGTTTGCATGTTAAACTCCGTAAATATCAACAAAGAAAACAGTATTTCTGATCCTAACTATGGTAAGATAAAGAGACATCTCTCCCACACACTGCTCAGTGGAAAATTCCTACTCAATGGAATCCTTAAATGTGCAGGTGTTCTTTTATAGACTAGTGTGGCTGTTATTTCTTTGACATGGCTTCAGTAGGTTAGCACAAATTCAGAAATGTTTGTTTCCCTTGCAATGAAATACTTTTTCTTCTGCATCTAGGGGAAAATAAAGGATTCATATATGTTGCTAGGTCTGTGCATAGGCTCTTGGTTGAGCAGGCTTTTTTAGTGCATCTGATTTTCTTAAAGAAATACATTTTTAATTTCTAGTTCCTGATTCACCACCATGCTAGCAAAATAAAGAGTACTGTAAAGTTACATAACAGTGACTACATGTAAGCAATAGTTGTTCAGAATCATCTTCAGATTTTAAAGAGTATATATCTGTCTTTTTCTGGTACTTTCTTGGGGCCCTATTGATGGTCATCATTGTTGCAAACAAAAAAAAAACAAAACAAAAAGCAGTTTGTTTTCACAGAAACAAAGTTCTTCTCTAGTAACAGCTTTGGTTGGAAAAGAAAAAAAATCATTGGACATGTTGCTGTAGTTTTTGCGCTACCATTTCTGTATTCCACAGTGGTCTTGCTTTGTGACTCAAACAGGAAATTTGTCTGCAATGATACTAGAAAATTAGACCTGTTTCCAATTGATTTCGCTTCTTATCTATCCAGAAACTGCGTGAATGATTCCTAAGTCATGGAAAACATATTTGTTCTAGCTAGTTGTAAGAGAAATAGGATGAATAGGTTAACAAGAAACAAAAAAGAAAAAATAAAGTGATGTAAATAGCAGCAGAAGAGAGAAAGAAGCAAGCTTGGAAATACATAACTGCACAGTCTGACACATAGAGGGTATACATATAAGCAAAGTTTTGCTCAGAGAAGTAACCTAAACTTGGGGAAAGTGAAGTCACTAAGAAGGGACTTGAAGGTTAAGGAAAATTCAAGAGTTCAACATTTAATTTTCCTTAAGTGATTTCATGATTGAATTAAAATCCAGGCTGCTGTGTATGTTGATGAGAAGGTGATTACATGTAAATATTCTTGAGATATTGTCAATGATATGATTAAATATGTCTGAGAAGGATTGAGTACTAGTAGATGTGTTTTTTAAGTATGAAGATCATAACTCAATTTCTGTTTCAAAAGAGCTTTCTACCTAATTCTAAGAATGAAGTGTGAATCAAAATTGTTTTATACTTACTCATCTAAGTAAGGATTCATATAAATTGGTGTTTCTGGGTCATTCTTTCCAAGGCAAATGGGTTATTTTTGAAGGAGGTAGTGTTTTAACCATCCAGAATTAGTTTATACACCCCGTTAATTAAAGAGGTTGTGATCAATGAGAGATGGAACGTCTCAGTCTTTCAAAGCTAAAAGCTTACTTTAGTTCACTCAGCTTTGAATGCACACAGGGATGTTGACTCTATGGTCCAGGCTATCACTCTGGGGTGTGGATAATAGAGTGACCAGAGGCAAGAAGACCATCTGCTCACCAGTGCTATATTATCCCTGTTAACAAGTTCTTGCCTGTGTTCCCTAAATGGCCTTTGAGTTTGGAGAACTTGGAAATCCTGTAACTTAAGAGTACACTTAGCTTTACTTTTTTCCTGTTTGTTCCTGTTTTCTGTTCTAATCACTTTCTATAATTTTCCTGGTTCTTTTTCACCTAATTCAGCAGTTTCTCTACTTCCTTGAGGTATTATGCTATTTTGATTATCTCCAGTCTTACTTAAGAAGTCATAAGTCTCAGTGGCAGCTGCTCATTGTCTTGTTAAATTCCAGATTTTCTTTGGTTACTTATACTAACTGTCAGCTGCTTGACGTGCAAGAAACCAGCTTTTGCTTAGGACTAAATTACCTATGATTGTCTCTCTGTGACACTTGTTCATTAAGGTAGAAACTGTTGCCTAACTTCCTCCAGGTTTCCTATTCCAATACAACTTTATTCTTGGTTTGTTACTCCTTTTCTTTTGACAGTGCTATGCATTTCATATGCACAGTTATTCTTATTTTGGCTATATTAAGATACAGTCAAACACCCAAATGAAAGTATAAAAGTAGACTACAAATGAAGAAATTGCAATGAATAGTCAAAATCAAAACTTTCCTTTTAATTTCTTTGTTTGGCATTTGGTTTTAATGCATCTCAAGGTCTTTGGTTTGTAATCTTTCTACATGCTTTTCTATTTCAGCAAGCTAAACTGTTAAGATTTCTAATACAGAATTTGGGTTATACTCTGCATTATTTTAAAGGCATTTTTCTATTGCACATTGCCCAGCTGAAGTAAGAAGTTACTTCAACAAAATTGTTAGTGTCAATGTCAGACAACCACCCCTTATATTGTCCAGGAGTTTGAATTCAGGGTGGTTTTTTAAGCCAAACAAAGATGACATTATTGGAAGTTTTGACTTCACTGAGAAAGAGTTTAACCTTTTAAGTAATCTGATTGAAACCAAAGCTCCCTGATGTTTATCTTAATTACTTAATACGTGTTAAATGACGTGTTGTCTGGCATATGTCAGCTAATGCGTTAGGTTGGGATTCTTTAAAAATCACCAGTTCACATAATGCCATAGGACAAGCATTTTCTTTCAGTTCTCTGACTTTCATTGTCTTGTCTCATGATAACATGATTTCCAAGTGTCATTTGAGACTGCATGCAATTTTATCCTTAATGTTAAGCTGAAAGAAAAGATCTTAATTCCTCAATAGATCATAAAGAGCCAAAATAAAAACTATTCCCAAATCTTTTTCTCTTTACAAAATATAAACATAAAATTCATCTTCTAGAGATATAGGGGTGTAGGTAAAGAAGCCCAGGACCAGTTATATCCACCCTGCACTGACCAACACTTTAACATATATTATACACTTATTATTTGCCACAGTCTTTCCTGTTGTTTTACTTAATACCCTAACAGAATGCATACCTAATAAGTAGGTTTTCCAGGAAAACATTATTTTCTGCTCAAAGAAATTTGTCAGATTTTCCTTACATCAATACAAATAAGTATTGAGTCTTTCCTAGAACATTATTTTGGTGTTTGAAACAATTTTTAAGGAAGCTGTTTATGCTCAGTTCCTTTTAATATTTTGTTCATTTCAATGTTAAAAAGGTTTATGCTTATAATGTATATATGTGGTTGCATGACTAAAATCAGATAGGATTCATTAGAGTCTTGTTTTTTCTTTTTCCAGTGGGCAGTGTGGTACGTTTCTCATACCCAAAGGATTTTTAGGGGAAAATAAGAAAATTTTAAAGGTAAACTAGGTTGCTAATAAGTGATACCATAAGTACTCACAGGGTTTTTGTGACATAGATATGCGTGCATACTGTGTTCACCAAGTGTGTCTTGAGCAGTGCACAGCTCATTCTGTAATCAGATTATTAGTTCAATCATATTAGAGTACTAAGGGAATACTCTGAGGGTGTTCCCTTAATCCCATTCCTTTGGTAGGCAGAAAAATGGCAAATAGCAATAATAGACATTAGGCTCAAGATATAGTAAGTACCTTGCTCTCCACTTCCATTTCTTCAGCTATAAAATCCAAAAGCCTTTGCTTCATTATACAGGAGGAAGAAGCCAAAGCCAAATACTGACACTTCGAAGTCACCATTTTCTGTCCAGCCCTCGTAACTGTTGAGAGACATTTTACTGAATAACCATTTGGACCCATAGGAAGGTTACATTAATGGAATCATAGAATCATTAAGGAAAAGACCTCCAAGATCATCAAGTCCAACCTTTGATCAGATACCACCATGCCCATTAAACCATGTCAGAAATTCCACATGTACTGGTTTTATGAATGCCTCCAGGAATGGTTACTCCACCACTTCACTGAGGAGCCTAATCAAATGCTTAACCACTCCTTCAGTGAAGAAATTTTTTCTTTTACCCTACCCAAGTCTCCTTTGGCACAATTTGAGGTAATTTCCACATGTCCTGTCACTTGTTGCCTGGGAAAAGAGACTGACTACCACCTGGCCACCTGGTTACCCACCCTCATTTGAGGTAGTTGCAGAGAGTGGTAGGGTCTCCTCGAGCCTTCTTCAGGCTAAACAGCCCCAGCTCTCTGAGCCACTCTTCATAGCATTTATATTACAGACCCTTCATCAGCTCCACTGCCCTTCTTTGGACACACTCCAGCTCTTGCAGTGAGGGGCCCAGAACTGGATACAGAGTCTGAGGTGCGGCCTCACCAGTGCTGAGCACAAGCTGATCCCTGCCCTAGTCCTGCTGACCACACTATTTTTGATGTAAGTCAGGATATGTATATTTTACATACAATATTGGTATTGCATATTAAAAAGTTTCAGCCTTTCTGCCAAGAAGTCATTATGGCTGCAACTTTTTAGTAAAATAAATGTGGCCAGGAAAATTGTCATGGAGGCCAGCTTGCATGAAATACTATCTTCATACTTTTAATTTGTCTTGCCCTCAAAAACACTGTAGTTGCATGTAGGCAACCCACTGGAATTAGTTCCCTGTGCATGTTCCAGATTTGTATTCAGATCTGCAGTTCTTTGGGAGATAGCAGATTATTTGGACCAAATCTCTGTTAGGAATCATTCAAAAAAATTTACAGTATGAACGATCAGGTTCCAATGCCTGGGAATGTTTCTAGATTTAAAGGCAAGTATGTAGTCATACAGCTGTTGCTGTCTCTATTGAATTCTCTGATAATTTGAGATTCTGAGGAAAATAATCTATTCCATTTACTACCTTCAACATGAATCAAATTGACTACTTTAACTAACACATCTAGAAAAAAAAATACAGCACCTGAATTTTTTGTTTATTACATTTCAATGGGTGTGAATGAATTTACCTATCCATGGTGCTCTCAGATATATTAACAAATTTATTGTGAAATGTTTTCATTTCATCATCATCTTAGTAGTTAAGCACTGAATCACAACCTCTGCTTAATAATCTTGAATGAGAAACAAAGTTTAACCTCTCAGTTTTGGCAGTACTTATTTTGGAAGATTTGTACATTAACATAGTGAATACCAAGCAGTCTTCTAACTAGTATCAGACAGGACTTAGTGAAGGATAGATATCTGTCATCCTTCAGGGAATACTTCTGTAAAATAGTCCTTGCACAATCTTACTTGACAGATCCGTAATGAAAATTAACTACAAATTTAAAAATAGTAACTTTTCCAGTCCACAAGCTGCAGGATTCCATCATGGCATTGATAACCACTTCAAAAACATGGAAGTATAACATATGAATAGAGATTATGTAGTTTTTAGACATGAGGATACAGTGGCAGAGAAGAATGTAAACAATTATAATGATGAGGGTCTAGTGAATACAACTAAGCTACAAAGCTTAAAAAAACTTTGGGTGAGCAGCTAGTAGAACAATCTACTATCACTAGTGATAGTGAACAATTTTGGCTTCTCAGATATTTTTGATGAAAGGAATGCAACAAAACAAAACTACCCAATTCCGAATTAGGAGACTTCAGCTCTAAAAATCAATATATATTATTTCACAGGAGGGTAGCCTAGGAAAAAACTAAAAGAATATATGTATCTCCTTAAATAGACTACAGTATTATGGTAACTACACACTCCTCCAATGTGGAGTGGTATACAGCATATAAATCAAAGGCCCAGATAAACTATAAGTTCTTGTTTGACCTCAAATATAAGAAGTAAGCAGCAGATGTCAGAAAGCAGAAGCTAGGTCAAATGGCAAATGTTGAATAGAAGAGAATTGTAAAATAACTTAAACCAATCCACAATACTTGGAGCAATCAAAATAAAAGAAACCACTGATTAATTAGGCAGAAGTTAGTGACAGTGGATAGACAGTCACTTTGTGTATATTGGTACATAAAATGAACCAGGGGAAATTCCATAGCCCCAAGAGCTCCAAGTCCCAAGAATGTGATGCCACACATTCAATATCCATACAGTTAAGTTCTCTTTTCTCTCAAACACTCAAACACATGGTCTTGTCCCAGTATGTCTGTAAGGAACAGTAAATGGTTCATGCTTCTTCCCAAATACTCCTGTGCACCCCCTGGAAGAATGCTGTTTTGAACAGGCTAAAAGTGGACCAGGAATGTGTTAAAGAGATGAATGCTTGAGCCTGAGCTTGTACCATGACTTTATTTTGTTTACCATACTAAATATTTCCAGTGAGTCCTGTTCACATTTGTATCAAGTGTATTTGTCTTCCATAGGGACATCCTGATATGCTTTGCTATCCTGTCCCTCAAGGACCATTTTAATACAGCACATTTATCTTCCTCCATTTAGTTCCTATTTAAATCCTTTGAATAAATCTTCCTCCATTTAACAGCATCAAGTCTTTTTTTTCCTTATAAATCAAGTTTTCCCAAGCACAAGACATGACATGAGAAGTGACTAAAGTGGGACAATTTTGAAATTGTAAAGTGTCTCTCTGGTACAATAAGAGCAGTAAGAAAAACAACAAAATTTTTGTTCTCTAGCAAGTGAAAAAGCCAAAGATGCGAATTATCTTTCATTAAAGAAGTCGATTTCTATGAGCTATGAATGCTGTTGATACCAAGCTGAAGAGCTAATGGTACTGTTAAATTCTGAAGCAGAGAAAAAAAACAACATAATCAACACTCAACTATAAACATCACAAAGGGCAACAAGGAGATGAGTAACTTAACAACATTGTTGTAAACAAATTATGTCATCCCAATTTGATTTCTTTCTCTAAGAGGACATCAGGCCTTTGAGATAGAGACCAGTAACAAATAAATAACTTGCTTTAATAAAGCCTGTAGGGAATAGGTTGTATCCTTTTATGCTGTATTGCATGCCATTTTCATAGATGACCAGGGATACATGGTCAGGATTACTTCATGTTAAAGTAAAACCAAAACGAGTAGGAAAGTCAGACCACCAGTAGTTATCAACAGTTCATCATCAAAAGTTTGGAATTCTATATGCATCCACCCCGTATCCAGTACTATTCAGGATTTTTGTTAACATCCTTAAACACTGACTTGAAACTAAAGAAATGAAAGAAAATTGGTGTGGTGGAGTTGCAATGATAGATAATACAAAATAGTATTTCAATTTAAAAATTTAAATTATGCTATAAAAAAATATGGCACAACATAAGAAGAAAGGATGGAGACTTACAAATTTAGGTAGGAAAAAATAGCCACGCAATAATAAAATAAGAAGCAATCAGTTTGAAAAATAAAAGGAGCTAGAGAGTACAGCAGCTCACAAGATGAGAGTGTTAAGCCTGTTGAATACAGTTTGGTGTTTGTCCCTTCAAGTACATGGATATGAAATTCATTTGCACATTGAAACCACACTTTGTTTGCAAAAGAAAATACTTTGGTTTTTGCCATATGTTTCAGTTGTTCTTTGTAGGTAAATATATTGTATCAGAGTTAGACATATGTCTACTTCCTTGTTTACCAGAAAAAAAACCAAACTACCATTTGTGAGCAGATACTAGGATGAGTATAGTTCTTGATACAGGTATTTTTCCTTCTACTCTTCACCAATGCTAATGATTAAGTTGAAGGACTTAATTTTTTTTTGGAGTATTTCGCTTGAAGAACAGGTAGAATAATTTCAGAGAAGCTATGGGAAAACAGCAAACTATGCACAAAATTCAGAGATATCTATGACAAGGGAAAAACTTGAAATGTTTGATCTTGAGAAGATAAGATTGGAGGATGAGAGTGGAGGCATATGTTAAAAATTTTCACATATTTTAAAACTGTTGCATAAAGGAACAGGTTGATTGGTTTCCCACCTGTGGTGCATAGAATAATAGTTCCAATTCACAGAACAGGCTATTTCTTTTATGCTAAAGAATTTTAAACCATCCTTTACTGCATTACTCAGTTAAACCTGCTGAATTTACCACAATGGAGACCAAATTTCCTCCTCTATAGCGTTTAGATAATTTCTCTTTAACACCTATGCCACAGCGTTTTCATTTGAATTTAGCTTCCTTCCATCTGTGATTGTCACCTCTGTCTCACAGCTTTCTGTTACAGTGAGCTTCGGGGCAAAAAATATTCTATCACAAGGTGTTGGAAGCTCTCAGTAAGTTGGATTTTGAATAAACAGAATTAATTAGTTCTTGTGTGCTGAGGCATCCTTCCTTTTTGTCTCTTCAGAAGCTATATCTGTGTCTGTTGGTGCACTCCAAACTAATGTGCTCCTGTTTCACTAATGTGCTCTTTGTGTATAAAATTCTTGTTTCTTAAGAATGTTTCTTCAAGCTACCACTGAGATGATTTCCTCCAAATGTACCTAACATTGATGGTTGCTTTGTTTCCATGGAAAGACTCCAGGGCTTCTTCATGAGCTGGTTTGAGCCTTAAGACCTCTGCAATGCCAACTGCAGATCTCTACGGTCTCTCCAGTATCCAGCCCAGACTTAGAGATACTCCAGTACCAAATTCCTCAGACTTTTATCAAAAAACAAAACTTTTAAAAACTCCTGTCAACTATATGAAATGTTGTGACTTGAAGTGGAAATTTAGAGAAATGTAAAGTAAAATGCAGCAAGAAGTGCTGTTGTCCACAGAAGTGCAGTGAGTTACACTTGCAATATTCTGAACATTTTTTGTTAGACCTTAGACTATAAAAGACCACAAATACCACGTGTCTTTATTTTTCATATTTGCAAGGATCTCTTTGAATTTCAGTTCTCTCTAGCTTTGGTTTATTTCAAGTTTTAATTTTCTCAGTGTTTACTCAGTGTTCAGTTGTTTTCATCAAAATTCTATCCAGGGTATGTTTGATGTTTTTTGTCCAGTAATGACTGTATTGACATGCAAAAGTGGCAAACTACTAAACACAGATTGAAGCAAAAAAGTTAACATTGCATCACTTTTACTCAACTTGTTAATTGCAAGGTTTGCTATTAAGCAAACAAGGATTAAGGAAGGAAACAAAGATGCACAAAAGTAAATATGTGCAAGGATTGCCTATTAAAACAGAACCACAATATCAGGAGTTTACTGTAGGCATTGGTAGTACCACCAATGTGCAAGTAGCACTATCATTCTTTGAAATTCATGCCCAAGTGACGCTCAAACAAGCAGTTACACAAAAACAATCTGGGCTTCGCAGACCTCACACAATATGCTGGGAAAGTCTGGCAAGGAAGAATTACAGCCCAGTGCTACCAGCGTTTGAATGAGAGCTCCCACCAATTTTTGTCCATGCAGAAACCTGAGGGATGAGACAGGCTGTTAATTTGTTTTCACATTCAGACAGAAGTGCTCTTTTATAACTGCAGTTTAAGGAAGTTGGCAGTCTCTTAAAGGAACAAGATGAAGGCACCCACGCAAATTACTCTTGAGCAAAAGAAAGAGAGGCAGTTCAATAAAAGACCAAACTGGCTAAATTGTGAGTTCTTCAATGAAATGAAAAGCCTGACAAGTGACCTGAGAAAGAAGGTCACATAAAGGATGGAAAATAGGTCAAAAGATAAATAGAAAATTAATGGCATATGCATATAGAGGTCACATCCAACATAAAAAGGTGCAGAATGATACGCAGCTAGTTTTTATTTTCTCTGACTCATTGTCTGAGAAAACAATTATTAACCAGATTATTTCTATTAATATAGATCCTCATTTTAAAAGATGGCTTTTTTCCCTTGAAAATTGGATTAGAAGTATAAAATAATTCTCAGCCAGTATATGTCAAAGAAAGTAAAAATGAGTGTCTAACATCGTGAGAGTAAAAATTATTTGAGGGGTGGGGATTTTGGGTATTTTTTGATTAGTATGTTCTGATGTGTTTCACAAATATTTTTCTTGTAATAAAAAATAATTATTATTATTAAGCAGGTGTTCTTGGAGATCTCTAAATTATTCTAAGCTATTTACTGAAGACCAGTATATTTAATAATCACTTTAGACAATCCACAGAAAATGAGAAAACAATGAGGAGAATTTACAGGAGGAAATACAACTTCTATCAAAATCTCCCATAGATGTTAGAACCATAGAAGTCTCCTGTTAGAAAAAAGATATGCATGTTTTAAAAACTAAATACAGGAGAGAGGAGAGGAGCCAGTGAAATATCTGTCTGTCTTTGTATATTTTTAAAATATCTATAATGAAGTACTTTCTAGTACTTTGAGAGGTACTGCAGTCTGCTCTATTAAGACGAAAATTAATAACCACAATGTTTATTTCTAAGACATGTTTTAAATAGATGACTCCAGAAAATAAATTCCTATATTTAGTTCATAAAGTGAGTAAGAGCAGTTCTGTATCATTAAAAGTGTGTATTTTTCATTACACTTTCAAAAGCAGAATTAACAAATTGACATACGAATGTAAATTCTTTCCTGTGCCTATGGATCGGGTACACAGAAATGTAATCTATCTAAGTATTTTGGGGCAATAATTTAAGGTAAATAGTTCCAATTTTAATTGTCTGCATCAGGTGCCCAAAAAATGTAGAAAGCAGCAGACTTTTTCAAGAACAGTGGGGAAAACTATCTTCAATATTGCTTGGAAACATAGAACTTCTGTTACTAGATGTCTTTGAGAACAGCTTAGAGAAGTATTTTTTATAAATTAATTTGGTACACTGGATTATACCTTAGAAGTGAAGAGTGATTTAAAAGAACCTCGGAATACCAGCTGTGCTCTGTGCCTAATTGTGTAAAATTGAAAACTTTGCTTCATTACACAGATTGATATTTTGATTTAAGAAGCATGATAAAAACTGAGCATTCTCCAAAAGTTTGGTAGATGCTAATTTCCTCCTGCAAGGTGATTTGTCCTATGCCTTTGACCATCCATTTCAAAAGCATTTCCTGCCTCTTGTATATATGGGTAGGAGGAGAAGGCAGCCAATTTCATACATCAATAATTTCAATACCTTCACTTAATCATCCCCTGCTAATGAAGTAATGTGTGTATCTCAACTGCTGTGCATCAAATTGTGAAGGGTTCTGAGAACACAATTTATTGTAGTCTTTCAAAACTACTTTCAAAACTACTGTAACACTATGAACATAAAGCTGTGGTTTGTAACGAAGGAGCAAGCCAATCACAAAACCACCTTTGTGTCTTTGCCTCTGATTAATGATCTATGAATATCAGCAAATTAATAATAACAGAATTTTGCTAAGACGCCAGTATTTTAATTCTCAACTAGAGCACGTTTTGCAGTAGGTAAGTTTTTTACAAGGGACTTCACTTAGCCTTTTAAGAAAGCTTCTGATCTAGCAATAATAAAGGATGATGTAGAGCAAGAAAAACCAAGATAATCTACTATAAACAGGTACTGAAGTGTGGAACTCAACAAGCCAAATTATATGTGAAAATGAGGGTGCTTCCTTGCATAATTAAAATTTGTTTTCCTCTGCCATTTTGATCAACACAGATGAAAATCTCTTCTTGTGTCTATGTTCAGACTTACTGAAATGGAGGTCATGCTATTAGACTGTTAGCTTTAGCATTCTGAAGGGGGAAGCTGTAAAAAGAGTAGTTCTCAAGACAAAAATCATCACTAAAAAAAAAATCCTATTTTGTAACAATAAACTGCCATTTTAAAAACCTGATGGTTGTGCATAATGACAAAACACTGCTTCAAACTTCTACTATCTGTTGAGCACCTAAATTCTGTCCAAGTAATGTGAGTTGTTCTTATATACTGCCACTTGTGTCTGAGCACCTGGGAATTATTCTTCCAGATCTTCACTAGGGCATCAGCTCCTGTAGCTCATCCACATCCCAACAAGGAGTGTTCCTGTCTGCTCCTCATCATCCTCATGTGTCACTGCTTGCTTTCTTCACTAGACATTCTCCCAGCTGTGCACACCCAAACACCTTTACGAGTGTTTGTTCTGCAGAGCCAGATTCTTTTAAAAAGAGAATGGTGAGAGAACACTGTGGTCAGAAATTGCAACAAGGCAGGTTTGGGTTGAAATTAGGAAAAAGAGTTTAAGAGAGTGATTAAACTCTGGATTGGTTTCACTAAAGGGGCCACTGGAATCTCCATCTTTGAAATCCTCAAAGGCACCACTCCCCATTGGATTATGAGAAATAGAAACTTCTCTGTCACTCGTTTCCTAAGGTCAGAAGTTTGATTTCAGACTTTGTTAGAGAAGCAGTACCTCAAATGGATTCTTAAATTAAGCAGAGCTTGTTTGGCCTTAGGGAAATGTAGCAATAATTTGATTTGAAGAAATTGCTTTTTCTGCCTTTACAGTTTATTTTCTATGCACTGCATTTTCTTTAATTTTGTGATGGTAGTTGCTAGGAGTACGTCCATGAGAAACAGCATGAACAGACAAAATTAGATTATTTTTCTATTTGTTTCTAACTGAGGATCATTTATAAATAATCTTACAAGAGTTTGTATTTTTAATGATTTTGACCAGATTTTTTTAAAGTCTTTATGGAGTTTTTTTTCCAAATATGTGGTTTTAATGAAAAGGCTGTTTATTGTTAAGGCGGAAAGAATAAGGCATGTACGTTCAATAAAAATTTTTATTTTAGGTTAAAGAAAACAAAGATAGATAAATAAAATAAATAAAAGAGATCTGCTGTCCTTGCAGATAGGCAGTCTTACTGGAGTATTAAAGCTCAAGTACCAAGAAAACAAACATAAGTTTTGCTTGTCAGAGTTCTTTGAGTGTAAATTATACTCTTCATTTGCATATGTTTTATTTTTAATTTTGCCTTCCATGGAAGCTTTTCTGATTAGTGTGCTGTGCTGTATCTAACAGACGACCTGAAGAAATTATGTGACGTTTCTATTTTTCCAGTCTCCCGAATTTCTCTCTTCAGGTGGTACCATTGTAAAGTTCCATATGTTGATTCCTTCTTTTCAGTCCGTGGTTTGTAAGAAATTGTCACAAACATTTCCACTGCTAGCTTTCTACTGCATGGCTGTCTTTTTTCTCTTTACAGAAAAAGAGAAGTTTTAGTTCTTTGTGTTTATATAGATAAAAAAGATCAAAATCAAAGTAAGGATACCCCACTGCTAAAACACTCTTCTGGTTTTGAAAGACTGCAATTGAACAGTATCAGTTAAAAACATGACTTATTCCTTGTAACTATTTGTTTCTTGTTAACAAATTATTACATACAGAACTGGATTGTGTCCTAGAAAGAAAAGTAGTTTTCTCTTGCACTTCTGTCCATGACTCACAGTGCAAAGGAAAAAAAAACCAAACCTGAAACACAACAGAGAAAAGGAGAGCTAAGTAAAGATTAATTATTAGTAATTGTGTCAGTATTAAACTGATAGCCTAGAATGCTTTTAATGTACTACTGGTTTTGTGTGATTTCTTCCAACTAAAAGATATGATTCTGATTAAAAGGTGAATCAGTGCCCCCAGATAATTCTGAGTAGCAATTAAATTATCTTGGTAGAAAATAATTAAGTGGAAAATTGCATCGTCTTGACGGGAGAGAACTATTTCAAAATTTCCTGTTTAGGTTCCATCTGTTTTTTTCTCTGGCTTCTGAAAGATCAGGTAGTAAATGATGGAAAAGATGTCTTCCTTCAGGTTATCTCCATGGAGTAGGCTTAAGAATGTTCATGTGTTTGAGGAAAAGATGCATCATACCTCCTGTTGTTTTGTAACTTCTTGATTTAAACTGTACTAAATAAATGCTATTAGAAAAACATTCATGCTGGATCATATTAATGGTCCATCACTATCTCTTCTCCAGCTATGGCTAGTAAGAGTTACTTGAGGAAGAGAACGTGGCACAACTTAGCAGCTTTCTGGTTAATCTATAGAATACTAAATAAGTAGTGAAATACAGCTCATCTAAAACAATGATTATTCAAATATTAAGTAAGACAGCATGTAGTGGGTTAACTGTGGCTGAATGCCTGGTGCCCACCAAAGTTGCTCTGTGGTTCCCCTCTTCACCTAGACAGGGACTAGATAACATGATGGAAAGCTCATGGGTCGAGATAAGGACAGAGAGAGATCACTCAGTGATTATTGTCATGGGCAAAACAGGCTCAGCTTATGGAAAATCAGTTTATTACCAACCAAATCAGAGAAGAATAAAGGGAAATAAAAGTAAAAGACTTTCTGCTAACTCCTCCCATCTATCCAGGTTCTACTTCATTACTAATTTATCTATTTTTTTCCCCCAGCAGAGCAGGGGCATGGGGAATGGGGATTCTACTCAGTTCCATCACATATTGTCTCTCCCAGGCAAGACAGTCCTCCACAAAATTCTCCAATATGAATCCTCCCCACGGAGTCACAAGTCCTGCCAGCAATCCTGCTCCAGCCTGGGCTGCTCTCTCCACAGCCCACAGGTGCTGCCAGGAGCTGCTCCAGCTTCCCGTGGGGTCACAGCCACCTTTGGGCACCCCCCTGCTCTGTGTGGGCTCCTCCAGGGGCTGCAGGTGGATCTCTGCTCCCCCAGAGCTCCCTGGGCTGTGGGGGCACAGCTCCTCACCAGGGGCTGCACCAGGGGCTGCAGGGGAATCTCTGCTCTGGCAGCTGGAGCAGCTCCTGCCCCTCCTCCTTCACTGACCTGATCTGCAGAGCTGTTCTGCAGAGCTGTTCTGCTTTCTTCAGGCTGTGGTTGCAGTGATTTTTCCACCTTCTTAAATACATTATCCCAGAAGTGCTGGCATTGTCACTGGTGGATTTGGCCTTGGCCAGCAGTGGGTCCATCTTGGATCTGTCTGGCATTGTCTCTGTTGGACACAGGGAAAGGTCCTGGCAACTGCTCACAGAAGCCATCATTGTAGCCCCCACTACCAAACCCTTGCCATGTAAACCCATACAGAAGTACGATTCTTAATGATCATATAGCATGATTTTGAATCACAATATATTTTTGGAAGGGAGTATTAATTTCTATTTCATAATGGTATTAAGGTACTTACTGGAAAAACTTCTTAAGCCAGAGTTTTCTTCTAATATAGACACATCTCATAATTGAGTAGCCAGCCATTTTACTGCAGTGATGCTTGTGATTAAACATCACTCAGAGGCACTGCCATCAATGGCTGTCATAGAATGGCATGCCATGTACATTAGGCCAAGTTTGTATCTGAAAGGAATCAAAAGGAGTATCATCATTGCATAGTTCTGCCTCCTACATATTGCTTTATTGATTTACCATACATGTCCTCATCTACTACAATTTCTGATTTAGGGAGCAAACAACTCAACTGAGTTCTAATATTTCTGCATTTGAAAAGGATAAAATTTAGGTATGCAAGGCAGTTCATAAAATACACTTTTACAGCTAATGCTCATAAGGCAGTCATGTAAGTTAGAAATACGGTGTTGTTTGCGTTCAGTGTCTTTTAAAAAGCTCTATCTGCCCTACAAAAATGGATGAGACCATTTCCTAGAATATATTAAGAGATGAATCAGTTTGAGATATAAATAACTAGGAGACAAGTCCTTTGAAAGCTTGTTTTTGTAACCACCTCTTCTTCTATTTATCTTTTTAGACAGTGTGAGATTGTGTTGGACATACTGTGTTAATTAGATGTAGGGTTTTGTGGAAATGCATTCTGGTTTAGAAATGCAAATAGGCTTTCTTTAATGGTACAAATATCCAGTAATAAATTACTTGTATGATAGTGTAACTTCACATACAGATCAGAGAAAGGAAAACATTTAAGCTCTGAAAGGTTGGCTGGTTTCTCATTTAACTACCAATACAGAGAGAGCATGTTTCTGGATAAATACTACTTTGTGCTTGTGGCATAACGGTTTATCAGTTACATCTTGGGTTGTTAACTCAGTATTTATATATATATATATATATATATATATATATATATATGTCACATCAACCATTTGTTGTTGTTACTTTTGTTGTGATATAAAAATTGTTTTGGTTATAATTTAAGCAAAAAATTTCTGTCTGATTGAATGTTATTGTTCTTTCATGAATGTTCTTACAAGAAGAAAACGTATTTCTAGAAAATAGATAGAGTTCATGGTTTTTCTCCTTCTCTGCAATTTAAGTGATTAAATTGGTCAGTGAGAACTTCTGTCACAGAACTATAAGAAAAATAAATTTAAATACAAGTAGAGGATGCAATCTGCATTTCTTCCATTATGTTCCAATTTTGTTTTGATAATAACCATAATTAAACTATGTGCCAGCTGCAAGAGAATGAGACACTCAGTGAAGGCATCCATGAAAGCTATGGGTTTGTTACAAATATGCAATTAAAAGAAATAGGAACATTTCATGAATTTCTTTAGGAGGTAGTCATGGCTTAATAAAGTGGAAAGTTGTCACATCTTACAATAATCCTAGCCTAGAAAAAAGATTTATCTGTAGTAACATATAAACTCAACTGAATACGCCAGTCTTGTAGAGAAGAATCTACTGACATTTACAGGGCAAGGGATGCAAACCTGAATTAGCATATGTTGCATGTAACATACAGTCTGTACTAAAATGTATCAAAGTATTTTATGTATATGTTGGACATCATAAGACAAGGATGATTCCTGAAAAGCAGCTCTCAGTGATGGCAGCTATTTTCAGTTCTGCTGGTTACATTTCATTTTATTCCTAAACAAAACAAAACAAAACAAAACAAAACAAAACAAAACAAAACAAAACCACCAAAAACAAACAAACAAAAAAAAAACCCCCACAACCAATAATTTTAGAAGTTAGAAACAACTTCTGTAAAACTAAAACACTTGGTTATTTAATCTTTTCATTAATTCATTCAGGCCTTATAAAATTTTCAGTTTTCTTCAGTACTGTTGGAGATAGTTGGGTCTTTCAGTTGTTCCTTACCTACTAGAAGCCCCATTTTCTCCACTATACCAACACAGATCAGAAGTTGCACTGGCTGCAGGCTTGAGCGAGTGTGCTAGTAGATGAAATATTTTTCACTAGTTGATGGACAACTTTTACACAAGATGTGTGCTCACTCCTGGCAGAAGTCCTGCATGCCACAGTTGCATGGCAGGTTCACCCAGAAAGTGCCAGGTCCTTCAGGACCAAGCAGTGCAGTCTCCCTTCCTTTGCTGCTGTCAGCCTCCACATTGCCACCATCAGTCACACCCTGTGATCCTGATGCTTCTGGCTGCCTGGCTCCTGGAGCTGTGCCTGCTTGCCAGTGTGGTCCATGCACATGGGATCAGAATGACTGAGATCCCTCTGGGAACATCCACCAGCCAGTCTGAGGGTAAAAGGACTGGGGATTTCTAAAGCAAATGGCAGTCTCACATACCTCAAGAAAAAGAGTGCAAGAATAAAGTACCCAAAGTGCAAACTGCTGTGGAGGGCTGGAGAAGTGTTATGCAGTGTCACATAGCCCTGGTTGCTACAGTGGTTGTGTTTTTCTGTGGGAGGTACAAAGGGTAAGTGGAGAAGGCTCATAAACGTAATGAGTGGGAATGTGGTACATGCTAAGAACAGAATTTGAAAATAAACCAGCATCATGCATTGTGGCTATGACCAAAACTCCAGGAACAAGGAAGGGGTGTGTTTTTGATGACATGAAAAACGTGCAGTGTCCTGGATTTGCTGGCTTAGGAACACTTCTGGGTAAACAAGAACCATTATTATGCCTTTCTCAGGTAGCATTGGCTACAGAGGTGACAAAAGAAAGATCATCATTGTGCTAAGGACAACCTGGTCCTCTGTGTCCTTGCTGTACTTCTCAGGTTAGCTTTCTATGTGCTGAGAATGCCCGGACTTTAGAGGCACACTGCTCATGTGAGAGGAATTGAGCAGCCATGGCACCTGCTATGTCTTCCCTTATATAACAGACGTCTTGAAAGTACGTTTTGTCTTTAAAGAAAGACACATCAGATGGTTTTGGCAGCTGCTTCTTCAGACGAGGTCATTGTTGAGAAAGCAGACAGCAGCATGAAAAATATTGTTCCCTCTGTAGTTCCATAGCTTCTTGTTTTGTTTCTTAGAGTATTTCTACATTTGAAAACAGAGGGTTGCCCTGTTTCTCTGTTTGTTTTCCTCTGCTGCCTTGTTTTTTTCCTTTCTTTCTAGAATTGCTGGGGAGGGTGAGAAATGGCAGGGGCAAACTGCCACAACCCCTCAACAGTGACTCCCAAGGAAGGCTGAGGGTTTTTGATAGATAAGGGCTGTGTGAGAGATAAAAACAGACTGCAGTCTTACCTCTGTACTCCTCTGAAGTAAATACCCCTCACTACATGACATGCTTCTTTTCACATTTTTTTCACCTGTAAAGCCCTTTCCTGAAACCTTATTGATTCCTTTGACTGGTTCATCCAACCTTTATCTTCTTTCCTGCCTTTCTTCCAATCCTAGTGCTTCCTGTTCTACCCGTCAGAACTCTGATGGAGCTCCTGTGCAGAGTAATTCAGGTTATTGCAGTTATATTGATACAAATGTCATTATATTGAAAATAAAGTTAGGCCCTTGCACCCTTAATTTACCAAATCTTGCTTTCCTTAAATGACCTATTGGTGTTAAGGATTTAGTAGGTTATTTTAACAAATTCCATGCCTACAAACTCCTCTCAATGAATCAGTCTCTAGAAATGTATTATGCTTCTAGATCAGCCACAGTGGAATCTTTCTCTGTTGATGATAGGGCAGCTTAAAATCTGACCTAAACCAGATTTCTGAAGTTGATACACTAGTTATATGAGATGGGATGAGTCAAGCTGATAATATCCTCAGAGACTGGCCAAGATCTATTCCAGAAGCAGTTGTGCTTTTTTATACTCTACTGAAAGTCTGCTTCAATTTTTTATTCTGCAGTGGTTAGTATCCTTTTAGGTTTTTTTTCTGGTTTTATGCATGTTCTGTTTCTACCTGCTGTTTTTGCTCCAGCATTTTTCATTAGCCTAAACTGCTATTGCACTTTAGCCTAAAACTGCTCTTGTGCGTTGGCCTAAAGGGCTATTGCACTTTATCCTAAACTATTTAGCTTTAGCCTGTGTTATTGCACAGTGCTTTTTGTATTTATAGACACACATTACCTTTATAGGGACAAGTAAGTGCCTGTTCCATTTTCTGCCTCAACCTTTACTTTGCCACACTAACCCAGCCAAGTTCTATCAGTCACCTTTTAATAGATAGGCTTTAGAGCTTTACACCATCTTGGTGACCTTTCTTTTCTTCTGTCCTAATTTGAAATACTTTCTTGAATGTAGGTGACCTGTCCTCTGTGCGTATGAGATTTTATTACTACCTTAAAATATTCTCCTTAATCCAGTGCTCCTAGGATCAGAGTTGCCTTTTCTTGGCAGTATTCCACCAGAGGCTGAGTGTGCTTGTATTGACTTGCCTGACTGGCTTAAATATTGCTAGTAGTGTAGCCACAGGGACACAGTGTTCATTAAATGCTGAAAAAGCTAACTCAAAATCATGGGGAAATATTTAAGAGCTATCTCACACTACTCTGCCTGCTGCCACAGTTACCAGGGCTGCATTACGTCAGCTGGCTATGAACTGGATAGCGCAGGTATAAATGACTAAAGTTATCATTTTTACAGATCCCAGTGATAGTTCTTCACTATTACCCCTCATCTTTCACTACTAATCCATTAATGATTTACTTTTTGTTCTCTTTTCCCTATTATCCAGACTCTAGGGTTATAAATCCTGTTTTAATTACAGACAAAACTGTATATGCAGACCTTAACAAGATATACATCTCTTACAGAAATTAAGATAGTGATGGTGTGAACAGTACTTCTTGATTCACCTTCATTTTGAAAGTTTCCTCCCTAGGCAGATCTTAGCTTTCCCATTCCCTCTTCCTTGTTTTGATCTCCTTGTGTTCAGCAGTCAAGCAGATGCAGAAATAAGACAACCGGGCACAGCCCACTACATGACTGGTTAAATATGTATTAGGTTCTGCCTTTTATTCCTTTTCTTGTTTTTAAGGTGATAGCATCTCTTCAACCACCCATTCCCTATTTACCAGGAGCAATTTTATTCCTTTCAACAGATTTGTTGGTAGAATTTGTTCAGAGATAACTGAGTGGTATGTGCATGTGATAAATTTTAGGGATACCATCAACTGAGTCTTTTCTGCCAGCTATACATTCTGTTCCTAACATTTGTTTGATCTCAGAATGAACCTGTTCAGAAGTTTACAAATAAGAAGAAAAAAAGGGAATTGTTTTCCCAGTACCAGCTGAACTTCCTACACTGTCTGATCATGGAGTCAAATGGATAACATAGCACAGATGATGGGAGCAATGCAAGCAGAGGTCCAGTCTGACACTGATATGAGCAGCAGCTGGTGCTTAGCACAGCCAAACCACTCGAGGAGCACACCTGAATAATTTCTGTGTGAATAGATCACAAGGCACATACTCCTTACCTGAAAACATTTTTCAAGAAACACAAATGTTTGACTGTTCCTATTATTACTGATTGTTTTGAATAGTCTGCAGAATGTCCATTTGGTCAAAATATGTGAGCAATGCTGATCTTGAGTGGAGAGACTTGACTCTAGTAACAACTTAGCATCCTCCCCCTTGAAATCTCCTTTCACTATGAAAAAGAGACTTCTTGATCAGTCGTCTTTTTTAAAAGAATCTTCACTATACATACATATGTTTCATTGTATACTCCGTTCACTGGCTTGAATACAAAGAAGATAAAAATATGATTCAGTGAAAGCATTTATAAGAATATGTAAAAATGTTTTTAGTTAAGTAGAGATAGATGGCTACTGAACAGTTATGTTAGTAAAATTCACAGCCTTATTGCATAATGTGAAACTCTTTTCAAATCACAGGAAATACCTCCCAAACCTACAAGAAAAAAAAGGTTTTCCATCAATTTAATCAGCTTTTTGATGTAAAGCCAACATTTTTGACTCTGCTGTAATTTTTTTTCCCTGCTATTCTAAAATATAAAACATGGACTACTAGTACACAAAAACTATTATGGATGCAGTTTACGTTGAAGGAGTATTAGGTTTCCCTCAGAAAAAAAAAAATCATGGGCAATAAGCATTCAAAAGGAATCACAACAACCTGTAGAGTATGTAGCTGATGCTCCCAATTATTCTCTTTCTGCTGCTGCATTCCTACACTCCAGAGTACACCTCTCACCTTTACAGCCATCACACTACAAACATTGCTTGCACTGAAGAGAATCACTGTTTTGCCTGAAGCAAGGAACATAAGTGTTGCAAAACTGACTCCTCCTCTAATGGGGTGAGCATGTACAAGTACACAGAGTTGTATTTCTCCCAGAGCTGCCAGGCTGAATATTTTGCAGTCAGAGCTCTAATGCTTACAGGGTTTTTCTTTGTTTATCTTTCTTTTGGGTCTTTCTCCCTCTTTCTTTCTGGATTTTTTCCTCTTTTAAATATATGAGAAACACTTTGAAACGCTGGATTTTCAAGTCCTTTTTCAGGAAGCATTCATGAGCTGTCATGGGTCAACATACATTTCCTTACCAGGCAAAAGTAAGTACTGCAGTTAAATCTGTTTCTACTGTATGTTTACCTTTCTGTAAAAGGTTTGGTGTTGTATGAAGGGCAGAGTAGACTGTAGTTCTGTTAGCAGAAATTAGAAACTTACAGAAATAGGTAAAATCAGTTCAGCTTAATGTGGTATGGTAAATATCATGTGGCTCAGATTTTGAGAAAGAAGAAAAGGATTTTTACTTGTAAGTCGATGATCTCTGTTTTAAAATACTGAAATAAGCTGTGGACACAGAGATGCCACTCCTTCTGTATGCTTTTTTTTTAAGTGACAGTTGGACTGTGTTTGTTATTTCAAAGCATTTTAAATCCACTTGGTCATACTAATCTCATTATATTTCATAATATATCAGTGTATTATATTATATTTATGTATGTCATTTATGTTCACTAAATATACCTTATTTTTGTTATTCCTTAATGAAAACATCCTCCTGGAACTCCTATAACTGCCATCATATCTTCCACCATCTGATATTCCCTAACTATTATTTTGTTCTTTCTGTGTTACACTCTTCTGTGTCTGCACATACAATCATTAATTATTAGATTCTGTTTTGTGTTATTATCTTCTGAATGTGTTGGCATTGGCATAGACTAGCAGTGAAAGGCTGAAGGGAAATGGGTCTCAGAGAGAACAGAGAGAAAGGCTGGTAAATGAGCTGGCAAATAGTGAAGGAAACGATGTACTCTGAACCAAAATGCATCTTTTTAGCCAGTTTTCCTTGCATTTTGTTGGAACGCTGTACCGTCAACATCTGTAATGTTTTCACTATTCCAGCAGTCACCTGGGAATTCATTAGTACCCTGGGAATGAATACAGTTTCCCTTGCTATGAGTTCCCTCTAGAGAGCGCAGCAGCCTGCGAGACAGTTGTGTGGATTCCCTGTCCGTGTTACCAGCGTTAAGATCCCTGCTGCAGAAACGCTCTGCTGCAGCTATCAGTCTTTTCTTCTTTTGAGAGTTGGCTTGCTTTCGTCGAGCTGCACTAGGCACTCTCCCAAGGCAGGCAGATGGATTGCCCAGGCAGCGAGCAAGTTTAGCAACAAGTGATGCTTGAACGCCTGTGTAGGAAAAGCAGCCATTTACCACGTGCACGTTTCGCAGCTCCGAGCATCCCCAGCAGGTCTGCAGCGCGAGTGCTCGTCAGGCTCCTGTGGCACAGTGCAGCCTGGTTAAAGTCCTGCACAAGGACCAGCCTGAATCCCCGCTATGGCCCTGAGCACGCAGACCATGCAGGGAAACAAAATCTGGAGAAATGCAGTTAGTATAAAGCCAGCAAGGAGCAAAAAACCTAATGGGAATCCTAGTATTTTGTGGTGTTGTTGTTAAAATTGATCTGGGAATCTGCCAGATTAAATATTTATGTCAAAAGTGTGATGCTTTGAAAGGGCAGGTTTTCCGGTGGACTAAGCTGATAGGATAAGTCAGTCTCAGAATTTTCATCTTTATTTTTCAGAAGGGGTTTAAAGTTTTTCAGCTATTTACATTGTATTATCATAATTTTTTGTTGATCAGCAAAATATACCTTCTTAAGATGTCAAGTGTTCATGGTTCCATCTGCAATTACCACCCATAGTAAGTAAAGTTCAGCTGTCAGAAACAGGGGACAAATTGTGCTTTTGAAAGCTCTGGCCTTCATTTAGAGATTGTGGAAGTTTGACTTCCCCACAACCTTTTGGCAGTGAAGCAAATGGAGTTCAGCCACTTCATTCAGCTGCATCACTATTTGAGTTGAAACCTCTATCTTCCCAGGTGGTTTTCTTCTCCAGAATCAGAGACAGATTAATTACAGGCTCAAAGAACACTAGAAATGTTTTTGTTCTTACTACCACTTCCATTTGTCTTGTTTCAAACTAATATTCTGATGTTCCCAGACACTCAGATTTACAAACTGTATATTTTCTATGTATTTATGTACCCACATGTACATATCAATACACTTTTTATTCTTCAGGCAGCATTTGTAGTGTTTCATAGCAAAATCTTGCTATGTAATACCCTTCTTTCAAAGTTCTATTCCTCCCAGAAAAGCTCAGTTTTCTGTGGCTTCAGCACCATTTTTGTTTCCCATTTATTTCTTCAGTACAGCTGCCTTTCAGAGAGGTTGTAGGGTTGCTTCACACGGTAAGATCAAAGGGCAGCTCAGCCAATACCCCAAGTTTTTTGTTGTTCTCATAAATTGCACTCATCTAATGCTCTAACAACTTCACTTACAAAGACTTTCCCACTGAACTTTTCCCACCTATTCTCCTACAGTTTTGGGGGGGTGCCTTGTTTGGTCTCTTGTTTATCTGTGATTGCTATCACATTGTCCTTAGCCTAGCTCTGAATTAAAAATCTCCTGTCATGTGAGTCTGTACTTAGGCTGCATGGGCAGTTAGGGTAAACTAAGTTGTCTTAATTCTTTTAAAGAGCCAGCCCATGTTATCTTAATATAATTTATTCATTGGTCAGCTGTAGACATTTCTATTCTGCAATCCTCATTCTCACCCTCAATTATCACTGTGGATCAATTTAATTAAATATTATGAAGTCAAGGGTGCAGGGTTTTTTACAAGCTAAATAATGAGAGAAGGAAAGTTTCTAACTGTTGACCTTCCTACCTTTTATACCACCTGGTCTCACTGAAGAGTTGATGAACTTACTCTGAGACTTTGCTTTATCTATCATAGATGCAGATTGGTAGTGATTCTATTTAACATGAACTTTAATCCTTATAAAAACTTACTTGTTAAAAAACATTCATATCCAGCAGGCTATATTTACAACCACTCTTGAGACCTGAAAATTTCTAACTTCCAGTAGAGCCACTGGTAATTCCCCTGCTTGCAGCATGTACCTGCCAAGTGCAGCTGTGACTCTGCCTGACCCTTCCTTTACTGCATGTTCCCCTAGCAGCAGCTAGGTATGACCAAGCAGGCAGAGTTGTTCTCTTTTCCTGCTCCACTCTAAATTAGCAAATTAAAAATGAGAAAGAATGAATGTTCAAAATAAATGTTAAAATATCTCTGTGTTCAGGATTGCATTTAGGTTGAGTCCTATTACCATTGTGCATAGATTAGATTATCATTATGATCCGTCTAGAGTTACAGATAGTGATCTCTGAAAAGATCTCATTCAGCGTATTTGTTACATCTGATATCATTAGTTTTCCTTGTCTTGAGAAATATTCTAATCTTCTGAATTTCAAACCCCTTACAACCTGAGGTAACCCGAGTTTTTTGGCATGGCAATTTTCTTTCCAAATTCATTGTTCCCTCAGGGCAAAGTCATTCCATATTAACAGTGCTTTTAAATTGTCACATTTCCACTTCTGGTGAGCATGTGATACATAACATTCCCTGTGAGCAAGTATGTACTGGTTCGTAAAAACAGTCAATAAACTTGGCACCAATAATTTCTGAAAACTTTCAGACCTCTAATTGGAGAAAGAACAATCAGGAGCAATCATGATATAAAAAATGGAGGGTTTAGAATTCACAACAGATCATCTGTTTGATGAATAGCACATTTTGGATTCTGCTGTATGGTGTGACCCTTCTTTCTTGGATGAAAGAGGAGATGGTCTTTGGAAAAGCAAAGATGACTTGTAGCCAAATCTACATCTGCTCTCAGCCTCATCCAAAAATTGGATGGCTTCTGTTGCTGTTTCTTCACCCCTAAACATTAGCTGGTAAATCATGAGAGTTCGAGAAAGCCAATCCAAAAAGAGTAGGCTTTTCTTTCAAAAGATTCCTTTTACTTAATTATGACACAAAGAGAAAATAAAGAACAATTCACTACAGTGATTATAGGGCAAATTCTACCTACCTTAGGAAAGGTAGGTGGATCACGATTTTGTGAATACAGAACAAAAATGTATGAAAGAAGGTATGTATTTTATAAAGAAAAAAGATTAGTCTTTAAGGCACTAATATTTAAATTGTTTATTTAGATGGAAGTGTTAACTAAACTACCTTGCTTAACTAAACTACTGAGTAACCAGGTTCACTGGTAAAGTCTGGGTATTTGAAGTTAGAATCCTCCTGTGGCCCCTTTGTTTTAAGAAACAATATAAAGGGTTTCTTTGTCTAGATAAAGTAATTGGGTATGATCATGCTATTTTGTCCTAATACAAGGAAGACAAAAAAATAGTTTCCTGTCTATTTGTCACTCAAGTTATGTCTTCTAATCTTCTCTTCAGGAAAAGCCCTACCTCGTGTGCCTTGTATCATCTATATATCCTAATCATCATATATCTGATTAGCCTAAGTAATGCCAAATTTCCCCAATTGTAATTATTGCTGTTGTATGTTAAAATAATATTCATAAGTTCACTCCCTAATTATTATTATATACTGTTTCCTAGTTAATTTATGTCTCACACCTCTCTTCATTCCTTGGCTGAGTAGCAGCAGTGTAGATTTCTATTGTGATTTACACACATGGGGAGAGGACGAGATGAGGCTACAGCCAAGGGAGGTGCCATTGGTCTCAATTAAAGAACAACTTTGGTGCCAGATGGTGCAGGCTCCATTCCTCTGACTCTTGCTGGAAGACCTGACCCTCAGAAGTCTCATAACCACTGTCACCCAAAGCCCTTCCCCCCATTCCAGCCACAGAACCCGCTTAGCCTAGAAATGTATCAGATCCACGGGGCCTTGGAAGTCCTCCCTTTGTCCTCAGGAGTCACCATTTTGTCAAGGTCGTGGCCATATCCCATGTGATCTCTGAAAGCTCTGTACTTGCTGAACACCTTGCCTTTTTCTTTGCCACAGAAGTACATCAAAGGCCCTCATAGATACACGCACCTACGTGTGTTTTTGTGTCTTTACAAAGACACAGGTGAAAGTGTATGAAGTGTATAAATTTATATTCATACATAGTTATACTTCTTTGTACTACACAAGGATTTTATTTATAAAGTGTGTGCATGTAAATGTTTAGTATGAGATAATTAAATTAAGTGCAAATTTAATTTTAGTAGAAAGAAAGCAAAATAAAAGGAAAGTACAGTTAAATGGCGTGGGAGTATGTCAGAGGGAGTGGGGGAACATGAGAAGATCTGAATGTGCAATTGGGAAGAGGGATGAGCCTGTGAAGCTGTCCAGGAGGCTGCCACCCAGCCCCAGGTCATCCAACCAACAGACCAGACCTGCAAATCTGACCAAGAGGTCCTCTTTCTTCTGCCTTCAAACCAACCAGGTCACCTTGGGGCTGTCCTGCAGCTTTCTCCTATTCTAGAAAATATAGTTAATACTGCTTACTAAAGTTGAAGGCCAGAACAAAAAAATAAGTTCATGGCAACATGTTTGTAGGGACACCTACATCCCAAAATGTTTTCCTAAAAAGACCATGTGCATTCAAGAGAAGATGGTTGGGTATTATGAAAACAAAATTTTGTGTAAGGGGAGGTGAGACCACTCTTGTCTACATCTCAGTGTTCTAATACATACTTGTAATATCATGACAAGGATTATGCTCTGTGTATTCCCTTATCTTTGTGTCGATGTGGAGTTCATAGAACTTTCTGAAAACACAATCCTGGCTGAATATACAAAAGAGACAATTTTTCTGTGAATTGTTTTTTTCCTGCTTAGAACCAGAGGATTAACGAAAGTAAGACAGCCAAAAAGCCCAGCTTTGAAAGAAAGGAAATGGTGACAATAGGAGACAGGTCACCATCACCCCAGTGATCAATTAATAAATAAAATTTCATTGAACATGACTTAAATGTTGCCTAATGTTTGTTTTTCTACATGCATATAGTAGCAGTATGTTGATAGACTGCCGCATCTGTTATAAGACATTTTCTGTGCTCCTGGAGAACCGGGAAGCTTTGGGAGTTCAAGACCCTTTTTGAAACAAACAGTACTGTTATCTGACCATAAAACAGGTGGTCTCATGTCATGTAAATCAAGATTCACAATATACATACATCTGTGAAAGACTCCTTTAGGAGTAACAGGTATTTGTGGGCTATTCTAAGCACAATAATAATAGCATTAAGCTCGTTTTAATGGTTGTGAATATATTATCCAAGTGTGTCTGGACTGTGCGTCTGAAAGGCAGAATGGGTTCTCAAGTAGCTGAAGCTTTTAAAACCATTTTTCCTGCTTTAGTAATTACAGACCAAGGAGGGAATGGATGTTCTTAAATCAGCCTTCAGACAAGCTGTTAAATTAAAATAATTTTCACATCTTTGTTACTAGTAATGAGGTAGATGCCTTTGTCACAGATTGCTTAAAGAGGGTGCTCAAAACCAAGACATGGGGATGTTTTACAGCACATAGTTACCATTTGCTACGTTGGTGTGTTATTGGAGTTTATAATAAAGGACTATAACCACAGCTTCTTCATTGCTGCCAGAGTCAGGTATGTGTGTGAAACATCCAAGCTGTGCAAGGAATTGGAAAACCCTGTCTGGTAACTGGTGTAAAATTAGAGTAAATATACCTCCACTCAGAAAGAAGACCATGAGGATGTTTAGGACAAAAGAAAGATTTGACAGTGGTTATGAGCAGATGTTCACAGATATTAGTTGAAACTATGAGAAAGGGTCAGATGTATTGCCTAATAGACTACAATCACCAAGGTATCAAGGCACATTCTATTCCAATGAGCTTTAAAAAGTGAACACTACTGAGGGCAAAATTAAAAAATTTCTGGCAGTAAAAAGAAAAGGGAAGAAACAGCTATTGATAAAGGCGTATTGCTTGCCCTAGAAATTTAACAGCTGGATACAAGCCTCTTCACTCCATGATGTTTAGCAGTTGGAGACAGAGTGGGACAAAAAGAAGGATGGTAAACCGCAGTTTTCACATCATGCTTCCCAACAAAGCTTGCACCAAAATATCCCCACAAAACACCAGTTTGAACTTTACCAAACAGCTATTCAAAGCTCCTGGAAGCCATCAGGCCAGTGGGAGGTGAGGTTAGCAGAAATACAATACCCAGACAGCTGGAATAATATTAATAGTGCTGCTGGGTAAGACATGGCATTATTCTTTGCACAAGTCCATTATTCATGCATATGCATATTGCTGGAACATATAAACACTTACTAGCTCCAACAACAACTTTCCAACAACAGAGTTTTAACTGTTGATCAGCTATGGTCTTCAGTCCTGCAATTAGGAAATCAAAGCTTAAAATGGATGAAAATTCTTGTATTTTTTATGCAACTGGGAAGTAAGTGTAATTTTTAGAAACTTCTCCTGGGGTTGCCAGTGACAGTTTCCCTTTTCACTGACATGCCTGGAAGATTTTCATCTCCATCTACCTCTACACAAAACATTGCTGAAAACCAGCTAGTTTGAGATTTATTAGTTCCATTCTCATGGTGAGTTCTGGAAAATGGCAATAGCAGTGAGCTCATTGCATCAACACAGTACAAACTGCATTACGTGCCAGTAAACCAACCTCATTTTGATAAAGGAAGCACTGAAATAAATAGAAATTAAAGCAAGCATGTCTTATTTCACAGTGGAAAGGAGGTTGTAAATTTTATCTGATGACCTGGAAGGTTCTGGTGTTTTAACAAAGCCACCATATAGTAAAGAATAAGTAGTAAAGGGAGTAACAAAATAATTTAAAGGACCTGTCCTTTTATATAAATTAACAGACATCCCAAATGGACTAGGAGCTGTATTCTACAGCCTCTTTTCAAAACTATATAATTTTTCTCAAGGAATTTGGGAATTATTAAGCCACATGTTAAAAGCACGATTAAAAACATGGCCAGAGATGTGATCAGATATGTCTCCCAAGCAGTTGTGGCCAAGTTGAAATCTGGCAATGCAGGAGGTCTCTAGGGTTGTTGGGAGACACATCACAGCCCTGAAGGGCTGTCCTTTCTCAAACCCTTAAAAGGAAAAGGGTGGGTAGTGCTCTGTATTCCAGCCACCAGAAGAAGTAGAAGAATAGTAAACTCTACTGAACACTAGGAAAAAAACCAAGAAATACAGAGGAAGATAGCCCATTCTACCGCTAGAAAAGGAGATACATTTTAACAAGCCTGCTTTTTGTTCGTGGCTGCTCCAAATAATGTACTAAACCCATCCTGGATTTGTCTGAAATTGCCCCAATGCAATCAGGCATCCCAAAGAGCTTATTCCTTGAGATGCCATTACTGCCAGCTGTAACACAATTTGCACCCTGGACTAGAGTGGGAAAAATTGTGTAGGTCTGAAGGACTGTGCTGGATTTGCTGCAAAGTTGTTGAAGAATGAACCTGATGAATTATGTGTTGAGCACTTTCAGCCATGGATGATAGGTTAGGAGACTTCCTGAATTTGTAAATCCTGTCTGCTGTGTAAGGTGCAGATGACCTCAAAGCTGCCTTCAGAAATTCATCTTTTGTCCTAACAGGGGCTGTGTTTACTGCTGCACCAGGTTCAGGGGAGGTCTTTGGGTAAGTGTAATCCTCTGCCCTTGACATTGTCACACTTGGTAATTTGGGTTTGTCTCATAAATTGCTTCATATCTATCATTTAACCAATGGATTTTCTCTTTGGGGGAAAACCCCTTGCAAATCTTTCTTAGTGCCCCTGCACGTGCTGCTGTAAAGTTGAATTTTTGTTCTAGTTTTCTGTTTTAGTAGGCAATATTGTCTACATCTTGCAGCACAGCACAGAATCCAAAGACCAACCAAGTAATACTGTACAGTAATCTGATTGGGGTTTCATCAGTCCTGTTAACGGGTGGTTGTGTATCTGGTTTTTCTTCTTTTTTTTTCTATTAATATTTAAACTTTATTACTGATACTTGTTATTAAGCAATATGTAAACTTTTGCAACTATAAATTCTTTTTTGAAGTCCATGCATTTATAGATATTTTTGTATATATTTTAGAAATATTTACATGTTGCCATAAGGAGCTGGACCTGCATTAGAAGAAAATGGGCAGAGCATCTGCCCTATCCTACCAGCATGAAACTGTCCTGACCCTAGAATCTAAAAAATGCCAAGGGAAAAGGGAGGCAAAATGTTTTCTTCAGACAGCAAAATACATGGTCAGCCATTTGTATATCCTGTTATCAATTAGAATCTCCTGTGCAGATTTTTAACAGATCTTTTTTTAGCTGTACCATTTCTGTCTTGATCACTTGATTTATAAACTGCTGTAAGACAGTGAAGTAAATCCATTACATGTAGCATGGAGATAAGTAACAGCAACACAAGTTCCCACTGAAATGAAATATTCTCAAAAGTGCTCTGATTTCCTTCTAAATAAGGTAACAAGATTCAAGGACAAAAGAGCAGTAGTGAAGTCACATATCTGCACTGTGGTCAGGCTTTCAAGACAATTTCATTAAATTTTTCATAAATTAGCTAGAAACCCATAGTCTATATGAAGCCACTGTGCAGGATGGCCAGTCCTGGGAAAATTATTTATAACTGGTTGTCAGTGGGTCACTGTCTGAGCAAAGGGTCAGAAAGCTCCTTGGTGTGGGAACTAATCTATATGTCATTAGTGATATGGATAGCATTATGCCATTGTACTAGACATTGGGGAAAGGAGAGGGACTTCATCTTATTGGAGAAGAAGAAGAGAAAAAAGTTATTTTTATATAATATTGCTGTATGGTTTCTGATAAATAAAAACTTGCTTAGTAGAAATAAGACTAAGGTGCTGCTCTGAAATGCAGGTACGCAACTGCACAAATACAGGACTGAGATAACAAGGGTTCAGGAAGGTATCTGGTGTTGTGAGAGTGGGTTGCTAGTGATTAATGACTCAAACCATACAAGTGCTGTGAGACATTGGGCTATTGGTGCTAAGGGCTCAAACAATTGACTAAGTGCTTTGCTGGTGATGCACAGAGTGCAGAAGGGTGTGCATGCTTGGTGCTACAAGCTGGGTTTCCAGATAATGAAGAGGATGATAAAAGACAAATCCTGAAAGGGGGCATAAGTCCCCCTTATCATGCTGATGTCCTCCCTTAAGTAATGGCTCTGCTGTGAAAATTCCCCTCCAAAGTACCAGGACAGTCACTGTAGGATGAAGGCATTCATCTTGGCTGATGGGCTATAGTGGGCCATGGTTGATTCAACTGCAGTGGTAAGAGACAGCTGCAACATTTTAGAAGATGTCGAAGACTCATGAAATATCCCCTAATCCACTGTTACATCATCCAGGGGAAGTACAGGGGGCATTTCCACGTAGCCTCAGCATAATATAAAACCCATGGACCTGATGTTTTTGGGGTCTTTTCCTCCACCACTTGATGGATACAGTCTGCAATCACCACCTTGACAAGACTGCAACTACTGAGAACACCAAAAGAAGAGAACAAATTGGATATCGTTGGAATCTGTGGAGTGATGATATTTTTTTCTATTTAATCTGTTTCTCTTACTTTCTCTCTCCCCCTCCTCCTTCCCCCTCCCCCCAAAATCTCTCTCTCTCTGTCACGACTACTGTTTAATAAAAGCTATACTGTTGACTTCAGAATATGGTCTCATTTGCACATTAATTTGGGTAGAGGGACCTCGCTAATAATTTCAATAATTGGATCTTAGCAAATCAAGCAAATGAGGAGTTTAACACAACAAAAGAAGAGCAGGAGTCAATAACGTCATCCTGCTGTGCAAAAAGTAAATAGCATACCATTTACAAATGGGAGTGTGGTTTGAGTTGTGCAGATATATTTGAAGTGTTCAAAGAAACTCTGAGCTCGACAAAGAGACAGGAGCAGTCTGTTCTGTTGCTTTTAGGCTCCAGAAGAAGTACTTGGATTAGGGTTAGGGTGTAGCAGGCAAGATAAAGAATAGATGTTAAGAACATTTTATCATTATAAACACTATATCAATAGCCTACATTTCCTAAGGAGGTTTCAAAATTCCTCTAATTGGATAGATTAAGCAAATCTAAGGAATTATATTGGTATTGTTGATCCCTCCTTGGTGCTCTTGGGATCTATATGACCTCCTGAAACCTCTTCTAGTCTGAATTACTGCGAAGCTTTTATGCATTAAATTGTTAGGTTTCACATTCTTTGATGTTTGTACTGTACCCAGCAAAGCAATTAGATCTAGAGACTCTGGTCATCATAGAAACTGTACAGTAATAATGATATCTAATTAGCATGTTGTGGGGAAATACAACTGTAAAGCTGTGGTTCCCTCTGCTATCGGCTGTGTGGTTAGTTGACCTTGGCTGGCTGCCAGGTGCCCACCTAAGCCATGCTGTCACACCCCTCCTCAGGGGGAGGGAAGGCAGGGGAGAGAAAATAACAGCACACTCATGGGTCAGGATAAAAACAGGGAGAGAATCACTCATCTACTACCATCACGGGCAGTTTGGGAAAATTAATTTATTGCTTAATAACACAAGAGTAGAGAAATGAGAATAATAATGAGAAAACAAATATAAAAGAAAAAAAATTCCCTATTCCATTCTGCTTGTTAGACTCAACTCTACTCTCTAGTTGTCTGTGTTCCCCCGAGCAATACAGAGGAACAAGGAGTGGAGGTTGTGGTCAGCTCATCACACATTTTCTCTGCTGCTCCTTCTTCCTTATGCTCTTTACATTCACTGGCAAGGAGTCCCTCTCATGGCAGACAGTCCTCTATGTACTTCTCATGTGAGGACTTCCCATGGGTTGCAGCTCTTCACAAACTGTTCCAGTCTGGCTCCTCCACAGGGTGCAGTCCCTCAGGAGCAGCTGCTCCACTGTGGGTCCCCAGTGGGGTCACAAGTCCTGCCAGCAATCCTGCTCCAGCCTGGGCTGCTCTCTCCACAGCCCACAGGTGCTGCCAGGAGCTGCTCCAGCACGGGCTTCCCGTGGGGTCACAGCCTCCTTTGGGCACCCCCCTGCTCTGTGTGGGCTCCTCCGGGGGCTGTGGGGGCACAGCTGCCTCAACATTCGCCTCCTTCGCTGACTCAGTGCCGGCAGGGCTGCTGCTCTCACACATTCTCGTCCATCCCTCTGGGTGGAGCTCCTGCGGGTTTTGTTCCCTCTTTATAAATACGTTTTCCCAGCGGTGCTACTGCCATCACTGATCCTGGCACTCAGCCATGGCCAGGAAAGGGTCCATCCTGGATCCATTTAGCATTGGCTGTCTTGGACACGGAGAAAGTTCCTGGCAGCTGCTCCCTGCAGCCACTCTGCTACCAAGGCCTTGCCACACAAAACCAATAGAACCATATTTCAGAATTACCTGGCATCATTCAAATAATCTTGGCTTTCTGAACTTTGTTGGGAACTGTAGCAGAGACTGGTAAAAATCTTTTTTTTTGGTGTGTTACTACATTATCTGTACTAAGGATCAACCATGATAACATCTAGTTTATGAATTTATAATGTTCTTGTCACTGTAGTCACAAACAAAGTTTAAGTCTAAAATACTTGTTATCCGTATCATATTTGTGGGGCCTTTGGTGTTTCCTTTCAGAAAGGAAAGTAAGGTGTATCTCATTGAACTCAGGAGTCTCGTAATGTCCAATCTGTTATGAAATGTTTTCATTAAAATGAATTTTTTAGGCACTGTTTTAGACTCTGTCTAACAAGTATGAAAGTATTGACAGTGTATATAACCTTTATGTGCCACTGCTACTGGTAACCATAGTCCAGAAGAAATTACAACAAGGCTCTATGCTGAAGAACTGTAAAACAAAAACTTTGCAAACCAGAGCAGTTTAGAGCAGACAGCAGATGGAAGTGGGAAGCTGTTTACAGTACACAGTGATGTTACACAACAGTTTTTGGAAGAAAATGTGGAAAAGAGTCTTTCATTAACTAAAACTGTAAGAGGAATTGGCTACATTACACAACAGTAAAAACCAGCATATATTAGCCCCTGTGGAGAGTTATATTAATGCAGTAATACCGATTTAAATTCTCAAGCTAATTGATTCAGAACTAACTGGTTTATATGTGAATGGCACTGATACTGACAGGTAGACAGGCCAGAAATATTTTGTGTTTCAGACACAAGAAATATGAATATTATTTCACAGCCACAGTGTAACCCAGGCATTAATCTGATGAGCTGAAGAGGTGCTTTTAAAGCAGATGGTGTTTTATGACACTCAGGTCTTTTGAAAGCATCACCTGACCGTGTAAAAAGCATGAAGGGGATAGTGTAGCTATTGAATTAGTGAGTTTAATATCTGGTTTGATAAACAAATTCTGAACTCAGTTACAAGTTATTTTCATTTATAAAAAAAGCACAGTAGTCTATTTAAATGATTTCATAATTCTTCTAAGATTGAACTTTTTTTCTTTTTAAAACAAACTTCCACCTTTCCTTGTCTCATTCTTGTGGTTCTCAACATAATTTTTAATCAGAAATTTTAGCCAAAGTAGTTGATAGACTAGGCCATTCATTCTCATGGATTTTTAGAGATTCAGCTCCAGGTCCTTTCTTTCTTTCAAATTTAACCTATATCTTTAATAATCTACCTTTCAGTTGATTTATCTTATCCACTAGAATAAAAGTACTATGACATGATTTTTTTCCAATTTGAAATCTGAATAGCTACTCTAGAATGATTTCACTTCACATCGCCAAGCAGTTAACAGGTGTTAATATCTAATATTAATAAAAATGAAATTTTTTTTGTTTCTTCTGTCAGTAGTTTCACTCTTCGTAAATAATACAGTTTTCACAGTATCAAGGATCTTGGTTGTCTGGTATTACAGATGAATGTTTCTGCTACTGTACTAAGTTCAGCATTTTGCTCTCTGGTTCATTTAATGTGTAATAACTCTTCAAGGAGTAATAGTTTGAACAAGCTAAATTGAGATACAGAAGTTGAGGTTTGTCCATAACTCAGTACTAATGGCATTGGATGGGGTTTCAGGGATGATCTGAGGGTCCCTGGGTGTTTTAATCTAATGATGCCTATTCTTGCTGGAGGCCATGAGGCAGGTCCTGTAAAGAGAGGTAAGCAAAGAGTAGACATACATAATTAGCTGTGTCTGACTTCATTTCTGCAGTGCATTCTGTGACAGGCAAGGAGTAGTGTAAGGAGGAAAATTTATTTAATTTAGGAAGGACAGGTTGTTTTGCTGCTATATTGAAGAAAATTAACTGTAATAGGCTCTTTGAATCTCAAGTAGAGCTGGATTCCTATGTAAGGTTGTAAGGAGTGAGATACGTTAGAGATGGGGCCCAGAGATGCCTTAAAATCATAGCATATTATGAAAGTAGGACAAGCATTGTTGTGAACATTTGGGAGAAACAAGGAAGGAAATACAAAAACGATATTTTTTTAAATTACATTCAAGTGGGTTTGAGAAATTGCTACAAAGGAAAGCACTCCAGAAATCCTGGGACATGGAAATGGCCATGGCTCAGAGATTTTTATGCCTGATAAAAATTGGGAAGTCTAAGTCTGAAGGATGGAAGCAACAAGACACTACCAGAAGGGTTTTGGAAGATTATTAATTCATAATGAGGAGATTGTTTTTTTTTTTTTTTTTTTTTTTTTTTGTATGTGTGTGTGTGAAATAGGCAGTACAAAAGTGTTTTGTCAGGGCAATAGAGAACTGTTGAAGGCAAAATTTTGATGAAGCAACTTACCTAGATTGTTTTCGAAGAAGCACAGTCAGGATATTCTAGAGGACCTCCCATTCAAGTGCTCATATATGATATAGATGGTTAACTAAGGCAGAACAACATAGATTTTCGTATAAAAAGGGGGAGACAACTAATTCAGCAAAGTCAGGTGCTCTGTAGCTGAGGCAAAAAAGACTTGCATTCAGGTTCTTGATCTGAATCAAGAAACAGAAAGTCTTGAGACTGTATTTTATATAATCTACTATTACGCTGTTTGAATATTTGGGAAAATGTTCTTTTCCTAAATGAAACAAACTTGTAATCATCTTTGTTTTCCATCTTCAAAGCTGAATCTATAAAAGAGCAGTGAAAGCTCTGCTTCAAGCTGCAGCCCAGCCAAAGAATCTCACTTCTCCACGTCTGTTAGCAGCTGTTCCTCCCATGTCTGAACTCAGGTTTGAGTTCCATTTCACATTATCCCAAAATACAACTCTGAGTGGTCCAGTGCCAAAGTCCTGAAACGTGGTCCTTTACAGTTTACAAACTGACAGATCGGTGTACACCAAAATACACCATTCTCTGACACTTACACTGCCAGAGAGAGAAAATCACCAAATCATTTAGGTTGGAAAAGATCTCTGAGATCATCCAGTCTGTAGCAGAGCATCTCACCCCCACAACAAGAGCTTATCTCTTGTTTGTTAACTGGTCAGATAACTCAAACAGGACGAGCTGTCTTGCAGTGAGATATTCTGGCACCATGGGGTTAACAGTGATCTAGCATCTCCAATAAACTGCCAATAAACATCTTACTGTCAGAGAGAGATCTGGAAGATAAGCTGGATTTCTGACTGACAGACACCTCACTTTACAAACTATAAAAGCTACACCAAATCTTTCACAAAGCAGAAATATTCTGTGTGTTCTCTGGAAATGTGTGGAGTTTCTCACCTGAGCCTGGGGGAAAGAATCTGTGTACATTATTGACATTTTGGTGGTAAGTTACATTTGGCCCCTAATCAATACTATTTCTTTTTCTAGCTCTAATATAGGTGCAGTTTTAATGTTGTGCACTCTTTTATGTTAAGTTGTTATCTACGTTCTTTTTAATTTTATACTTTGCAGTTAGTAACTCTGATTAAGATCTTTTGTCTGCTATCTATGGACTGTTTAATAAATATTTTATTTTTTAAACAGAATCTGGTTTGGCTCTCTAGAGCTTGTGTGCCAGAGTGATTTCTTCAATTTAAGCAGTTGCCAGAAATCTGAGGCTAAGGGAGAGCTTGTCTGAAGCTCCCTCTCATCCCGTGACAGAGTCCAGCCTATGACCCAGCACCACCGTGTCAACCAGACCTTGGCACTGAGTGCCACATTCAGTGTGTCCTTAAACACCTGAAGGGACGGTGGCACCACCACGTTCCTGAGCAGTCCATTCTAATATCTAATCTGTGAAGAATTTCTTTGTAACATTCAACCTAAACCTCTGGAAACAACTAGAACATCTGGAACAATTTTGGACTATGTCCTCTTGATCTGTCACCAGTTGCCTGGTTGAAGATGCCAACCCCCACCTGGTTACAGCCTCCTTTCAGGGAGATGTAGAGAGTGATAAGGTCTCCCCTGAGCCTCCTCTTCTCCAGGCTGAGCACCCCCAGCTCCCACAGCTGGTCCTGATAGGACTCGTGCTCCAGACCCTTCCCCAGCTCCACTGCCCTTCTCTGTCACTGCTGAGCGGATCCTGGAAGCAAAGGAATGGTAAACACCTGCTTGTTGTTTCCTGACTCATGTAAAAATTAATTTATAAGTTCAGACTAGAACTCTGGAATGCTCCAGGAGAAGGAAAGTGGCTCTTTTTCCTCTCTTTTCCTGTCACTACAGTGCAGGCTCAGCTAAGAAGCTGTATCTGCATTCATCATTGTGCTGTAGAATTAAACCCCTAACATTTGAGAGAGAGGTCACTGTAACCTACACTCCTTGTGTAAACAGGGTCTGAGCTGAGAACTGTTACCCTGTTGCTGTGGAGCTGCTGCCTTGGTTCTGACCACTGACAGTGGATAGGGCTTAACACAAACATGAAATTTTTACTCACAACTTTATGTGGAATATGCATCCAAAGACAGATAGTCTAAAGTGTGTGAGCTAGGTTCTACAAATAGAAGATAATTTCTACTGTGTCTGTAGGACTTTGTCCCCCCAGATAATTTTTTCCACCTGATCTTAAAGCTTTCTTTTTCTGACTGTGGGAAGACCAATAGCCACAGCTTAAGAATGAATATCATATTCCCAAATTTTTTTCTTCTTCAACTTTGGTCTTCTTATCCCTTTGCATGGGGATCCTTACTGCTACTTTAGAAAAGTTGCTCTTTATGTCTTTGGCTGATTTTAATCCTCCCAGCAAAATCTCTCCACAACTCCCTCAAATAACATCTAAGTTTTCCCAGCTCATGGACGAGTGCATGGCTATTTTCTGTGATTCAGATAGCTGAGCCAAAAGTCAGCCAGGTTTAGAAGCTCTTTGGTTTTGTGATGGACTCTTTTTACAACTCTTGCCTAGTAAATCCGTGCAAGACTAGTTAGGTCATCTCAGTTGTACAAGGATTTAAATCATTAACTATTTTTGTTCAAAGAGGCGTGAGGGATTATTGTTGCAAGTAATAACCAGTAGTCATGAGCATCTGAAAAAATGTCTTTACTACATTTCCACTCTTGTTTTGCTTTTCAGCTCACTGCTGTCAAGAGACTGCTGCTAACTAGTTCAATAGGTTGCTGATTATGTAAGGACAGCCTTAATGGATATAAACAATTGTTTTCTACTTGAACAGACATATTTTAATGGTATTTTGATAGCAGACAGTAAAAATATAATCTTTCATTTGCTTTAACATTTTACCTTTAGCTACATCCTCAGAGCCAACCCAAAACTTCACAGGGTATTATTCTTGCTGTTGCCTGAAACAAAGTACTTTAAGCAGATTTGAGTGAAGTGTTATTGCATAAGTATTCAAACCATTTCCACTTCCTCCCTTGTTTTTGATTGATATTCATCTGATGTCTTCAAGGAGATTTAAAAAACCAACAAAAATAATTAGCTCTACAAAAAAGAAAAGTGATTTGTTTTAGTTCCTTGAACTGATTCATTGCAGATTTATGGGAGTACTGGAAATGATGCTAAGAGAACTACCTGGAGTTTATTGGTCAGGACTGCTGAAATTAGTCAAAGAGCTGGATCTTATAAACTGACTTAACTGTTCAGCATCACCAAAAAAGACTAGGATAAAATTATCCCCTACCAGAAAATATTAATTTTTTTCCCAGGAGTTGACATCTGTAATTTATGAGTAGGTTGAAGCTTATTCTAACGGTCACTGTCTGTAGAGAGAAGTGTCTTTTGAAAGTGGATGTCCATTAGCTGTGACCCCCTGCTGTTTTAGAGCTGGAGTAATTCTGTGTGTTGAAATCCTGTGACCTATTTTGGTTTATATCTCATACCATGCTTTAGGTGTTTTCCTCTGTTCTAATCCAAATAAGGAAAAAGTTAATATTATATTAGGTTTTATGAGAATACCTTCAGACTGGTATAACTAGAATGATTGCCTCTCCTTTGTTCAAAATGTCTGATCTCTTTCCTAACTAATAATCTCAATCCTGTTGTGCTGCCAGAATTAAATAAGCACCTATATTATTTAATCAGCCTCTTGAATGTGGAGCAGACAGTGTCCAATGACTGATGACTGGCAGCTCATTAACTCCCCTATTAGCTGCCTCATGGGAAAAATTAAAAGAGACTAAATCAACAAATTAAGGAGTTTGTTACCATTTATTCATTTCTTTATTTCAGCTGCATAATTTTAATGAGTTAGTTATTTACTTTTCCTTGCAGTTCACATCCTCCTACTATTGGCACTAGTGTGGGTGAAGCTGAAGCAAGAGTCATTTTAGTAAATCAGTGCCATGCCAAAAACAGTTTCATCAGGTTTGATAAAGCACTGGTGGATTACAAACTCCCTCTGGTCTCCTGAGTTCTGCTGCTCTCCCCCTGGGAAGCCTCCCACGTTTGTCCCGGCGTGAGGCTGTGCAAGCGCCCGAGAGCCAGGCCCGGGCTGCTGCGGCGCCAGCGCGGTGCGGCTCCGCTGCGAGCGTGGGGGCTGCTCCGGCTGCGCCCGGGTCCCGGGCTCAGACTGGGCCAGGTCCCGGGGCTCAGGCTGTTCCCCAGTCCCGGGGCTCAGGCTGGGCCGGGTCCCGGGGCTCAGGCTTTTCCCTAGTCCCGGTGCTCAGGCTGGGCCGGGTCCCGGGGCTCAGGCTGTTCCCGGGTCCCTGGGCTCAGGCTGGGCCGGGTCCCGGGGCTCAGGCTGTTCCCTAGTCCCGGGGCTCAGGCTGGGGCCGGTTCCCGGGGCTCAGGCTGGGCCGGGTCCCTGGGCTCAGGATGTTCCCGGGTCCCGGGGCTCAGGCTGTTCCCGGGTCCCGGGGCTCAGGCTGGGGCCAGGTCCCGGGGCTCAGGCTGGGGCCGGGTCCCGGGACTCAGGCTGGGGCCAGGTCCCGGGGCTCAGGCTGGGGCCGGTTCCCGGGGCTCAGGCTGGGCCGGGTCCCTGGGCTCAGGCTGGGGGCGGGTCCCGGGGCTCAGGCTGTTCCCGGGTCCCGGCGCTCAGGCTGAGCCGGGTCCCGGGGCTCAGACTGGGCCCGCTCCCGCAGGAGCGTGTCCCGGGGCGGGGAGCGAACAATGCCGGGCAGCGGCCCCGCCGCGCCCGCCCCGCTCGCCCTTTGTTCCCCGCCTTGCCTCGGCCCCCAGCGGAGCCCAAGGGATTCGCCTCCAGACGTTGGTCGTGTTTGGGGGTTTTGGGCTTGCCTTTTGTTTTTTTGGTTGGCTGTTGTTTTTTGGGTTTTGGGTGGGTTTTTTTTTGGTTTTTTTTTCTTTTTTTTCTTTTCTTTAGGGGATCTGTTAACGCAAACATTCTGGGGCATTTTACAAAGCAGATATCTCACCCTGTAATGCATCCGCTGAAATCAAGTGGCGTGACTTGCCCTGAAGCTCTCTTCCGGGTTGCATAAAAAAGAAGAGTTAGAAATGCATAGGTTGTGTTTCTCGGTGTCAATTTTACAGTCAAGCAGAGTAAAACAAGTTACACAAAGATACACAAGCTGTACCTTAAGAATGCCACTAGCAAGGTACATGATACAGTAAACCACGATGCCAGCAAAAAATGGCATTGCAGATGCAGGGAAAGTGCAGTTTGTTCAAAAGTCCAGTCAAAGCTCAACATAGAGATCCTCTAGAGATATTTTACAATAGTTTACAAGTATGAGTTCTGCAGAAAACTATTAACTTACATAATCTTAAATCTGTAAAGCTTAAAAATACCATGACACTTTTACAACTGACCAGAATTCAAATTAAATTTGATGAGAAGAATGTATATGTAAACAACTGCATTATTCTGCATTGTTGAAAAAAGGTATAGCATAGTTACCTCTGAGTGCTGACCCTGTTGTTTTCGTTACAGAGAAAAATAAAATGAAAACTCTTTCTATCCTTAAGACTTTTAGGTGTTCTTGAAATTTTCAACTGGATATTTTTTATAAGAAATAACTAATTTTCTTCTTAATTTAATTATATCTAAGACTTTTTTAGTAGAAAAAAAATGGCTTTTCACAAGCTTTTAAGGAGTCTCAGTACTAGTAAAGTTTCATCTTGCCCATGTCCTTGAGTGGTTTCAAATATACACTGTTGTTTCTGTATTACATTCTCTAATCCTCTCAGCTCCCAGAAACATTGGACATGATCTAGCAGGCAGAAGCATTAGAGGTAGGTGTAGTTCTTTCGAATTCAGTGTAAGAATACAGATGAGCCAACTTGCAGAATCAGGCTTTGCTGGATCAGAATATGTTACAGGATCTAATGCAGAATAGCTGAAATTTAGATTACATCTGTTGTTTCTTAATTTGATTTTGTTAAGGTATCATAAAAGCAAATTGGAAAAGAATACTAAAGCTCCTCTTAAGCTATAGGGACCACTTTAAATCTCAAAGCATGATCTATTTGTAACAGTTCTTGAAGCTTTGAGTAACATTAATGATGGTAAATTCAGAAAAATACACACTAAATCTCCAAAGACTGTAGGGTTTCTTTGAGGTGTTCTCAAAAGATCTCTGGAGAGAGCAATACTGGCTGCTTTGACAGAATTTGCTTCAGCCTGGTTGAATCTTGAAGATGAAAGAAAAAACGAAATCACACAAAGTTAACTGACCAACAATTGTGATGAAGGTAAATGAAGGTGGGAAGGAGGTAATCATGTGTGGTAGTTTGAGTCACATCGTGGGTTAGAGCCCTTTGTACAGGACTTAAAGCCTGGTTAGGTACAAACCAGCAGGTAGCAAGCAGTGAGTAATGAAAATAATGTTTACAAAGATGAGACTGTTGCTGACTCAGAACTGCTGAGACAAGGAGCAGCTTCCAGGATAGCAACACCCTTTCAGTCCTGAACATGGTTCTCTCCCCAGATGAGCTATCAGGGATGATGGCAAGGACTGTCTGGCAGGCATCCATGGGGAGAAGCAGGGCAGGGGCTGGCAACTAACATGGCATATTCTTTGTGCCCATTGACAGGGGGAGAGCCACAACACTGCACTTCAGCCAGGAGATTTGGAGCCAAAGAGGGTTTCTGAAATCAGTGGAGACTGCCTGAGAACAGACCGTGGTAAAATCAGTTACTTCTGCCCTTTCTCTGGATGAAACATATTATCTCGAGTTACTTGATTAAGTGCATGAAATGTATTAGCCTCAAATGGTCAAATGGTACTGCATGTTCTGATTTTGTCTTTTTGTCCTTGGACTCTGTGACTGCCAATAACTTGGGATTTGCTTACATAATAACAACTAGGGTATGTGGAGTTGTTGGATAGAGCCCTACTGTGAGTACCCCATCAGAAGCTCAAGCTGTGGGCAAACTACTGCTGACATAAAATACATATTAGCCTAGAGTTACAAAATATTTCTGTATCATGCTCTTACCAAAAATTTATATAATCTTGGAACTGAGTTTTAAATGCAACATTATCCCAAGAAATTAATGTCCAGTGTTTAAAGTTAAACTGCAAGGCAGTACATTATTAAAGTATTAAAATAAACAACCTAGATGTTAGTAAGTGTCCACTCTGTTTTGTGTTCAATGAAAAGAAACTCAGAGTTGAAAGGAAGTACTTAAATGGAAACTCTTGCAAAAGCACTTCAGATTTTGTTAAGAAGCAGATTTAGGATCAAGTCCACTTAAAAATTATTTGCAACTAAATTTTATTCAATATAGTAAAACTCCCTGTGGCTTTGAACTGGGTGTGTTTTGCTATTTTATTGTTTGTTTTTTTCTTTCACATAAGCAGAGTACTAAATTCATATATGTGGGCAGTTTCTTTTTAAGTATTTTCCTCAGGTTTATGAAATAAAGTTCAACAAGCAAAGCCTGAAAGGCCCTCTGAAAACTTTGTATTTCTTTACAAGCTAGTATCACCAGACAAAAATCTTTTTTTTACAATAATCTGTTATCAAAAAAGCACTGTGTGTTTGCTTGGCATTTTCATTTTGATGTAAATGCATATAACTTTATGGATTTTGTGAGAATTTTTTCCCTTGAACAGAAGAAACAAACCTGAGTATATAACTTGAAACTATATTTGAGAAATCACATATTTCATTTAGAAAAAAATAAAACCTAAACATTTGCTTTTAAAGTTGCAGAAGATTTTTGACGGAGCTGAAATGATTAATTGATTGGGCTAAAGCCAGCTTTTATAAGACAATACCAGATCTGAGAACCACAAAACCAAGAGTGTTTTAGCCACAGTGACAGAAATCCAGGCTGCTAATACAAAATATACTGCCTACAGATCTTAGAACAGGCCGCAAATTGCTAACACACAGCAACACTGAGTCAGGTTTCAACATTGTTTTTCATGTATAAATGCACACAGATTTCAGTAGATGTTTAAATTTTCTCCAGCATTGGTTTGCACAGTTATAAATCACTTGGAGTTTGTTTTTACAGGGTTTTTGCACGAGAGTTCTTCCCACAGATGATTTGGTGAGCTCCCAAGTCATCTACTAATGTTGGGTAATGGGGAGTCTCCATAACATAATTGTTTGGAAGTGGTGTAAGAAAACAGAGCATGTAATCATAAAGTATTTTCTCAGATATTACAAGATGGCTCAAGAATGTTGTGTATATAAAATCTGTATTAAGGGAGATGTTGGAAGAAAATTATGCAGACGGCTTTGTACTGGCTAGAGTAATTTAGAATATATGGGGAACTTCAAAACAGCTCTGAGCAGAATGAAATGTTGAAGCTATTTGGGCTAGATGGGCTGATACCTGTCTATGTAGACGTGCAGTAAATCTTATACAGCTTCAGTAAAACACCTTTTCTTTACAGATAGGAAACTACAAGACTGGGACTTGGGATTTAGAAAATAATTTGTAGGACTGTATCTCAGTACATGATAACACTAGCAATGAAAGGAAATCTCTTGTGTAGAAGAGGGTTAGCTCTAAAATTCCTCAGGATGAGTTCTGGATCTGAATCTTTAATTCTTGTTTAAATCAATGACTGAGATTGGACTAATAACAGAAATTACTGTTTCAGCCAGCAGCTCATTAGTTGGAAACACAGACAAATTACTTTGACAAGCAAAAGTCTAGGAGTGTTGGCCTGATGTAGCTGAATTATTTCTAGTGGTATTAGAGGAGTGTAAATGAGGTTATTCAAAGTTCTGGTGAAGACATCAAAGTAATTTGTGAAGTTCTACTTGTTTTCATTCAAGGAACACCGATTAAAATTTGATCAGGTGCAAAGAAAACTTGTATTCCTACTAGTGGTGTAGTTTTTCTTACAAGACAATATCACAAAAATAATCTTTTTAGCCTAGCAAAAAAAAAAAAAAAAAAAAAAGGGAAAATCAAATCATAGAATGGTTGGTGTGGGAAAGGACCTTTTAAAATCACCAAGTTCTAATTCTCTGTACCACGGGCAGGGATACCAAGGCCCCATCCATCCAATTGTCTGCCATCTGTGAAGGGAGCATTGTATCTCTCCATAACACGTTGTGGACTGCAGAAGGAATGCCAGTTGGAGAGAGTAACACAAAGGATGTAGAAGAAATGAAAATGTAGTCCTCTGATCTGAACCATAAACAAGCAGATGTAAAACAGAGAATAAACTTTAGGAGGAAATTGGAAGATTACTCTTTTCCCTTAAAGCAATTAGAGATCAGATCACTTTCCAATAACAACACAGTCAGTGCCAAAGAAGTAGCTACTTTAAAAATAATCTCGAGTAGCTAATTAAGAGGTGTATGCTGTATGATTATTCATAATAGCAGGTGATTCGGCTGGTTTTATCCAACAACGGCTCCCAGTTGTGGTCTCTGTGAGGGTAAATCTGTAGAGTAGTCTGTGGGTGACAAATCACAGATATTACAGATCTATCTTAACTCAAAAATGATTTTTTGGAAGACTGAACAGTGATGCCAGTGTCAGCTCTTTGGAATTGTGTGGTTCAGCTATTATTTTGGGTTTTTTAGCACATACTTTCATTGCAGGTCTAGGCAGATGATCAGAGCTGATTCTTGTATGCAGGAGTATTAGATTTTCTCCCTTTAGTGCCTTTGACGTACCAGGGAAGAATATGAAAGGCTGAACTATGACTTTGTGAAGCTAAGGTGCTGCCTGTTGTGAGAAGAAAATACTTCATGGCAACTGGGGAGGCTGTGATGCCCTCAAGCACTGCCTGCTGCTACAGTGCCTGGGCAACACCTGCAGGACAGGTCTGGCCAGTGTTCCTGATTCTTTCTTGACTGCATTTACCAACGTGTGCAAGTGAGGGGGAAGTCCTTGGAATAAAAAGTAAGGTAAGGGGAAAGGCACAGGGGTATAATCACACCTTTCAAATGCCTCTTCATTGTCACTATCACCCATGTTAGTGATAACTTTACTGGGTTTCTAAAGCCCTATTTCATCAAGCTCTTGCTCAGGTCAGTACAGGTTATCACACTGATAAGTGGGGAGTTTGCCTTGAACTTGCATTTTCGTTTCTATGCACTACTGCTTTTCTTCCCTGTGTTAAACCCTCCTAACTGTTTTGGTAGCTTTGCTTAGAGAATGTGCTTATCTAACTGCCAAAATAAATAGAAGGTTATGAAGAGGGAATGTTGTATATGTTTCTATAGCCCAGATCTGTACAATGGAGATAGGCTTTTCATATAATTCTCTTAATTTCTTTCCTCACTTTTTTAAATCGGGTATCCAGTAACATTCCTGACCTTGTCCAAAACTGTGGAAATTTGCAGTGTACACTCAAGGGGGAGTAGTGATTACATAAACATTTCTGGGATTTACATGCTTCCCACAGAACTCTTGGATCCCTTGTTTAATAGTCTTTTCCAATAAAGAAAACTGTATAAGCATTAATCATACAACATAACAATATCCTATAGTTCAGTGGGAGAGGCAGCTTGCCTGGCTTCTGCAGAGGGCAGTTCATTTTTTTGGCATTGGCAAGTTCAGGAAGGGTTAGGTTGGGTGACTTTCCCAGAGCAGCCCTCAGGGTGGTGTTCTCTGTATTGGTAGCTAGAAAGGTGCTGGTAACACACTGGTGTTTTGGCTACCACCAGGCAGCATGTCACAGCATCCAGGCTGTGTTTCCAATATTCCCCCTCCATGGGCCAGTACTCTGGGCATGCCAAGAGCTTGGGAGGGGACACAAACAGACATTACAGCCGAACCAAGCTAACCAAGGAGATACTCTATACCATGTTGTCTGCTTGGAAATAAAACTAAGGGAAAGGAGAGGAAGAGGGAACAATGATTATGGGGGCATTTATCTTCCAGAGTACCCTTTATGTGTAGTGAGGACCTGCTTCCTAGAATGTTGCTGGACATAACCTTCTGATGGCAAGTACAGAATTAATCTGTGTGTTTTCCCTTGCTTCTCTGTGTAGACTTTTGCTTTACTAAGCTACCAAAGCTAATGACTTATTTAAGTAGGCAGCCTGGTGAGAACAAATATATTTATGTTTCTATTCAAGAAGCTGAGGAACTTTTTCCCTACTCTCTGCTGTTTCTATTCATAAACCCTCAGAGAAATGCACAGTTTGAATTTAGAGTGTCAGTCATACAACTGGCTGGGTTTGACACTCTGGCTGAGTGCAGCTAGCAAATGCTTCTGTAAAAGGGGAGGTGCTGTTCACCCACTCCTCCTTCCACTCCTTTAGTCCTACCTATGAGCACTACCACTTTTGCACCCTTTTTTGGTGCTAACTATTCCACTTATGAAGCTGATTTAACATGTTAGCCTGACAGAAGACCTTTGCCAAGGTAGTTTGTCAGTGTAGATCTCAGCTGGCATATGGAGAAGCCGGAGCACATGTCCAGGAGCAAGGCATGTGAGGGAAGTGAAACTCCCACTTCACTGATCCAGTCTTCCACATCGTTGAGATGCCCCAGCTGTAGTCTCAAACACAAAATGTGCTGCCCATCAAGGAACTAGATGGAGACAAAAGTTTGTCACAGTGTCAGAGATATCTGTGTTCATCATTTTTGTCAGGGCACAGACCACAGTGCCCAAATAAACCAGGTTCAGCCATGAATCCAGACAGACAGACAATCCATAGAAATGAGGCGTGTCAGGGATCAAGCCAAGAGCTCAGGGTGAAGTGTCAGGATCCAGATTAGTGGGGTACCTGGCCCAGCACAGGCATGGCTGCAGTACAGCTCAGGTGGGGTCAGAATGAGGCCTTGGTTTATAACCCAAGAGCCCAGCCCTGGACACTTCTTGGCAGACCTTTCTGGAAGGGCTATTTTCAAAGCTGGGGCCTTACCCCATTACTGAAGCTGAGCCTGAGTTCAGGCGTCCAACATCCCAGCTATGGGGAAGGTAGAAAGGGAGCGCTCAGAACTCTGGAAGCTTTCAAAGATCATGTTTTAGCTCAGAGCTAGAGCTGCAGTGTAGTGAGAGAAGTTTGGTGGGTCAGGGGACAGAGACATTTTATTCTCCACTGCCTACAGTGTCTGACTTTTCTCCATAGTGTAGAGAAGCAAATAGTATAGTAACTCTAAACAGTGTTTGCTTTCTTCAGAAAGAAGAGGATGGTGTGTTTGGAGAAAAATAGTCACTTACAGTTGAATTTATCCCTAGCATCTTCTATGGTAGCTCCTTCCACACACGGTTAATAGCAAATTCCCATAGACCAGCTGTGCTGTCCATTGACAGTAGGCAGTCTTTTTCTCTGCTATGCATCAGCCAAGAGTGGGAAAGCTAGACCATAGAGTCCAGGATGTCCCTTTCACCAGGGATAAAATCCACCCTTTAACCAGCCATAAAAAACAGTATTTACAGGAGTTTATAAGGGACTGTGGTTCTCCTCCAGATTAATAAAAGCTTTTAAAAAAAAATCTGCATGTATAAAACAAGAGAAAACTTTTATGACCCACCCCCACAAAGGAGAGTAACTTAGGCTCATATTAATAGATGCCTTGGGGCAGATCAGAGTGAGTGATTGGTGTTTGTAAATTTACATATGCAGGGTTTATTTTAGAACAATCTGGTTGCAATTGAAAGTAGGGATGTAGCCTTTTGTTTATTACTACCTATAGTAATATAATAATGTAAAAGCATAAAATATCACTTAATAAACATATATGGAAAAGAAAGAAAAGGAAAGGATAAGAGTAGAAGATCTCACCACCTGGCCTCATGACGAGTCTTGGTTGTTGGAATTTCCACATCTCTTGGTCAGAATCTTGTCAAAGTGATGATTGCAGACTGGATTTGTTGGGGGATGGGAGTAATCCCAAGAAAAATACACAGAACACAAAATCTACTGGGTTTATTTAGGCTCAGGTTCAGGTAAGAATGCCCAGGTACCTTCTCTGGGGCAGGAGTTTCACACAAAGTGATTTAATGTGGATCAGGGGACACTCTGGGAGCCTTTGACACCTTCTAAGATGTTGGAACACTTATGATGTCAGCAGAGCTGAGTCCATCATGGCCCATCAGCACAGATTAATGCCTTCAGGCTGCAGTGTCCAGCACTTTTGGCAGGGGATTTATCACAGTTGAGTTCCCTCAAGTAAGGACAAAGAGACAGGGCTCACCTCACGGGTTTGCCTTCCTGTGTCTCATTCAAGGCTCGGTGTAGCCTGAGGTGGGCTGTACTGCCCTCTGCACCGGGTTGGTCACTCTGCACATCAGCAACCATCAGAATCCCAGTCTCTCTTCCACTATCAGTTCTTCTCCTCAGACCTGGGCTGCCCGGATAATAGAATGCCCCCTTTATCTCATCTCAAGTCTAAGTTCCAATTAGTAGGTGTATTTGGGGAAGGGTGGGCTTCAGTGGTTGCAGATGAACAGCACCTTCTTTGCAGTTTGCAATAGTGGGCAAAAGTCCTTCAATGATTTTAGCAATGTTTAAGCCATTAAGAGTTTCAGTCTCTCACAAACACATAAATTGAAATAAATTTGAAAAATTCTGGTTTTATCTTTCACTCAATTAGCATATACATGACTATGACATGGTTAATGAACGATGAATAATTCATAGTGATATTTAAAAAAAAAGGTGGTCTAAAACCAGCTTACATTTAAAATGTTCTGACCTTTCAAAAGAATGTACTTCTCTTTATAACATAGTGGAATTATTCTCTTAAGTAAATTGAAATAGTATGCTTGGTCTTTAGAAATGTCTTTGGGTGATCAGAGCTCTCTGTTGACTTCTTTTTTTACAGTAGATTTTCTAATATTTATTTGCTTTAACATATTAAAACTGTATTTGGTTCTCATTAAAAAAGGGCAAAGTTTTAAAATCCCACTGTTGTCATTTAGTGAATAATTATGTGACTCTCCATCAGCTGTCTTGACGTAGTCTTATCCCTGAGAATATCCCTGATGTAATTCTTTCTTCATGCTGCCTGCCTTCCTGAGTCAGTACGATTGATTCCAGAACAACATTCTGTTCCAATATCCTGCAAGTCAGCCAAGGCTAGATAGTGATAGGAGAACAAAAAGGTTGTACTTGAGTCATTCTTTTCAGTCTACAAGTATAGATTGATGAATCATTTTTCACTACAATCAGAAAACACCTAATTTTTCTGCTAAATGGGAATAAAATCAAAATACATCTCTAAGGAAGACTTATTTTTATTTTAAGTTTAAAAACTATGGTCTCATATTAAATCGTATATAACAATTAATATGTAAATGTGTGTCATTCAAAATAATTTGCTTCTCACTCAGATCCAGTTTAACATTATGTCAACTGCTAGAGGTAGAGAAGTGAGACTAGATTGGTAGTGGCTGATTTAAGTCTATTGGACATTTTAAATGAAATTTAACACATACCCACTTTTTTGTACTGCTTCTAAGGATGAAAATGTGCTTACTTCAAATTCACTGTCCCTGTGCATGAGATTTGAATATATGAGCAAAGGTAACTTCTTATATTCTGGATTTTGTAAGATTGTTGTAAGACTTAAATTTAGAAGACCTCCTGAATGTGGTGAAGATGTCTGCCTCCATTTCCATAGGAATACCTCTAATTAAGGGTGTACTAATCTCTAAGTGTTTTTTGCAATTTTCTCTTTGTCCCTCTTCCCCCTCATATAAGTAAGAATCAAAGGGTTTTGATCATCATCTCTCATTGTCTAACTTAACTCATCCCATTCTATAGTGTTGAAATAACTTCTCACTTTGAAGCACAAAGTCTTTGATTTTGCTTTTGTCAGTTAGGATCAAAGCATCTTTCATAATCTTTAAATATCCTTTCTAAACCAATTGCAAATGCCTGTTGATGACTGCCTCTAGATTGTTCCTCTAAACTGACAATCAGATTTTACATGACCTTAGCATGGTACTCCCCACGTTTTATTGCCTGAGTCATGAACAAGTGTTCCAGCCACACTACCCAGGTTACAAAAGGCAGACAGGTACAGGGAGAATGAAGAAACATCTGCCATAGGAGAAGATCAGGTTGAAGAGGATCTGAGGAACCTGAAGGTGAACAGGTCCATGGGATGTGTGTGTGGGTCCTGAGGGAACTGGCAGATGAAATGTCTCAGCCATTAACCATCGTATTTGAGAAGTAGTTCAGTAAAGTTCTTACTGAACGTACAAAAAGAGAAACATAACCCAAAGCGGTGAAAAAGGGAAGAGCCTGGAAGCTACAAGCTGGTCAGTCTCACCTCAGTGTCCACCAAGATCATGGAGCTGATCCTTATGGAAGCTGGAAAATACAGAGAGGATTTGTGATAGCCAGCAAGGCTTCAGTAAGGACAAATCACACCAGACAAATTTTGTGGCCTTCTACAATGGGGCTATAATGCTGTTGGATAGGGGAAGAGTGACTGGCACAACGTCCTCCACCTGGAGATGTTCCCCTCAACACCCTCATCTCTGAACTGCAGAGGCATGGATTTGGAGGATGGACCATGGCCAGCCCCGAGGGTCTCTTTAGGCGTGAGACCTCCTCAGAGAGGGCGTGCAGGTGGTCAGGTGTCTGGATTCTCTCGGAGTCACCAGCAAGGAAGCTTCTTAAGACGACCTTGTGTTGTTTCAAAGCTGTTTATTTATCTTATCTTCCAAAATGGTTCAGTCAGCCTGACACAGGTCCACTCTGCAAGGTGACCATCACAGAACTCCCCTCGGGCGGGCTGTGCCAAATCTTTTATACCTAAAACTATGTATACAATGTTTACAAATTCTTTCCAATGCCTTACAATCTCTTTACAATGTCCAGTTCTTTCCCCATCCAGTCATGGTTCCCAGGATGCAACCCCAACATGGATGACACGAAGAAGAAGGAAGAAGGAGCCCACCATACCCAGGTTCCTCCATCTTGACCACATGGCCCTTAATATAAACAATCCAAAAACCTACTTATTCTACGTTTTAACATTCCAATTCACACTCTACTTGTTCTCATATTTTGTGATTCTTCTCTCAGTGTTGGTAAGTTCTCCCAAGGAGCTAAATCCAGCCCCTGCTGCTCTCAGACACCATTTGGGGGTCTCAGAGGGGTCTGCCATGGGGGTTTTTGCATCCCCAAAGGAGCCAGGGAGATACCCTGGACTCCCACAGACCATTCACTGGATAAGGAGCTGGCAGGATCAACAGCTCAGTATCCAAATGGAGACCAGTGCCAAGTGGTGTCCCTCAGGACTCAGTGCTGGGACCAGCACTGTTCAACATCTCTGTTGGTGACAGGAACAGAGGGATCAAGGGCACCCTCAGCAAGTTCACTGATGGCACCAACCTGTGTGGGGTGGTCACCACTCTGGAGGGAAGGGAGACATCCAGAGGGGCTGGACAGGCTGGAGAGATGGGCCTGTGAGAACCTCATGAAGTTCAACGAGGCCAAGGGCACCTGGATTGGGGAAATGCCAAGCACAAACACAGGGTGGGCATGAACAGATGAAGCAGCTCTGCCCAGCAGGACTTGGGGGTGCTGTGGGTGAGAGGCTGGACCTGCCCCAGCCATGGCACTCACAGCCCAGAGAGCCAAACGTGTCCTGGGCTGCAGCCAGAGCCCCGTGGGCAGCAGGGCAGGGAGGGGATTCTGCCCCTCTGCTCTGCTCTGCTGAGCCCCACCTGGAGCACTGCACCAGAGCTGGGGTCCCTGCACAGGAGGGACAGGGACCTGCTGGAGTGAGAACAGAGGAGAGACGCAAGATGCTTATGGGGATGGAGATCCACTCTTATGAAGACAAGCTGAAAGAGTTGCAGTTTTTCAGCTGGGAGAAAAGAAGGTTCCAAAGTGACCTGAAAGCACCTCTCAATACCTAAAGAGGCTATAAGAAAACTTGAGAGGGAGGGTTTATAGTGGCACAATGAAGAAGAACGGCTTCCAACTGAGAGATTACATATGGGAAGAAATTACTGTGAGGACAGTGAAACACTGGCATGGGTTGCCCAGAGAGGCTGTGGATGCCCCATCCTGGGCAGTGTTCAAGGTCAGGTTGGATGGGGCTTTGAGTAACCTGGTCTAGTGGAAGGTGCCCCTGCCCATGGCAGAGGGTTGGAACAGGATAATTTATGAGCAGCAGCCATGCCAGCAGCTGTTCTCTTTTATGTGTGTAAGTATGAGTTGTTACAGTTTTAAATTTCATTGGGTCAGGAAAAGAGGGTGATGCATAGAGGACTGCTGAACAGTGATCTGAGAAGAATGTAATGACTTTATGAAGACTGCATAAACTTCTGTCCAAGAAGTGCAATTATTACAGATTGGCTTTTGTGAATTTACTGTGTGCATTCATCAAGCTTTAAAGGACCTGTGAGAAGAACCAAGTGTCTTAACATCTTTTAACAAAGTGTTTGAGGGTTGTGCTTTCTCTATAACAATGCATCTCAAAGATTCTGCCAGAATGACACACTTGTGTAGTCAAGTCTTAGAATTAAATTTAAAAAAAAAGCACTAAAGAAAAAAACATTTTTTGGATTAAGGAAAGGGGAGTGTGTACTTGTCAGATGGTGTTCTCACTGGAACAGTTTCAGGTCCTGAAGAGTTATCTGAACGAGGCTGAGGCCCTCACTAGCTCTCAGGGAATAATGGGGCTTAGAGAAAGAGCATGTATAAATGGACTTTTTTGGATGAGGCAATCCAAGAATCATTGCTTTCAGAGCATGCAGATGCTGTCTGAGTGCTTAAGAGGAAAAGCTGAAGCCATGGAAAGCCATGGAAAGACTTAATTCAAGGAAAGAACATTTCCTTGAATTCAGTCTCCTCCTATACTTGAGCACACTGTTTTTGTGAGTTTAATAGTATCTGCAGATAGACCACATTGTTTTTCAGGTGCTTATTAGTAATGGAGTATTAATTTGGGGATGTGAAATGTCCTTCTGGGTCTTATTTCATAGATTCTGAATTAGCTATTCTGCCTTTTTAGACTGGGTGTTCCTACTGACCCAGAAGTCAGTTGGCATCATTTGACCACAAGGTACTAATTAAAGGTTTGGAGTTATTTTACCATTGGCAAGCTCTGATCCTGTAACTTCCTGCAGCAATCGTGCTCAAGTTCATCCACTAACTCTGCATTTCTGTGATCATTGCTGTCCTAATATCACTCCTCTTTCCACAGAGGCAATATTACCAGCTGGGCCAGAAGTTCTGTTAAGGAATATATAACTATAGCAGGTCTCTGGAGAAGTCCTGACAACATTGCATCATACTCTGGTAACTTACCAGCTACTTTGAACCGTTAGTTCATCTTTGTGATATACTCCATGAAGCAGTGAGATCTGCATATTTCAGGGCTTCAGAGTCTTCCCATAGGCTGTGATGCTAGCTTATTCCCATGCAGATGTTTAGAGCCAAGAAATGAATGTCCTGACCTTGTTCTTACTGCCTGTGCTCAGCTCTGCTGTCATATGGAATGGCTCCGTACTGTGATGACAGCTTCTTACCAGTTACCTGGTTGCACTGTCAGATCATTTAAGGTCTACTGATATTATCCATAAATCAACTTGATACAAGCCTGGATACGATACTGGAAATCAGCTGAATGCTTTGCAGTCTGTGAAAGGATGGTAAAGTGCAGTGGCCCTGGATGTTTTTGTCTCCTGGCCCACATCTAAGCTTTTGCCAAGCCTAAGACTGACTTTGTTTACAATACAGGAGACTATGAGGAAAATGTTGTGCTTAAGTTTTGCAGCATTTGTTCTTGCCTTGTCTTTTACTTGGTCTTCAGACTCTAAATCTGCCCTCTTCACTCCTTGCAAATTTTTTTCCTCTTCCTACCCATATTTTCACAGCTACAGACAGAAAAGAGATAGAGCCAGATAGCAAGAACAGGCTTTACTGCCTTCACATCCCAAAAGCCAGAGGACATAATGGATGTAGGTGTCAAAGTATCAGCATCAGGGGTGGCCTCTGTGAGAAAAGGTCAGGGACTGTCCTGTGCCAAGCACAGTTGGCTCCACAGCAGACCCACCTCAGACACCACTGAGCCCATCAGCCAAGCTGGTGGCACCTCTGTGAAAGCACATCCAAGAGAGGGTAAAACATCGCATGGCAGCATGAGGAGTAATGGAAAAAAACATGAGAAAACAGCAGTGTGAGCACCAGCACACGTGAAGCAGGGAGGAGGTGCTCTGGGCATCAGGGCAGGTGCTCTTTTGCATCCCGTGGGAGAGACCGTGTTGGGGCAGATACCCGCAGAGCAGCCAGGGCAGAGCCTGCGCTGGCACAGCTCCGCTTCTCCGGAAGGAGCCGTGCGGGGCAGCCCTCGGGACTGCAGCCCTAGGCAAGGACCGGCGCTGGAGAGGGGAGCAGTGCAGGGGAGGAGCACAGGAAGGAAGGAATAACAGAGATGAGCCACTGTGTATTGACCACAACTCCCCATTCCCCAATTCCCCCTGGTCCGGCTTAGTGGGGGGGAGTAAAGGACTCCACAAATGAAGGACTAAAGTTGGGGCTGGGAAAAAAGATATGAGAAAAAAGATATTATTTTAATTTTGTCTGTGTTTCTTCTCATCATCCAGATTTATTAAATTGGCAATAAATTAAATTAAATTATATTAAATTAAATTAAAATAATTTACCCATATTTAATCTGTTCTGCCTGAAATGGTAATTGGTGGGTGATTTCCCTCTCTTTTTCTCAGCTTACCAGTTTTTTTATTTTGCCTCCTCTCTTGTTGAAGAGGAGCATAGGTGTGGATGTCTGGTTGTTTGGCAACAAACCAAGCTCACCCTTCTTGTTTTTTAAAAAGGTTTGATTTCAGTCTTTTTATAATAAACAAGAGGGCTTCCTTGGATTTGATGATAATGCTTAGATAACCTTCATTTCTGTATGAGAGAAAATTCTCTGCCCAAGATGCAGTCTAATGGGGCATACAGCACATTTGGCTGTGTCTGAACGAGATTTTACTCAAATAGCTTGTGGCAGCAGGGTTTGGGTTTTTTTAAATAATTTTCTTTTTTCTGCTTTTTTTATTGCTGCCCAGACTTTTCCTATTACTGTTTTGTTGGGTTTTTTTTCTGTCAAGACCAAATGAGCAGTTTCTATAATAGCTGGCAAGTCATTAAAGACACAACAATGACATCCATATTTCCCCTTTTCAGTCCTTATGGTATGCTAAGTCCAGTTCTACTATCCTGTATCTTCCTCTGCTTTTTCTAACATAAACAATTGGTGCTTCCCTGCCTTCTATAGGACCTTGCTGGCCTGCCTTTAGTGCAGCTCGTGATGCATGGACTCAAAGCCAAGACTCCCTATCCCAGGCAGTATGAAATAGAAATGTTTGAAGAGTTTATGCTTGCAGTGTGGAATGCCTTACAAGAAAAGATGGCATGATACGGCATCCATCTGAAATAATTCCTTGGAGAAAGCATGGGGCAAAGCTGCCAGTCCTTGTTGTTCTAATCTGCCTCCTTCTCTTGGCCAGAGCATCTCTGACAGCTTTGCATGTGTCTGCTTGCTAGCACACGTGTTTTTCCATAGTGATTCAAAACACGTTCAGGAAGCCTTGCAGTGGAGATTTCACTGTAAGAGCATGACTAGGCATAGTGCTAACTAGCACTGATCAGGTGCTCGGGAACCACTGACTCAGGAGGGTGCCCCATCCTTTGTGGCATCCTTAAGGGTGTGAAGCATCCTTAAGCTTCCTTCCAGAGCTATAATCTATCTCTCTGTCTTGAGTCTTTGTCCTCTGTATTAGGTGATAATGAAACAGACTCCCTGCAGCTCTGCTTCTTTTCACGGTTGGCTAAAGTTTGTCAGACTGATCGTTCCAGAGGTAAGGGGACTTCTTTGTGTGTGAGGCAAAGGATGGGTAGGAGCCAATAAGCTCAGTAGTGTTAGTATGCCTTGCCAGGAGGAGGGAGGAGTGTCCCAGCTGGATGGATTTAACTGGTAATTTTACCTCACTGTTTTCGAATTACAAACCTAGATTAGTTGTGTCTGTGGAAGATTTATTTGAAACACAGTAAAAGGATACCAGCAGCTGAGTGAATAGAAGCTTTGCCTCTGCCTGCTGGGGACGTATTTACAGACCTTCTTGTATTCTTCTCCATCACATTATGGTGATGAATTCATGCACAGTTATAGGCTCAAGGACATTTAACTACAGTTCTTTCCCTCCACTCCTCTTCCAGTTGTCCCTGTACCGACGTTCGTTACACTCATAGTCTATTTTAGTTTTGCACTTTAATCCACTCCATTTATGGACTGTAGGCACTGATGTCCACATAGTAGGTGACATTTTCAAAACTTGAACTTATCTGCACAGATGTCTTAAATAAAGTAAGGCTGGTGCTGTAGTCCATGCTGTCTTCATGCTGTCTTTGTCTCCAGCCCCAAAATGACATATTGCAGCATGTTCTCTCTCCATTGTGCAGCAGGATGCTGTGGAAAGTATAGTTAGCATTGGGCACTCAAGAGCTTTTACTGCTTGGTGCTCTCAGGGAGTGTGTTGAACGTGCAGAAACTTGCCTCTCTTCTAAATATGAGTGCCAGAAACCCTCTGGTAATTCAGATGCAGAAAAGGACCGGGCATCCTCCGTTGCTTACAGAATTTCTTCTCTTGTTGGCAGTACAAAATGTTCCATTTTTGCATAATTATGAAACTCTCTAGTGTTTATACATAAGCAAAGAATTACGCCCTTTTTGACAATGAGCAGCAGGCCTATCCACTCTATAGATTGTTTTACTGCTTTTCTTTCTTCTCCTTTTTTCTTAAATCAAAAACTTATCCAGTCCCTCAGTAGGCTTCCATTTTAGCCTGACAGACTTAGGTCATTAATCTTCCTGCTGTGGTCTGGAAAATATCCCCAGACTCATTCCCAGATGTTTTGTTCACTTTTTTATCCAAAATGTGCACCCATTTGGTGAATCTAAGATTTTAACCCAATCATGGTTACTTTCTATTCGCAGTGACATTACAAACTGCATGTTTTTCAAGACCACTTTCAAACTCAGTGCATAAATAGCTTCACTAAATCATAAATTTGCCAATTTGAATTGTCCCAATTTGTCTGCTAAATTTATCCATCACCACCACTAGCACCACACAAACACATACTGGTTTCATTTTCGTAGTAGTTTGTGTCTCTGCAGGGAGGATGAGAGGTAATTAACTTGTCCTGGAGGACCAAGACTACTTTAATGAACATTCATGTGTTTGCTAAGGAGGTCCACGGAGGAAGACCAAGCCCCATTTTTAAATTCTCTCAAGCTTTCATTCAGAGAGTAGCTGTTTTCCTATGGGCAACACGAAGTCTGCAAAAATATCTACATATTGTGATGTGGTCCACAAACACTCACTTAGAAATCTGAAGCAGAAAGTATAATGTTTGTCTGCTATCTAGAAATGTTTTCTTCTGGCAACTGAACCCTGAGAAATGCTGGTATCATGTTAAACGTGAAGGCTTTCTTATTTTCAAATTCTTCACTCTTATTTGTGTTGTTTATTACTTTGATTTACTTCCCTAGTCCTTCAGAACAATGGAAAGTATTGCTTTAAAAGTAATGCTTTAAAATATCCTTGTCTTCTCCATCCCAGCACCTCTGTCTTGTTAATGGCTTTTAGAAAGCTGTATGTTCTAAGTAACGTGTAAATGATATATGACATGTAATTTCATCTTTTTAGTTGCTGTAGCAACATCACTCTAAACCATGCATTAGTCAGTAGTCCAGACCAGCAAATGTCTTTTTTCTAAAGGGTGTCTTACACATTATGAACACTATTAGAAATGAATGCTGAAACAGATAATTGACTATATAAGCAATTCCAGCAGGAGAATGTGTGCACGAGAAAGCATTACATTGAATAGGTTTAGAACTGAATCTGTATGCTAAGCTCCATATATAAATCTTACAAATATCCCTCGCCTCCACTTTTCAGCATGTACCTACAGCAGTTCTGTGTACATGCAATATATCATGCTTCAAAGGCAGGCAAATAAAGCCCAAGAGCCAGAAGTTCTTTGTGATGACCTGTGAGTCTCTGTCCTATACCTGAAACACTCAGTTATATGATGTCACTGTGTTTGCCATGGGCTTGCTCCTCCTGTGTACAGTATGATGGCATGATCAGGTCTGCCTCAAGCAGAGGTGAAAGGGGAGCAGTGCAGCAGACAAATCAGTACTTCAAATCTTTCAAAGAAGTGAATATTGATGCTGTGGTCACTTGCTGTTTTCCACTAGGAGGAATAGGTTATTGCTTTCTTCATTTCCTTCCCTAGCATAAACTTTGAGCCAGTTTTCTGTGTTTACTAATCTTCTGCACCTTGCTATTTACTCATTGGTCTGATGATTTAAAGTTTACAATTGGGGTTTATGTATTTTGGATATTGTTCTTTGTTACTTTGATTTTACTCAGTTCATTATGGGGATTCATTAACAGGCTGTTAACACACCTTGGATGGGGTCAGTTTGCCCCTCATTTCTTGTAATTGCTTTTCATCCCTGACTTTGCTTTGCACCTTCTGTCCTTATTCTCTGTCCTTATTCACGCATCAGACCAGGCTTGTATTCTTCTAGATAGGGTCACCGTGCCATTATCAAATATTTCATCATATCAAGTAATTACGTGTTACTATTCTGTGTAAAATTATACAGTAAAATACATTCAATACATTTAAAAAATATACTTTTTCACCTAAACGTGCCATGCAAAATGTGCAAGTCGACGAAGAAAATTTCTAAGCGAGCCTGAGAAGTCTCAGTGCTGCAGACTTGGAAAGTCAGGACAGTGTGTTGCCTGTTGTCACCAATGCCTATGGTGTGTTTGCAGACCCACAGGGCCACAGTAGAAGACAGCTATAGCATTAGAGAAAAATGGAATTGGAGCTGCAATTTGATCCTAGACCACAGGTGCTATGATATAGAATACCTGTAAACACAAATAAAAAAATAGGAACCCTAACATTAAATCAATATGTGGAAACAAACTGCTGATAATTTGAACTGGCATGAATTGTTCAGTTTATTTGTCAAGTAAATGCAAGACTGCTATGGCAATTATTCAAAGTGTGGCCAATCTTGAAAGAAAACTGTTGAAGCTGTTGTTCCCTTGGTAAACCATTACACAAATAATTGCTCCATAGTTAATTCTTGTGAGTTACCATTCTTCAGCATGAGAAAGAGGTTGATGACTTGAAAAGAACTTTGTTAGCTTAAAATCTTGCTTGAAATGCCATTCTAATTAGCAAATACTTAACAGTTTTGTTTTCAAGGATGATATTGAATGTGTTATTGTGTGTGCAGTTTTCACATGGTTTCTTTCATAATTTGTGAGGCATTTTTTTGCATCACATTTTTGCTCTTGTTTGAAGATGTATTGCTACTTATTATGCTAGAATCATTCCAATCAATGTTGGCATAAGTGGCAGTGAGATCAGGGGGCCATCCTTGATCTTCTATCAAACTGTAATTTTGTTTTTCTTTAATTGTGTGTGGTTTTCAGGCATTCTGTTTCATTGAAAACTGTTAATTTGACTTTTGTGGGATCTCTTTATTTTGCCCAATGAAGCAGAAAACTACTGTGTCAGTTATCAGATGTGTACCTTCTGCTAATGCTAAATCCAGTGAGATTTGTCTGTATATACTGAATATGGACAATGCAGAACAAAAGAAATTACTGTATCCATGGGATACATATAGAAGATAAAATAACTCAACATTTAACTTAGATGACTGCTTGCCATATTTTTATTACTGACCATCATTAGAAATAAGATAATGATTAGAGAAAGGGTAATTTACAAAAAAGGGATGCGTATGAATTTTTTTCTGCAACATAATAGTGTTAAGGAATTAAAAACAAAGTTCATTATTTCTGATTCTTCATGTGATAATCACAAAGTTTAGCTGACTTAATTGCGTGTGGTTGCCAACCATCAGTGTCATTTCTGTATCCTTTCAATGGAAAAATTATGGGCTTTCATTCACAGACACTGAAAGATTGAATTAAAACAGAAATAAATCAGATGAAGGCTTTAAACTATACAGGGGAAAAATGAAGGCACCAATGTCATCTGTTTTGGAAATAATTTTATTTTATGATTCAAAGCTGGAGATCTTTTTCTGGACTCATGGAAAATTTTAGTACTGAATTTGGTGTTCACCACTAAGAGTGGATTCTGGCAATGTCATGGAAGGAGTAAATCTGCAATTAATGGAGTTGCTGAAGAAATTGAATATACGTGTTCACTGTATATATTCCCGGCAATTTTTTTTCCTATTCCATTTAGGGTTGCCATTTTTCATTGCCAGTAACCCTGATTTTTGCAGCAATAGTTGCTGCAGACACTTTTGCAGGTTATATACATAGTCTTCCAGCTTCCTGCAGTGTCATTGTTAGAGTGTCTGAGCTCCTGTTGGTTTGCCCACTCTTCTTGTGAAAGAGTACTTAAAATACAGTTCTTCTTTTGTCACGTGGGGTTGTAATATCTGGCTTAATTGTAAAGGGAGTGGGTAAGAAGTAGAATTTTTGGTTTTAATACAGAACCAGGAAATAAGTGTTATTCACTGTTTAGATGTACTATTAATAAATAGCTGTTGTTCTCCCAAAAAATATTTATACAAACTTTAAGACATTTTAAAGATGTGTATTTAAGCCAAGCCTTATCAAAATTATTCTTTTTTCCTTCAAATATTAATCTAAAATCAGATATACTGACCTTGCATCACACCAATCTTAATTATAAGTAGTTTAGATAAGATCCATATTTTTCCTGGTAGTCTCATTATTACATATCAGTATAATCAAGCAGAATAGAAGAGTATGACTTTTTAAATAATGACCTGGAGTGTCTAGAAAGACTGGCTCTATTTAGCATGCTGAAAACATGGCTAACTCATACCAACAGTACAGCTCTTCTTTCCTGAGTTACAAAATATGTTCATTATTTAGGAGTGCTCCTGATCCAAAGTAATTTCTTATGTTCTTGACATCTGGAGATCAAACACTGGGACATCTATCACAGAATCACAGAATCCCTGAGGTTGGTAAAGACCTCCAGCATCACCAAATCCAACCACATGTAAAAGTGTAACAATAATAGTGCGCAAATCTCCCCCTCATGCACCAGTTTCCTCCAGCCTCACCAAATCCAACCACATGTAAAAGTGTAACAATAATAGTGCGCAAATCTCCCTCTCATGCACCAGTTTCCTCCAGCTCTTTCAGAGCCCCGGCTGCCTCACAAGCTGGACACCTCCTTCTCTCAGACAGCATTAACAGCAGGAGCTGCAGGAGGGACTTAATCTGTGCCTGTACCCACCTGCTGAGCCTCTGTTCCCTGCCTTTGCTGCAGCTTTTCCTCCCACATGTACAACCTGTAACACAGTGGAATAAAATCAATATTTGGGATCTAAAGTCAATGAAATTTTTGGACAAGTGGAAACAAATCTAATTAATACATCTTCCTCTTCAGGACTGTGTAAGATATGCTTTGTCAGCAACAAAAGCTCTTTGTTTCATCATTATCTATGATGAAGTAGGTGTTCTAGGAAATAGTTGTTATTTTAATTGAAGCTCAGTTATCTATCTCTCTATGTATGTATATAGATAAATATATCTTCATCTAAGATCAGATATCCTGATCTTGCATCACAGTAATCTTAATAATAAATATTTTACATAAGATCCATATTTTTCCTGGTAGTCTCATTATTGAGAGTATCAGCATATTCAAGCAGAATAGAAGGTGATAACTCTTAAAATAATGACCTGGAATGTCTAGAATCATATATACCATATGTATGTACATATCAATACACATATATTGGGTGGGTTTTAGCTTATGCCTTATTTATAGTCCTATTTAAAAACCATGGTTAATAGGATCCTGGTATTTCCAAGGATTTTAGGAAGGTGTGGCATCCAGTGGCTTGAGTACTTTCTCTTCTATGATGCCACCTTTATTTAAAAGCAACCTCTTTTCTCTCAGCAGCTTGCCCATGTTTTTTGTTCCTATCTTCTGTATTCCAGCTTTTCATAGGAAAAAAGAATGCTTGAAATTTCATATGTCAGGGTAATAAAAATGAAATATGTTATGAAATGTCAAGTGTGTTTGTTCATAGGTGTTTTATGTAGTTTCATGGTCACTTGTTTGGCAAATATCTAGATTCAGAGCTGAAAGAGCTTCTGCACTGAGATAGTATTCCTCTGCATAATTTCCAGTGATTTTTTTGAGAAAAAATAGATTAAGCTGAATGAATAACTGTATTTGTGACCTAATCCCATATTGGTTACATAAAACCTAAAGCAAATATTTTGAAACTTTAAAAACCACAACAATTATTACCTCTACATGTAATTTTTTAGACAGAACATTTTTCAGCTCTATGCCTTAGGCAGCAGTCTTCTTTTCTATGTGAAGGGCTAAAGTTTGCATCTACAGCACAGAATTCCCTGCTGCTGAGATTTACTTTTTCGTGTCATTTTTTTAGGCTACAATCAACCTCAGTTCTTCGTGTCAAGTATACTTTTTTTATCTGTATCTTCCTTCTACATGTCTTTTCTTGTTGTTTTCCCCCATAGCTTCCTTAATTTGATCTGCTGTTTTGCTTTCAGAATTGTGTTTGCCTACATGGTCTGTTTTAGCCAATAGGGCATTGGGATAACCAAGACGAGTTGGTGGTGTCTTCTCATTCTTTCCGCTTTGGTGCACATTATCCTGTGGTGGAGCAGGGCTGCTTGTTTTCCTATAAAGTAGCTCAGATTGGTGAGACCAGGCCGACAAATGTTTTGTAATTGAGCACAGGTTGGTTTTTTTTGCAGGAAGCAGGTTCTTCTGCAGACTCACAGAGTCAAAGAAAATGCTTTCTTTATTACCTCATGGCTGCAGAATTTATTGCAAATTTTGCTTTATAATGCCGATGTGCATATATCTGAGGGCTTCCTGGATGTGTAAATCATTAACAGAACTCTGCTTGTGGTGAGTAGTCAGCTTATGGTTTAAGTAAATAGTGCTTTACGTTTATCTAGGGCATGTGGATACAGCAAAGCATAAAACTATTGAAGGTTCAAATTCAGCAATGCCTCGTCTCTCGTTGCAAAAATGACACCTGGAATTTTATATTTTATGCACACAGTAATGGTTCAAAATATAAAGACTCGTTTTACTTACAGAAAAACCGAGCTGCTGAAAATGACTCCTGCATAGAATCTGCTTAAACTAAACTTCTTTTCTGCTTCCTCCCTTTCTCCTGCAGTCAGTGCACTCAGGCCATTTATTTCTTTGAAGAGCATTTAAGCACCTTGTCCTCACCCTTGAGGGCTGTTCAGCCCCACTGCAGTTACTTGCAAACCCCATCCCTAACCTGTGGCTCTACTCTTTTGTGCTACCCTGTGTCAAGATCATTGTTACCCTCTTTCCATCAAATACATTTAGGTCAACATAAACTTTGTCTTTTCACTTCTTTCCGCAGCATGAAAAACACTTAAGGGACAAGTTAATACTTGATCTTGCTGGGACAGGCAGTGAAGGCTTAAATTTGTGATCTGAGTTTTGTGATATTCAGGTTTATTTCTATTGTAGAGGTTTTTGTGAAACACTCAGTGTCATTGTTGTTGGCTTGCAACAATACTTTCGTCAAAATTGTTTCCTCTACAAGTTCTTCCAGTCGCCTTCTTAGTTTATGATTTTCTACTTCCTTCTCAGTTTGTCAGGTGTTAGCTATAAGACTGCATCTCAACCTGAAGTTTGAAAAATAAAGTGTAAAAATGCAATGTTACACAAATTCTTTTTGTTAGCAGCTTTTTTAATAAAAACAGTTTGCATGAGTTCACTCTAATCCTTAAAAACCTAACTGTACATCATCCTAAAAACAAACTGCAAAAGGTGTTTAAAATATTTTTTAAAGGAAAGTTTATGTTTTTACTTCATCTTTCTTTTTTTAAACAGGAAAAAATACATACTGTATTAAAATTTAAAAGTACATATAGTCAAAAAAGCTTTAATAGTGAAATAACCTTCCAAGTTTTATTTTCAGCTATATTCAATTTCACTCACTATCCCATCACAGAAGAGGGAAATAAGGTAATTTCTGTACAGTTGATGAGGTGTGAGAGAAGTTGAGAAACTTTTGTGAAATTTGGAGGGGAAAATTGTAAGCTGTATTGACTTTTTAATTTTTTTATTACCTCAGTAGAGTTGAAATCAGATGTTTACTGAAAGAGACGTACAATTTCTCCACTTATTTGTACAAAAAGTTCCTTTTTTAATCTGAATAAGGGGAAGCATCTGAAAAATTAGACCATCTGATGCAATAAGAGGCCTTTCAGAATACAGCATAGGAAAATGCAATCAGAGAATGGAAAGAATAAATAGATAGCTACTGACATTCAAAAATAGGGAGGGTAGATATTTCAAGAGAGGAATCCCAAGAGATCTTGTTGGTCTATTTATTGTGATGAAGGGGACACTTGATATCAGGTTTTCATTTCAGTTGTTTATACACAAAAATAGGCAGTTTAATAGTTTTATCTTCAAATCACTGTAATCACTGAAGGTATTACTGCTGCATTATATTAGAAATTTTCTAAGCCTATTTCCTGAATTATTGCATATAAATAGCATAGTTTTATTTAAAATAAAGATCTTCCCTTTCCCATGATCTAGAAGACATTCTGAGTCAGAGTGGAACTGTAGTTATTCCCAAGTATTCTCAAGGTACTTATATATTCATGTTGTGTGAGGAAGAGGGCATTGCACTCCCCATACAAGCACAAAAATAATGTCGCTGGAACTTGCAAGCCTTATACCTTGCATTACCAAAAACAAAAAAAAAGGGAAAAAAAGCGGTGAAAGCATAGGAGAATTTCAAAACCTTACTGTATTTTCTGTTGCTGAGTAAGGGCAAGGTGATGTCTTTCCTCTGCACATCATCCTTAATTGTATCCATCCTTGAGGAAGCAACATCAGCCTCTCCCACCCTGAAGAGAATTATGGATGTGCTCCCAGGGCCTTGGGGAGGTATCTCCAGCCTTAGGGGCTAAGAACAATGAACTGATAATTTGCTGCTGAAATAACTGCATTCATTTCAATAGCTGTAAACATTAACAGTTGTTGTCAGTGGTGAACGGGCAAACAGCCTTTTTCTGACAGGCCAGGAGGCCTTGTGGTGCCTCTAACAGCAGACAGTGACATTAAGAGGAACACACTACAGCTGGGAACATGCAGCTCTAATGAAAATGACAGAGAAAAACACATGGCCACCTATGCTAATCTTTTTCATCTGTAACCAGAGGCATCTGCATCAGGCCAAGCTCTTTCTAGCCTTGTAGATTTTGGAATTACTTTTTCCCCAAGAACAAAATGTTCTTGAGCTATTTCTTCTGCACACAAAGTTTGAATAGGTTTTGTTTTAGCAGTGGGCTGCTGTGGTTTTTTTGCTTCTTGTTCTTGTGCAGTTTTTGGAATGTTCATCCCAGACTGGCTAGGGAAGGCTGATAGTATTACACCAGTAAAAATGTGCAATCCTTTCCTCAGACTATAATAAAATTCCTGATTTAAAGGCTGTTTCATTATCAGCCATTTGTCCTGAGTGTGTAAGAGCCACAGGCTGGCTCACAGTCTTTCCTGAACCCCTGGTACTGTTTATCCTCCCTACTGAGACCACCTAGTTTATTTGCAACAAAGTGGATTTGTAACTGCATCCATACACAGACAATATGGACAGAGGGAAGTCAGAATACCCAGCGTAATGAGGCAAGTAATTCAGTGTCAATATATGACTTGGTAATTGTCACATACATAACTGGTTTTGGTGTTTTGGTGGCGTTTTAGATTGTTTTGCTATCATAGCTGCCAGTTCTATGGAAGCTGATGATTTTTTTTTTATTTAATAAAACTTATTCCAGAAAAATGAAACAAAATTATCTTTTCAAGTTAAGACTGTTTTGAAGAAACAGCAGTAGCTCATTAGAATTAATTTTCATGGTCTATTTCAATTTTGTTTCCTTTCATAGAAATACAGACATTCATAAAAAGTTGGCGTTCGCATACCCTTTTTCATGTAGGTTAAGAACTTTTGTCCTTGATTGTTCACACTTAGCCAAATGTGACTGAAGGAACTGTCCTTTTCATTTCACACTTTTCATTTGCTTCCCAGATGGATGAAGGGCAATGAGCATCATAGAATTAATACACAATTACTGCATCAGAAAGGCAGCCTAAAATTCAGAAAAGTGCTCCAAGAAAGTAAAGGATTTGGATTGCAACCAGACAGTGACAATGGGATGGTAGAGCTATAAACAGAAAGGAAAAATACAGGCCTCCATTTTGATGGCAGTATTCCAGTACCTGCAGGGAAGTGACTGGAGGATGAGGGCAGGCTCTGCATGCTAGGATGACAACAGGCATATGTTGAAATAAGAGAGGTTCTTGCTGAGCACCAGGTACTGCTTATTCACCCTAAGGACAGTCAGGCAGTGGAACATGCTGCCTCAGAGATGTTGTGCAGTATCTATCCTTTGAGATTTTCATGCTGTGAGTGGATAAACCCAGAGCAACCTGTTCTGGTCTCGTGAGTAAGCACCTTCAGCAAAGGATGGATTAGAGATCCTCCAGCATCCGTTATTCTTTAGTTCTGTGGGTTTGTGCTGTTCTGCTAAACCTTAATAGGTCCCACGAAATTTAGGTGGCACTGCTGGGTCTTTCTGCTGCTTTTGTTTTCTATTTTTAGTGCATTTTTTTACAATCTGCTTCCATACAGACACAGTCTTTTTCTGTGTTCAGAATTTTCCAAATTAAACGATTCCTGTGTGCTTGTCCCACATGGTCACCTCTGCTTTTCTAATCCTTCATTAGCAGGGCTCTCAGTAAAAAGTACTTCCTGTACTTAGCTGATCTTTTCAGTCTTGGCAATGAGATTTACTTGTCATATCTAACTTAGTGTAATTCAACACACGCAGGAGAACATATGGATGTCACTCTTCTTAACATTGCAGGTTTGTTTACTCAAACATTTAAGCTGCAAATATTCACAGGACTTCATGGGGTTCTAAACAAACATGTACTTGGTTTTCCACATTCCACATTAAACAGCTGTTGTGAGTCTAGAGTTAAGGTCACCTAGCTTTTTTGGCTTTCTTACCTGTGCTCAGACAAGCAATATTGACTGCTCTTCAAGAACATTTTTGGAACATGTTTTTAAGACATTTCTTTTGAAAGAAAAGTTAAACAAATACATGCTTCTGCAAGTCTAATTTGACAAACAGAAATAGTTGGCTAATTTCAGGATGGCAACACCACAAGTCCTTATATGCAAACTTTCAATGTTTAATATGCAGCTTATGAAATATCAGTTAATTGCCAAGTATTTGATTTCTTTTTAAAAAAAAAAATTGCAGAGGTAACTAATTTGGTCCCTTTTCCCCTACCACAGTCTTTTCTTTCTCAGCCTCCCCTCCCTTCTGCATGCTCATATATACAGATACAACAGGAGACAGTTTTCTTTTCACCTTTGTCTTCTATGATTCTACTACATGTCCTCTCTCTTCTTTCTCTTCAGAAGTCCTTGCTTGATCCTCTTTCATTCTCCCTCCATGTCTTATTCATCTGAACAGACAGTTCCATCTGTCTTCTCTGTAGCAATTGCCAAGCGAATCTACAACTTTTTTTCTGACTTTTGTCCAAGCAAAACTACTGGCCTGTCTCTTTGACATTTCTTTGTGAGTTTGTCACCAGCAGAGCAAGCTAGACAAGGCTCAAAGACAGTTCCTAATCAGTCACACAAACCTCTCTGTTTTTCATGTTCTTCCGTAACTTCTGTAGCAGTTTCAACCACCCTGCCAATTAAGCAGCAAGTAATTTGTCACATTTGAATTCTGATCCAGGCTATCTTGCACATTCTTTTGCTTTACTATTCTAAAGTATTTTGTTTCCTTCCATCAGATCTCTTTGTGTATTTTACTTTAAGCTGCCACTAAAATAAAGAGAAGATTTGATCAAGGATCAAGCAAACCTTGTTCCTTCCCATCCGAGTACCTTAAAGATGAACCTATAGTTAGAGTCTGTCCTGGATATACTTTTTTTCTGTCACTTTAACTCTTGCATTCTCAGCCAGAATGGAAAAAAAAAGAGGACTAGAGAACAATTCTAGCCTAGATTGTTGCGTGCCAACCCAATTTGATATTTGGGACTGATTTTCCTAGGATGAGATGATAATTTAACTTTTATCTCCTGGTTTCTAGGCAAATAATCAAGCAAGTCCATTATTATCCAAGTGACACAATAATTTGTAGTCCACATATTTTTAAAAAGCCTGTGCCCTCTTTGCTCAGATGGCAACCCATAAAAAGAGAACTGCATTATTAGAGTGAACAGAAACACTGTTACAGACTTATCAGAAAAATAAAATTAAACTTTAAAATAATTCTTGAATATTTGAAGTATGAAACTGCTATTGGTTTACTAAGGAAGTTAACTGCCCCATTCCTTCAAACATTTTATTATACCATTGTCCAGTATAAATCATCTATAAAAGTAGATAAAGTTCCCAAAGCTAATAAAAATAATTTTTTTTTTCTAAAAATTGTCAAATGGACCAGAGGCCCATTAGTGGTCCAGAGGTCCCAATTAGTGTTTCTGCTGATGTGAAAGGAAGATTGTGCCAAATTTATTTAACATGGGGGTCCTTTTGGCAAAAGACTGTTAGACTGTCAGCATATGTGTGCTGGCCATTCAAGCCAACTTGTGTAGATGGCACCCATTGACATAAGTTTATCTCCAGCCCAGCCATAGCCTTTCAGTCTCTTGGCCAGTGAAATATAATAGAGGATATCAGGAAGAAGGAAGCTAGTGTTAAAATGAAATAAGATAAAATAACTTCTTAGAAAATCAGGCTTTTTTAGTTCCACTGCATGGAAAAACATGGTTTTTTTTTTTCTTCTAGGCTGGTCTCAGCTTTAATCAGGTGTTATTGACGCATTTCAGAGCTTAACTTCTGTTGAGTCAGTATTGCAAAACTGTTACTAAAAGAGCTTTTGTTCTCACAAAATTACAGACTTACTCTATTCAAGGGCACAAAGTGTTATCAGTGGCCAAGAAGTCTTCAGTGCAGCTGAGGGTGTAAAGGATAAGCAACGTCCCAAGCCACTCATCATACCCTGACACCATCAACAAAGGTCAACACCACTGTGTAGAGTGGAGTTATTTGAAAACAATTTTGTTTCATACCAGCTGTCTGTGATTCAAACCTCATCTCCTGGCTTAAGAAGAGGGATGGTACATTAATCATTACAACAACCAGTATGAGTATTTTCTTCCTCTATGCTGCCATGGCAGAGCTGGCAGAGAGCCCATTTCCTCAATTCACAATGTCTTTAGTCAGTGTATTGGTTTTGTGCGAGAAGGGTTTTGTAGCAGGGGATGACAGGGCTGGGTTCTGTGAGAAGTTGGCAGAAGCTTCTCCCACAACCAACAGAGCTAATGCTGGACAGATCCAAGATGGATTCACACCACTGGCCAAGGCTGAGACCGCCAGTGGCAGTGGCAGCACTTCTGGGATGAAAACTGCTGCACACTCACAGAGGGAGAGAGGAGTGAGAATATGTGAGCAGAGCAGCTCTGCAGACAGCAGGTCCGTGAAGGAGGAGGGAGGAGCTGTGCCCCCACAGCCCAGGGAGCTCTGGGGGAGCAGAGATCCACCTGCAGCCCCTGGAGGAGCCCACACAGAGCAGGGGGGTGCCCAAAGGAGGCTGTGACCCCACGGGAAGCCCGTGCTGGAGCAGCTCCTGGCAGCACCTGTGGGCTGTGGAGAGAGCAGCCCAGGCTGGAGCAGGATTGCTGGCAGGACTTGTGACCCCACTGGGGACCCACAGTGGAGCAGCTGCTCCTGAGGGACTGCACCCTGTGGAGGAGCCAGACTGGAACAGTTTGTAGAGAACTGAAGCCCATGGAAAAGAGTCATGTTGAGTAGAAGTTTGTGGAGGACTGTCTCCCTCGGGAGAGACCCCATGGGAGAAGGGGAAGAGTGTGAGGAGTCTCTCCTGTATGATGAACTGACCACAGCCTCCTCCCCATCTGCCTACCCTGACTGGGGATGGGGACAGAGGGGAAGTAGAGAAATTGAGAGTGAAACTGAACCTGGGTAGAACGGCGGGACTGGGGGAAAGTGCTTTAAGCTCTACTTTTATTTCTCGTTATCTGACTCTGAATTGGTTAGTAATATATTCAACTTGTTTCCCTAAGTCCAGTCTATTTCGCCTGTGGCAGTAATTGGTGAGCAATCTGTTTCTGACTTATCTGGACCCAGGAGCCTTTCCTTGTATTTTCTCTCCCCTGATCAGCTAAGCAGCTTTGGTGGGCTCCTGGCATCCAGCCCAGGCCAGCCCACCACAGTTGGGTGTTCCACCCAGATGTAGCCTAGGACTCTTTTGATCACAGGAGGCTTTACTGGGTTTAAGTGTCAAACCTAATTGTTTTAACTTAAGCTGTAGGAAAAATAGACCTGCATATTTTGTAGATGCTATAAAGGACAAAGACTCATGTTCCTCAGCAATAAGATGTGTGCTGTCAATCTAGAATTTTTATAAAATGGTTATCATTAAGACGTTCTGGGATATAGTTTCATTGCAATCAGTGAAAATTGCACTCAAATAGAAATGCCAACCCTGTAGCTCTCGTTAGGGGTTACCAACCTGAATGCTAATGGAGGGAGAGAAAAATACCAAGAAATGACAAAGCTTTTATTTTCCATGCTGTTAGCCAAACAGATGAACTTTCTGAAGAATGACAGTTTGTTCCCAGGTTGAGAATTTATATGACTTATTTAATGGTTTGGCTGTAAAGTCAAAAATAAAGTGGTTTATAAAGGAATTCAGCCATTGGCTGATGCCTTTGTTATGAGCAGATTTCCTCTAAAAAAAGGAATCCAGTTTTGACTAATGGAGAAAGATCATATAAAATAAAATAGGAGATTCAGGTTTAGAACCAGAATTTTCTGATCCTCCATGCCAGTTCTTATACATATACACCAGTGGAAAATGAGCATTGCAGAGCTCTAAACAAAATTCTTCTCAGAGCTGGTCTCATTATCTCTCCCTTGGAATTAGTTGTATATTTCTCACTCAATGGAATTAGTTGTATATTTCAGCTTTATTTTTCAAGTGTTGTCCTGAAGGGACAGCCTCAGCATAAAGCACCTGAAATTCTATCTGGAGCTCCCTAATGGAAAAAAACCACAGGCATACCACAGTAAAAAAATGTCTAAGATAATAAAGAGATGGAATCATTCTACCAGGAAAACAGAACTTTCAGGGGAGCTTCATCAATGGATAAATGGGGAAGTGAAGTAGATTAAGCCAGACTTTTACAAGTGGCGTCCAGGGAAAGGACAAGAAACAGCAAGAACATAGTACAACAAAATGCACAGAAACATAAGAAAAAGCTTATCTACTGTGAGGGCAATCAAAGAGCAGCAAGGTCTGTCCGGAGAGGTTGTGGAATTTCTGTCCTTGGAGATATTCAAAACCCAACTGGACATGATTGACTGCTCTAGCTGACCCTGCTTTGAGCAGTGCAGGGGACTAGACATTCTCCAAAGCTCTTCTAACTTCATCCATTCTGTGATTCCTTGAAATGTTTGCTACAAGTTCTGCCACTTGGATTTTTTTTTAGTTATTTACAACAAAATCACTACTACCAATAGTTCTTCTCATGAATAATCTTCAATCCTTTGATCTAAAGTCCTCAAAGTATCTTGGAAACATTAATTTCAATCAGCTTGGTAGCTATAAGTGTAGTTAAAAAGACACATATCTCAGTGAGATGCCCATCCATTTTGCAGATGAGCAAGGTGTCAGAGACTCAGCTGTTGGAAGGTTTGGAAGTAAAACCCTGGAACTGAGTTCTAATTCTCCCTTTTCATCAGCAGAATATACATGTGCTTTCTGATACTCACTTCTGTCATCTCAAGCTCTAGGATTGTATCTGGAAGACTTGGTGTCCACCATGATCTGCTCTCAATTATTTTCCCTCCTTTTATGTGGAGTTTTGTGTTCCAAAACTTGAACTTCCACGTTGGAAACTACAAATAATGCTAGGTCTTACACAGCAGCAGCAGCAGCAGCAGCCCATATCCAAACTGAGACTTTGAAACTGAGTTTCAAAGATTTTGAACCAATGAAGGTTCCTACCAATTTCACTTGCAGACAACCTGGAGAATTGCATCTCATTTTAACATTTGCTGTCTGTATATCTGCACTGGTTTTTAACATAGTTATTGATATTGTTGGTGCAGCAGTGCATTCTGCTGGTGGTTTACATCTACATTTGATGCACTTACCCCATAATCTGTAGCATTTGCCTTGTCATGGTACCAAAAAAACAAATTATTTCCCATCCCTTGTAGTTTCTAGTAAAGAATTGATTGTATGTATTTAATGCACTAAGTGGCAAAAATGCGTTAATTCAGTCACATAAAACTGATTTCATGTTAAAGTGCATACTACTGAATTCCATAGCAAAACAGACACTGAGAACTTGCTACTAAGCCTTCAGATTCCTGAAGAGTAAAGCACTTTGTAGAGCAGTGTGGCTGGTTTTGTGTACTTGTTGACTTGGAGATTTTCTGTTTGTCTATACCGATGTACATGCATAATTGTGAAACTCTTCTAAGTATACACAGGTTAAAAATGTAAGGACTCTTGCTCATGTTAGAGGCTTTGAGACCTAGAAAAGAGTCAGTGACCTTTTCCTTTCATCTGCATCTCTGCATATGTCAGTGTTTTCAAGCACCTGTTTCACTTTTCAAAGAATGAATTTGGGTTATGTGATTAAAGAGCTGATCAGTAAGAGTGGGAAACTGAAGTAGTGGAGCAGATTTTGAAACGCGGGGTGCATCAACAACTTCCATAACCACTGTCCTTTTTCACCTGTGGAGGAAGAATGTTAGAGAAATCTCTGCTGAAAGCACTGTCACCTTGATTTCTTTTTCATATCAAAGACTAAGTGGGCTGTGAGCAGTGGCTAAATGTTGCTGTGTTTATTTAACCTTCCAAAGTTTCCAGCTCTTATCTGGATAGGGTAATGTATCATTCTGACTGCACTTTCAACTTCCTCAGAGGGCAGCAGCATATCTGTATGTGGGGTTAGTGCTGAGTGTTCAGAACTTTACGCCTGTGGCTGACTCTCAATCTGCATGATTTTGGGTGTCTGTGCATCCAGAGGAATTCACACTGTGGTCCAGAATAGAGACTTGAGGTAGGCTGTAGGCTTCTGAAGCACTTTAAGATCATCAGAGAGGTGGCTGTTGAACTGAAAATATTCTTTTTGTGTTTGTTACTCAGCAGCATTTTTCTTTGAAGAATAATTGATCTGTATTGTTGAAGAGTTAATAATTTTTGTAACAATCAACATACTGTATAGAACATAGCTACACAAATGTTTAAATGTAGATGGGACTCTGAAAGTGAAGTAAAAATTAGCTTTAGGAAAGCTGAGTTTAAAAACTGGGAAAATGGAATTCCAACCCAATGGAATTCCAAGACTTATTTGGTCTACTTATTTTTGAAATGTATGTTTACATCAAATGATTTTAAAATGCCTTAATTACCCATCCATATTTTCTGAAACAGATTTGCCCTCTTAAGGTTCTACTGCCATTTGTGTCTTGAAAGACCATCTTGAGGTAATCTCAAAACCTGTTCTTCATTCAGACAGCAACTTTGCAAACTGAGTTCCCTACTCTCTCTCAGCTGCACCTGAGGGACAAAACTCTTCAGGGGTACAAGGAAAATTGCCTCTTCTATGCACTTTTGTGGCTGGTTCTTAGGGCCTTAGTATATTCCATGAGCTCAAGTCCAGAGAAGAGCAACCAAGTCAGTGAAGAGTCTAAAGAGTAAAACCTGTGAAGAGTGTCTGGGGATGTTTATCCTGGAGGAAGTTCAAGGGGGGCCTTATCACTCTCCACAACTCCCTGAAAGGTGAGGGTAGCCAGGTGGGGGACAGCCTCTTCTCCCAGGCAGGACACGTGACAGGACAAGGTGAAATTGTCCCAAGTTGTGCTAGTGGATATCCAGGATGGACATCAGGAAGAATTTCTTCATGGGAAGAACTGTTGACTATTGGAACAGGCTGCTCAGGGAGGTGCTGAATTTGTTCAAGAAATTACTGGACATGGCATTCAGGACCATGTGCTGGTTGACAAGGCGGAGATCAGTCACAGGTTGGACTTGATGATCTCAGAGATCTTTCCTGAGCTGCTTCGCATCTGTTTTGTTCTTGTGCTGGTGTTCTTCACCCAAGACTGGGTTATTGACAGCCTTGTCAGAAGTGTGACCATGTGTAGGAAGCCCAGATATCAAGTAAAAGCAGATCTTAAGGAAAATAGAAACCAGAATGGTTTTGGCTCAAGGTTTCTACCATGCTCAGTTTAAAACAAAACAAACTTGAAAGTCTGGTGCCAGGTTTTTAACAGTGTCAGATCATATATTTAACATACGGTCAATGGGGAAAACCAAAGGTTATATTAAAAGAGGAATTTAAAACATGACTGTGTTAGCCTTCAGTGGTTTTTCCCTTCAAATTTTATATAGTTTAGGGCATGATGCCAAGCAGATTCAGACATATGAACATAAAGGCATCACTGAAAAAGTAACTTGAAAAGATCCAGGTAACAATAATGAATTGAAGGGTGGATCCAAGTTTCAATAGGAATTGCTTTTATATCAACAGAGAAGGTCAGCCTTTATGCAAGCAAGAATTTAAAAGCCTTGCTGTTATTACCTAAAGTAATACCCACAGTTGCAGCATTTTTCCTCCTGCCATTTCATAAATGTCAGCATAAGGTTTTTATTCCAGGGACTGTGGAAGAAAAATAGTGGATTACACACAAAATTAATATTTTTACCATTTGAAATATGATTGGGTAACTGGGTGTCTACAAAAAAAACTAAAAATAAAAGTTGATTGTGTTGGGATATGAAAATGGGTTGATGGTAATTATAGAGGCTGATAATTGATTTCTAGTGATCTAAATTACCATACTTAAAATTATTTCAGTTCTTAAAAAAATTTCCTGGTTTGCTGCAATGTACCATTAAGTCCACACTGCAGAGGGCAAGCATGAATATTTCTGATGCTTATGCCTTTTCTTTGATTTCTTGTAGATATGAAATATTTCTAAAATAAATGTCATTGCTATTTCAGACTTACTCAAATATGGGGGGGGGGAACATTATGACTTTGTGAGATAGCCTTTGTAGGATTAAAAGATGCAGGCCTGATATTTCAGATGCTTGGGCATAAAAAAGTTAATCTTTGTCTACCTGCTGTTATTGAAACTTTTTAATTTTGGTTTCAGTTTCTTTCAGGTAAAAATCAGATGGTTTTTCTTGTAATTAGCTCTGAAAGGATCACTCCAATACCCCCTTCCCACCTTCCCCTTTGGCCCCTAGGCTGAATGTGGATTTATTATCTTGAAGAAGCATGCCATTTCAAAGACAGAGGATGCCAGCATTGACTCCATGTTCCAAGGTTAAGCCATTACACTGTGTAATAAGGCCTATAAAACTTGGTAATTACTGTACACACCGTAGGTCCAATCTGAGACTTTGTGCAAATAAGAAATTTCACAGCCACTGAAGCTATATAATACACAGTGAACCAAGAATATTTGCTGAAAAAACCAAGTGTAGCTTGATGCATTGATACATGCTGTAGCCAAAATTTATTCATTTTATTCTTTTTTCACCAAACAGCAGAAATGTACTGAAGAAAATAGATTTTGGTCTAGTGTAGAATATATTTTTTAATCCTTGAAATATTTTCTTCTCCAAATGGTAAAGTAGCTATTTCTTCATTATTTAACCAAGTGTGCAAATTCCAAAGAGGAGCTGGGCAAGCTGCTACATTCATGTTAATCTAGTTTGGCACATTTTTTTTATGCAGCCGAGGGAAGAGATAAGCATTTTTTTGTCTAAAACGAAACACTATCCATAGTCTGAAACCTAACATCTCAAGTTAGTTATTTGTGAAACTATGTTTTGCTTTTGCTGCACCATGAAGCTTCCTCTTTCTTAGCAAAATTAATTTCTTCAAATAGGTTCTTGACACATGCTAATTTATGGTTAGAGATTCAAATATTACCATTAATCAATAGGAGACAGTGGTGTCATTGCAGTTCCTAAGGAGCTGAGCTAGTAATGAGTTAATGAATGAATGGGTTAATGAATGAATTCACTAATGAATTTACCTTTAACCTCCAGAGATTGCAGTGTTAGTCGTTATTCTGTAAACAAGTTCATTAAAATCTCACAGTCTGCAGCCTCAGCCTCAGGGTCATTTCCTGATACTTCAAAACAAAGAAAAAGTCGAAGCCACAATGCACCATAGCTGAGAATCTCCAAAATTTAGCAACCTGAGTTGAAGACGGGGAGTAGAGCAGGTTAGTGCTATACTTCACTCAGTTTATATATTCATTGTGAAGAAATCATAAGGGAAATTTGTACTCATGACCAAAGGCTGAACCCAATTCCCTCAGAATGCATGTTGCAGCTTTTAGGAATGACAGTGTTCTTCCACTGCTAAACCTTTTTTTTTTTCCCCTGGGAGATGACAATCTATGTAGGGCTTAACAGGGTTGTGACACAGCTGTGTCAACACTATTACTAGTTTTTACTGGTTTAGCATGTAGGAGAGTTCACAGTACCTTGAACATTCAAGTTTCTGTATAAAGACTCTCCTCATGAGGATATTGTGTATTTTTACTGACATTAGCAATAAATGCCACCTACCTAAACTCCCGTAGAGAATAATCCATTTATAAAATATGCTAGACACAAGTCTACTCAAAAGTTAGGTACCCAAGTAAATCCATAAATGCCACCAAGATTAGATCAAGGCATGATAAAGATACCTCTCTGTATATCCACGTATTTCAGTATTAAAGGTATAATGCTTCAAGAGTGGCAAAAGATAATTATTTTAAGTTCAGCACACTGAAGGCTGAAGGTTTACTATTGTTGTGTGCCCATTATTGTCAGCAATTTCTCTCAAATAATTTGGTTTAGATTTACCAGGGTAACATTATTTCATTCCTTTAGCTAACCAATGTGCCACTCATCTGTACATGGCATCAATGGTGGCCTTTAGCATGCAACTACAAAGCTCTTTTACCAACAAGTTTGAAGCTTAGAGAATGTTTGAGAAATGTTCATGATCACAAATAATAGGACATTGAGTGATTTTATCAGTTTGATTGTAGTAGTAATTTTTGGTAATTGCATTCTTTCACAGAATAACTCTACAGTCACTTAAACAATTCAAATGTAAGTATACAATAAGTCTCAGAAAAACACGAAGAAACAGTTATTTTTACAACCTCTTACTGAGGACCTCCTGGAAAAGAGAACACTAAAACAGAAAACTATTGTTATTCTCTGCTCCTACTATTAGTACTGTTAATTGCTAAGCACATTTGTGATTGAAGAAGAAAATTCACTCCCCTGCAGCCAGGTTCTTTCTTTGGTCTTACTACAGTCATAAAATTTTGAAGACAGACTCCAGACCCTAACTCAGCCAAAATGGGCTGTCCCATTAGGAGGGAATAAATAGAGCCATGGTCACAGCTTTCTTCAGCATTGCCCCACTGATGCTTGCAGGTACTAGGATGCAGGAGATGCTTCTCCTCCATCCAACCCCACAGCCTGAGTTCACCAAGAAAGGGCTATTGGGGGTCAGCATCCAGTGAATGGAGCTTTGCGACTCATACGGGATCATGGAATACTTTCAAAATTGCAGCTTCATCTGACCTTCTACTGCCTGGTCCCAACAGATTATTTCCTCTTTCCCACTTCCGTGTCATTCCTCATTGTCTTATTCCCACTAATCTCTCACGCTTATGTCCATAACTGTGTTCCCTTCACTACATTAAAAATCCCGTTCTTTTGCTTTCTCTAAAATATTCATGATTTTTGTCTCTCTGCAATAAACCTCCTCACCTCTACACTAGCATCTTCCCCCAGAAATGTCAAAATAACAAGATTTTCATGCCACTTCATTACTCATTGAAATTCTGCATATAATTAAAATTTATCAGAAATTTTTCATCATAACATGATTTTATTGGAAAATCAGAAAACCTACAAATATTTGATTAGATTTCAGAAAATATTCTACTGGAAAACTGCAAAACAAAATGCTTTATGTTATTTGGTGATACTTGATCATTTTGGAATTTTTAAAATTTTCATTTATTGGCTTGGTTGGTAAAAAAATTTGTGATATTCTGAAATGAATTTTGTAAAACTGACCCTTCACAGGCAGTTTCCAGTTTATGGGATATTTTGAAAACTTTTTACCAATAAAACAATCTCAACCCAAAAATATGCAAACTTGACCTGCTTTTTAGATTCCTTTTATCCGCACTTTATTATTAATTGGCTACTTATATTTCAGCTCTTAAGAGGAGGAACTCTTCTTTGTACAGTACCTAAGACAGCAGCATTCTGTCTTTGTTCTCAGGACTATCACAATAAACATGATCTGAATAATGATTGTTTGATGTAGAAATATTTGGATGGGAGTCATCGGTCTGGTTACAGCAGAAGTTAAAGTTTGCTCTATTGTGATCCTTTCCAATCAGCGATGTAAGCCAGTGCTTATAGCACTGTTTCAACTTCAGTAAAAAACACATTTCTTGTCAGTCACATTATGTAGGCACATGCCTCTAGTTCATAATATCACTTCCTGACAAAGAAAATAATGAAAGCAAAATAAAATTTGGTGGAAGGATAGAATTGTATGTTTTGATGTAATACCAAGTAGTAGCTTATCTTGAGTCAGTGTTCCCAGCAAGCACACCTCTCAAACAGATTTCTGTCCTTTCTAAAGCAGGAACCATTTATTGAGCTCTATCTTTAAACTACATTTCACCTTATGCCGTGGTTGAGTAACTGCAAACACTATTTCTGCCATATTTGCCTGCACATTATTGATACCCTTTTAAATATGCACAAAAAAAACCCCTCGTTTATCGCCCTCAGTTAAATCTGCTCCTCTGTAATGGCATAATGTCTAGCTGCCAAATAACTTCATGGTATTTTTATTACTCTCATTAGCTTTTCTGAAATGTAGCCAAACAAAAGAATACCCTGGTAACTGAGTTATACATCTTCCCACCTGGTCTCTGGGAGATACAGACTTTTCTTATGTTTAATTAGAAAATAATCTATTTTGTTTCAAATTATTTACGGTCTGCTTTTGTTAGAAAAACAGTGATTAAGTTAGTGTTTTCAAAGTTAATTACCGAATGTATAAGTAGCTTTTATTACTCTGGCAGATAAGTTGCCCATCTAAATTCTTTCTTCACAGAATATTGTATTTGGAGCGGATGGCAGAGAGCAGGTAGTTAAACAAAGTAGGGTTTTTTTGGTAAAACACTGCATTTCAGTGTGCTAGAGTCAGCTCAATCAGTCAGGCCCATAGACGTGAGGCTGCTCTCGGTCCCTAACCTCAGGTTCTGCCCGTACCAAAGCTGAGCACCTGCTCCCAGTGAGTGGGTACATGGACACAAAGCCTGCACAGGGGCCACGCACATCCACAATGCCCTAACACATACATCTACATATATGTGTGTGCATTTGCAATGAAGAAATTGATTGATCCAGTAATTACTTTTAGATGTTTAGCTGACCCAGCAGCTGGCCCCACGTTCTCTTGCTCTCCTCAGATGTGTGGGATCTGCATTTGAACCTGGAGGTTTGCAATCCGACTCTTTTTTCACTGGCTAATCCAATTGAGAGTTCACAGGCCTCCAAAGGTACCACTCGGAACAGTCCACCCAGACAGGAGATAGAAATAGGGTTTAATGAGATTACAGGGTAGACTACAGTGATCAGGCACATGTTCCAGTCTTACAAGTCACCAGTTTATACTGAACTGAACTGTTTATTCCCCTTATTTCCCATTCTTGTTCCTCCCCGGTCCACTTTGAACCTTTTCTTTTCTTCCCAAAACCTTTCTTCTACTGCATCCCTTAATGAGTGTTCTGCCTCCTTCAGTCAGTGAGTCAGTGGGGAAGGGGATTTGTTTGGTGGGCTACACATGAGGACAATGGTCTGAGTGTGCTTTGGTAGTCAGGTGCAGCTTGTCCCTGCACCCAGTTTTCACTGAGGAAGCTGCTAGTGTTCCTCCCCCAGCCCTCTCTGTTTTTATCCCATCGTGTGCAGATTTTGATTAGCCTTTAATCAAGTAGCCTAGCACAGTCTACAGGTAAATTTAATCTGCACCAGAAGCTCATTGCTACAAAATTTTGTTTGAAATAGATAAGTGAAAGCGTGCATAGTATTTTATCACTGGCTGTATCACTCTTGATGTTTAATTGTATTTACTTAGAATGTCAGTATCTACAACAGGTATTACAAAGAGTGACCTTTTTTCTCTTTAAGTTTTAGGAATAAAGCAATGATATTTTCAGTAATATACTATCCTTGGAATTTTTGTTATTCAACTTTTCAAGTAATCTGACATTCATGAAAGAGAAGAATGAAAAGCTTACATGAATCCCCTAGGTAGAAAATTCTATTTTATACGTTATGACTATGCGATATATAAAAAATACTTCAAATTACTGTAAGAAGATAGTGATTGTGGAGTTGGGCTTGGTAGTTGGTAGAGATGAATGTACATCATATTTCAAGTTTTAATGTAAATTCTAGCTTTCAGTCTCTAAAATTTTACTCTTTAGGTCTTATGATTTTCTTTTCTGTAAGAGATTGCTGTAAAAATAAATCCTGAAATTACAGCTAGACATACAAACCACAAGGGAAGAAAATGGAATATTCAGGAGATGTGAGACTGGTAGAGTAAGATTACTACTGTTAGCTAAAGCATTAGCTTTGTTTTTGTGGGAAAACAAAGGCAGTAGAGGGGCTATTTAGAGAAGAAAAGAAAAATGGTAGAAAATGATCAGGTTTTAGCTTTTGTTACATTTCTACTATGAATCTTTTGGGTATTCTTTACCTTGGTTCCCTATCTGTAAAGTAGGAATAATGGTAATTTCTTCTCTTGGCTTTTTTTTTTTTTTTTTTTTTTTTTTCAGTTTATGTACTGAGAGTTCTTTAAAAAATTTCAGGCTCAGTTCTGTAAAATCAATACGAATTAAGAGCATAAATACTATGATGGAGATATGAAGGATCCAAACTATTTTCAAGAGTCTGAGAGTTTGTGATTTTCCTTTCTCAAAATTGACCCAAGTTTTTCAGACTGAGGAAGATATCTCCGTGGGTGAGGAAATTTGTTTAGTTCATCATCACATCTTGACTGCTAATCAAAGGAAGGACTGCCCTAGGGCTGTTATGAGGTGACTGAGGAGGGAAACTTTGGAAAAATGTATTATAAGCCCCTATGTAGGCTTTTCAGGTGAAATCTAAAAGTCGTTGCCACTGCTCCCATTTTATGCAACACAGAAACATGTGTCCTTAGTCCCAATAAATTAACTGAATATCTAAGTTAATGGTCAGCAGCAGATATTAGGCTTCCTCAGAAAGAGCACCACAGAACCTACATACTTGATGTTGCCAGCTGCAATCAGTCACAAGAAATTCAGATCGTAGATATACCCCTTATATTCTCTGGAGCCTGTACATCACCATGTAGGCAGTACTGGGTGCCTGAGGGATTCAGAGACATCCAATTAGGGCTCATTCAGAGGGGAAAAGCAGAGCTCTGGTTGCACTACACATCTACAGTGTTTAATTTGCAGTATAATCCCAACTATCACTGTCAGTCAGAGACACATCTGGCCAAGATGCTCAGGCCATGGCTGGGAACATGCATCCCTGTTGGCATTTGTCATCTCTGTGTGGGAGTGCAGACTCCCGCCATGTCCACAGTACAGCTGAATGTTCTGGATGGTCTAACAGACTGTCACATTCTTGTTTTATTGAGTTCCTTTTCTGTATTTGGTTTCATACCGCTGTAGTTCAGCCTTTCAAATGATAATGAACGATGGTGCTTTGAGAGCTCCTTAAAATGCCTTTCCCCAGGCCTGAAAGATGAACATTGTTTATGATCATGACTAATGGAAATGTCGAACTTTTTCAGTAGAGATTGGTATAGTACTTTTGGCTTTTGATTTCCTAAGCCACAGAAGCAGAACTTGTGTTGCACATAATGTCATTGCCAGTGGCTGATACACAGTTGTTCCTGTTCCTGCAAGCCTGAAAACATTGCAGATAGACAATTTTTCCATCTCTGCAGAACTGAGTAAAGACTTCTCTGTCAATCTCAAGAAATTTATCCATCAGCAGAGCCAAGAAAGAAAGAAAGAAAAGAATGCAGGAACTAAAAGTGAATTAGGACAAGGACATATTTCACCCAGCTCTGCTTCACAGCACCTGATTTAAGTATTGGTGTTTAGCTTTCATCTTCATCTAGTAGCATGCCAGCACAGTTTTCAAATTTACAGTTTCATTATATTATTAATTCCAGGGCAGAATTATATTACAGGAATATCTAACTGTGCATTCTGAAACACCAGTAATAGTTTCCACTTCCATCAAGAAGCACTGTATTCTGGCATGTGATGTGCAGCTGTTGAATACTATCTAACAGCTGTGTTAAAAGGGAGAAATCCACATAGAATGTCAGAAAGCAATAACTTGGTTGGAATTAAATCAAGATTTTCAAAAGCAGGCATATGATCTTTTAATTATGAGTTACTCAACTCTTGGTTTTGGATGACATTGTGGCAAATCAATGTCCACTGTATCCCTTATAAAAGGATACATTCAGAACTAAAAGAGAGAGGTTAGGTCATAGCATCTTCAATAATGCTAAATACCCTTTTATGACAACATTTTCATATCATAGATAGGTAAGATGCACTTTAGATACAGTTATGACAAAATGAATATTTCCTTTTTATTAAACAAGTCTTTAAAAAAAAAGACAGGTCTCCACAAGACTTTTAGGCCCTATTTGAGTCACAAATACTGACTAGCAAGCAACTGTGGAAACATTCTTATTTTACACCTCTTTTTCATTCTTATTTTACCCTCTTTTCATGTTTATCTCCTATGTTTGCAATGACAACCACACTTGCATGGAGTACAAAGCCAATTCTTTAAATCACCATCCAGAGACAGTCTCTGTTTCATGTTTGTTGCTGTGTTTTAAAATGTGTTTGTTTTTTTCTTTCCCAAGTGTAGGTTACCAGAACCATAGACAGAGTTTAGTCTCTGGCACTGATAGGTCCATATTCCTTCCCTGTATCACTCCTGTTCATTCACACAGCCACATTACAGAAGTGGTTCACAATCATCTCATTTTCAAAAGCACCAGAGGAAAAACACTTTTGTTTAAATGCATTAATTTCTTCCGCTTGCTCTTAATTTGATTCTTTAGTTTACAAAATCACCTAATTTTCCCTGAAGAATGCTCTAGTAAAGATTCTTCTTGATGATGCCTCTTTTCTTGTATTAAAATATTTCATTTTTTCAGTCAATGTAATCAGTTTCTCTTTCTATCAATTCTTCACATAGAAAAGAGAAAAAATAATCATGGTATTAGTTCTTTATCCGTATGACTCTTATCTTGAAAGTACAGTGTTTTGCAAATGTTCCAACTATCTTTAGAAGTAATAAAATATTGGAAATACTATCATATATACATGAAGTAGTTACTGTTTGTAGTTTCATTATTTCCCCTGAGAAAAATGTGCCTTTTATGAGGACAGTCATCTGTGTTGCTCATTATATAGCCTCATTATATAAGGTTTTGGCTAATTTCTGAAGTCAAACACTGGTGCTTGTGCCTATCATTTGTTTACAGTAATAATAACTGCATGTGTTTACACCAAACTGGAATTTATATTTAAGTTGTTCTATCTTCACTGTGTATGCACAAAATGCTCTGAGTGAGTTTAAAACTAACCCAGATGCAATTTTCCAGCCTGTAGCTCAGTCACACGCCTGAAACATGCCTGGATATTCATAAGTGGCATATGGGAATGTAGCCAACTGTTGTTCTTTTCCACATTGTCCAAAGTAAACATGTTTTAGACTTAGCTGCATTAACTGATACTTCACTTGGCTCTGCAATTGAAAAACGTTTGTGTGATGATGTATTATTGTTTCTTGATGTGGAAAATGAATTGCATACTGAAAATTGAGTCATCTGATAAACCATGAAGGATTTTTCCTCACCAAGGACACAGTTGTTCCCATTCTGTTCTATATGGAATGGGTTGCAAGCAGACAAGTATCTGTGAATGTGCTAGGGCTAGGAGTGGAAAGCTGAGATAAGGAGCTCCCTACTCAGATAGTAAATTGTTCTTCTTAAGTTTCGAAGAGTGAGGTTGGCTGCAGAGACTCCAATAGCTGACTGCTGTCATCTCCAAGCACGGAGCATACTGGTGGGAGAAGCAGGTTTGCTTTAAGTAGTTATGTCTTTTCTTCAGGCTAAACAGATTTAGCAGCAACAGGGACTCCAGAGCACCCAGAGTTGTAACCTGAATTCTGAGGACATCTAGTGGTGTGAGCCCACTGCAGGGGCTGGGTCTTGGTCCCAGCTGGTGACCACTCGCGCATCTGTATTTCAGCTGAAATTTACTACAAAATCAAATGCTGCAAAAACAATTGGTTGAATGCACTGGAAGTGTAGCATTCTTCAGCTCAAGTGAATTCAATGAATTCAACATTGACAGTCCCATATATTGAGAAGTTTTGAGATTGGATCAAAAATCATAAAATTCTAATTAAATGTTGGACCTCTTGTATTTGCCTTCTGTTCCCAGGACTTTCAGAGTTCAAGTATGTTGACCTCTTCTTTGGATCAGTAGTGGTAGAAGTATATTTTTGTTGCTAAAAGTCTGGTTTCTTAGTTTAATTAATTAATCTAGAAGTTAGAATTCTAAGATAAGAACCCATTACCCCCAGATGCCAAAGAAATGCGCAAGATTTGCTAATGCTAGGAAATTGTAACCCTAGCACTGCTAACTATTCAAAGAGCTCTGGGAAGACCTACCTGCTTCTCTGAGATTCAGGTTTTCAGCTTCCAAAGTGGAACTGTTGTTGTTGCCTCACCTTTTTGAGAGAGAACAAGAATCAATTAGCTGCAATTCAAAAAGGACTTTGATCAAGTCAAGCGATACGCAGTTCATGCTGAGCATTGTTACTGACTGTTGCATGATGGCGTGTTTTTCAGTGAGCCCTTGATCTGATACTTCCTCCCGAGGAGAGACAGGCATCATGAAACAGAGATTCATTTCATCAGCTCAAATCATTTTGCAGCTGGCTCTGACTACAGTAGGTCTGACTGGTAGGTACAACACCTCCTGAAACACTTATTTTTTGCTTAAGACACTTTCTCTAGGAAAGTCTGAGGTTTTACCCAATCTATCCTGACCACCATTGGAGCATGTACCTATTTAAATTACTTCCTTCTGAAGTTCAGTATGGCAATTTTGAAAATGACTGGATTGTCTTTTCTTTCTATACTATTAATTTAAGGATTGTTTGGTGGAATACTGAAAGGCACTTACTCCACCTCTATATTCACTTTATGCCTGTCACGTTCTTGGAAGCTAGCATATGAATAGTTACACTATTTGAGATAATTACGCAGAACTTTAATGAAATAAAGATAAGCTTAAGTTAAAAGGTCACACGCTTGTTGTTTTAAAATGAACGTAAATGTATGGTCTGTGTTCTTGGCTTAAGTTAATGAGAATAGTCTTAACAAGAAATATTTTACAATGTATTTGGCTTGACAGGGAATATTTGAATAAAAAATGAATACATTCAGGTTGCCAGTACACAAAAAATTCCATCTAGCCCATTGATTTCCTTCTTTTTATAATTGTCTGACCTATAATTTACCCCAAAAATGCACAAAGAATGCTATTTTATTTCTTTTGCAGGTGAAATTCAATCTCAAAATTATCTGAAGATAAAAAATTTTAATGATTATGGGAATGAACCCTAAAGGTCATATATTTATTTCCCATCTTCATAGTTTAATTTGGACGTAAATATACCATTTTGAGTTTAGGTAAAAAATAAATGTTCATGCTAAAAATCAAAATCATCCTGCTAGCTATTTTAGAAGTTTGAGGTAAAATCTATTTACTTTTCTGAGAATACTGATCCTTTTCCCAGACAGAGTTATTTGCCCAATTCCGTCCACTTTCATGTAATTTTATTGTCTTCAAAAAGGGATTGCTTGGTTGACTTCTCATTCAACAATAGCATCCAAAAGCATTGCCTACTTCTAATTTAACTAGTTGTGGTTTTGTACTTGCCTAGGTCAAACATACCCTGGAAAACCTAAGATAATAAGATGCCGTTCTCTAGAAAAGGAAACCTTTTCATGTTGGTGGAAGCCTGGCTCAGATGGAGGACTTCCTAACAATTACACCCTCTTCTACAGCAAGGACAGGTAACAAGTGGTGCATATGTACTCTGTAGGTGATCAAGTGATGGTTATGACAGACTAATAGAATGACAACATTAATTTGTAAAGTTGTTTTTATAATTCCATTTTGACCGCAGATAGACAACAAGGGCTGCATGAGATCCATGGGTTCCCTGGAAGAAAACTTCACCACTGACAGCCCCAAACATTCAGCCTGTCCCTCCTGAAACTCATCTACCAAAAATCCCTCTTATCTGAAGATGTGCTAGGAGCAAGGGCCTGTTTGCCCATCTTTTTGGGAAGCACACAGTTTTCAGCTGAACAGGGTCTCCCCTGAGCACTGGAGCCTGAAGGCACCACAGGGCAGCAGGTCTCCCATCACCCCATCACTCCCATCACAGCTTGGTGCAGGGAAGGAGGGGGGCAGCCCAGCCCTGGGCATTGCTCATCTCCTTGGGGACAGGGACAGGCTGGGGCCAGGCTGGGCTGGGACATCAGCTCGTGGGCTGGGCTGGGAAAGGCAGGGCTGTGTGGAGCTGGAGACCAGCTGAACTGGGGACCTGGGACTCAGGTAGTGCAGGAGAGGCTGGGCAGGGGCAGTGAGGGCAGGTGGGGCCCTTGGGGCCCTGCCAAGGACCTTGTCCATTACCAAGCACACCAAAACCTCCATCTGGACTATAATAATTTTTTCTCCTGTTGTTTTTTTGGTCAATGGTTCCCAAAATGCAGTGAAATCAATGAAATTGGGTATTGCATCTCAAAAGTTAATATTTTGGTAAATTCTCTACTTCCTCATCCTGTTCAGGAACAAAGTGTGCATATGTTTGGCAACTTTACTTAACCTATCCGTTTGTGTTAAACTGTACTTTCCTCCTGAAAACAATTAGTCTCTGAACAGCGACAAGTAAGCAGGGAGGCTCAGAGACTAAATTTTTTTATAAATCCAGTGAGATTCAGAATAGGTAAGATAAAGCCTTAGACATCCCTGCTGCAATCAAATATTCCAAATAATTGAGAAGAAAAAGATGCAGTCTTTAATGAAAGTATTGCACACAATGATGATTTGAGAACATTTATATTATGAAACGCCCAGATGTTTCAGTCTTGATCAAAAAGTTTAATGGACATTTTAATTCATATCTGTCACTGCTAGAGCCGTTCTCTTTAGGGAAGAATAGAAGTGCTTATCCATTTCATTAAATCTGCTGAACCCAGGATCTGCCAAACACTGTAGACCTGGGCCACAATGACCTTTCTAGGCTGTCTCTTGGGTACAGTCCCCTTTCTCCCATCTTTTCTTTGTGAACTGTGACAAAACTTCCTGGAAACTAAGAAACCTTATTACTGATGATACATAGAGCATATAGTGGAACCAAAATTCATTCTTGCACCACATCAGCTGATGCTTTGGGATTGTGTAGCACCTGGGGTAGGCTGTGAGTACATCACCCAGGTCAGCTTTGAGCACAAAACAATCCCTCTCCTAAAGAACTCAACTACCCATTTAAAGTCAATAAGTAATTGATTGTGAAGTATTCTTTTTTAATAGTCGTGATGATGATCAGGTTAAAAAGCAAATAAATTGACATCAGGAAGGTGACAGAGCAGGTTGCCTTGAGTGGAACCACACACCACGTATGGGACAACCAAGGGTTCAGGCCTGATTACCATTGATCTAGGAAAGGCAGGTCCTGCTTGATCTCTTTTTATGAACAGATGACCCAGTCAGGAGAGGCTGTGAATGTAGTCTGCCCTGAACTTCAGCAGAGTCTTTGATAATGTCTCCCACTGCATTCTCTTGCAAAAGCTGGCAGCCCATAGCTTGGACAGGAGCACTCTTTCTGGGCTAAGAACTGGCTGAGGGCTGGGCCCAGAGAGTGGTGGTGAATGGAATTATAGGCAGCTGCAGCTGGTCACTAGTGGTGTCCTTAAGGGATCAGTCCTGAGGTCAGTCCTATTTAATATCTTTGTTGTTTATCTGGGTGAGGATGGGGAGCACCCTCAGCCTGTTTGCAGATAGCACCAAGCTGGGTGGCAGTGCTGATCTGCTGGGGGCAGGCAGGCTCTGCAGAGGGATCTGCATTGGTGCATGGATGAGCTGAGGCCGCTGGTGTGAGGGGCAGCCAGGCCCTGTCCCAGGTCAGAACAACCCCCTGCAGCTCCAGGCTGAGACAGAGTGGCTGGAATGTGGCTCAGCTGAGGAGACCTGGGATGATCATGAGCCATCATGTGGTGCCCAAGAAGGCCAAGGACATCCTGAATGTATCAGCAATGGTGTGGCCAGCAGGACCAGGGCAGTGACTGCCCCTCTGTGCTGGGCCCTGGAGAGCCCACACCCAAATCCTGGGCTCAGTTTTGGGCCCCTCACTGCAAGAAAGACACTGAGGTGCTGGAGCGAGTCCAGAGAAGGGGAACAGAGCTGTGGAAGGGTCTAGAGGACAGGTCCTGTGAGGAGCAGCTGAGGGAGCTGGGGGTGTTTATCCTGGAGGAGGCTCGGGGGGCACTGATCACTCCCAGCTCCCTGACAGGAGGCTGTACTCACGTGTGGGTCAGTCTCTGCTCCCAGGGCATAGTGATAGGACAACAGGAAACTCCCTCACGCTGCACTGGAGGAGGTTCAGGTTGGACCTCAGGAATAATTTCTTTGTTGAAAGGACGGGTAAGCATTGGAATGGACTGCCCAGGGAGGTGGTGCAGTCACTGTTCTTGGAAGTGTTCGAGAAACGACTGGACATGGCACTGGGTGCTATGGTCTGAATGACAAGGTGGTCAAAGCTTGACTTGCCATCGTAGAGGTCTTTTGTAAACTAAGTGATTCTCTGACCTTGCTGAAAACAAACTAATCAGTAAAAGAGCTCTCTGCCATAGGGCGCATAAATTCTAAGGGTAATATGCAAAGATATTTAGCAACTTATCTAATTGAAGTAAATATTTTTCATTTCCCTCTTATTTGCTTATAAATATTGTTAAAACTTCTTTGTTCTGTCTCTGGAAATTTCTGTTTCTATTCTTTTGTTGATTTATTCCTACATATAAAAAGGGGTGTGAAAGCATTGATCAAAACAACTGCAGTAAAAGTATCAATGAACCATTTATGGTAACAGCATTTGACATATACCAAAAATTTTCCAAGAGATGGGATTATAGACATATATAATATAAATTTATACATTTTATATATTTTATATTTGTAAATAAATAAATTTATTTTATATATCTATATAAATTATATGTGTGATTTTATACATATATATATATATACAAACATTTTGGATTTCTCTGCTGAATCTAGTCCATTACTATAATATTATCTGCTTTGCTTCACTTCCTAAATTTTAAAATCATTTTGTTTCAGTGAAGAAAAAATCTATGAATGTCCAGACTACCTAACATCAGGTCCAAATTCCTGCTACTTCGATAAAAACCACACTAATCCCTGGACAACATATATTATCACTGTAATGGCAACAAATGAGATTGGAAGTAACAGCTCAGATCCTCAGCATGTGGATATAACTTCCATAGGTAAAATCAAAGAATGAAATGGAAAACAAGCTAGTTGGAGATGTGTGCAGTTTTTAATCTCAGAACAGGTAGTGGTGAAAGACTTCTTTCTTCATGATGTGAAACTTGCTATTGAGAAGTGTTTATTTAGAGATAATCTAAAATATGCATGTTAAATGTATGTGAAAACTGTGTTTTAATTATAGGTTTAGTAACTATATACTTGATATTAGGAATTTCATGTGTGAATATGTAAAAAATTTAACTTCAGTTGAAAAATTTGCTTCAGTTTCTAGTTGTCTGCAATGTTTTAATTTGACTCAAGGTAGATTATAAAAATTTCAAATTAGGTTAAACTACCTAATATTTCAAATGTAAAAATCTTTTTGACTGCTGACTTTGCAGTCTTGGAAGGACAAAAATAACTGCCTGAGCATTACACAGGCCTTTTGTAGTATTTTATATTCCTGACTCCATTCTATTTTCTGCACACACATAATACATCATTTTAATTATAATATACTTAGTTTTTCTGGCTGACACTTCAGTTTTGCAATAATGGCCTTATGAAATTTTGATTTGTACTTCCTTAGCCCGAAAAATTCAGAGTAAAGCTTAAGATTTGCTGATACTGTTGGAAATCAGGAGCTAATTAAACTCATTAAGGAGAAAGGAAAAATAAAAGGCTTCTTCACTATTCTTTTACAGTGCTGAATTTTCTGAAATTAATATGATAAGATACAAAACCACAAAGGAGGTGTCTTTTCTGAGAGAAAAATTAAATGGCACTTTAATGGCATTTAAACTTTTCATTCCTTTATACAGTTCAGCCAGATGCTCCTGTGAACCTCTCCCTAGAAACGAACACATCTGCTAATAAGTCATGCCTTTGGGCAAAATGGTCTCCACCCCCATTAGCTGATGCCAGCTCTAATTTACTTGTATATCACTATGAGCTACGACTAAAGCCTGAGGAAAAGGAAGAGTGGGAGGTAAGGGAAAAACATATTTATTTTATAGATGCTCTATCCAGTGAATTCTTTTGTCTCAGTTTAATTGGTCCTGTAAAAATGTTAGTTTATGTAAGAATAGAAAAATTAATGCACTACATATGATTAAAGAAAGAAAAATACTGGAGTGGTCTGTAGAGACTGTGAAATTCAACATATTTACGTAATCATCCTAATGTTATGTATGACAAAACCCAGTTATATATAGGTACATATATTTGGGTATGATAACCCAGTTGGAGGCAACCTGCCCCTCAGAAATTCTGTTGTGGCTTACTCACATTTAACCATTTGCATTGACATTCCCCACCTGTTGCCATATTTCTAGGAATCAACTTCAGTACTGCTACAGCTGAGTTTTTAGGGCAAAATGTCATTCTTAAAGTTATAGTCATGTGTCCTCAAGGCTGCCTAGCTTGTTGATGCCTTAAGGATGGAGAATGCTGTGCATTTTGAAATAGTTCTGAGGAGAAATTAGAAGGGTATGAGAAAGTCACTTAAAGCCACTGAGAAGAATTTCAGTGGGGGGATATATATGTGAGCTGGTCTACTTGTAATGCTCCTTGCATTGTGGATATGATGCAGTACAAGCAAGTCTATATGTTCAATATGTTCTTGAATATCAGAATCAGCAGTGATTTTTTTTTCTGCTAAATCACTACTTTTGCTTCTTTGTAATTAATATCTTATAAATATCCAACTTAAATCCCTGACTTTCAGAAGTCAGTAACTCACGCCTGTTCCTTTATGGTTTGCTTGTTGAAGTGGTCCAATTCTTTATTATTTTCCCAGTCCATTTTCTTTTCCAGACAATGTCTGTAGGAATGCAGACGCACTACGAGGTGACCAGCCTGCAAGCTGGGGTGAAGTATGTTGTTCAGGTTCGCTGCATGTTAGACCTCGGAGAGTGGAGCGAGTGGAGCTCAGAAAGAAGCATTCAGATCCCTAAGGGTGAGTGGATGATTGCTGCTCTGTAAATTGCTTTTAAATTGTAGCAGGTTCAATGCTGTGAAGAGGCCTGTATGCCAGTCCTGGCAACTGGCCTCTCACATGGATACTTTGTAGTGTTCAGTGCATTTTATTATACTTTCTGTGTAATTGCTTTCTTAATCTTGTTGGTCCGGTCAGGATCTTCTGCTGAAACTGGTTATCATAAACAAGGTAGGATTTACTAGGAAGTCACTTCTGATACAGGTGTGCCTAAATAATTTATTGTCCCTCTCCCTTTATTTAAAAATCATGTTGATTTTATCTGTAGCTATAAGTATCAGGTAATGTTTTTTCTATAAGAGCCTGGACTGAAAGCAGTGATAACAGAGCATGACACTTAGAGGTACTATCACATGTAAGTCACTATCTGTGTTTTAATGAATTTCAGAAGACACACTAAATTTGTATGATATCATCTCTTGCTGCCAGACACTTTAGCCAAGTTGTTTTAAAACTTCTTCTTTAGTTACTAGTTGTATTATTCATTATTTGACTTGGAGATTGTTGAAGTACTGCTAATAGAAAAATATTTTTTAAATGTCCCATTTTCAGATCTGCCTACGGCAATTAGAAATTTGAAAAATCAATGTCTCTGCTGTACATAGTAGAAAATATATATTATTGATGTAATAGGACCATATTTTTGCCACAAATATATAACTGCAAAAGTTTCAGTCATTTCTGGGTTTTGACGAGCATCATCCTATTCAAAATTTAAGCATTTTTCTCCGCCCAACTCTTAAGTGCTGCTCTTGAGACTATAAAAACTTGCTCAGGAGCAATCATGCAAGTAGTCTGAGTACTGAGCATAACAACATTACAGTGTAATATGAGAGCTGCTTCTTGGTATATTTTGAGTACTTCAGAAGAAAATTACTGGCAAGAACAAAAACAAATAGACAAACATTTACATTCTTCTTTTTTGCCTAAAAGCAAAAGAAAATGACAGAATACCCTTCAAACAAACAGAATCATCTTAAAACACCCCTTTTGAGAAAAAAAAAAAAAGTTTTTGTATGTAGTGGTTTAAGCTCAGCTGGCAACAAACCATCACCGGGCTGCTCACTCATATGTCACCGTGGTGGAATGAGGGGAAGAATCAAAGGTAAAATCTGTGGGTTGGGATAAGAACAGTTCAATAATTAAAACAAAGTAAAATGTGATAATAGTAATAATTGTAGATGATGATGATGATTGATGATTGATGATAAAAAGGGAGGGGGGGAAGCAAAAAATTATGGACAGTATATTTGCTCACCCACTGCTCATCAATGCCAGACTCCATTTCTGAATCCTCATGGGCGCTGGTTCCAGGTAACTCCCAAATTTGTGTGCTGGAGATGATGCTCTGTGGAGTGTGCCTTTAGTCACCAGTCCTATATTCTCTCCAACTTTTTCTTCTGTTTTGCACCTCTTCACTGACAGAGCAGGAGATAAAAAAAAGCTCTTGGCTCAGGATAAACATAACTTAGTGACAAAGTATCCCTGTACTATGAAAATTATTCTCATACTGTATCCAAACCACAGCTCTATACCAGCTACTGAGAAGAAAAAATATATGCCAGAACACTACAGAAAGTAGATTGAATAGTAGAGTGTATTTTAAATAATTTCATCGAGGCTGCTGTGACCCAATTTCAACATTCCTTATGATTTACCCTGAGTTATTGCCCTAAGCAGCAAATGGTCCCTCCTTTCCTGCACTACTGTAAAGCAAAACTTTTTCTTTTTTCATATTTTCCTGTTCTCTGCTTGACATTGTTTTACGAATTCAAGGTGGGCCTAATGTATTAAACTTACTAATTGGTTAATTTCTTTATCTCTTACAGAACGGTTACCTCCTGAAAAACCTACGATAATAAAGTGCCGTTCTCCTGAAAAAGAAACATTTACTTGTTGGTGGAAGCCTGCCTTGGATGGAGGACTCTTGACCAACCACACTTTACTTTACAGCAAAGAGGGGTAATAAGCACTGTGTAGTTATTCAGTGTTTTGTCGGAAGGACCTGGAAAATCAGTCCTCATTGGTTTCTTGTTTCAGGACATGCAATTTTCTACAGTCCACGTAGTCTACAGTCTGATTTTGTCCAGTGGCATGTTCTGGCATCACACTAAAGCAGCAACATGTCTAAGATTGAAATATTAAATCTTGATCTCTTTATAATGGCAGGTGAATTTATAATGGCATTGTGAATTCCGTCTTTTCATTTTTCATCAACAGTATATTAATAAACAATACAACTGTGCAGTCCTAAAACTCTTCAACCATGCATAGAAATAAAACTTTCTTAGAAGTAAAACTTTCCAAAATGACCAGACGCTAAAACTCTTATCTTCTGATAAGGCTTGTTTTTCACTAGTATTCATAGGCCATGAATGCCTCCTGGTTTCTGTAGTAAGCTTGCCTTGGAACTCAGATAAAATGCTGAGCATTCATTTTAAAGGAAGAGTCAATGAATTTTTTTAGGTCTTGTGAGCCCTTTTTGGTCCTTTTCAGTTCACCTAGTACTGCTCAACCTTGTAATGAGCTAGATAGATGCTAGACTCTGTAACTGTCAGCTGAGAGCCCACTCTTAGTGTAAAATGACAGATACTGGTCCAGCTGAGTATGGTAGAGCAAGAGGTCCACATCCACTACTTTCTCTTTTGTTATTGTGCATCTAGGAAGAGCATGAAAACAAGTACTACATACTCAATTTTCTCTCCTACCTCTCCTCTGACTTTGGGAAGCTTGGGTATGGATGTGAAGGAGAGGTACAAAGCAGATTTTTTTTTTTTTTAAATCAAGACATGAAAAACCAAATAAATTCTGTAAGCTTATAAGTGTAACTTGCAGAATTCCTATAAGTGTCGAATGAACACTGGAAGTACATAACTTTTATTTGATGGGTTAGAAGATTTCAGCAATCACTTCTACTCAGTCTCTGGAGCATGTAAGTGCTCTGGGCTGTGCAGTGGACAGTGGCTTTCAGAGAATTAAGAGTTGTGCCGTACTAGCCCACAGTGCATCTGCCATAGCCTAAATTCTTCAGACTTTGTGGTGTTTACTTGGTGGGGGAAATGCTTAGCACAGTCTCTGGGATTGTCTAATGACTTTAGTCTGAAGCAGTTTGTGATTTTCTTCACATTGCCAGGTGTGAAAAATCGGATCCAGCCCTGAATAATGCTGAAGTATTAGTAACCAAAATCAGGTGGTTTAGTCTGTGTAACCTAATCACTGGGATTCTTTCATTTCAGAGAAGAAAAAGTTTATGAATGTCCAGATTACAAAACTGCAGGCCCCAATTCATGCTACTTCGATAAAAAGCACACCTCTTTCTGGACCATATACAATATAACTGTGAGGGCAACTAATGAAATGGGAAGTAATGTCTCTGATCCTCATTATGTGGATGTGACTTACATAGGTAAGAATTAAAAAGTAGTTTCTGTGGAACCAAATAATTCAGAATCATGGGTTTTGACACAAGAATTTTAATTCCAGGTTTCCTGGTATATAGTGTTATATACAAGTTAAAAACTTGTACAAATAATATATTCCTTAGTGTAGTAACAAATCAATATTAATCTCTTTACAATCTTATTTTCAGAAGAAACCAAGGATGCTAAAAGCTGTAAAATTGCATTCAGATAAATATTTATTGGTTTTCCATATTTCTTGTAGTCAAACCCTAAGAAACATCATCCAGCTAAAATCTTTTTTCCACTGTACAAGCAACTGAAATAAATTTTATCTTTTAACTAATAATACTTAAAATCTGATTACCTAAAAGTAGTTTCCATACCCAAGAGAAGATGCATTAGTGCTTTTTATAGCAGTGTACTGATAATCTCTTTCTCAGACTTTTTCTACAGAGTGACTGTGGACAAGTAATTAGGGTTTTATCTAAGGGAACGGAACATTATCCTTGATAACCATTTTGTTGTCAAGGATCTGGCTGTCCAGAGTCTGGCAACTGGAAAAGGGCTGCTGGAGAAATGGCTTTATATTTTACCTCAGTGCAATGACCTGATGAATTTTTGATCAGTCAGTGGTAAAATATATGTACAATATGCAGAAGCTGTACCTCTAAACTGAGGAAGATGCAAGCCTGACTGTAGAAGAAACTTGCTTTCCATTTTGGTTTATTTTTGGTATACAGACAGAGTTTTAATATGCTTTTTTGTTTTATTTTAAAGGATGTTTACATATGAGTCTAGGGATCATGTGGTTGAGTTTTCTAAATGTAAAAGATGGAGGGGACAAGTTTCATTAGCTGCATCCAAATTTTCAGTGTTCCTAAATATTTATGCCAAGTTTTGATAAGATTACAGTAGAACACAACTTTCATAACATAGCATTAAAGATGCTAACTTTGAAATACAGTTGTGGGGAAAACTGATTATAAACAGTCATGTAAGAAAAGGTATCTTTGATGATAAATGATTAAAGCAAATCTCAACATGAATTCAACATACTACTGTTTGGGAGAGGGGGTTAAAATTCATGAATCCATACTTTATCTGAAAACTCTTGATTTCTATATTCCAGTAACAGTTCTAAATTACCAGATGTGATGAAGATGGCAACTCTTCACTCACATAATTTTATATTTCTTCCTAAGAAATGCAGGGGAAAAAATCACTTAGATTCTTATTGACAATTCTTTTATTTCAACAGTACAGCCAGATCCTCCTGTGAATATAACTCTGGAATTAAAAAAGTCAATAAAGAGAAAACCGTATCTGGTCCTGACATGGTCTCCACCCCCACTAGCTGATGTCAGATCTGGTTGGCTTACCCTTGAATATGAATTGCGACTAAAGCCTGAAGAAGGAGAGGAATGGGAGGTAAGAACGTCACAGGTTTTTGCTAGATAAAGCTTTCTGACAAGCTAGATTTTTGTCATCCAGATCCCATCCCTGAATATAATGATGCAGACACTCTAAATAGTTCATTATTTTTCAAAAGTGCTTGTGTGACCTATGGTTTCCTGCTGAGATAACTGGTATCTCAGATGCTGCTGTACAATAGCAGGTGATAAAGCACTTGTTTTTAATTGTTGTCATTATTTATTAATCATAATTGCATTGTAGTTTAAATTGTTCATTTTCATTTAGTCAGGTTTCTTTTGTGATAATTTATTCTTAACCACAAGCACTTCTTAGATAACAGAAAGCTCAGTGACTCTACATAAAATAATTCAAATTTATATAGATAATCATTAAGGTGGTAATTGTAGTGGCCAGAAAATAATAATAATTTTCTATGCCAGGATCTAAACTTAAACAACTAAGTGGGAAATTAAAGACTCCAGCTATTGGTATTTGACTCCACCCCTTCTTGTCTGCAAAGCTTCTAAACCACCTCTGTATCTCCTCTTGCCTTCTCCCTTTCACTGCACTTCCCTCTTGCCCTCTGGCCATTTCAAGACCTACTTTTTATTGCACAGTGCATTTCCACCACTCCACCACTCCCTCTTCCACTTGCGTTGTCTTTCTCCATCTCTGTTTCTTGCCTCCTCCTTTTCCTATTAACTATGGCCATTCCTACCATTACCACAGCTTCTCCCCTATCATTATATATTTTTACAGCAGTTTAATTTGCACTGTATACCAGAGCTAGATCTCATTCCCATCTGCTAGAAAGCTAAACTATAGAAATTAAACAAATGTACAGTTTTTTCATGCCTTCTCAACAATTATTAGGAAAAGTTATCCAGACTCATTCTATATTCCCATCTTGATTACCTAAGCCTTAACTGTGACTTCTGTTTTATTTCCAGACTATTTTTGTTGGACAGCAAACACAATGTAAAATGTTTAGTTTAAATCCTGGAAAGAGGTACATTGTACAGATTCACTGCAAACCAGACCACCATGGATTATGGAGTGAGTGGAGCCCAGAAATGTATATTGAGATCCCTACTGGTGAGTGGCCAGGCATCCCTTCAGTAAATGTTATTACATGCAAATTCGTGTTATATTTTTTTTGCTAGCTGTTTGTGGCACCCATACAGATCCCTTAGTTTCCCTAGGACAGACAAGAACATCATTGCTAAGGTAATCAAATCCTTATAATCCCTGCACCATACCCAGTTACCTTTCCCCTTCATTATTTGATGATGGAGTTATGAAGGTGAATAATTTCTTTGCTTATTTAAACCGTGCCCTTTCTGCCTATTGCCTCTTTTTTTCTCTTTATGGTACTCTTTAATTAAAAGAACACTGGCAACTGCATTAAAACTGTGACACAGACAGCAAAGGGCAACTGCCTTCAGACAGTAACAGCTCTTCATTACTCTTTATGTGGTATTAATATGAAATAAGCACTTCAGTATAAAAGGTGTTACATTGCAGTAAAAATCCTTAAAAATATGTAAACCTAGGTCACTTTACCCAGCATTTAATTAATTGTATGATATGTATTTAATAATGAAATGGCTACAGTTTTGGTACAATTGGATTTGAACCCAATCTGTATAATTGGCTGTCACAAATTTTTCCTCTCCATTCATTTTTGTATGATTTTTCTAAGACAGTTTATTTCCTGTGCAGTACCATTAGTAAAAATTATATTCATTATTCAATATTACAGGGATTGTTGAGATCCATCTGTGCTGGTAAAGGCCTCTATTCGATAATAAATTTGGCAGCTTAGGTAAATTTTTAAAATAAAAGTAATTTGAGAGGGTTTTTTATTTTTTTGCATGCTGACTGTGCATATGCTGAATGCCTGTCCTTAAATAATTCTGTTTTTTCTTAGACTTTAGAGTAAAAGATATGGTTGTGTGGATCATCGTTGGTGTCCTGTCATCTCTTATATGTTTAATCATGAGCTGGATAATGATTATGAAAGGGTACAGGTAAGCCACCAATTTCACAATTACATGGAGTCCAAGATCAGAGAAAACTTTTCAAAAATAGACTTCTAATATTTGATTCAATTTTCTATGGCATTTGCCTTGTCTTATAAACTATTAATTACAGGTATTGGACTTAATTTGCAACTGATAAGGCAGTATTTCTGCTCCTTATGGAAATCAGGCTAAATTCTCAGTTGGTAAAGATCTGTCTCTGTTAGATCTGACTAATCTTGGTTAGTCATGTAATATTAATCAAACATTACTTGGAGTAGCCCTGTTTCTGTGGGAGACACGTCTTTGGGTTTTATCATAATTTCCTAAAGTAAATAAGGTTGTCTTATGAGATTGTCTTTCTGCCAGTCTCTCTATCAATTTCCCAAATTATTTCTTAGAATCCTGGCTAATTTTGTTCAATTTGAAAGAGAAAGGTGTTGCAAAGATTATTACTTATGTGCAAATCTTTCAAAACATACTGTCTGAGTAGAAGAAAGGGATAGAAGCTGTGATTGGAAAAGCCATATCCTTCACCATAAATCCTGTTTAGCAGTAGTCAAGTGACAGCCAAGATGCACAGACAGCCCTACTAGCCCTCCTGAACTGTGCATCACTTCACTGTTTCTTGACCAATGATGAATTTACAATGGTATTAGAGAGCTGGAGGTTAAGAGACAGATGACAATTAAAAAGATACTAGTAATTTTACTTTTCCAGTTGGGTAACTTTCGTACTACTGGTGCTTTTTATAGATACATCTAAGGGTACTTTATGAGCTGTAACTGGATTTGTGAATTACTTGAGAGACAGGCAGGAGACAGAGGTCCAACTGGGACATATAAGATATGGGAGAAGTGTTTAAAATCTCAGTCGTGTTCTGAGGAAATGGGAGAACAAATAGCGAGATAGGAACTGTATTTACACCTGGTATGTTTGTTCTGGGTTTTTTTCAGAATGATGGCCTTTATCCTGCCACCGGTTCCAGGACCAAAGATAAAAGGCATAGATACACATCTGCTGGAGGTGAGTACCACAGCTAACAACAAAAGAATTCACTATAACTCACTTTTCCAACTTATGTACTAGCAAACACAATTACCATAGTAAAGTATAAAACTGCTTCAAATAATGAATGATGGAAATAAGCAGTACTTTCTGGTTAAACACGTGGAAGATACGTGTGAGTCAGAGTTTTGCCTTGCACTTGCAGCAGGAGGGTGTTTAAGAGCAGGGTTTGTGACTGCCCTGTTTTCTGGGACACAAGGAAATGCCTCTGTGAAATTCCCAGTAATTCTTATGGAAGGTGCTCTCCACAGTCTTTTGCCATGCTGAAGAGGCAGGACAGGTCTGCACTGCAATCCTCCTCCGTTTCCTTCTTGTTAAACTCAGGAGATCCACAGCTGCCAAAAGCTTCCTGATCCTCCCACATTGGAAACATGAATTTTAGGATTATCTCCCCACTGAGGAAACTCAGGAATTTTTCTTCCCTTCTTTCAATATTTTCTGCAGCAGTAGAAATCAGGTTTAGGTCTAGCAATATAACTATCTAAGTGTTTGTATATCAAATATGTAGATTGTTCATATAATCCCTAACATTGACAATGAAAAATTATATCCTCTTCATTATACCTTCAGACAGGAAAATCTGAAGAATTACTGAGTGCTCTTGGTTGCCATGGTTTCCCTCCAACATCAGACTGTGAGGAACTACTGATAGAATATCTGGAGGTAGAGGACAGTGAGGATCAGCAACTCATGCCAAGTCATGACACTCCCAGTAAAAACACAAAAATTATACTCAAGGAAACAGACAGTGACTCAGGCCGAGGGAGCTGTGACAGCCCTTCTCTACTCCCTGTGAAGTGCAGGGAATCCCGTGGCCTTCCATCTGCTCTTCAAACACAAGATGTAAGAGCTAAAGAAAAGAAAGGAGGAAAAGGGAGCTGGGAAACTCAGTGTTCGGCCTCAGAACAGAAAATGCTCTCTTGTAACAGTGAGAGTATAAAGTCGTGTACATGGCTGGCAGCTCAGTTACCTGGTAATCAGGCTGCTATGTTTGCCTACCACAGCACTGTGGAGGCATTCAGGATAACACTGAACACCACAAATGTGAACACTTCACCAGTTCTGGTGGGAAATGAAGAAAATCGTCAGTCGCTATATCCTATTGCTGAAACTGTGTATGATGATGTGGAAAAGATAAGTGAGATGGAGTATTCTAAAACTGACCAAACCACAGTGCAGGTCAGACAAAACCAACAAAATGACAAGTCACCTTTCCTGAATCCTAAACTAATGGACTATGTAGAGGTTCATAAAGTCAGACAAGATGAGGAACCAACACTATTACTGAAACACAAAGAAAATAGTGGAAAGACCAAAAAAAGCACTATTCCAGGAACCAGCAAAGAATATACCAAGGTCTCAACAGTTGTGGACCATCATATTTTAGTATTATTGCCAGATCAGCGCACCCAGAACACACCTGTATCTCAAGAACCTGTAGCAGAAACATCTCAGAACCCTCAGGATAGTCAAGCTGAGAAGAACACGGGCTACAGCACGACAGCTCCAAGCGACTCCAGAGGAGACACCAGTGGATCAGACTACATGGACCCATCTTCCTTTATGCCCTCCTTTAAATAACCTTTTATTACTGCACATACTTAGTAGTCACACAAAGTAAAATAAAATCACGTAACAAACAGTTCTTTTAAAAAGTCTAGCCTCCAAAAGCCTAGCCTCCAATGTGCATTTTACAGGTAATAAAATAATCTGTGAGTTGAGGTAATAGTCAGTAATAAAAATACTGGATCATTAGCACACATTTCTGATACAGTGAAATGAGGAAATGGATCTTGTCTGTCATGAAAAATGCACTGTAAAACAATTATTCAGTTCTGCAAATCTTCTGTTGGTTGATGAAGCCTGAGGAAATACCACAGATTCAACAAAGATGAAAATTGTTGTGAGTCAGTCAGCAAACCATAGCGATCTGAGCAGTTCCTACATTACATAAATCATTGCACAACAGCATTCTTACCTACAATGTGTTTTCTTCTGGTTACATTCTGACACTATATTGTCTTTATCTTTTTTCTCAGTCCTTGAGAAAAAGGAGCTCTTGTGCATGACAAATCATATATAAAAGAGAATGTATTCTAGAGATTGCAGTAAAACAACAAATTCTTCTAAATGTATTTTTGCTTTGTTTCAATGTGACAGAAAACAGTATCCCATTCATATCCTACTCCAGACAAACCAAAATGAAGAAGAAAGCAGGATAATATATGATGTACCGCCTTACTGTATATAATATAAAATGTTACTTTAGTATAAGCCCATATGTTTAACAATCTATTTTTAAAGGCTATTTTTCTATTACCAAAAAAAGAGCAAAATAAAATATTTTTTAATTTCCCAATGCTATTTAGCTACCTAGGAACTTTTATCTTTCCTTCTGCTGAGGCAGTAACAAGTAAAGCTATAATTTCTATACAAAGCATAAAATTAAACTTTATACTAATTAAGAATATGGAGACATTTTTAAACTATATTTCTAATATATTGCAAATTACTATATTACTATTTGAATTGTAAATTATTTGTTTCACAGGTTTTTTATTACCTGTAATTGTATAATTAAAATTACCTGTAATTATATAATTAAAATAGAATTTAGGTTTCAAGAGCCGAAGTTCTTTCCCATTGAATTTGTACTCCGATGCCAGTTGTAAATGAATTGGGGTTCTCTGTATCCTGCACTTTTCTCTGAGCCTAGAAGGAAAGTTTGAAGTCAGTTTTTTCATAATGAATTTATGAACATCAGTTTTGGAACCTGGCCTCCAAGATCTGATTCAGACCTCCACTGAAAAAGCAGTGGGAATGAGGAGATGAGTCCAGGGTCATGTGTCCCCAGAACAGCAGTGGGAACAGCAAGGATCCTTTATATCCCATGTAATTGAAGACAGAATCAAAATGATAGTCTAGTGGCTGCAAAGTTGCTGTGGTCCTTCCTTCTTGAAACAAAAGTTTAATTTACTCCAGGAAAGTATGACTTGTGATGACTGATTAAAAGTGAGCCAAGTATTTAGCCAGCCTCTCTAGCTTCAGGGGAGACTTAAGGTGAGGGAATGATCCTGAGCCTAAGAAGGAGAGTGTATTTGATAGATGGACTCTCTTTTGTTAGTCTCCTTTCTGAACAGCTTTACTTTTCTCCATATTCTTATGAGCCGTCCTGTGGTAGCAGCCCTGATGCAGAGCCAGACAAAAGAGAATTTCAGATTTTGAAGGTTCCAGAAGGCCACATCTGATTTGGAGAATCAGATTCTCACCCATACCTTCAAAGCCATGGAACTGCTCAAGCACAGATTAGTAGAACTGCCTAGCCTTTGCACAGGCAGGACATTAGAACTTAAATAATTACCTGTGTGTCTATTAACATACGTGTTAGTGTAGACTGTAGCATTAGGGTGGCATCAGATTTAGAGCCTGTCCTCTATACAGGCAACTGCCCACTTTCAGGGGCTGATCAGAGCAGTCTGGATGCTCTGTTGAAAGCGTGAGAAGATATCCTAGATTCCTAATTCGACCATTTATTTAACACGTGAAGACATGAAGGGGCTACTACAGCTATCAGCCAAACATAAAACTCTATTCAGTTATAGTTAACAGGACAATTTTACCATAGATACTCTGTTTGTAACTTATAAATTTCTAGAGATGCTAGAAGTACTGGAAAGAAGCTCTTGAGTTGTGAGGAAACCTGTGTGTGTGTAGATGTGTAAGCTAATAAACACACTGTGTCTGACAGTGTTTTATTTACCCTTCAGTTTTCTGACTGAATCTGACAGAGCTAATACCATCAGACACGTTATTCTTTTTTTACACAGATGGCTCTATCTGTGCTGTTTCCTGCACCTAATGATGTGCATAAAGATATGCTGGTACAGGCCTTCTGGGATGTATCTAGTGATGCACAGAAGCTGTAGTATCTCATCAAGCCTAGAGCCTCAAGACATTCCTTACGGAGTAGGTTTCTTAGGTTAGAGCACAGGTGCCTACCCAGATGTATGACAGCAACAGGCTGTTCCCTCTGTATCTTTTTACCTGAAATTACTTTTCGCCTGCAGCAAGCAGACACAACAGTTAGCAGATTTTTAGTGTGTGATTCATCCTGCCTAACTGTAGGCATGTGTGCCTCCAATAACCCACGCAGAGAGTCAAGGACTTTCTCTGCTTAGTCATAAATGAATACTGAAACTGCAAAATAGTTGTAGCCTAAATTACTCTGTGTGGTGTTGAGCATCTCCCACCTTTACTGATGAATGTCTCAATATGCCAAATCATCATGGCTCTCTGTGAATGTCACCCACAGTGGAAAAGGGGCATTTACTTGCTGCTTTGAAGTTTTTGGGGATTTTCTAACTAAATGTGATTTGAATGCATTTTCATAAATGTATTTAATTCTTGAAGATGAACAAATGTGCAGATAGATCAATTTTCCCTTGGATTTGCTTATATTTTCCAAAACACCTTCTTGCTCCCAGTGGCAGAGCTTCTGAAAGTGACCTTAAACAACTGAAAGCACATGAAAAAAACAACCTAGTGTTCTGTAAAGTGAAAATAACCTTCAGCTAAGCATTGGGTCCTTTGAGTGTTCAAATACTTATTTTTTCTGTTTGCAGCAATATTTTTGCCTCCAATTCTTTAAGCTTTTCATTAGGAAGTACATGAGTTTTTGCAGCAGTTCTACAGAGTCAATCAGTATAAAATTATGACACACCATAGGGGAAAAACAGGCTCTTGACACCTCCTTTGATATCCAGAGGGATGAACAGAATTTATCCCAGGAACAGGGATCAGCCCTCTAACTCTTGCACCATTAGTCAAATTTCTCACTTGGAATTTGAAGAATGTGAATGATGTTTTCAATGTCAAAATTATCCATGTGTCATTTATAACGTGCACTACTTTGTAATAGCATAAAAGCACTAAAAGCTAACATAAAGACTCTTCTACATAATTAGTTTTACAGAATTCCTAAAATTTAATTTTATTTAATTACCTTTCCTTCTGACTCAGGCTAATTTTATTAACCATTTTTCTTCAGTATTGGTAAATATGATTCATTATCATAAATTTTTTACTATCTTTTTTTTAGCACAGACATATTTGGTGTACAATTTTAGTATTTCTGTGTAATATTTCTTAATATCTTCTTAAGAAGAAATACAAACTAATGAATTGGCACATGCTAACAAAGCTCAGTATGATGAGGACTTTAAGTTTGGTCTTGATGATACTATGTAACTACAAAGATTATTGAATAAAATGCAGTGAATTAACCTGATATATTAGTAAGAGGATATATATATTTATGGAACAAACTTTAAAACAAATATGTAATGATGATTTATGTCAAAACAGTGAATTCTGTAGTATATCTGTGTGTCTATGTTTAAATGGCTGAAAAATAGACAGCTGCTTTAAATGTCATTCAAGTATCCAAAGTGTATTAGCAGCAGGTGTTCAAAATGAATAAGCAGAATTTTTTTGTGCTCTCTGAAGCATTGTCTATGTGGGGTTTTCATCATGAAGCCTGTAAGTGTATTTTGTAATATCACGGTAATTATAAACCATCTGAAAGTGTGCAAGAAAACTGAAGGCATGTAAGCCAATTGATAGACATCAGACATCTTCTACAAAGCCATAAAGACAAATGAAGTGAAAAAAGTGTCGTGAGATTAGGCATCACATTCTCAAAAAATTGCTACCTCAGATTTTTTTTTGCTCCCTTTGAAAGGCAAGCAGTAAAAAGCATTTTGATTTGTGTGTTAATTTGTGAAGTATTCTATGAAGAATTTTAAAATCTTGTTTGTAAATTCAAATTATTTTTGTTAAAAACCAGCTTGCCATGGAATCATCACTTGTGTTGCAGTCGTACTATGAGGATGGAATATTTGAGATGTGTAGAAAAATTAAATGTTTTTAATATGGATTTTAAAAAGCAAAAACTAAAGAAAATTTCATTTTGAAGGAATATCCTTGGTGCCCAGTTTAGCAGTCAAACATCAGCCCCATTCCTGACCTGAAAAGTTTTTTGCCACTATTTGTATTCCCACGTCACTAGGACTGATAGAGCCAATTTTCCAGAAGGACTCTAATTCTGGATCTCAGCTATGGAACTGAATTTATCAATACTTGCTACTTATAATGACCTGTTTTCAACTGAGTTCCTAAGAAGCAAACCCTTCAATTCTGTCTCTAAATGAGTGAAAATGGAAAGTCCTGCTCTCAGCTGTCTCAAACTGTCACACTAAAATCAGGGTCCAGGCTTCCGGTGGGTGTGGAAATATGGGCTGAATTATAATAATTTGAATAACCTCGTGACCCAGCTTTGAAAACCATTTTGAAACAAATCAGGGATTTTCTTCGTTTTTCTGGTGTAAAACAGAAAAATAAAGTTAAAAGTATGCCTAAATACACAATACATGGGGATATAAAGAACTTAAGTATCATAGAAGCATAGATCAGTTTAGGTTGGAAAAGACCTGAACCTGCAAGGTCTTTTAGAGCCCAAATATTAGCCCAGTCCTGTCAAGTCCACCACTAAGTGACAGGAAAAGGGACAAGGTTGCTGCATGTGACAGGACGCAAAAGGAGTACAGTCACTATGGAATGGTACCTGGTAGATGATGATGGAAAAAATGCATTTGACTACAGCTGAGAAGAGGGGGGGAAGAAGAGAAAACGGAAGGGAAAGAATCAAATGTGAGAATAGACAGTAAAAAATGAGCACTAGCAGAGCTGAGAGGAGTAATAAATGAGTTAGTGAAGGGGAAAAAAGGAAGAGAATACTTTTATATCAAAAGTGGGAATGTGCAGTTATCTGATATAGTCCACAAAAGCAGTAAAGCCTTATGAAGTGCTAAAGTGTTGGCAAAATGCTGAACTCAGCTACTATGGATCAGCTGTTGCATATGAGCAGAAAAAGTCCTATACATGAGAAGTGGTCATTCATTTTCTACCACTTATGGGATTTTTCTTCCCCATATCTGACATCGGTCCCAGGCAAAAACAAAACTTGAAGAGTCAGGCTCAGCATCTGATCTGACATTGAATTTCCTACATTCCAAAGGGGAAAAATCAAGAGAAATAAAATGCACCACACTGCTTTTTAAAACAACCTTCCAGTTTTCACGCAGATATACAGGTGAGATTTATTTATCCATTTACATTGTCCCACACATATGTCTACCATTCTCAATTGTTGTTTTGTTTTTATTTAGTATACATAATGCAATGACCTAAAAGCTCCAAGAGATAAAAATACTTTGGGGATATTTCTAAGCAGCTCTTGGTATTTTTGGGCATTGTTTCAGTTTGTACCTGTGACAATGTATCTGTTAATACTTTCCTTAGTCGGAAAGTCTCTGTCTTGGTAATAAATTCTGAAGATTACCAAGTTAGGTTTAAAATATGTCTCTTCAATATTTCATTTTTAAGAGGAATTATTATATCTGTTGGAAGTAGTTAATAAAAATACCTGTATTAGTTGTGTGACCTCTTAGAGTGCTGATATGCTAAAAGCTGATCTTATACTCAAGATGTTGGTGCATAGAGCAGTTAGATATAAAAAAAATATTTTTTAATATATTCCTCTTTTTGGAAGGTTTATTGTCCTTTTCTACTCAGTGAGGCTGCTTGTCTTGGATCTTGGCATTATTTAACTATTTTTTTAACAATGCTGCTTTTGGATCTATTTTTGTGAGCTGCTGAGTACCTTCACCTCATTTTGACATCAATAAACATTGAAAGATTTCATTTCAGTTCCTGCTATTGTTAGTTTTAGAGACTTGGAGCACTGAGTAGAACTTTTAGAGGATGCTGAAAATCATTGTACAAGCCAGAAAATATCCCTTCAGTAGGCTGGAAACTATATATGTCCAGATAAAGGCAGATTTTTCTACAGGCAGAACTATAATATCATATTTTTTAATATTCATAATTCTTAGGCTACCCTTTAATCTCATCCCTTTAAATCTCATTCCAAAAGGGAGAGGAAACTACTGCTCAGCCGAACTTAGAAAGAACTCCTGGGCTGCTTTAATGTCGTTTATTTTTCATTTTGGAAAGTAATTTTTTTTATTCTGACTACAAAAATGGTTCATCTGATATAACAACCATCAGCTCTTATATATGTGTTATATTGCTCAAAGATACTCAGCACTATCTTGGCTTCTGAAATCTTTTTGTTGTGTTTTGTGTATGTTTTAGTCATTGTGTAAGATACAGCAATACTGAGAACACTGTTGTGAAAAAGTATGGCCCAGAAAAAACATGTTAGCAGTCATTAGCTAATTTTATTTGTTCAAAATCTTGATGTGCTGTTAAGTGAGTGTAAAAGTCTCTGGAAATCCCTTGCCTTTAATTGTGCCAGCAGTCTCCCAATGGAACAAAAATTGCACCTTCTGAATAATATCCAGAATAAAATGTATATTTTCAGCAGAGAAAGAGATGGCCCAGTATTTAGAGCAAACTTCCATTCAATTTCATAATCCATTTCATTGGTAGCTTTGCAATACAAGCTAGGCATTTTATCTACTACAGTTTCAGAATTTGTATTCAATGTGGAACATGAGAGGTTATTGCAGTGTCATCACTGTAGCAACAGAATGATATCAAGCACAATTATTTGGTGAACCAGATCCAATTTTTTTTGTAAATTTCTAAAATCCAAGAAATTGTAAGAATTAGATTTCATATGTAGTATGTACATTGTTTGGAGAATACTGGTATAAAAGTAGTTGCTCAGGAATTATTCATTGTTTCTAAGTGTATCTGAAGGAAAATGCTTTCAAATACATTTTTTAAGTTCTTGATATCAAAAATGCTGGCTTTACTAAAATCTGTTAGTGTTTTCACTTGTAAGATCAATATTGTTATGAAGTCTGTAGCTTTCTGATGAATTTTTTGATCTTTTGTCATTGTAAAATCTTTTTGCAATGGTGTTCGCATTTCAGTTTAATAAAACTTCGTGAATAACATTCCAAATTCTGTATTTCTTTATGATATGCAGCGCTTCTACTATATAATGTATAGCAAGAAAAAGGAAAATCCAGGCATCCAAGACACTATGTAGGGCAGGATCCTGCTGTCTTCTATGGGGAAAGTTCCATAATAGATATTTAACCAATTTTGGTGCACTGAGCAATTGAACCAGGTAACATAGATGGATCACATACCAGGTCACAACTTCTGTGTTTCTTTTTTATAGCTCTTTATGTTGATTTAAATTATATTTATCACTGAAATTCAGGGATTTGTTCAGCAAAGGTAAAGTTTGATCAAGAAAGGTTGAGTGCTAAGGTGTGTAAGCACTGTCCTATTTACTAGACTGTGCAAATCTCTGACCCTTTGCACCAACATTGAGCAGTTTTCCTGCAAAACTGTGGCTGCCCCACAGGCTACCTTTGGTCAGCCTTCTGCCTTAGGAGCAGGCAGGTTCTTTAAAAGCACTGTGAAATACCTCTCACTGGCAACTGTGTCTAGTTAAACTGTGAGCCAATTTCCATTCCAGGAAATGCCACCTTGACCCTTGATTCTTAAGTATTACAAGGATGTGCTGGTTTTCGCCAGGGCAGAGCACTGTTTCTCCACAGTAGCTGGTAGGAGGCTGTGTTTTGGCTTTGTGCTAAGCACAGTGAGGACAATACAGTTTTTTGAGCAGAGCTTATGCAGGGCCAAGGCCTTTTCTGGGTGAATGGAGGGCTGGGAGGAGAGACAGCTGGGATAGGTGACCCCAACTGACCAAAGGGATATTCCAGACCGTGTGACATCCTGCTCAGGTGAAGTACTGAGTAAAGACAGGACATTTGGAGCTATGTTTGTCTTCCTGAGTCATTACAGGTCATTACAGGTGGCAGGCCCTGCTTTCCTGGAGATGGCTGAACTCCTGCCTGACCACGGGACGTGATGAATTAATTCCTTTTGCTTTGCTCGTGTTTGTGGTTTTTGCTTTTCCTATCAAACTCTCTCTATCACAACCCTTGAGTTCTCCAGCTTCTACCCTTCCCTTCCTCTGCCCAGTCCCACAGGTGGGGGGCTGAGCACATGGCTCTCTGGGGCTTGGCTGATGACAGGTAATGAAAGGAGGAAAGAAATACAGCTTCCCATTTCTCCTATCCTTGTAGGAGGTTGTGCTACACCTCTTCACTGACAAAACAGAACCAAAACAAGGGAATAAATGGGTCATCAGTTATCTCTCTCAGAATATCTGTCACTTTCTCCTCATCCACCTAGATGTATTTAACATAACACAAATCACAGAATCACATACTGGGTCAGGTTGGAAGGTACCACAGTGGGTCATCTGCTCCAAAATCCCTGCTCAAGCAGCAGGATCCCAGAGCACACAGCAGAGGGCTGCATCCAGACAGTTCTCGAGTGTCTTCAGAGAGGGAGACAGAGGGAAACCTCTTCACTCTTCCACTGCATGATCACACACACAGTGAAGAAGTTTATTCTCATGTCCAGGTGAAATTCTCCGTGCATCAGTTTCTGCCTGTTGACTCGCATCCTGCTGCCCAGCAGCACTGAGCAGAGCTTGGTCCCTCCTCTCACCCCTCCCTGCAGACACTGACAGACCCTGATGAGGTCCCATCTCAGTTTCCCCCTCTCAAGGATGAACAGGATCAATTATCTCAGCCTTCCCTCATAATAGAGATGCTCCAGTACCTTCATCACCTTTGTCACTCTGCTGGACTCACTCCAGGAGCTCCACATCTCTGTTGTGCTCCAGAGACCAGAACTGAGCGCAGACTCCAGGTGAGACCTCACTAGAGCTGAGTAGCAGGGCAGGATCATCTCCCCTGACCTTCTGGCAGTGCTCTTCCTAAGGCATCCCAAGATTCTGCTGGCCCTCCTGGCCACAAGGGAGAGTTTATTGTCCACCAGGACCCCCAGGTCCTTTTCCACAGAGCTGCTTTCCAGCAGATTGGGCCCCAGCCTGAGCTGGTACCCGGGGTTCTTCTTCCCCAGGTGCAGGACCCTGCATTTGCCTGTGTTGAATTTCAGAGAGTTCTTCTCTGACCATCTCTCGAGCCTGCCGAAGGCCCTCTGAAGGGCTCACAGCAAACTGTGTCAGAACAAGAGTCGGCATGGGACAGCACAGGGTGACACTAAGGGGACAGCGCGCTACGACACCAGAGGAGCAGCACTGGGTGACATCACGGGAGTGGCAGGTGGTGACACCAGGGGGGACAGCACGGCATGAAAGCAGGGGCACAGCAGGGATGGCAGCAGGGCACAGCTCCGGGTGACACCGGGGCACAGCAGGGATGGCAGCAGGGCACAGCCCTGGGTGACACCGGGGCACAGCAGGGATGGCAGCGGGGCACAGCCCTGGGTGACACCGGAGCACAGCAGGGATGGCAGCAGGGCACAGCTCCGGGTGACACCGGGGCACAGCAGGGATGGCAGCAGGGCACAGCTCCCGGGTGTCACCGGGGCACAGCAGGGATGGCAGCAGGGCACAGCCCTGGGTGACACCGGGGCACAGCAGGGATGGCAGCGGGGCACGGCCCTGGGTGACACCGGGCACAGCAGGGATGGCAGCAGGGCACAGCTCCGGGTGACACCGGGGCACAGCAGGGATGGCAGCAGGGCACAGCCCTGGGTGACACCGGGGCACAGCGGGGATGGCAGCGGGGCACAGCCCCGGGTGACACCGGGGCACAGCGGGGATGGATGGCAGCGGGGCACAGCCCCGGGTGTCACCGGGGCACAGCAGGGATGGCAGCAGGGCACAGCTCCGGGTGACACCGGGGGCACAGCGGGGATGGATGGCAGTAGGGCACAGCCCCGGGTGTCACCGGGGCACAGCAGGGATGGCAGCAGGGCACAGCCCCGGGTGACACCGGGGCACAGCAGGGATGGCAGCAGGGCACAGCTCCGGGTGACACCGGGGCACAGCAGGGATGGCAGCAGGGCACAGCTCCGGGTGACACCGGGGCACAGCAGGGATGGCAGCAGGGCACAGCCCCGGGTGACACCGGGGCACAGCAGGGATGGCAGCGGGGCACAGCCCCGGGTGACACCGGGGCACAGCCGGATGCCGGCGGGCGCTGTGCGGCCGGCTCGCAGCACACGTGTCGGGGCGGTGCCGCTGTCCGGAGCGGGCGGACATGGCGGGGCGGCTGCGGGGGCTCGGCAGCGGTGAGGGAGCGGCGGGGACAGCGGGGACAGCGGGGACAGCGGGACTGCCGGGGCTGGGCTGGCCGGGGCTGGGCTGGGCTGCCGGTACCGGTCCGGCCGGGATCCCTGCGCTCGCTCCGCGCGGGTTCGGCAGGGACGGCAGCGCCGTGCGGGGCAGCGCGGGGTAAAACGATTTCGGTGCGGCTGAAAATCCCTTGCAACTCTTTGCAACTTCCCTAACTCATGGGTTTTCAGCCACATTTTTGAGGCTGGATTCTTGTAGACTCGATATTCATTAGTGCTGTAAGTGGTTATAAGAGAAGTGACATTGTGTGTAATTAATTTCAGGAAACTTTATTCTTCAGTCATTTACATTTCACATGAGTTTTAGAAATTGGTTAAAACCTTAGGCTTTTGAAAACAAATGTGTAACTCTCAGGAGATAGTGTTCTGGGTGCAGAAATAGTCTTTTGAAATGATTCCTCGCAGAGTGGCAGAACGGGTCGGGCTGGAAGGGTCGCCTGGTCCAACCTCCCTGCTCAAGCAGGGCCATCCCAGAGCACACGGCACAGGATTGTGTCCTGACAGTTCTGCAATATCTCCACTGAGGGAGACTCCACAACCTCCCTGGGCAATCAGGTATCTCTTTCTGATACCTGCCAAATTGCATCTGCAGTTGAATGCAAGGCAGGACGGTGTGATGTCCCCAGGATTTTGGAGTAAGGATGGACGATGACAGCGGGAATTGTCAGGGCCCTAAGCACAGCTCCTGTGCCCTGACACCAGGGCTACATACACCCTTTGCCCAGGAGCCCTGAGCCTTCAGCCCCTGCCTCAGCATGAGCCTTTGCCACAGCCCAGCCTGGCTCTCGTTCTGGATGGACCTTGGACTTGTGCTGTAGCCTTGTGTCCAGCCCTGTGTCAGTCCCTGTCTGCTGCTGCTCCTGCCTGGGCTCCCTGGGTGGCCCCTGGACCTGACCTAGCTCTGTTTATTCGGGGCACTCTCTGTGAACCCTGCTTTGCCCCCCTCGTTCAGCTCTGTTGGGCCCCTGCCCTGCTGCCTGGCAGCACTGCAGTCACCCTGGGCACCCGACTGCAGAGCATTCACCCACTGCTTCCAGATAAGAACTCGTATTACAGTTTCCATTTTTAAAATAAAAATTATCCTTCTGTCGAAATAGAAGTCCATGTGAAACTGAAAACCTGAGTTTTAATGGATGAGATATAAACACCTTGCTTTTAAAATTCATATTTTGCCTGTTACTTAATTTTCTCCAAAGAAAATTTATCAGACCAAAAAAACCCTCCAAAACTTTCTGTGACTGTAGCTCATATTTTCCCTGAACAAGCTTATTGAGCAAAACTTTTAGGTGTACAGTTCACCAAGTGTTTCACAATTCTCTTACTATTTTACAGTTGCCTTTAGGCAGCAGAAATGGAAAAGTTCTGTCTCCACACGAGCAAAAATGCCTCCTTGTGATTTTGTGCCTGCAAAATATGAAGTAAGTCACGCATACTACACTGAATTTAAATAAAGCATCATTACTGGGTTTGGGTGATAGGTTAATCTGCTAAACACGATTATAAAATTTGTTTCTTAGGGCACAATCCAAGTGCTACAACCAGGATATAACCTGTAGATGTATCTGTGTCACAATCTGTAATTTTAAACATTTAAGAAAGAGGTATGTGCAGAAAGGCAGCCTTATTTCAAAAAGCTGAGTTTCAGAGGTTTGTAGAACAGCCTTCTACGTGCCAGAATCTGTTAAGATCTTAATACTTCAGACAGCTGTGTAATCTATGTGCTCCACAACAGCTCCATGAGTCTGGATCTGTAGAAGGCTTGGACGGACTCTGACTGTTTTATTCCACTCAGTCCTTTCCGTATGAGCGCATGCAGAAGATCCGTGAGCAAAACATTGCGCCTTCCCTGCGAACGTACTACAAGAAGCCACTGCTGCTGCACCAGGGGCACATGCAGTGGTTGTTTGATCATGAGGGACGAAGATACCTTGATCTCTTTGCCGGGATTGTCACTGTCAGCGTTGGACACTGTCACCCGTAAGCATGTTGCTTTTTGGTTCATGGGATAAAGTACAGGAAGAGACATCTGTGTTTGTTTTGTTCTTCATTAATCTGCAGCACTGTGAGCCTAAAACCAGAATATAATTTACTGAATTGTGTCATGTGTCACAGTTAGTCCAATTTCTGCTACGTTTTGAGGGATTAATTAATTTGGTCTCCTTGTTGCTCCATCTGGCACACGGTGCAGCATCTGCATTTGCAGAATCAATAGCACAGAGGTATGTGCCTGTGAGTGTGGAGTCTGTGTGGAATTCAATCCCTTTGTCTCTCCCTTGCTACATGCAGGAAGGTAACTATGGCTACCCAGAAGCAGCTGGCTCGCCTGTGGCATACCACCAATATCTACATGTACCCACCAATCCACGAGTATGCTGAAAAGCTAACTTCTCTTTTTCCAGATCCACTGAAGGTAAATTGCTTCTGTCAGGAGCAGGGGCTGGTGAAGTGGGTGTCTGTTTATAAGAAGTATTTATTAAATAATCAAGAGCCATGCTATCTTTAGAGAGAAAATCTGGATGGGGAATACAGTTCAAGAACATGAGGGGGCCCTCAGGGCCTCTTCTTTAGACCTAGCTCTAGACAAGCATAATATCCCCAATTTCTGTTCTGTTTATTTTCTCCTTTCACTTGTAACTGTGAAGAGGTATTGCTGGCTTTAAAATTACTTAAAAGGAACAAAGAAGATGTTTGTTATTCTTACATGCAGCTGGCATTAATTTTCTTAATCTCATGAAAATCCACAGTGAAAATTCTTTGACAGTATTTTGTGTAATATGTGTAAATGTTTACTAACATTAAACAGATAAACCACAAAAATGTCATGTTTCATATGCAGTGAAACTAAATTATTTTTGTTTTCAGGTAAATAAATTGGTGATGAAATGAAATTGGGCTAGCAGAAGAGTATGAAGCTATTGCAATCTTAAAGATGGAAGGAGAGTAAAAAGAAAAAATTAAATGTCCTGCTTAGTTTTACCCAACAACTTAATTTCTTTCAATCAGAAATGCACCTTAGGAAAACTTGTAACCTGAAACCCTTTGAGATTTTTCTGTACCCTCCCAGAGCACAAGAATTGGATCTTTGTTCTCATTTATAGTGTAAGGACAACACTAATTTTATCTTGGTGAGGTCACCCTGTGGCAGTGCTGGGCTAGAGTTCATCGTGTTATTAAGGGGCATGGTGTGATGCTGAAGAAGAAGGAGGTGTTTTTGTGCTGTGCTGATCCCAAGTGTTCTCCCACAGGTGGTTTATCTCACCAACAGCGGGTCAGAAGCCAATGATTTAGCTATGTTCATGGCAAGGGCACACACTCGCAACTTCGACATCATCTGTCTCAGGTAATGCCAACAGAGCTTCACAAAACTCCTCTGTGTATGGAATCACTCTCTACATGCCTGAAAACAATAAATAACTGAGAACTCTTTCACCCCGGGTCTGCAGAGGAAAATTATATAAAATTACTTTATTTGACCAAGAGGAGTAAACCAGGAGCTGAATTTTTCATGTTGTATGTTAGGACTAGTTTGCAATAAAAATGCAATTTGCAGATTTTGTTTGTGTTACCTAGAAAATGATCTGATGTCTATGTGCAAGGTGTGCTTTGGTAGACTCTTTTTTGTGGCCAGATCAAGATGGAGCAACTGCTTCATTCTTCCTTCACCTCCCTTGGACAGTGTCCCTTTGTGAGGGGTGCAAAGGTATCTCTGGCACAGTGCAGTGAACCTCAGCAGGGAACTGCTCTGCCTGGGCGCTGATTTTTGTTTTGTTTGCTTTGCTTGTTTTTCTGTCAGAGCCCTGAGCCACAGTTCACTGCACAGGTACACAAACAGCTCTTCTGACTTAATGACAGGAATGGATCTGGGCTGAACACCAGCACTGTAAACACCAGCATAAACATTACTTTACTGTGCAGCCCAGGGGGCTTCAAACATTAGAATAAAAGGCCATGTTAATGAAGAGCTGTATTTTTCTGTTACTGTGTTCAACAGAACATTGGGTACCTATCTTGCTTGTGTATTCTCACTAACCAATTTTGTTTTGTGTATAAAACTGACAGCAAACCACCATCTAGTTTAATGATTGGCAGCTTCTGTTGGAGACAACAGCTGTTTCTAAGAGTCAAAAGACAGAAATGTTTGCTCTGTAGGGATCAGGTGCTACAGCAGAACTTCATGAGGCACTGTCTGAATTACTGTTGGTTGCAATGATTGTACTCATCTCCTTGCAAGCATTTCTTCACAGTTTTATATTTGAAATTGCAGTCAGAATCAAAAGGCAGAGCAAAAAGTGGCAGTAGGAATCTTTTTCATTTCAGTGCAACAATGCACATTTTTCCCAACAATGTGCATCTCAGAAGCCTGCCTTCTCAGAACTGATATTGCTCCAGACACTTCTTGGAAATGAGTGATGTTGATCTGCTTTGTTTGAACAGAGGAGGATACCATGGAGGCAGCCCTTATACTCTGGGTTTGACATCTCTGACTCCTTATAAGCATGGTGTTGCCAATGGATTTGGCTGTACAACTGTGAGATTTTTTAATTTTTTTTTCTTAATAATCTGGGTAACTAACAGTTTATTTGAATATTTCAGCAATTGCTATGTTTTTTTGTCATCAAGTGCTTTCTGGTCACTTATCAAAACTGAAGTGTAGCAGTTTCTGCTGTGTAAATTCAACAAGACCCAGAGTCCCCTTTTCTTCCATGTATAGCTCCTTAGGCCAATTTTGAGTTAGGACAGCCATAACATGAGTGATAAATGATTTGCAGTTCCTTAGTCATTCTTGATACTTGCATGGGAATCTGTGTAAGGAGCAAAATAATATTCTGAACCCCTTTTTCAAGTTGGTTTTGGCAGATCTGTGCAAAGCTGCTTTCAGATGGTCTGGAGCAGATCCTTCACTAAAAGGAATAGGATCCTATATCAGCAAGACAGGAGATGTATCTGTTAAGGAGATCCACTGATTAAATGGCAATATGTTATGTCCCTGCCCTTGAGCAGATTTGAGTAACTTTCTGTCTGGTAGCTGCTATTGGTGACTCCAATGTTACAGGTGACAGCTCAGCCACATTATTAACCACAGTAAGGCTCATTTACAGCAGGTTCCCAGCCTGTCAAACTGAGTGGCCTGAACTCATGTGGTATTTCATCAGCAGCAAGGATTAGAAAGTTGTATTTGTCTCTATTAGATCTGCCTGCCTCACTCTATTTTGCAGATTTTGTTCATACTTCAGATATGCCACCACCAACTCTTAAAATGCTGACATTACCTTAGATAACCAATATCTTGACTAACAAAAAAAAACCAAAAAAAAAATCAGTTGAGTGACTATTGCTGGAGCAGTCTAAACTTGTTGGTTCCAAAACTGTCTTGGTTATTTGGTGTCACTCCCAAGTGTTCTTCAGACAAATTCCTGAACTGTGTTTGCCCCTTGACTCTAACAGTTGTTTTTCTGTTTTGCCATTAGTCACTAGATCAAAAGATCTTTTAGAAAGGTGTCATCAGATCTGTAGATATTTCTCTTATGTTTGTCAGACAATGTTACCAGATGTTTTTCGTGGTCCTTGGGGAGGCAGCCATTGTAGAGATTCTCCAGTGCAAACTGTTCGAAAATGCAACTGTACTGAAGGTTAGTCCATGACAAAAATTTGGTTTTTGGATTACAAAGTACTAGAGGGCTGTGAAAATAGGTTATAGTTACCTACTCAAGCGAAGTACATGTCTGGTTAAGTTTTGCAAGGCTGACCAAAATAAATATTGCAGATAATCTCAGGATCATGCATCCCAACGGGGAAAATTTGGGACAGATGACGCCACATTCTCAGATTTTTTCTTGAAATCCCAGTGTTTGTCATGATCAACTCTGGAAGCTGTGGAACTCACTTCAGCACATCTGGAAGAACAGAAATGTTGATGGTCTTTTTTGCTGTTTCTGAAGTTCTGACAGCTTTCCAGCTTTTATACTGGAGTAAGATAAAGTAAGGACAACGTGCAGCCAGCAATAAGCAGAGGTCGTACACTGGGCAAAATGTTCCATACACAACAGAGTGTGAAATCTCCTCTACTGCTCTGCAGCTAACAACAATTTCAATCAGTTTTTCTACTGTTTCAATAAGCACTTTTTATTATTTTAATTCATATGCACACATAACAGAATGCTTTGGTTTTAGCTTTACTGTCCCCAGTGAACAGCAACATTACAAATTGCTCTGTTCTTTATTTAAGCACAGACTGTATTCTCCAGAATTGTCCTACCTGCACTAATCGTGGAGTACACATGGTTTAAGAGACTCTCTCCTTTAATGTTTAGTTTTCTACTGTTCATTTGAGAGGTGATATTTACCACACAGTCAAATAACACTTGTTGTTAGATGTTGTTGTAGTTTCATGTTTTGAAGCTAGTTTTGTGTCATATTAAGTAAATTCCCTTCAAACTGTTTCCCCTGTAAACAGGTGCATGTCATGCAAAAGACCAGTACATTGAACAGTTCAAAGACACTCTGAATACTTCAGTGCCCAAGACAGTAGCTGGATTTATTGCTGAACCAATGCAAGTACGTAGTTTGCCATTTCTCAGTTGTGATAGCACAAGTAGTGTGAAGTACTCACATCTGATATTCTTTAGCTACAACCTGAACATAGACGTTTGCTGATTTTTTACTCTTTAAACACCTTAAATGTTTGAAAGATTGGATGCACTGCCTTCAAATTTCAGCTTTTGTCACTGACTTCAATGAACTACAATTTTTCTCATGAAATTAAACACAGAATTGTGATTAAACATACACATTTTTTTCTGCATTTAAACAGTGTGATGCATGCTATGGTTTGGTTTCTATTATGTCCTTTCAATTTTCATTACTATTTCTCTAAACTTTTAACTCAACCCTCCTTCTCCCTCTTTTAGTCATGTTTTCCATTGTATTTTTAACAGCTGTCCAGCAACAGTTGGCCACAGGATTCATTGTCCTCCTAATGTTTCACCCTACGTTCACAATTGCTTTATATGTGGTTTTTCAACAGGAAAAATGGAGAACTTATCCCGAGCAAGAGAAACAATGTGAGAATTGTGACCACAAGCAGTTCTCTGGTTTTGCTGTTTTCTAAGCACTTAAGTTCTTGAGTCTAAAAAGCTGTTCTGGTCGAAGTGTAGTGTAGAATTGAATTACCAATGCAAATACAAACTGTCAAGGTGAAAAGATGTTGAGGAGGCAATGTTCTAAACAAATTAACAAAAGAGGGAATATGAATTGTCTGGCCAACTTCATCAGCAAACAGTTTCTGGGTTTTGTTGTGTGTAGATTTTCACGGTCTTTGTTTTGCCAGTTTGTCACTAATTGACTTGGTCTTACAATGATCATGGCCTCACAAACATTTGTGCCAGCACAGCTAGCAGAACAGCAGGCAGCATTGTGGAATGGGAATGCATGACCTGAGCAGGAGCTTTCTGAAGTAGTTTCATTGCTGGAGCCAGAAGCTTGAAACAGCAGTCCTGCTGTTACCTGAGGGCTGCTAGGTTTTTCTCAAGTAGAATGCCTGTTTCCTCGTTTGTTCCTGAAAACATTGTGTTTCTCTCTTGGCAGGGTGTTAATGGAGCTGTTCAGTACCCAAGAAATTTCTTAAAGGAAGCTTATCAGCTTATAAGGGAAAGAGGGGGCCTTTGCATTTCAGATGAAGTGAGTCAGATTTTTTTACCTAAAAATTCCAGAGTAGGGTGCCTCTGAAAGTTATCACAAAAGAATCCAAGTGAAGCCTGGAAATAATCTATGCGAAATGCAATACACTTCATAGCTTTAGTTTAACACAGTGTAAACTGCATTTTTCCAAGCATAGGAGCCTCCCAGTTTCTACTGCCTTTATTCTCATTTTGGGCAAAGGTAATATTTGTAGCAGACTTCAGTCCTTACCTCCCGGGAGCAGTAAATTTACACAAATATGCGGCAAATGCTGCTCGTGATGGAAGATTTGTCAAAATAACCCTTCCTTTTATGAGTTGACAAACATAGAACACAGGCGAGAGTTGATTGCTCTACCTCTGCAAATATGTTTTAGAAGTAGAATTTTTTTAGCTTAAACAATATTAGAATAGTATGAAATGCTTCAAATGCTTTTACATTTCCTATCCACTTTGAAATGGAAACTGCATCTTATTTGTGCATCTCACCAGGCCTAAGACATGATGACATGTTATCACATGAAAGAAAAACCCAATTACAATAAGTAGCATTTTCTGCAGAACCATCTGAATAAGGGTCCTGATACAAGTTTGTTCCAGATGTAATTGCTGTTTTATGCAAATCACTAACAATACAAAGACAAGTAAATATATCATAAAGTGTGAGAAGTTGATGAGTGTTTCTCTGAATTTTTCCTTTGAAAGGTACAGACAGGATTTGGACGGACGGGCAGCCATTTCTGGGGATTTCAAACACATGGTGTAGTCCCTGACATCGTTACTTTGGCAAAAGGAATTGGTAATGGCTTCCCAATGGCAGCTGTTGTTACTACAAAAGGTATAAGTGTTCTGTTCCACTGCAGAATATAATGGAAAATAATTACTTGTGGAGAGATGTGCGTTTAAAAAGCTAAATGTTACTTATAAACTTTATCTTGATCTATCTTTTGAGAAATTAATTAGATCCTCATTGCTTCTGTTGTTCCACCACGTGTTGTGCTGTATCAGTATGGAGCTGTATTTAAATGGGTTTAGCTGTACAACTGAAGCAGAAATGAACTTGTGAGTGGTTTGAAGGGCTGGTAAAAGAGCCTGGAAATCCTCACTGAATTCACTGTTATACTGATAAATATACTCTGAGTAAAGAGGGCGGGATGCTACTCAGATGCTTGATTCCTACAAATGACTGGCTCGATCTAGTGAGGAAAATCTGTAGATGGCAGGTGAGAGCGTATGTTAGAAGCATGACTTTTAAAAGTTTTGTTTTGGCACCTGCTAGGCACTATAGTTTTTGGATATATTCATGTTTTGCAGACTGCTTTCAGGAAATCTTACGGTGTTGTCTCCAGTAGAATCAGAGTTGAATCACAGCAAATGTAATTGTTGTTACAGTAACAAATGTTTAAAGCAATTAAGTTACCAAACAAGACAGAGGAGGCCACCAAGAGGATCAGGGGGCAGAGCGCCTCACTTAAGAGAAGACTGAGAGAATTGAGATTGTTCAGCCTGGAGAAGGCTTTGGGATGACCTATTGTGGCCCTCCAGTTTAAGAAAAATGGAGAGAGACTTTTTACAAAAGCATGGAGTAACAAGGAGGAATGGCTTTAAACCGAAAGAGATTAGGTTTAGATTCGATATGAGGGGAAAAAGCCTTTACTGTGAGGATTATGAGGCACTGGTACAGGTTGCTCAGAGATGCTGTGGATGCCCCATCCCCACCCGTGGGAGTGCTCAAGGCCAGGCTGGATGGGGCTCTGAGCAACCTGGTCTGACAGAAGTTGTCCCTGCCCGTGGCAGAGGGGTTGGAACTCGATTATCTTTAAAGTCCCCTCCAGCCCAAACCATTCTGTGATTCTATGATTCTGTGATTCTATGAACTGAAGGAGTAACCAGTGTTGTTCTTTTTCTTTTAGAGATTGCAAGTTCCTTGGCTCAAAACCTTCACTTTAATACATTTGGAGGAAACCCTTTGGCCTGCGTAGTTGGAGCTGCAGTTCTTGATGTAGGGAGAACATTACATAAATTTACCTGTACCACAAGTTCTTTGTACCAAAAGATGAGAATTGCACGTATAAATTTCTATGTGGGCAATTTTTTAGACAACTAAGTAAAATGCATAAACATATGCATGTATACATGCATGGCCACTGTGTCCCCTGCACAGGAAAAAATCCTGTTTATCTTAATTGCAAAAAGTTTCAGATCTCTAGAAGGAGCCAGAGCCCTATAATTATGACTCCGGAATAATCTTTATCTTCCTTGGGCTCTTTACTTCGTTAATGAAATTGTAGGCAAGCACTTTCTCAAAAGCCTTATCTAATTCTTTCATAGCACTACACAAATCCACAGCTAAAGTAAATCTATTTTCTGGAACACGTGCTTAGGAAAATTTTTTTAACATAATGGCTTTTACGTTATGCTTAAAAAAACCCTAATGACCAAACAGTTACAAATACCTAAGATCAGAAATTCTTTTGGAAAAAAAATTACTTAAAAAACAGAAAAAAACTAATTTTACTTATTATCCAGCAGAAAATCAGTCAGTGGGTAGTAGGTCACTATTTAATTTGTCTTGATTATGCACAGAACATTAATTTCTGAAGCTCACTTCATTACAGCAGACATTATCCCTATTCATGTTACTTTCCTGAGTGGTTTGTAGGGTTTAAGATATCAATAAGATGGATGATTGTATAAAGAACCCATATTCTGGGCTTTTCCAGCTCTGAAATAACTTGGAGCCTGACTCTGAAACAATTCCAAGGGTTAGAGTCAGGAAGAATAAAATGGAGTTGAAAGAAAAAGGAAAAAAAAAAAAAAGAAAAGTAGAAACAACTACTTTATCTTCTGTAATTATTTTTAAATGCAATTTTTCTAAATGCAGATGTTAAGCTCATTTAATGGTTTGTGTGTAGGCGCCTGCAAATAAGAACTCTGATTAAGGACAGTGTAAAGAATGAAGAAAAGATTGCTACTAAAAAACATGTTGTTGCTAAATACAATATAGTACTCAAGCTGTTCCCTGCCTAGTACACACAATTAAGCCTTGTCAAATTATATTTTTCTCATGATACTGAAGAAAATTAAAATCTTCTGGTAAGATTTTGAAAATAATCCTTCTGGTCAGGTATTTTCCAGTTATGAGTACATATGAGCAGGAATTACTGGATTAAATTTAAGTTATAAGAAAAATGTGAAAAGTGCCACAGGAACATCTAAGTATTATGCACAATTGTATTCTGATGCTGCTAAGAGAATTTTAAGAGAAGGAAAATGTGAGGACTGAGGTAGTGAAGGTATAATATCAAGTTCAGTGGGGATTAACAGAATGTGTTGAAAGCTTTTCCTGCAACACTCTCATGGTATTTCATTTTAACCAGGCTATTGAAGAAGATGGTCTACAAAAAAACAGTGAGGATGTGGGAACATACATGCTGCTGGAGTTGGCTAAACTACGGGATAAATTTGAGATTGTTGGAGATGTCCGTGGCAAGGGACTTATGATTGGAGTAGAAATGGTGACAGATAAGGTTAGTGACTTCTTCACTCCTTTCAATTTACAGTGCCATTGAAAGTTTTATCACATTTTACTTCAGTAGAAACAACAGAAATATTTCTTGTTAAAAAGCAGACAGTGAAGTGGGAAAACATGGCTCTGGCTACAAATAAGTCAGAACATTCCATCATTCAGCTGTTCCACAAGCTTGGAGTAAACAGTGGCATGCACCTTAACTGCACAGACTCATGACAGCAAATAATTTATGCAGCTAACATTTGCAGCTACAGGCGGGATTTATTGAAGAGACTGGAATATACATCTTTGTCACAGAACTGATTTAGAATATCTAAGTGAAGTTTAGTATTTCCTTTCCTAAGGACAGTCGACGCCCTCTTCCAGCTGAAGAAATCAATCAGATCTGGGAGGACTGTAAGGACATGGGGGTTCTGATCGGCAGAGGAGGGCTCTACAATCAGGTACTGAACCTCTGGTTATGAATAAAGCTTACTTTCTACCCTTGGGAACTGCATCCCCACTTCCATCAAATTAATTTAGTTTAGTAAATAAACTAGGAAATGTATACTCTTAGCAGCTATCTCTTGTTAATGTTGCTTATTTTAAAACTGGGCAGGAACTATTTGATTCTTTTCAAATATTCTGAACAAGCTCAAAGCTTGCAGTTTTCCTTTAGAGGGACAGCTTCCCCTAGAAAACCAAGATACTACAATCTATGCAATTTAGAAGAATTCAGCAATACTCAGGATCAAGTCTTTGCATAGTTTAGGCTATCATCTGACACATCAGTAAAAAACTAGTAGTTCTTTGAATCTGGGGAGCTGATGATGGTTTAATTCTATGGTAATTAAAGGGAAGAATAGGTGTTGACAGCAAGTTCAGCAACAGCACAAAAAGAGAGAATTGGATGTGAAGGCCATCAGCCCACACCAGCTGGGGATTACATTACATGCTGTAGCCAGGACACTGCATCAGCTCCCTGCAGCACTCAGTTAATGGCAGAGAATTGCCTCAGGGCTGGTCTAGTCAGTGAAGCCCTCTGACACAGAGGAGGCAGCTTCCATGTGAGATGGATGGAGGGTAGCTAAAATAAATCAAACATTATGCCCGTCACCTATTCAGTTCTTCCCTAAGTCAAGACCAGGAGGCAGGTAACAAGCTGAAGCTCAGTGCAGTAAAATCTCATTATGTTTGATAAGAAGGCTGTTTATCTGTGAGTGTTTGCTTCAGCTGGGGCTGTGGGTGGGAAAGCCCATTATTCCACTTTTCCTGTATTAAGTCCTATGACGTGATGCCAGAAAAATCCAAAATTTTTAGGAGACATAGATCCAACATTCTGATTTAAGAACCTGTTTTTGACAAGTATAGCTGTACATATAATCCTTCCTGATCAATACGCTTTCCAGCTATAGCACCCTAACTACAATCTAGTGATTCATTCATAATGTATTCTCTTAAAAGGCCTTTAAAAACAGCCTATAATAAAACAGCAAATCACCTGACACAATGCAAGAGCCTGCCACTCTCAGCAGATACTACTTTTCCCTGTGGTAGAGCAGCAAGAAAGGAAAATACGCCTGTCTCTGTTCTTTCTTTGTAAAAATCCATCTGAGATTTTACTCTGTCTCTGTCTGCAGTTACAGAGCTGCAGACACGACCTACTCTACTTAGGTCTTTTGTGCAGGCAGTTAGGTTATCAAGAGGGGGTCATGAGTCAGATGCAATTCAGTGCAGTCAAGTTCAAAATTGCTCCACTTCAGAGTGCATTTATCATAAGCCTCAGTGCTGCACTGCTGTTCTCCTTTTTTCCTCACTTTTTTGGGGTGGGAGTGCTGACCCAGACAGGCTGCTTGAAGCCATATTCTTTCCATACAATTCGAGCGTTTCTTTTTCTCTTTGTTCTCTCTCCTCAGACATTCAGAATTAAGCCTCCTATGTGCATTACTAAGAGGGATGTCGACTTCGCTGTGGAAGTATTTCATACTGCTTTACAGAGACACGTGGAAAGAGCAGATGCAAAATAGAACTGATTTGTTTCCTTACATGAGAGGCACACACAATCCCTGATACTTGTGACCCAGAATTGGCACTAATCTACTCTGGAAAATAAAATCATAGTGTGACGATTACATGCTTCTTCAGTATCGTAAGAGCATTCTGACAGACATAGTGTTTAACAGAGGACATGGTGTAATCTGTTTTGTAAATGTACAGTTTAGTTCTACAGTGCTGATTTGTATTAACTGCACACCTATTATCAAAAAACCCCGACCGGATTAACAGGGTATCAAATGGAGAGGCAGGCTATGTTCTTCTTCCCCCCACAAAAGTCATAGCAAAATCAGTAAATTTTAGGAAGAGTGACAGAAAGAGTTGGGGAAGAAATTTCAGAGTTAAAACTGTTTGCCCGGCCTACAAGGGCACACTGTAATTAGAGCATTACCAAAAGTTTGCGGATAGTTGAGGTGTTTCTAATTACAGTAATTATTTTTATCATGGGGATAAAAATCCAGTCATCACCCTCTCCAAAATACACTTCTCTTTTCCTCCTGCTGCTTTTGGGATTGCATAGCACACCCATTAATCATTTTGTAAAGGTGCAAGTTCTGAAAGGTGGAATAAGATGCTCTTTCTTACATAATCACTTTGTATTGTGTAAAGTCATTTCTTCCTTCAGTTTCCAATTAAAAAAAAGATGATGCTGTGGACAGTCAGCAAGAACTGTGCATTTATAGTTTTATTTTTATTCCAATTTTAATATTCGAAAAATTCCTTCACCCAATAAAGCACCACGTCAGGTTGGGGGGAGGAGAATATTCTTCCAGTACCTTAGAGGAACTTTGGTAACAGAGCATCCTTTCCTAATCTTACTCCATGAGTAAATATTGTACAGCCTTTGCTGAGCACTGCCTTCTCCAATTCCATTAATAACTCCTGTGTACAACCAAAATCAGGTGTTTGTTATCCCATCTTTTTTTTCTACTCAAGATCAGGCAGATTATGGCTTTAAGTGGAAGTGCTGTGTCTTTCATTAGAAATCAGAACTAATTAATTCATTCATGTCACTCATTTATTTCACCTTCACTTATTCCAGCAAGGCTGTTCCACTAGACTTTTTTCCTCAACATTTCCCATGGAGGTAGATGTACAAAACAAATAGGAATTGTCAAAACTGATTAAACAGCTTTGTCATCTAACTCCTTCCCCTCTGTCTGCTGCCTAATGTAATTAAGTAATTTGAGGATGGCAGAAGAAAAGCCCATGACTTGGTGGTGCTTCATATTTGATAAAGGATCAAAGAATCAAATAATACTCTGAGTTGGAAGAGATCCACAAGGATCATCAAGCCCAGCTCTTAAGTGAATGGCCCATAGAAGGATCAAACCCACGACCTGGGTGTTACTAGCACCACATTCTCAGCAATTGAGCACAGGCCCTGCTACTGGCTACACTCACCCTGAGCTGAGCTCTCTCAAAAGAAAAGCAACAGCATAAGTGTCAAAATAATTTATTATTTCCTCTGCGTGGGTACTTTATCCATGCAGGTTTCTACAGGAACACAGGGTGAGCAGCTTTAAGTTACTATTTCCCCACCCACGGTGTGAAAGCTGCTGCAGGGTAAGGGGCTTTAGACAAAGTGGCTTGGTGGAAGGAGCACCTGCCTGTGCATGACACCAAACCATTTGATGATTAAAGGAAGGCTGTTACAAACAGAAGAAAGCACAGAGTCCTCCACAAGATAGTATTCCAAGATAGTGCATCTTCATTTTTTTTCCTACATTGGTACTTGCCTTCTTAACTCCAGACACAGGCAATGTGCATGTTTCACTTCTGTAAGAGTGTTAACGTACAATTCTGAAGATGGTCACTATAGCAAAGTTCTATCTGTTTTTACGTTTCTCTTTTTTGGTTTTGGCATTCACAGCTCCATTTACAGTTGGTGTTGCTGTTGCCTTTGCGTGTCCTGTGGCTTTCAGGTGTTCAAACAATTTATTTCGCGATGGAAATGCACAATTGCAGGTTACACAGTGGATGGGAACTTCATTCTGCAATGAGAAAAAAAACCTCAGAACGCTTCACATTTCTTTTGAATATGTCATCACTTGGTGCAATACACCAATTTCTTGTACAATTTCTCCTTGGCAGTGAAGCAGGAATAAGCTGTTTTTTCCTATCATCAATATTCCATTACTCATTAGCAATTAAACACATATTTTTAAAAAATAAGCACAATAAACCTTCATGAAATTTTCAACTGTTTTAAGTAAAACCAAGAATGGAAGCTCTGCAAATCTAATTCAAAGTAAAGAATAGTTTTGATCTTATCTGACCATAGAGGTAATACTTTGAGCTCTGAGATGCAGTGAATTTAGTATGTCTTAGCTGTAGTTACTACAAAGTTTCACTCTCCAGCAAGTATCAATATCAAGAAAGATGCAAACAGTATTGCCTGTCATCTGCTGGGTGACAACAGCTCTGTCCTCAGATGCTTAATTTACTTGAACTGCCTTGCACACAGAACTTTACCAACTCTCCTAGAAATGAAGCTTAGTCCTGCATTTCTCTGTGGGAACATGAACTGAAGTTTCGGTTCTATTAAAATCACAGGGATAGAATTGATGGGCTGGAGGTGACCAAAAAACAGCTTTCTTTGTAATTATATGACCCCCACCTTTTAGCCCTCCTATAAAGACAGGCTGAGAGACATGAAGAGAAGGTTCCAGGGAGAACTGATTGCAGCCTTCCAGGGCCTGAAGGCGGCTTAAATAAAGGAGGCAGAGTGACTTTTTATACAGGTAGAGTGACAGGACAATGTGCAATGGTCTTAAAATGACAGAGGGTGGGTCTAGATTACACATTAGGAAGAAATTCTTTACTGTAAGGGTGATAAGGCCCAGAGAAGTTGCAGATCCCTGGGAAGTGTCCAAGGACAGGTTGGATGGGGCTTTAGCAATGTGGTTCACTGGAACTAGATGACCTTTAAGGTCCCTTTCAACCTATGATTCTATTTTAAATAGTATAAGTAATTTGACATACCGCTGTCGAGCTCTCTGAAGTTGCCTTAGCAGACTTTTTTGCTTCCTTGGCTTTCTTCCCTTTAGGCTTAGTGCTGCTAATAGACAGAATAAGATCAGTGCACAGGAACATTCAACATTTACAAGCTTCTGATGTTTGTTAGTTTTCAATGTCTCTACTGCTTTTCCCTGTTCATGCTTCACACAACAAAATGTAAGTGTATCCAGAAAAACAAAATTAATTTATACAATCAATTTTTTATGTCAAAATGTTGAATCTGCTCCTGGGAAGTGATATGGCAGCAATCTGCAGTCAAACACCACTTTCAGAGAAGTTCTTACACTCTTTATTCAGTATCGTATTTATTCAAACCAGCTTTGGTGAGCAGACCCCCAGAGTCCACATTTGAGAGTAAATCTATTCTTGTTTGACAGTATCAAACATGACACAGAATGACACAGTGACTGCAATGTTGCAACCCAACACACCTTTTTACTTCACTTTTTGTTTCATTCTCTTGGCTGACACAATCTGTAACACCTGTGTCCTCCGACACAGCACATCTTTGGCCATCATTTACCAGCTCCTCTGTTGAGCCACATTCCTCCACGCTGGGTTCTTCCTTTTGTTCAACTGTTTCTTCGTCAGCACTTTGATCAAAAGAGTCCTCATAACTCTGTCCAAACAAAAGAAATCCAAATTAAATACTTTCAGTTCATTAGTGACTATGTTTATAGTATTATACTTATTTACCTCAAATATGGGTGGGGTGGGAGGAGAGAAAGCCATGGACCCTCTCAATTTTACTGTGTGTTTTCAGTGAGACTGTAACATGTAAAACCTTAGTTCTCCTGTTTTGAAAGATGAGGCCACCTGTGGTGAAGGGAAGAAACACCAATAAAACAGCCTCTGAAACTACAGAAGAGGAGAATGAAGGTCGCTTTTAATTACATACAGGGCTCATCCTGTTCTGACTACCATTTCTTGTTTAACAGATGGTAGATTGGCTTATAACTTTGCAAGAGGTTAATTATTTAGACTAAAGTTTTCTGTGCCAGACAACTGCATTAGGACACTCGAGCCAAAATAACTGCGCTGACTGAAATTAGGTAGACACACTGTGATTTCCTTCCCTAGCAGATTCTGGCAGCCTTTTCCATGTGCCAGAGTAGACTCAATATATGTAGTTTTGCAAAATATCAACTCCCTGTCTGAAGCAGAACAGAAAACCTCCCAAATATACAGTAACAAATTTGACCCAACATCACATTAATGCAACTCTTACCATCTCTAGTGCATAGTCTCAGCTACCTGAAAAAAAAACTTTGCTAATCTGAACTTCAGGAAAAGAAAATAAAACCCACAGAGATTCCCTGTACTACACAATGCTTGGCAGAGGATGGAGGGCAGGATTTCTTAGCACAAGAATTCATCTTGTGTAATGCAAGAGTGGCACCTACTGTCCACGCTATAGCAAACTGATTGAACAGTGACAATGTGCCACCTCTGCAGTGAGAACAGACCTTCTGGTCTCAAACAGAGGAGGAAAGAGTTAACTGAAGCCTCATAATCTGAACAGAAACATGAAGGTCAAGCCAATACTCAGACTGTGAAATTGGACCAGCCAACGTGAAGCCAGGAAACTTCAGCTGCTTGAAAGTCTCAGAAAAGCTTCTTAAGAGCAAGAGATAATGGTGCAGTGGGAGAGGACAGAAAGGGTGAACAGAGAATAGGAAATCAGAGGGGAAAGCATGGAAGAGGCAGGACCTGGTACAGAAAGCTCACTGGAACAAGACTAGGACTGAGGAGTAAGTACTTGAAAAGGATAAAGTTTGAGAAAGGCAGACAGAGGAGTGTGCTGACTATGACACTCCTGCCACTCAAGCATCAAACAGCTTGCACTTGGTGAATTCCACCTGCTGCTGTCAGCACAGATCTGTGATAGCACACGCAGACTCTGATCCCGGAGTACAACAGATTGGTGTTACTTTTGTCTGTAATCCAAGAGAAGGGTGGAATGGATGTGTTCATTTCAACAGTTACAGCACCAGCAGGAAACCAATACTGTGGCAGTCTTTTTGACTTCTTCTAAATTAAACTAAAAAACAATGCATTATACCAACTCCTGCAATTAAAGCCAGAAGTGACCACCAAACTGAGCTCTTAATGCACCAAGGCCACTACTGGTCTTCCTGATCAATTCCTTCTATTCTCCCCATTTGCCTGTTTCCATCTGTTTTTCTCACACTTCAGATTACAGCCTTTTTTAGAGTCACCTTCTAACAGAACAAAATGAGGCTTATAATATTATTATAAGACTTATATATAATAAATCTAATAAAAGTTATTCTGATGGCAAAGAAGAATTTAAAATATTTTTAAATAGTCTTCAAAATCTGTGGAATTTCAAGTTCTCCTATTTTGCAGGACAGAAAAATAATTTGTCAGGAGATAACAAAACTGGGTTGTAAAGATCCCAGAGTATCATTATGACTACATACCTTCATTGTTTTCTGTTTCTTCCTTTGTTTCTTTGAAAGTCTGTAAAGATAATTTTAAAATTACTTTTTTTTTAATATAAACCCCCCAAAAACCACTAGGATTTCCAAAAAGGTATCAAACTATACTTTTCCTTTATTCTCTTAACACGATATTAGATAGCCACAAAAAGAAAGAAATTACTCAGAAATTAAAACAATGTCACCCAAACTACTCACTACATTTAATAAAACATTTATTCCACTCAGACTGCACCCAATAGATACTTGTGAGATAGTTAGGATTATGCTCTGGCTGTTGAAAAAATGAAGTTGTGTAACAATTCTGATTTTGAGCACACTCATTTTCCATTTATGCCAGCAGTCAACTCACAGTAAGTACCAAATCAATAAGCACTGGCTCTGTGGAAGTCCCTCTTGCTTGAAAAATAACAAGCTCTTTTTTTCCTTAACATGCAACTTAAAGCAGCAGAGAAAACATAAGCCTATTTTTCTACAGCACTTAAATGCAGTCATACGAATGCATATGTTTTACTGGAACTCTGATTCTAAGAAGTATTTCAAATTGCACAGTATTGAGAGCAAATGCAGTGGCAAATCATCAGGAGCTCCCTTTGAAGGCCACTAAGACTTAGTAAATCATGAGTCATGGTAAAATTAAAAATAATTTGAAGTACTTCTGTTTGGGTATGTCTTCTGTTTCTTCCTCCTCTTTGGTCTGTATTTCATCTGCATCATCCAAAGACACAGTAAATTTCCCTTCCTCCTCTTCCAATTGCTGTCGTAACAGTGATACCATCTCTCGATGTTTCTTTGATTTTTCGTGATTCTTCATGCTGTTAAGACCAGATTGTTACTCCACATTGCTCTGAGCAACACTGTCATATTTACATATAATTAATAACAGGCCCATTATCCAGCACTACTAAGCATGGAAAGACAACACTAACATTATTTGAAGTTAAAATTTCTTTAAAATGCAATTTTAAATTACTTAAAACCCAACACCTCGACCCCAAATCCCCAACCACAAATACTTACGCTTTCTCAGTTTTTAACATTTTGTCACAAGCAGGGCAGTACAGACCATCAACAAATTCAGCTTCTTCAGTTTCATCACTCAGTTTGTCTGAAGAGATCAGCAGGGATCAGAGAGACAAAGTCAGATGAGCAATTTTTAGTCAAGCTGCTTTTTAAGCCCCAGAAAATAGTCACAGCACTGACATTCAATTTCTCCAGTACTACTGATACACAGACAGCTCAAGATCACCTTACAAAATCAGACACTGGTATAAATTAACAACTGCAGCTTGTTCAAAGGAAAACACCGGAGAGGGACAGACTCTAGTCCAGCACTCTAAGAGGGAGGCAATGAGTTCATTACAGTCAGAACTGTGAACCTGAGGCTGTAAGTGAGCCACACTCATACTGCAGTGACTCAGTATAGATCACCTCCCCACACATCATACCTTCAACGCCTTTTGTCTCCTGTTCTTCTAATTCATCTTCACCACCTGATCCATCTCCAAATTCCTTTTCATATTGTGCTTCCATCTCTTGCAGCTCTCTCTCCAGATCTGACATAGTTATCCAGCTCTGCTCTTTGTACTGCTCAGCAAGCCTGCAAGCAGAATACAGTTGTATCCCTGAGACAGGAACTACAGGAACAGTTACTTAAAGATAACTTCTACTTCTAGATAATTGTTCTTGGGCATCTCAGGAGGAGATATTATAAGGGAGCAAACAATTGGAAATCTGAGCAATCTGAGTTAATTTGTGATGTCAATGGGCACCTCTACACTGCAAGCAGAGATACTAACGTAGGTAAGTCCTCACTGAACTTCAGGCAGAACATGCTGTGCAGCATGGGCAGTTACCATGCTGACAGCAAGGAAGTCAGTTCAATCCTACTCTAAGGTCCACAAAAAATAGAGGACAACAAAATCCACAAGCACATTACTCCTTGACTGTGCGCTGTGGGAATGTAGCAGCTCAGTTCTCCCAACCTAAGTGTGCCCTAAGTTATCAAACAGGACATCACAGGACAGCTGAATTTTGCTCCAGGTAGCTTCTGGCCTCAGAATTATCAAGCCACTTGTCAATAAATGCATAACTCTACTTTATTGCTCCTAAAGGGAGAATGTATATATGTGTATGTAGAAAAACAGCACATAATATACTTAATATATGTTGTTACATAGTTTTAATCAATATGCCATTATTTTGCAAGTGCACTCTTAATAAGAATTTAAACTCCTCCCTCCTATGTTCAGGCAAACAGTTCTTCCAGTTGAAAAAATAAATTGTGGCTATAGTCAGGAGACTACCTTTTCCTATTCTGGCAGAAAAGCCGAACTTTCGACACTGCATTTAGTCTAATGCAAGGGTCATTTCCAAAGAGTAAAAAGGAAGACAAAGCTAAGCTCATTTTCCCCTCTTTCTTTTTAGCAGATACAGCTCCAAGGTGAAGGTGATCTAAGTCCAGATTGTTACAGTCCTGTTTTCCCTTATTCTACAACTAACATTCTCTTTTCTTTAAAGGAACAAAGATAACTATTAAATTTTATTACCCCAGCTAAATAAAAGCACACTGGGTTCTGCTATTACAACCAGTAATTCCCAGCACCTAGATTACCCAGTTATCTTAAATCTCTTCAAGTCAGTACAATGCAGAAACCTGAGTTTTAAAAAGCTCAGACTTGTGACCAAAATTAATACCTAAAATTTTCAAGGATCTTTAAAATAGCAAGTGGAGCTACTTTCAGAATCTATGTCTACATTGTATCCTCATGGATTGCTTCTCCACCTTAAAAAAAAAAGAAGATTTGTTCCACATATACATACTTGGCTTGTTTTAGCTTCTGTTGCCTCCGAAATTCCTCTGCTTTCCTAGTTTTTTCTGCATTTTGTTCTTCTACAAGTTTTCTGTGAGCCTGTACTCTTTTATCCCTTTTACGAATAAAGGCTACTAGTTGACGGACCAGTTCATTCCTCTCTTTCCGTGCTTTCTCTCTCGTTTTCTTGTTCTCTTTTTCCATCGCTCGTTTCTCCCAGCGGTTTGAGGCTTGCCGTGTGTCATACTCTTCTTTCCAAGCAAAATTTTTCTGAGTACAGAAACTCTGCCAATACGCATAGAAAGGGTGGACTACCTGTAGGAAAAAACAAAACTAAGTCAACTTGTTGAGGAGGGACAGAAAAAACAGATAAATAATTCAAGGCTTTTGTAACAGTTTTTTTCTGAACTTCTACACAGGCCACACTTTTGCCTCAGAGCAATGAAGATTCAGAGAAACTTCTAACATCATCCTTGAAGTCTGAAAGCACATCAATTCAACACCCTTGTCTAAACTATTACAAACTGCATCTTCTAAAAATATCCCCCTGTAGGATTGGATCACGCTGACACTAGTGTCCAGTTACTTAGCTGTGCTGTATTTCTCTTGTCAAACTGAAAGCACAATCAGAATCACACATGCTGCCTGCAAGCTGGTAACTTAACTACGAACCTCCACATTAAACCACACCAGAGGTCAGCCACACACTTGCACAGAATAAAAAAGCAGCAAAATAAATACATAATGTTATTTCTTCCTTGTATATTCTCTCTGCTTCCTGAGAAAGACAGAAGTGAATAGCCCTTGATGATAGAACAGAAAGGAGCCGTGACTTGCACAGTTTAACGAAGGGCTATGTGAAGAAACATTTACTCCTGTTTTGTTAGCAAACTACATGATTGTAGGTTAAAATTATGCCCACTAGCTTTCACATTAGAAGAAAAAATAAGTGATTATTATTTATTCTCCTTCCTTTCACTAGTCATGGGTAAATGCTGCACCAATAACATGGCATCATAATCACTTTGGGTTTGTTCTTTATGACTGTCCTTCAGCATTTTGTATATTCATATATTCAACAATCAAGACATGCCTAAACTCCCTTCTTAGACTACTTGCCCACCAACCCTCCTTTTTACTATTCACTTCTCTATACCCAACCGTCAATATTTTGAGATACCTCACAGAAGTATTTAACCTAATGGCTCAATGTATTTTCTTCTAGTGAGTCCTCTTCTTCTACCATTTTTATTCACAGGAACTACAACTATCAATTTTTATTCACAGGAACAACTCAACAATAATTTCCAGCAGCCTATCTACATGCAAAGTTCATGGCTGTGTCTTCTGGGAGGTGAGTCACTAGAGTTTTTCTCTGTTATCACAAAAACAACCAATAAACATATATATTTCATTCAATAACTTAAGTAATATTAGACTACCTAGCTCAGATTTCTGCTTCAGAAGATGATACTTCTGTGCAAAAGGATGTACACCCATCAGCTGATGACAGGGATCATCCTCCCCTTCCCCAGATGTATAAGGTAGGACTCTCCCCATTCTCAGCAGCCACCTTAACAACCAGCACGTGTCTGGCATTCTTCAGCAGCCTGCACAGCAGCCCTTGCTGAACTCTCAGGTGCCCTCTACTCATACCTGGAGCTGATCACTTTTGTTTCTGCATCTAGTTGACCTGCAAGTCTTCTCTTCCCATGAAGGCTTGTGACCTCATAGCCTTATGAATATCTTTTCTGGCTGCCTGGCACTGATCAAGCTGCCTCCCATGCTTCTTGTGAATTCACTGAGTAGACCAAACCAGAGAGCATTCACATCACAGATTTTGAAGCCTTTGTATATTTTTGTAGCTCCATTCTAAACCTCTTTTCCCATTAAATTCCTACAGCATAGAGAAGTGAGCACTGCAATACTGGAATACTCAACAGTGTAATTTCTTTGACTGAATATAAAACAACAGGGAAAATTACTTTTCTACTTAACAGAAGCTATTTCCTATAAAATACCCCTATGAATCCCTAGAACGCAAAAAAAAGTGAGCACTCTGCTTCCAGAACAGCCTGAACTAGGCAGTTGTCAGAGCATCTTGGTGTTAGAATTCCAGTCCCTTCTGCAGTTATTAAATAACATAAGCATTAAAGCTATTTTGAGTCTATGATTTTTTCTATCCTATGGCCTCAAAACAAGCAGTTTTCAAAAGACACTTCAAGATTACTGCATTAATAGACAGATTTTAGCTGGTTCAGAGATACTATGTATTCTCCCTGGGAAAGAGTTCCATTTGTAAGCCACCCTGTAACTTCTCCCCACCTCCAAATACCCCTTCTCTCACCTCTTAAGAAGTTTGATTGTAATTTTTGTTTCCAACTCCAGCCAAGTTTTGTGCCAGAAAAGCTACTAACTTTTAAGGTACATACCGACTCAAATTTCATAAATAATAAGCCATATAGAGAAAGTGACAGGGAGAAGTACCATGCTAGAAGCAACATTTGAGCGCACTTCATACTGTGCAGCTATTCCCTAGGGAAGGTGTTATCACCTCATTATTTAATTTCAATACAGAAATACTGGCAACCTTAACAAAAAATCCTAAATTTGATAGTGTGATAGGTTATAACAAATAGCTGGCAAACCAGATGACAAGAATTCAAGTCATACAAGTACATACCCATACAAGACACTCATACACTTTCTTTGCTTCCTTCACAGAGGAAAGTATGCAGTGTTTTCTGTCATTGCAGATGATAATGTAATCATAATGGAAGCTGACACTGCCAGTCGACATCACATTTATTTTCTAAAGGCTATGGTACACACTAAGTGCTATGCAGTTTTCCTGTATGAGGCAAGATACTATATGTTATAGGAAGAAAAAATTAGCTCAATACGCCTTCTGTAATGCGTGTTAAACACTGCTAAACTACTCTCATCAGAAAGCAAAGAAAACGTGCATTATTTTGCTTTATAGGTCTTGCACTAGACTTAAGTTCCATTGGCATAACTGATGGCTGGCCCTGTGAAGTATCTGTCTGACAACTCACCCTGCAGGCCTGGCTAATACTACAGTCCCACAGGAAATACCAATTTTAATTCACATAAATGTGAATCACGCCACAAGCACTTCCTTTGCAGTAATGGTCTACAACAGTACAGAATAACCACAGATACACAGTATTCACCTCAGAGATCAGCAGGTACCTTTGCTTTCGAACAAAGCAATGGTTTAACTCCGTTACCTGCAGCTCAGTTTTACACTTGCCCTTACCGTATCATAGTCACTATCGGAATACCCAAACATAGGGAATTCTTCAATATCTTCTTCCTGTGTCATATATTCCAACTCTTCCTTTGCAATCTTCTCAAAAACGTGTCTATAGACTGCGAAGAATCCCTGAAACAAACAAACAAACAAACTTACTTTTTGCACGGCTCAAGAACAGATGCACAAATGATCAGGTGCATTGGATTTTGGAGAAACATTGCTACACTTCAAGAGCAACCCAAAACCAGGGTAAAGGCCTTGTAAGCACTTGCTTGAGGTACCAGACCCTTCTTAACAAAGTTCCACTATCTTTCATGCCTTTTATTTCTATCTTCTTCACACAGTCTCTGTCTCTCAGAGGTGTCATCAAATACAAATTGTAAAAGAAAAAAAGTATCCATATGCTGGAGATGGTGATAAGTTTTAATTACACAGGATTAAGTTTTGTGGAAGTTCCAAACATAAAATTCACTATTAAAAATCTTATATTTTTCTAAATTAGTATGTTACTAACTGACTACTAGTACAGTAACAAAATGACAGGTATTTTCTCTGGTGGATGTTTTTCTAGTCACCTGGAGCTTTTTAATATATGGTGAGTGTTTTAAAATCCAATGGGGAATTAAAAAATCCAATATGGAATTCAATTAGCAAGCACATCCATCCCCAAAGACTGTTGTTACAGTGCTTTTCTGTAGTTTTAAGCATTCTACCTTGATAAAAGTATTTCTAAATAAATAGATGGAATCGCAAAGCCGTGGAATGCTTCACTACTAAGATAAACAATATGCACACATCTGCTGCTGTACGGCATAGTTGGACATAATGATTAAGTAATTGTTGGACAATATGCAAGAATTAAAGGTTCCTTATACATCCAATTCAAGTTTTGTCTTAGATTTGCATAAGCTGTGCTAACAATTCTACATATAACTTTAACACAAAACAAATGCCAACACTTACAATGGAATTTAGACTGATTCATTAAAGATTAATTGATTCATTACCTTTTCATCATCCCCATATCCAGAGTAACAGCTAACAGTGAAGTAGTGCAGCAGATCTAAGCTATCATCTTGATAATCTCCATCAACTCCTCCTTTTAGCAGAGCCTCCCTGTGATTATCATACCTGGAAAAAATTCATAGCATCAAGGACGTAGAGATACAGAACACTCCTCAGTGCTGATAAACTAATGCAGTACACCTATCACGTCACTGCATACCTGAACCCATTACCTGAAATCTGTCTCTCACATCCAAAGTCTTCAGAGAGAAAAAACTTATGACAGACCCAGTAAATACTCCCTCTTGACCTTTACTTTCCATACTTTATCTGCAATATCTACAGTAGTAATTCCTCAACAACCAGCAAGAACCAATCACATTTGGGCAAGATGCCTCACCAAACTTCCAGAAACAGGTAGGGCATTATTAAAATCCCCCAAATCCTACATAAGCACATAAAACCTGTAAAACAATCCTGTATTTTCAAGGAGGACAAACTCATGAGAGGTAGGTTTGACTGTGTAATCTAGTACATCCTTCAGACCACGTGAAAAACAAGCTACGCAGAACACTCAGAATAGCAAACCCTTAGAGATGTGCATGTGTGTATTTCAAGCTAGGACTGAACACCTGCACGCACTGCCCAAGGCCTGAGGGCTGGCCAGGGCAGCCGTGCAGAGCTGCCCCGTGCTCGGGCGGAGGCAGCAGGCCAAGCCCGGCTGCTGGCCGGGCTGCTCGGGCCCAGCACGCCGCCAGCCCCCGGCACGCCACGAGGGCGGTGAGCGAGCGGAGCCCGGCCCCTCCGCGGGGCTGCGCGGCTCCAGCTCTCACACAGCCCAAAGCCAGGCGGCCGCTCCTGCCCACGGATGTCCGCGCTGACTCGCAGCGAGGAGGCCCAGGAACAGCACAGGGCAAGTCCTGGCACAGCCAGGGCTAATAAAGCCTCTGCCAGGCCAAGCGCCGCTCACCAGGCCCGTTCCTGTGGGTCGCTGAGCACGTCGTACGCCGCCTGGATCAACTTGAACTGCTCCGCTGCCTCCTCCGCGTTCTCGAGGTTTTTATCTGCACGACAATTTAACGAAACCGTGTCAGCGGCGGTCAGGCTGGGCGGCAGCAGCCGCCCCGCCGCCGCCGGCACCGAGCCAGGCGACAGCGCGGTGCCCCCGCGCCGTGAGGGGCCGGGGCCGGGGCCGGGCCCGGGCCGTACCCGGGTGCCAGCGCAGCGCCAGCCGGCGGTACGCCCGCTTCAGCTCCTCCTCGGCGGCGTCGCGCCTCACGCCCAGCACCTCGTAGTGGCACTTCATGGCGATGGCGGCGACCGGCGGGGCGGGGACACCGGGACACCGGGCACGGCCGCCCCGCGCCGGGAGGGGCGAGGCCGGCGGCGGGAGGAGCGAGGCGGGAGGGGAGGGACTGAGGCGCGGAGTCGCCCGCGGCCGGCAGCGCGCTGGGGCCGCTTCTCACGGCCCGCGGCCGGGTTCGGGGGTGCAATCTCGCGGTGTCGGGTTAACCGGGTACCTTGTGCTGGAATTCAGTCAATGAGAGTGGAAGAGATGCCCGAGATCATCGAGTCCTACCTGTGACCCAACACCACCATAGCACTGAGTCCTGCATCCACGCGTTTCTTAAACACCTCCAGGGACGGTGACTCCACCCTCCCTTGGGCAGCCCATTCTAATGTCTAATCACCCTTTCTGTGAAGATATTACTCCTAATGTCCAGCGTTAACGTCCCCTGGCACGGTTTAAGGCCGTGTCCTCTTGTCCTATTGCTAGTTGCCTCAGAGAAAAGTCTGACCCCAACCTGACCACACCTTCCTTTCAGGGAATTGAAGAGAGCAATAAGGTCTCCCCTGGGCCTCCTCATTTCCAGGGTAAATACCCCTGCATCTTTTAAGACTTGTGCTCCAGGTTTGTCGTGCTTCACAGCTTGGTTTCCCTTTTCTGAACTTGCTCCAGCACCTCAAAGACCTTCCTGAGCTGAGGAGCCCAGACCTAACACAGGACTCGAGGTGTGACCTCACTAGTGCTGAGCACAGGGGAGGAATAGCCTCCCTAGGCCTACTGGCCACATTATTTCTGAAATAGATATTTCCGATTCCTGTGGGTGTTTAGGAGCTCAGAGGCAGAGCCAGCACACCACACATTCCCAATGTAGCTTTTTTTTAATACCTGTACTCTTTAGAGATTTTAGGGTTGGTCCAGATTGGTTTCTTTCTCAGACACCTAGGTGAGGTGTGTATCAGTGGGCAGTACACAAACAGAGCTTTGGATCAGATGGCAAAATCTGGAGGCCCTGATCTCACAGTAAAATCTGGAGATCCTAATCTCAGTGTGTAATCCAAACATGGCAAGTTGAACACTAGCCAGCAGTGCCCTGACAGCCAGGAGGGTCAGTCCTGTCCTGGGGGCATCAGGCACAGCATCACCAGCCGGGCAAGGGAGGGGATTGTCCTGCTCTGCTCTGCTCTGGGGCAGCCTCACCTCCAGTGCTGGGGCCAGCTTTGGATCACCTCAACATAAGAAAGATATAAAATTATTGGAGTGCATCAGGGGGCCAGCTTAGATGTGGAGAGGTCTGGAGGGCAAGACTTGGGCACAGCTGAGGTCACATGCCTTGTTCAGCTTGGAGAGAAGGACCTCACTCCAATGTACACCTTTGTCACAGGAGGTTTTGGCTGGAATAGTCAATTTTCTTCACAGGAGCAGGTACGGAGCTGTGTTTTGGATTTGTGCTGAGAACACCAATGTTGTGTTGATAGTAACAGAAAGGCTTGCATTATTGCTGAGCAGTGCTCAGACTCATAGCCTTTTCTGCTTCTCACCGCACCCACCAAGAGCGGTGCACAAGAAACTGAGAAGGGATGCAGGCAGGGCAGCTCACCCCAGCTGGCTGCAGGGGTATCTCACACAACATAGCACCATGCTCAAAAGGCACCATGGCACAAAGCTGGAGGAAGAAGGGGGGAACATTCACAGTGACACATTTGTCCTGAGTCACTGTTACACGTGACATAGCCCAGCTTTCCTGGGAGGTATCTGCCTACCCATAGGACATAGTAGATAAATTCTTTGTTTTGTCTTGCTTCTGTGCATGGCTTTTGCTTTACAAAAAGCTTTGGTTTTTGCTAAACAGTTTGTATCTCAACTCACAAGTTTTCACTTCTACCCTTCAGATTCTCTTCTGCACCCTACCAAGGGAGAGTGAGCAGGCAGCTTACTGCCCCACATCCTTCACAAAAACTCTATTACAATAAACAACAAAAAAACCCTTTTAATCTCTAACTTAAACAAAAAACTCCCTAAACTACTAATTTTTTTCATTTTTTTAAAAATTATTCAAACCTACTCTTAACTAAAAACCCAAAAAACCACCAAAAATTCACACCTGTAACCCACTGAAACCTGGGCTGAGTTGCCAGCTGGGGTTAAACCACTACGGTGTGTCAGGGAAAATTCCAGTTGGACACCAAGGTTCTTTACACACAGGGTGGCTAGTTCCCAGGGAAGTGGTCATGGCACCAAGCCTGTCAACGGTTAAAGAGGATCTGGATGATGACCGTAGCCATATGGCTTAGCGTCTTTTGTTTTGCAAGGAGTTCAGTTCGGCTCAATGATACTGATGGGCGTCCTTTCCAATGCAACTGTGTATATTAGACTATATAACTGTTATATATTAGACTATGTGAACTGAGCACATGCCTATATATTCACATCTTTCTTTCCAATCTTATGGAACACAGACCACTTTGATCAAGTTATACGAGATTTCCCTCAACAGGTCAGCTTCCTCTTGAGCCAGTTTTGTCCTTTCAGGAGTAAGATGCTGGAAATCGAAACAGAGTAACCAAATAGAAACCTAGCACAAGCAAGATTTTGAAACACAGGAAAGTTTGAGGGAGTGCACAGGGAGACAAACTAGTCAGTGGAAGAACCACGTCAGGAACTGTGAACTAGATGAAAGGCATGTAATAAAGAAATAGCTCCAGAGAAGCTGTCCAGAGAGATTGAGGATGACCCATCCCTGAAGTGTTTAAGGCCAGGCACAATGGGATGCCGTGTTATTTCTCAAAACCCAGAATCCCAGAAGACAATAAAGAATGCAAACTCAATATTTATAAAGAAACATACATTTTGTTTACTTAAAAACTGAAGTTCAGACATGTTTGTCTGTACAATGTAAATTCTAATATTTACAATATTCAGTTGATATTGTATTGATATTGTACCACCTATGCAGATCCTTCAGTTCTGAATAGCTTTTTTTGCTTCTTCCTCTGAATTTTGCGTAGCTTCTTCTTATCTTTAACAATTGGCTTTGATTCTGGTTTCACAAGCTGTATTTCCACTGGCTTCTCTTCAGCTGGAGTTTCAAAGACCACTTCGGTAGGATCTTCTTCAACAAGGACCTTAGCCCCTTTTTTCTTAATCTTTTGCACTTCTTTCACTTGCTGCTTCTCTCTAAACTTAGCTGCCACTGACAATCTTATCAGCCGGCGATGCTATAAAAATAAGAATTTAAATTTCATCATGTTTCAAGCAAGATGGAAGAAATTGGTGCTAAAGAAACACATGCTAATTTCTCTGCTTAATTGTCAAGACCCTCGGTGTAATGCCATCTTCTCAGTTGACATGACTCCTGCATTCATTTGATGATTGCAAAACTACTCGGTTCCCAAACTGTCATCAGTATAGGGCATTACAAAGGGTCATGGGGAAAGGCATACTTGATGCTCCAGCACAGACTGACTGCAAGAGTGGTTTTCAAATTTGTTGCTAAATAAAACAGAAAACAAAGACAGAGCTGCTTACCATATTTGGGGACTGGTAATGAGGATTTTCGTATAGAGTTGGTCCTCCAAAGCTACCTTGGAAGATTTTTATAAGGTTCAGGACAAATCGAGGCCCAATTTCAACTAGAGATGCATCTTCTTCTATTATCTGCAATAAAAAGAAATCTTTCTCCATTTCTCACAGATTGAATCAAAGCATATGACCTTGCAGGCACCTTGTAATACACACCTAATTAAAATCTGAGATACAGTACTTGATTAGCTAGATTTGTATAAACCCAGTTCTGCACATAAAACAGTTCTTTGAAATTCAAGCAAACTTTTGGAGTACTTGGTATTTGTGAATTTCTTCTACAGAAAAGTAGAACTTTGGATCAAAGCAGCAATTTAGGTTAAGGCACAGTTTAGGCCTTGGGCAGTACATCCAAGACATCCCTCACAGAATCACAACTCAATGAATGCAAGTTCAGTGAAACAGATCTCTCCAGAGAAATGGGATTAGGTAACATTTCAGGACACTGAATCTGCAAGCACCTGGGGCTGGCATATTCTGATAACAAAGTAATGTTATTATCTTAATTAATGGATTTGATATGAAGTTACTCCCTGAACTCCTTCTGAAGAGCTAAGAGAGACCACTCACCTGGTAATTGCGAAACCAGATCCTTTCATCAGTGACAGTGAAGGTGAAAACATGATCGACAAAAGGCTGGCTTTTGGGGTGGTACTGTGGTGTACTAAATATCTGTAATAAAAGGCAGTGTTTCTGAACATCTGCAATTTAAGCGGTCAAACATAAATGGCTCATTTTCAACTCCTTTTAGTTTACTAAAATCCCAAACCCAGGTTACATTTCATAACCCAAAACTTAAGAAAAAGTGTCTGTGTCTAATCATAAGAATACGATCCTTTGTAATCTTTTCAAAGTTCAGAAGTGTAAAACTGCTACTTGAAAAAACATTTTTAAGTATGTTGCCAAAAAGCATCTTCAATGAAGAAACACCAGAACTACAGACTGACCTGAATAAACAATTCTTTTAGCAGGGCATAGTGTGGCTCCTGGTCAAATATCTACAAAGAATAAAAATGTTATTTTTCATACAAGGCAAAATGCAATAGTCATGCAAGAAGAATAAAAACATACCCAAATGAAATAAAATCTGTACTTACTGGATCAAAAGACAAAAGGGGTCTTGAACCCCTTAGGCAATTTCCTGTCATCTTCAATTCAGCCAGTGTGTGAACTACAGTGATTAGAAAAAAAAAGTTATTACTTACAGAAAATCTTTCAGACAAGACAGCAAGAATACAAACACAATAATGTCTACCAGCTTACCATTCTGCACCAAGAATTTAGCAGATGGTCCCTGTGGTGTGTTTGAAAGCCTGCAGAGGACAGGTGGGGAAGAGAGAAAGAAAAATGTTAACAGCAGCCAGAAGATATGCTGGATTTCCACACTACACCCCAACCAGTTATTCCTGCACTGAAGTAGTTTCTGCCACTTTTATAGCTGTACTGAGTTCCTTTAACATGCTTCATAAACACTTGTTTTGTAAATAATTTTGTAAAATGCTTCTGCAAAGAGTCTCCAAAAGCTGGTCATGCACTGTAAATTTGCACTATCCACAGAAGTGCAATATTAGAACAAATTTAACTAAGCATCACTATTTCATGCATCTTCACTCTTACAGTAGGGAACTTCAGCTAGAACTGAGGCATCTGCAGCTATAAACAGAAATGTAACAGAACACAACATTTCCTTACCACATGTAGAGATCCTGTTTCTTTTTGGCTTCAAAAAAGATGCATTTATTGCAGTTTTTCATTTCACATACCTATACAAAACACAACAAATTAGCTGTTTACAAGCATTCTGAAGACTTTTTTTTAAACTTTCCACATTCATCTCTAATATTTTCCCTGTCTAAAATGCAAGTTCAAAAGCAAGACCTTGTATTAAATGACATCTACTGATACCCAAATTTTATGGGATTTTTTTTGGGTTGTGATTTTTTTAAAATCTCATGTACTTACTACAAGGAGTATTAACTTTATTAAAGCTACAAACAACCTGACAAACTCTCCAGCATACAAACACAAGAGCAGGAGCTGAGACATTAGGTTCTAGGTACAGAACTATCAATGTCCTACTAAATCTGAGCTGGCTGCATATTTGTGTCCTGCACTGTTCAAGTACAAGCTCTACTACACCTCTTACCTACACAGAAAAGCACATTATGCTGTAATTCTTCATAATGAAAATCTGTATCTAATTAAAAGTTTCATTCTGGTTTTATTTTTCAAAAGTCAACTTTGTGTTTAAACAAAACACAAAGCTTTTTGGATATCCATAATTTTCGCCTATGAAGTTATACTTTGGCCTTGGTTGCCCCTTACCCTTGCACACTGAATTCTCATAGAAAATAAAATAAAGAAGCACCAAGATAAATCCTGTTTTACCTCATTGATTACAAATAACTGGTCTTTACGGTCCATTTTAGTATCTGGAAGACAAAAACAACATTTACAAGGCTGTAAAACCAATTTAATACAAGAGATTCTTCTCCTAAGGTTTTTTGCAAAAATGTTACTAGTTTATAAATGCAAGGGTAATTTTTAAATTGTTTCTGTCATGTTATGGAATAAATAGACATAGCAACAAAACTATCTGTGCAGGTTTGGGACTGATGCCATAGCATTCACCAGAAAATATCATGGTATAACAATTGTTTTACTTGTTGGCTCAAAAGGTGCTTGTTTAAGATACAGGTTTCATCAAAACTTTTCTGTACCACTTTTTTTTAAATAAAAGAACAGCCTGGCTTTAATCTCTTGCCTTAAAATTATTCTCAAAGTATAAGTTAGGAATGATGTTCAACCCCCACCTGCTTTAGAGTGAGGCATCAATGTCCTTAAGTCCTGCATTAGGTGTCTTGTTCTGAAATTAATTCCACGCGAGGAGAATATCAGCACTCGCTCCTTGTTCTTCCATTTGCCCTAGAGAAAAGATACAAGTTATGTGGGAAGTTTCTAGCCTTAACACTGTTACAACGCAGCAAAAACAAAAGTTTGGACAGTAAATACAGAAAGACACAGCATAAACCTTTGTTTTTATCTGCCTGCTCGGACAGAACCATGCTCTCAGCAAGAGTGGAGATTCCCTACTGAGCAGGGAGGCACTGCTTGTACAGGAGGAACCGTCTTCACCAGATCCGCTCCCAGGCACGGCCTTTCACTCCCACAGAGGTACTAAAAGCCACGTGCATCGCTTATTTTCCTGCAAAATGGGTTTAGGGACAGCCCCAGAGCACAGCCCAGGCAACCCTGTCGATATTGCGAAATCTTTGTGTTTACACGCAGCACTTTACGGTTTTCTCACAAGAAAACTATTTCCGAACCCTTCCCCGTATGATCCCTAAATGGAAGGGACTCAATTTCCACACAGCCTCTGTACATACCAGAACTGCCGAACTTTTGTAAATATTTCTGAGATCGAACTAACACAGCTCATCGACATCGACCAGAACAGCGCTTTTCGCGCATTCCCACGGAAACAACGCAGCGCCACGTTTACTTTACTAGCGCTGGTAATGGATTCCGAATAACCCTCTCTGTCCCGGCTGAGCAGCCATGCTCCCCCAGGCAGCCCGAGCCGCGGCAGTACCGAGCGGCGGTACCTGGGACACCGGCGGCGGGATGCTGTATTCCTGCGGCGGGACGCTGTTTTCCTGCGGCGCGTTGCTGCGCTCCCGCGGGCCGCCGTCCGGCGCCGCCTCGTCCGCGCTCGGGGCGCTCCTGGCGCGCTTCGCCTTCCCCGCGGGCAGCGCTCCACGCTTCCTCTTGGCCGCCATCGGTCCCCACGCCATGCCGGGCTCGCTCTTCGCCGGCGCCACTTCCCGTGTCGCGTTTCCGGCGCTCGCGTTTCCGGCCCGGCGGGCTCTGACGTCACTTCCCGGTCGCGGGGCCGCGCTCGCGGGCCGTGCCCGCGCTCCGCGCGCTCCCGCTGCCCGCCATGCCGCTCTCGGCGCCGCCGCCCGCCAGCGGCGAGCGCTGCGCGCTGTCCGCCAGCCTGGACAACGCCCGGCACCTGTCCAGCCTCCTGCGGGCCGTGCACATCCAGGACCACGCCACCTGCCTGGCCACGGCCAGCGGGCTGCGCGTCACGGTGGAGGATGCCAAGTGCATCCAGGCCAACGCCTTCATCCAGGTACGGCGCCATCGGCGAGGGGGCGGGCACGGCTGCCGCACGCCTGGCACGGGTTACCGCCGCTGTCGCAGCGCCGGGAGGACGGGGAGCCACTGCGCCAGCGGAGGCCACAAAGATGATTAAAGGAACAGAGCATCTCTGTTGTGAGGAGAGCCTGTGGGAGCTGGGCCTGTTTAGTCTGGATAAGAGCAGACTGAGGGAGAATCTCATTAATGCATATAAATATCTCAAAGATGGGTACCAAGAGAATGATACCAGACTCCTTTCTGTGGTGACCAGTGGCAGAAAAGAGAGCAATGGGCATAAACTAAAACATTGAAGTTTCACCTCAACATGAGGAGGAGCTTCTTTGCGCTAAGGCTGGAGAGCACTGGAACAGAATGCCGGGGAGATTCTGGAGTTTCCGTCCCTGGAGACATTCAAACCCCGCCTGGATGTGTTTGTGTGTCACCTGCTCGAGGTGACCCTGCCTTGGCAGAGGGCTTGGACTGGATGGTCTCTAGAGGTCCCTTCCAACCATAACGACTCCATGTGCTCGCCTGCAGAGAAGGGGAGACTTTGCTGGAGCCAAGGCAGAGGTGTGTGAGCTGGCATGGAGGAAGGTGAGGCTGCCCTTGTTTATGGGTGTCCATGCTGCTGGAGTTACAAACCCTGCACCCAGTACATCCCTGCACACCTGACTGTAGTGGGTTTGCACCCTCGTCTAATGTATTGGTGCCTGCCAAACTCCTGGCTCCTTCTGGCCATGCTGTGCTTTGTTGCACAAACAGGTGCTCATGGTACCCCTCTTAAAGTGTTTTTGTAGCTCATCCCAAAGCCAAATGGTTGGATTTATCTTAACTGTGAAAGAGTACAGATTCACAAACACTTGATTGAAAATGGATGGGCTCTACTCAAAGCACCCCAGTTTTCCCTCTGGGCTGCCAAAAAAAAAAGAAATTACTTTTTCAAAAGCAGTTTTTTTCCAAAATGCCACTGTCACTGCCCGAGGTTTCTCCTTAGACCCGAGATCACCTCAGGAGGACATGCAGTGGTTTAAATCCTGTTTTTCCCCAAGCTGCCGATGAGAGATTGCAGGAGGCTGTTTTCAGAGGCTCCAAGGATTGTTTGCTGTTTTTTGTCTCAGGAACTCCTTGCCTGGCTAACAGCGCTCTTCTCTGCCAGGCATCCATGATGGAATCTGCCTGGTGAAGGCAGGGCTGATCTTCTGTAGTCTAAATTACGTGCTAAATGTTTATAACAATTTTCCAATACAATACAGTCTTGTTAAACGGTCCAACCCTGACCCCATCCAATCTAAAAGTGCCAGCGTGTCACCCAGCATGGATGACACAGAGAAGAAGGAGGAGGAGGTATCCACACCCCCAAATACTCCATCTTGGCCACATGTCCCTTAGTACAAACATTCCCAAAAGTCTATTTATCTACGTTCTAACAAACTAATTTACACTTTACTAATTTTGGTGGCTTGTTTCCATTCCCTCTGTGTTGGTAATTTCCTCCAGGGGTTTGAATTCAGTGCCTGAGACACCAGGGTCTCACTCAGGGGTCTTTGAGACCCTCGCCAGGGGGGTTTTGAGACCCCCAAGGAGGCCAGGGGTACACCCTGGGCTCCCACATTCCACCATGTTCTATTTCTGAGATACTCTGTTCTATTTCTGAGATACTCTACCGCTTTGTAGGTGCCACAAAGCAGTGAGTGCCAGTGACAAACAGGATAGCGTGGAGTTTACCTCCATCAGGCTAGTGAAAGGCAGGGTTCAGCACATATTTCAGAGTGGGGAAGTCACTGTTCTGTTCTGTTATTATGTACTTCTAGTATTTGGAATGTTTATTTATGCTCTGAGCATAAAAAAAGCAAGTATTGTTACTGGAGAAGGGTGATACATTGTATAGTTCCCTGAATGTTTCCAGCTCCAAAAGTAAGAGGCTCTAGGCTTTAACATTTGTGGCTCGTGCTTAAACCATAAAAGGATTTCATTTTTGTGCCATCCTACCTTGTTTCAAGTGTGGCCTGATTGTGTTTTCCTAGGTTTGAGGATGAAGACACATTTTTCTATAATTGATGCTGTGTTGCATGTAGAAATCACTTTGTATTGCACTGATTTCTGAAAGAGAAACTCTGAAGTACAAACGAAAATAATTGCAGAAACTCTGGATTTTCATCTCTCTGCTTTAACTTACAGGCAGAAATTTTTCAGGAATTTTCTGTTCAGGAGGAGTCGGTGATGTTCCGGATCAGTTTGTCTGTTCTTCTGGACTGCCTCACCATTTTTGGAACCAGCTCCTTGCCAGGTGTGGTATATTTTCCATGAATCTACGTTCTCTGTGGAGTGTAGTGATACCATGGCAGCTTTCTGGGCAGTTCTACCCTCGCAGCTCTGTATTGAACTCCTCATTCCTCTGCAGTTTTGGTAGTGGCTGACCTAAAGATCTAAATCGAATGTGCTAAAGAGCCCTGTGATTTTGGGAAACCAGAGGTTCAGGTGGTGATAACCTGCAGCAGGAGGGTGTGATCACAGCACAAGCTCAGCTGCATCAACTTCAGCTTGGGTTGCACAGCTAACAAGAGCAGTAAGGAAAGATTATGTGAGCCAGAGAGCCAGAGTACCACGAGCATTTTCCAATTCCTCTGAGCTATTTTTGGCATGTCTTCATTATCACAGCTGGTGTTTCCTGTCTGGTGGGTGAAATTATTTGGATTTGAGTTGTCTGCACACAAGTAATTTAATTTTACTGCAGAACTATTAGCATTTCAGAGGGTGTCTGGGAGGCAGCATTAAGAGTTCTTCAGTAGCATTTTGGAGGCTGGACCAAACAAGGTGAATCAAATTGATCTGTTCCCCTTGGGCCAGAAAAATGTGAGTTTTCTAAAGTGGTCAAATGTCCTAGCTATGCTCTCTGTGGGATGTTCTCTTTTTCAGGAACATCAACGGCCCTTAGAATGTGTTATCGTGGTTATGGGTATCCCCTGATGCTGTTCTTGGAAGAAGGAGGAGTAGTAACAGTGTGCAAAATCAACACTCAAGAACCTGATGAGTTGTTAGATTTTGATTTCTGCAGTACAAAGGTTGTTAATAAAATTATCCTGCAGTCGGAGGGACTACGAGAAGCATTTGCTGAACTGGATATGACCAGTGAAGTTCTGCAGATTACCATGTCTCCAGATAAACCCTACTTCAGGTACTAGAAACAGCTTTCAACTCAAATGTTCGTGCTTGGCTTCCTTTGGTGAGGACTGGAAGTTTTCACAGTGGAGAGAGGGGAACTATTTTAAAGTACTGGTTCATTTCAGGAAGAATTGTAATGAGTATAGCAAATCACAGTATGTACTCTAATTAACATAGTAATGAATGTTTTCACAACCTGGTAAATGTAATGCTGGTGTGGGCAGTTTAGCATTTTTGATTAAATAAAGTGAAACAAACAGCAGTGTTTTGTGAAGCAGACATTGAGATACGTACAATGAGTCATTTTCATGAGTTTTTATAGAGCTCTCAATCAGGTATTTTGAGATGGTGCTTTTTGTCTTCCAGGTTATCCACTTTTGGAAATGCTGGAAGTGCACATCTAGACTACCCTAGGGACTCTGATTTGATGGAAGCATTCCACTGTACCCAGACCCAGACAAACAGGTTAGAAAGACTGTGACTGATGCCCTCTATACTAGGTCATGCATTCTTGATGGGAAGTTTAAAAAGTGTTTTTGCATTACTGCAACATTTATTTTATTAGTATGGGGAGCATAAATACTCTCCATATGATAAAAGTCTGTGTATGTTTTCAAAATCTAAGTGCTGACAAGGACTGTTTAATGTTGTCACCAGCTAAAGACCAAATAAGCGTGTTCTTAATTGTTTTTTGTTTATTCTGCGTCTTTATTCATTACTAATGTTTCAGCTCCTCTTTGCACAATGTATTTTTTTCATATTACTGTTTTTTCTCCTGCAGGTACAAGATTTCTTTGCTTAAACCATCCACAAAGGCACTGGCTTTGTCTTGCAAAGTGTCCATTCGAACAGATGCTCAAGGATTTCTTTCACTGCAGTATATGATTAGGAATGAAGATGGACAGATCTGTTTTGTGGAATACTATTGCTGCCCTGATGAGAACATCAGTGAGGCAGAAGTGTAGGTGTGTGGGCTGGCGTCTGTAATGTATTTTTGCTTAAATAAAATATTATATTTTTTTACAAAACTAGATGAAAGCTGTAAAGTTTGATAGAGTTAATATTGTCTTTATTTTTAAACTCTGGAATAAGAAAGCTCAAGACTTTCATTTTCTTCCACTGCAAACATTCTTAGCCTTGACTCAAACTGAAGCTGAAAAAGCAGAAAGAGGAGTTGATGTCCTATAAACATTGCTTCCAGCACAGATGTTAAATTACTGTTTGTGTAATACATTGATGCTTTTTACGATGTTCTCCAAGGATTTTTGTTTGTATTATGTTTTTTGTCTTTGGCTTTCAGTAAGCAATTATACAAGGGAAAGTCTGAATGCTAGTTGTATATTAGCCAGTTAACTTTCAGTGACTTAAAACCAAATTTGTCTTGAAGGAGAATAACATTTTCAAACTGATCTCTTAACAGCAGCAGGTGGTTTCTTGCTGCCAAACGCTGACATGTTGTGTCAGTGAGGCCACTAGGCTTCTCCTCATCTTGATTAATTCTTAATATAACTCAACTCCTTGGAATTCCATCTGACACCAATTTACCATTTTGTCTGCAAACTGATGTTGAATTGGTAAATTGATATAAAAGCCAGGATTTACTGACTCATTACTCATAACTGTTCTGGCAACATCATTGTTTTGGATCAGTGGTTTATTACACATCTGCAAGAGTGCTGCAGCTGAACTGTTTCTGTATATTCATGTTCCTGTTCCTACTCTGCTGCTCTCTACTGGTGGTGTTAACAATCATGAGAGAGAAATGTTTCATATTGAAAGTTATTTATAAAATTCATTTGCCTTCTCAGTAGCGTTTTTCAGCAACAGGAGTCACTCTTGAACTGCAGCAGGGGAATATCTGCCTGTGTCCCATGGAGCAGTGTTTCCAAATCACTGCTAAAAATGGGGCTGACCTCATGCTGCCTGAAAGGGAGTGTGGTTCCTGGGCAGTGTCCCACCTCCAGAGCACCAGATGGGTTGTGCTTAGGTCAAAACTCCTCTTGTCCTTTGATACCAACCAACCTGCTCAGAATGGGAAGTACCTGGGAACAGCCAAGCACTGGACTGGATGCAGAGTCTGCAGATCACACACAGAGACTGAGCCCTCCCTGCCTCTCTGCTGTGGGATGTGATCAAAGAGTCACCAATCTGCAGATGGTTTCTGCAGCTTTAGACTCTGGTGTAGTTTTGTTGTCTGTCAGATGAGGTTTTGCTTTGTTTTCTGTGGAAAACAGCGTGTTCATATGTTACCAAGTTGATTGTTCCACAATTCAATAGAACCCTTTGGGTTTATTTTAATTTTAAAACACTTTCGTGGATAATTTTTTACCTCTTGCCTATTGCCAGCAAGAGTATACTTTTGGAATGCACAGTGTTTTGTTGTTCTTTGTGCAAATCATCCATTTATTGCAATAAAGTTTACAGTACAGTTAATAGTTTATATATCATTTATACATTTATATTTATAAATTACATTTAGAAACAATTACAAGGTTTTTTAACTACAAGGCTGACATAGATACCTAATACTCTAAATTACTTTTTTTAACTGGGGATTTGTTTCCAAACTAAAGTATACTCAGGACAGGTATAAATGAACTTCCTTCTGGTTTACTGTGTCAATTTCTTCAATGAAAAAAAGTTGTGGTCTCATTGGGAATTATTAATGATATCCCTGACTCCTGAGTATCCAGGATGATTTACATAATCCCTGGGCAACAGGATAAAAATGAAGTAGAACCCACCACTTTCTTGGTGTGATTTTATTTTAGAATATCTGAGTTTCTTGTATTGTGCTCAGGAATTGTGGCTTAATGTGGGGGTCCAGGGAGTCCCTCTGGACCTTCCAGGAGAGCGGAGACCCCCCTGTCCAACCCCTGAGAGACCCCCGAGTGAGGCCAGGGGGGTCAGAGAGCTGGATTCAGCTCCTCAGGGACATCTGCTTTCCTGCAGAGGAGAAATGCGACCTTTGAGAGTAACTAGGGTCTGAATTATATATTTAACATGTAGAAAATGTGGTTTTTAGGATTGTTTATATTATAAGTCACAAAGCCAAGATGGAGAATTTGGGGTGTGGTGTCTTTTTTCTTCTTCTTCTTCTTACCCTCCATGTTGGTATGGGATGCTGGGAATCACAGATTGGTTGGGGACAAAACTAGACATAGTAATAAAACTTTGTAGTATTGGAATATTATTGTAAACATAGAATACGTAGCATAGAGTATAAAAGATAAGTTCGGCCCTCCTTGGGCAGACTCTCGTCCTGGACACGGTGGTGACCAGACTGCTGCTCGCGAGCAAAGAACACTTTATAGATAACAAACAATAAACAGACCTTGAGCCCGGACGACTGTCTCCTGCGGTTTCTCTTCGGTTGCTTCAAGGATTCCCTGCGCCCTGAACCACCCTCCTATGTCCATCTGAGTGGTCTCGGCCACAAAAAGACCCCCAGACAGTGACAGCTTAACATTTGAATTTTTATGTAATTGCCTACAGATGTATTGTGTTGCTTCTTGAAATACTACTTTTAATGATTAGCCTACCAACAGCGATCATGGAAGTAATACTCTAAGAAGTTAGAACACCACAAAATACCAGAAATTAACTTGCATTTAATAAATTATTAAATAAATGTAAATAAATACATCAAAGACACATATGGTTTGTGCAGGACTCAATATCTGTACCCCAAATAGGCTGAGTCCAGGCCTAGGTGCCCAGAGGTAGGGGACTGGTTGTGCTCTTCAGACTTCATGGATATGGTTTTAGGGAGACAAGAACATGAGAGGTGTGGCTACAGATTTGGTGCTGAAAGGCCATGAATTGATTTAGGATCCATCTGTGATGTATTTGATTACATTTCTGTGTTCAAACACAGTAAAATACAAAGGGTAAAGAAGAGGATGATGACTGGAAGGGCACTGCATCTTTTTGACCTAGTAAGTTACTTAAATTCTGCAGATTTCCATTGCTGCATTAGACATCCTGCTACACTTTGGGATCCAAAACTCAGGTTACCTTTTACTACACTTTGTTTCTGCCATTTAACAAGATTTTAGGAAACCTGCAGCTGAAGAAATGTTCAGCTCATGCTTTTTTTCTTTTAGTAGTATCACAGAGGAGGCTTGTTATAACTCAGATTTTGCCCACCTGCTTTATTTTAAACTGGTGCATGCAAGTTCTCAGAATTACTTGTCATGTGAAGTAAACCAGTTTGTGGGGTGGAGCTGTAAGCAGTGCCTTCCACCGGGGTTCAGCTGTGGTGGTGCTGTCTGGCAGTTCTGATGGCAGCACTGGGGGCTGTGGGCATCCCACATCCAGAGGCCACAAAACTGGCAAGTGATCTCCCTCCAATTATTTTGATTTGTGATTTTCAGAGTAGGAACTGACCTCAAGTCTTCAAGAAGGCCCTTCTTTGAGTCTACCAGAAAACTACTGCCAATAGGCCTTGGGTCCCTGCCAGTCTTTGAAGATTCCAGAAGTCAAAATAATGCCTTTGGCTCCTGGTCCTGACAGTCTTTATGCAACAAAACACCAACAGTGCTGGTGCTACTATTATCTCCCACCTCCCAACATGTTGAATTTTTGTATCTCCTTGGCTTTCTACAACGATTTGGATCTGTAAAGCACAGAATTCCCCAGGAGGAATTCAGTTCTATACCTCAGTTTCAAAGTTAGTGGTGGAAAAGAATCAGTTGTTTAGTTTTTATTTAATTTAGTTGTTTATTATTTATTTACACATGAATTTACAAGGAAATAGTACTCTTGTATACTTGACTAGATGAGTCTTTAGTGAGGTTAGTGGAGCAGCTGGAAGTGCTGAGGTTAGCCATATGCTGTTTCCTGTAGGTGTCAGCTTTTAACCTCATTTTGTAACAGCTTGAAGAATCCAGCCGGTGGGTCTTACCAAAATAAATATGTAGAAACTGTGTGTAGTAGCACTAAGCAGTGCTTTTGATGAACATTAACATTAAAGAACACTAACATTAAACTGAACAAATACCAGAATTATTTTTAAAATGCTGCTGTTACAGAATAGTTGCTTGATGCCTTCATGTTGAGACAAAAACTGATTTTTACATGAATCACTGTTTGCGGGGGCCAGGACTGTTTAGGTATAAATGGAAGAGGTAACAGGTGGGTTCAGCCTCTTTCTACCCTGCTTCTGCACTTAGCTGGGTGTGAGGACAGCAGGGCAGTGCATTGCTTTGTTACAGCTGATTGCAAGGGCTCTTCCAGGCAGAGTGCTGGAGGGAGATGCAGTCGGGTGCCCCACACAGCTCTGATTTCCGTGGAGTAACAGACTCCCAAAGAAGTGAGAGGTGGGCTTGGATGTCCACCAGGACTGTGAACATCAATCCACGTGAGTATTTTGGAGGAATGCATCCAAGGGAGTCTAGAAAGAGCTGCACTGCCCAGGAAAATCTTCACTTTTGTAATACCTTTGAAAATCTGAGCTGAGAGACAATGGGAATTTCACTCCCACTTTCATCCCCACCCCATCAGCCTTTGAGATGGGGTATTGGGTGGGGGCCTGGGTCTGTATGTGGATTAAAACTCTTAGTGGAAAACTGAGCAGCCTCCTACCCCTTCCAGTTCAGATGGGACCATGGAGCTGACCAAAGAAGAGCGAGTGAGTAGAAAGCCGGAGGTCTGAGATAAGAAATCTGTCTGAACATATGTTCGGATTTTACCCTGTAGATGCCAGTGGAGTGCAGTAATGGGTTTGCAACATAAGGGAGGCGTGGAACCACTCCACCCAATTAGGCACTTGCACCCGTAATCAACCAGAAAGAAAACTTAATGAGATAGATAGCAGCTAACAAGCCCTAAGTTGTGTCCAGGTGTTGGAAAGATAAATTACTTACTGGCAGAATTGCCTTGTTAACCTTCAAGAATCTCATACCTAGAGGGAGGTTAACAAAGCTTGGGAAGAAGGAGTACTATTGATGGTAGGTAGACACAAAGAATGCAGAACTTTAAAGCCACAAAGACAGAACTCCCAAGGTAAGGGAGAAACTAATAAAGCCAACTCAGCAACTGTGCTGAAACTGACTCCGACTGGGTAAAAAGAATTCCAGCAGGGAGAAATCATTACAGACTTACTCATGGCCCACCATGCCAAAATAAGATGAAGACTGAGGGTGCCGACTAATTAGCAAAAAACTGAGAGAACCGTTAACAGATAGAAGATAGAACACTAATTAATAAGAGGACTGTGTCCCTTCTAGCCCGTGAACATTAGTGCCTATGTTTGCTGATGTTGAGGGGTACATATGGTGCAGGCAGTTGTGTTTGCAAGCTGAATTCGAGATTCGGGTTGAGCTGTGGCTGGGAGCCCAGAGAGAGACAAGAGGCCGTGAACTGCGAACCGTGTGATTAACAAAGGGCACAAAGCCCGGTGAAACCAGCCAGGGTGAGGGGAGACACAGCAGAGGCCGGCAATTGCATTTTGGATAACAAAAGGGGTGAAGACGGGTGATGCCAGCAAGGTGAATGACACGGAGGGCGTGGCAGGAGTCGGCTGGAGAGGAAGAGCTACACTTGCACCTGGGTTCCTTTTTACCGAGGTCTCTCCTCGGAAGCATCAGCGCAAGCTGTTTCTGTGTAACTGAGCGTGAATAAATGGCTTTGTGGAACGAGACGTCTGAGACTCATTCATAGGAAACCCGGGGTGGAACCAGCAAGGTAGCCTGGTCTGACTGTGAGTGGAGTGTTTGGGGCATCAGCTGCGGCACTGGAGCCGCCTGTTTTGATGGGCTTCGGTCCCAGCTATGAAAGTCTGGGAGCGTGACTGCCGCAGAGGCTCAGCAGTGGTCAGATTGGGGAGTTTCCTTAACACCAGAATGTATAAACAGCAAAAAGTTTTGAGAGTTGTTGTGCTTGATTTGTGGAATACCACTGAGCATCCAACCTTGCACAACTGGAATAAATAACCGGTGCTTCTCTTGAGTGTGTAATTAGTTGCCTGTCGCACACAACGTGCCAAACACGTTTGCTCTCCTAATAAACTAAATAGTGGAATGGAACAGGCTCCAGGGGAGCTGGGATATATCCAGGCTGCTACTGTGAGCAGTCACTCTCCGGAGCTGACCAAGGCTCCCAGAAAAGTTGCCAGAGGCACTGGCTGCACAGCGCTGTGCAGAGCTGCGCGCCCGCCGCTTCCTCCACGCTGCGACCCAGCCGGGGTGATCCCGGTCGGCTTTAATCACGCGGATATTTGCAAGGGAACGAAGCATGACACCCACCGGCCGAAGCATCTGCGGAGGAAACACTGCCAGCCGCCGGACGGTGACACGAATTCTTCACGTGGCGCAAGGGCAGGAATTTCAGAGACCTCTGAAACCACACAGCCGCCCTCAGGGAGCGCAGGGCTTGGGGCCAGAGCTGCTCCCACCGGGCAGTCCCAGACCCTCGGCACTCGTGCAGGGGACAGTGCAGAAGCAGCACAGACAGGGAGCACCTGCCCTCCCCACCGGGACCTTCCTGCAGGCGCCTGGCTCTGAAATATTTGCGCAGGTACGTGTGCGCCGGGTCTGCAACATCTGTCCAGCTGTGGCCCCACCAATTGCGGAACGCAGCGCCGCATATTTTGGAAGCTGCACTTTGGACAGCAAGAATCCAGACAACCTATTTCTAGGAATGGGGCAGTGCAGACCTTTGTGCTTTGAGTTGTCACTCCCCACAGTTTTCCAGCTGCGAGGGAGGCTCCGAGGAGAAGGAATGCCAGGTTTCTTTCTCAGGAATGTTTGAGGTTTTTTTCTTTTTGTCTGAAAAATGCAGTTTAATCCAGGACCAGATGCTTTGGGGCATGACTCCTGGTGGGCAGTAGAGTGTTTACAGAGAAGCAAATGTACCCAAACATTTTTGGACAGGGCTTCTGAATGTGTAGCAGGTGAGGACTATTGCTGCTCTACAACAGGGAATGAAGAAAGAGTGCTATGGGCCTGAGCCCAGCCATCACTAAGGAGCATTTCAGCTAATCCCGAAGGGAAAAGTGACTGCAGTGGAGCAACCTCACATACAGGCACACTGGTGCTTGCAGGCAATGCCAGTCTCCCGAGGGTCACTGGGCACAGCTGCAGCATCCCCGGGGCAGGGCTAACACCAGCACACCGGGAGCGTGCAGGGCTCAGCCAGGCAGGCAGGAGCAGACGGCCACCCGCGGGGCCAGGGGCAGACGGGCTCCAGCCCTGAGCTCCTTGCAGGAGATGATGTCACTGAGATGTCCCTGCTTCCAACCTCCAGCTGCTGGTAGGAGGCCCCATTACCAACCGTCTGAGCATTTCAGGCTGTTGGAAAATGTACAGAGAGGGCCAACACTGTGAATCTGGACAGATCAGCATGCGAGCAGGCTTTTAAAATAATAGACTGAAAGCCCAATGATTGCATAAATACCTGTGTTAAACTCACCAATTAAGAGTCTGTCAGGGCAGCCAAAGATTTGTAAATACCTATAAATGAATTGCCATAAAATGTCTCAGGAACTACAGGCAGTACCACAAAACAGACCCTCCTGAAGCCACCCATAGGACTGGGGACTGGCACAAACCTTTGCTGCTTCTTACAAAGGCAAGAAATGGTCATCAGAGGAGCCCTGCAGGATGCCACCATCCTGTCTGATGCGACAGAGGCTGTCATTTCTCCTAGATGTTTTGTCACATAATACTGAAGCTTAGGCAATCTAACTAACAGGTGTTGGGCAAAGCACAACCTTCTCACCAGCAGCAGACTTGGCTGGTAGAACTGTTCTGTAGTCACAAAAAATTTGAACTCAGGCTTCCTCAAATTGGTAGACACTAAATCACTGATTTTTATTTAGCTGCAACTCACCATTGTAATTCTAAGACAGGGGTTTTGAGGAAATGACTGCTGCAGAGAATTAATTTGTTACTGCCCTGAGAAGAACAAAGATGTAGAACCAAAACATGGTTCTAGTCTGTGCTTAGTGTCTCTGTTACTTATGTTCAAAAGGATTGTGAAGGATCCAAACAGAGGAGGAAGCAGGGATGAAGAAAAGCATTTGAAACTTCACTTCTACGAAATGCTCTGCTGAGAGCTGGTGTGCACCCACAAGTATGCAGAGTGACTCATGGCTGCAGAACCAAGTGGTGGTATAGATGAAGGTTTCAAGGTACTCAAACTCTTGTAGTGTGCTTTGACATTAAATTCAGTAGTTTTAATATTCTCTGTGGCAGACCAAACCCACAGTTAATAGATGATTTAGGTGACTGAACTGTCCTAAAATCTTGCACCAATTTCTATTTGCTTGAAAGAATTTGCTGTGTTACAGCCGTGCCTGTGGAACATATGCTGGGGTACATCACATCTGCCTATGCTACTCTGAAACCTCCACACTTACCTCCCCCAGAGCTTTCCCACACAGTTACTCAACAGGCACAGCTGCTCTGCAGCCTGGGTCCCGAGCAGCACCTTGAGGCCCTGACCCCAGACAGCCAAAGCCACGGGAGGCTGTCTCTGCTCCAGGACCTGCCCTGACCACACCATATGAGATAGCCATTCTTCCCTGCAGCACTTGGGTCTCTGCCACATTTGAGAGCAGATTGCCTCTGCCTTCTGTGTCTGCCTCTTGCTCAGATGAGGGCTGGCACTGGTGTGAAGAAGCCCTAGGGAGCTTTGGTGGGCCTGACCCAAGCAAGAGCCTCCCTGGGGAAGGTCAGACAGGCAAATGGTATGACACAAAACCCCCTGTTCCAGTGCCATGATCCAGCTCTCCTCCCTTGTCCCACATGGTACTCCAGCCTCTTGGCTCACCCTCTCCCTCCTGAGCACTCCCATCTCTGCTGCTACACCCGCCAGACCCCTCCAGAGAGTCGTGTTCTACCTTGCCTGCAGCAGCTGCAGTACTGTAACTCTGAAGCACCTAGCACCAAAATCACACACCACTGGTCACTCTCGCTCAGCCAGCCTCTCTCGGCAAACCTCACAGAGGAACATGAAGTGGGCTTCAAACATGCTCCGTAGATGTGGAAATGGCATCTCTGCCAGCTGTCCTTAGTTTACACAACAAGAGAAAGGGAAAAAGAAAAAAAGAAGCAACAGAAAGAGATCTTGATACAGATCCAGGATGCAGTCACCAGCTTCCATCTGATGCCTACTACCATCCTTTGCTCACTGAGACGGGACATGTGGGTGAGAGAGAGACCAGTATGCTCAAGCTCTCTGACCAAATGACATCTGTTGTGTGCAAACTGCAGAAGCCG